>OX123184.2:33555630-34805630 GCA_944739405.2 Euclidia mi
CGGCGGCTTGTCTTTAAATGAAACTTGCCAACTGCGCGGGACTTATGATAGTGCACAAGTGTGTGCGCATACACAAGTGCACTCTCTATTCCCTCACTCTGATTATCCGATGGGACGCCACAAGCGACACGACCGGAGAGAGATTAGGCTGATAATTGTTATACATATACATAATACCCTCAGTCGTTTATAAAGTGTCCCGCAGATGGACGCAACCTCGTAACCCTACAGAGAAGGTTACGCTATAGTTCACCAATATGGGTTGGCAGAATTCTCATGTCTTCTGAGAACATTAAGGTGCACTCTAATAAGTGTACGTTTCCGCACGATTTCTCCTTCACCGTTTAACAAGAAATGATTAACTATTTGTGTGCGTGACTAACATGGATGTTTGTCTTGGTCTGGGTATTTCTATGTATAATATGTAAGTATTTCCAAAAACGAAATTATTTGTGAGTTTATACATTATCTAGCACCCATGGTATAAGCTCTGCTTAGTTTGGAACTAGATGGTATTGTGTATATGTGATAGAACATTACTATTCTTACTATTCAACTTTGTAAAGTAAGTGTTAGATAGTGGTGTGCACCGTGAATTTGAAGTCGTGATTTTCACTAGCACAGCAGTCTCCTGTTCTTACAACTGTAAGAACTATATTAGACGTAACGCTGCCTTAAACGTAAAAGTTATCAGATTCTCAAAAGAAGCCTTCACTGCCGAAGAGAGTATTTAATTTTCTTTTGTTGAAAGTCTGTTGTTTTTCAGTACTGGCAGCAGTACTAGTAGTGCAACTTATTTTTAAAACGTTACGTTAATTTTCAATCATGTAATTAGATATAAAGTTAATAAGCCAAAACAAGCAAATCAAGACGAAACCACTTAGAGTTTCACGAACCTACTATTGTAATAGTAAAATACACTCGACTATGTTAACAGATGACTTCATAAGCCTGGCCGCAGACATCCGATTTTCAGGACCGATTTTTCATGGCGGAATTCAGTGAGATTAGCGAGCTTCATTTGTCGACTGTATGAAATGTATTTTGTAAAATAAACGTACTTACCACCGCAAACGATAGATTTTGCTTTGATCGGAATGCACGCAAAAGTTTCATTCCGTTCCGGACTGAAAAAATTCAGTGCCCGTTTTCAGGGACGACTTTTCAGATTTGTAATATTTTCAGGTTCTCAAAGTCATCTAATTAATAAAAAATGAGCTTACTGTCTACCACGAACGTTTGATTTTGCTCTGAACAGAAAACATTCCGTGGACTGAAAGAAATGAAAATCAAGCGCGCGCGGAACAGCTCGTGACGTCATAACTGAATTTAGCGCATGCGTACATCTTGTCATGTATCGATATATAGCATTGGTTTGAAGTTTATTTTGTCAGAATCACACGACAATGTATGCGTAGTAGACGTGTATAAACTCTTGTCTGGGGTCTTCAAATTTACGCAAAAATCACATACCTACGGACAAGAGGATAATATAATAATATAAGTTATTTTAGCATTTTCGTCAGATCATCATAATGTGTGACGTGAAAGGTTTATATTGGCTACTGAATACCACTCTGCTTAAACTTCGTCTCTCTATATGACTAGCCTATTGGTCTAATGGTTAGTGACCTTGACTTCTACGCCGGAGGCCATGGATCCTAGATAATCTTTGTGTGATAGGCACGATGATATTTGTTCAGTGTCTGGATATAATTTATCTATAATATGTACCTATATGTTTAGAAGTATATATTTATCAGGTGTCTGGTTACCATACTATAGGCTCCGCCTATTTTGGGATCACATGATTGGGTGTAAGTTGTCCAAGAATATTATTATGGAATGTACACAATGGCAATTTCTGTCATACAAAAAAGTTGGTCTGAGACCCGTTATGCAAGTAGGTTTTTGAAGATTGGTATCCTGTATAAAAGTGGTAGAGGGAATAATATAATGATTTATATCTACATATATACTCTATGCGAGATGAAAACAATTAAAGAACGTAAAACAAATCATACTCCTGAAATTGTATTGTTTGCTTTGAAATTGTATGATGCACATTCACACATTAAATTTGACAATATCATAAAACTTATTCTGCATAAATCAGACACTTGTTAGAGTGGTCGTGGCTGTTTCTGATGGACAGGGTTGCGACGCCGTCGCCATACAAAAATTATAAAAGTTATCATAGAATCCACCAAAACACCAAATATAGGGCCTAAATATTTAAAAAATGGGTAATGAAATTTTTTATTACAGTTTTGTCCAACTAAAATTCTCTATTAAGGCTAGCGTCCACTAGGCTCGCCGAGCCGAGCCGAATCGAAACGCAGAAAGTCGCCTCCTATATATTTCTATTAACCTGCGTTCATTAGCGACGAGCCGCGGCGCGCCGAATCGAATCTACCGCGCGCATCGCTCGTCAGGTGAATTTCTGCGGCAACGCGTTTCGACTCTACTCGGCGCACCTTAGTGGACGCGGTTCAGCGGATGAGTGTACACCTACATGAAAAGTTATCGAAATGAAGAGCTGTTAATTTCCCTAATTTAGAAATATACTGAACTTAATGATCATGACTGCCTCAGTAGTCTCGCGGCATAAATGTGCGCGTGGGATTGGGAGGTCTCGGGTTCGATTCCCGGGTCGGGTAAAGTGTTATTGGGTTTTTCTGTTAGGAAATTCTCAGTAGCAGCACGGAATCTGGTAATGTCCGGTACGGCAATAGGCTCGCCCCTTATTGCGTGGGACCTGAAAATTCATGGCGAAATGTGGGTGTAATATTACACCTTTGCCTACCCCTTCGGGGATACAGGCGTGAGTCTAAAAAAAAATTATGATCATGAAGATACTCATTATCATGACGAGCAGCGTAGACAAAATATATGGAAAGAAATAGCGGGAATAATGAAAGAATTTGAAACAAGAAACCAACACAAGCCAAACCTACAGCAGCTAGTCGCCGACTGCTGGCTTCGATTCGATTCGTCTGTAATGAACGCACACGGATAAAATGCGACTCGGCGCGATTCGACGCGGTTCGAATGTAGTCGACGCCAGGCTTTATAGAGCTCTGACGCATACGTGACAGGTTTTTACGCAGACTATACTCTACTTGCATATTTTTTATAAATAATAATCTACTTTGTCAGTATAACCCTTTAAAAAAGTTTTTAATAACAAGGTAGCAAAAAGGTTTTGTATTTTTAATTAAATGGAGCTATCGTAGTGGCTGTATACTGCTTTATGCAACCGATGCTCAAGCTGAACACGTCCTTTCCTCCGTTGACTATACTAACCAATGCACGGAAAAAAAACCAATACCCTGTGGTATCGAGTATTTTTCCTTTCGATATCCATAACTTTGTACTGGATACTTTGCACTCAATGCTTTTACTCAATAAGTACTTAATGGCACGGTAGTACACGTAAGCAAGGGAGTCTCGGACAATAATTTAAAAAGGTATTGTCGATTTGTCGAAGTAACGGGTCTCTCAGACCCACCAGGCGCCCGAAGAGTGAAAATACTACCTTCAGATTAATTATATTATATACAAAAAACCGGCCAAGTGCGTGTCGGGCCACGCGCAATGTAGGGTTCCGTAGTTGCCCATTATGGCCATTATTGATAATAACTTCTGTTTCACATGGGACTAAAAACGGGCCCACTTTGTACCCCGAAGTACATTACATACCAAAGTACGTATATCTTTAAGATTAAGCCAGCGCTCCCAATGTAAACTCACAGAAATAGGTATTTATAAGTTAAACGACGATTACTTGTAAACTAGTGATGTCTACTTAGCCGTGATAGTTTTCCTTTTAAATTCGTTATATGTACTACATTTGTGATTTTTTTCACCTCTTCCAAATTAGTAGTTTAGCCGGCAGAGGGGGGGGGGGCACTTGAGTATAAAAAATCTTTTCACTTCAAAGCTTCATATTTGACAAACCAATCATTTGATCGAAAAATGATTTGAGCAAGCTAATAATATTTTTTTAAAACCTATCCAATGATACCCCACATAATGGGGTACTCAACCAAAAAAATTCAACCCCACTATATATGTAGGGGAGATACCCTTAAAAAAATATTTTCCTAAATTTTATTCTACAGTTTTGTTGCAATATCTTATGTGTATATTTTTCTTCGGTATTCAATGACAATCTCATCCAGGTATTTTGTTTCCTTAATTTATCACGTATTCCATTATGAAGTTCATCAAAAGATTTGATAGACATCCTATAGAATTCAAAGAATTTGTCGGGGTGTGCCCGTACTTGCTTTAAATAAAATTGACTCTCGTTGATTCTTTAAGTATTTAATGGGTGTACCCAATACCGAAGATTCCTTTTCTTTTTCATTGATCGTAAAAATGCGATTGCAATTAGATCGTCGTCCTCCATTGTGTCCGTTCACTAGGCTATCACTACTTGTACTGGTAGAATAATACTGACATAGTTACAGGTAAAATACTATATACAAAAAGTAACGAGTGTCACAGCGACGAGGTTTCACCCATACCTGTGACAGTTATTATACATATGTATCTGGCATTACCTACCACATATATGTCATGTATATCTGATACGTAATAAATACTCATTTTATGAATGACATTTGACACCTTGGCTCTTCAGAATAAAGTCTTCCTCTGTATATGCTGCTGCAGTAACTATCAATTAAATTCTACCGAATTTCGTTAAATTCGATTATGGTGCAAAATTAATTGACCACGAAATGTAACCGGTCAAACACTTATCCGTTTTCCTAAAATCTTATTAATCTCCGGTAATTTGATTTGATTCAGTAGTTTTACGGTTTAGAAGATAAAGAGGGGTTCACTTTGTGATTGTTTTTTTTGCTAAATATTTCGTAAAAAGACCTCTAAATGATAAATATCGGTTAGGAGAATAGTAACGTCAGCAGAATTCCAATATGTGCTGGGCATATTTTAAGATATATCCAGCGACTTTGACAACGTATAGTGGCCAATGCTATGATTGCTTACTCGTAATTTCAACATGGAACAACAAAGTTACAGTTAGGGCATTATGCTGTGTTGAAGACGCCGTCGATGAGTTGTCCTCAGAGCTCACTGCTAGGACGTAATTGATGACTTTCTTAGAAAGCCTCTACCGTCTGAATGTACTTTGACAGGTTATGCAGATGACGGTACATTCCTTATTTAATCAAATACAAGAGTAGGACTTGAAAGGTTAGTATACATGTTTAAGGATGATCAACAATTGGGGTGAAACTTACCTATCGTTTATCTTTTGCTTCTCAGAAGACATTTCAGTTACTTTTAAAAGAAAATTTAAAGACAGCGCCTCGTATCACATTCAATAACGTCATTATTTATGATCATAAGCAGCCTTTAACAGTCCACTGCTGGACTAGGCCTCTCCTTTGAAAGGAGGAATTGGCCTACTATACCACGCTGGCCAAACGGGTTGGTATAGGGTTTGTAGCAAGTTTACCTTCTCTTACAGTGCTGTTCTCTGCATAATATGCTCCCTCTGTCGGCTCTTACGACACCCATGGGATGATATGAGGTGGTGACATTCCATCTTCTTAATCCGTCACCACACGGTCACTATTAAACATAAAGAATCTGTTTTTTTACTTCGGATTAGTTTAAGGGAGGAATTTTCTTTTGTTGAACACGTAATAAATGGTACCTAGGTGAATAAAAAAAAACCTTTTACGCTCTGTCTATGATGTCAACTGCGACATGGAGACTGCCGTTCAGACCTAAAATTGCACAAGTTTAAAAATAATTGATGCAACCTATTTAGATTGTATGTGTGCGCCTGTATGAGCCGATAGGCCTACTATTGGTACTGTACGTCGGCAATCACTACAAGAGTCAACGTCTTGCGTTGATATTTTAAAATTTTTGTGCAAAGCTCAGTTAGCACTGAAGCTTTATCAATACTGGCAGGTGTACTTTCGGTTGATCTTGAGGTCCAAAGACGTGCATACGAGAAAGCATGAATCCAAAATTTCCTAGCACCTCGTGATAGAAATAAACTGCTTAGGTTGTTCAACCAGCACGCCAATGTAGGCCTTGTCAACGAATAGCAGTTTCGTTGGAATACATCAACCAAGGGCCGTCCCCTCGACCAATTCTTTCCAGACGTTCGTGAGTGACTGGCCGGACCTGGTTAGGGGGGGATCACTGTGTTGCTCAATTTCGTACGGGGCATGGTAATTTTTGGAGGATGTTGCTTTGGTTTTTAATTAGTTTATTCACCATTATTCAATCTCTGACAACAAATGTGAGTAATCTGCACATCACATTTTGTGTGTGAGTGCGGTCTTTGCCAATCTGACATTAACAATATGCCTAGTGATTTTCATAATTAATCACGTCTGGTCTAGCGTATTATGCGGCTCTTGCGGCAAGCAATCGAATATCAGTGCGTTTAGGCGTCTCTGTCATGCATATTACTGAAAATAGGCATAGCTCGAAAATTGTCGGTAATAGAGGCATGTTGATTTCAGCACAAATGGGTTGGGTCGACCGAAGAAGTACTACCCTCTCACAGAAGATCGATGTAAAGTAACAGTATCTGTTATTTTGTGTTTTGTTCAGTGAGTGAGAACGCCTGAGGCCCAGTCACCTTTCCTCTCCCGGTCCCCATCCTGATCGCTTTCCCTTCTCCTCTTCCTTCAGCAACTTGGCTGTACTTATTTAACATTGCTCCTGTAATGCTAAGTAAACACAGCTAAGTATGAGCCACGGATACCATTTACCATATCAAGTGGGCCATTGGCTCGTCTGCCAACGGTGAATGCAATAAAAGTTTCGTAGTAACATCGCAGCGCCAATCAGCTTGTGACCATGGGACTTGCAATCGTTCCGAAACGTCAAGCCTTTCATGGTATGTAAATACGTATAAAAGATCGCGTTAATTCCCGTGTCATGAATAATTAATCATACTTAATGCACTTTCAATGAAAATTATAAGGGCTCATTAGGCTTTACAATTAACTAGTACCTAATATTCGATTAACTTAAACTTACGCAATTAAGCGATTAAATTAATAATTGTGTGACTTCTTTTATCCTTAGGACACTAGATAAAGGCTAATACGGCACCCTACATTGTGCGTGGCTCGATATACATTTGTCCGGATTTTTTAGTAGGTACCTAATATTTTGTCACAGGTATGTTTCACACAAACATTTAAATCACAGTCATGTAATACCTAATATTTTAATTACCTATTTAGCCCATGTCTAAGCCAAAGGAAAATAAATGAAAATCGCTTTGCTCACGGAATGAACTGAAAACGGTTCTGAAAATCGGACCTGAAAAACGGGCCTGAAAACGGATGTGTGCGGCCAGGCTAAAACTTAATAATAGTTTCATCTCAAGTCAATGTCATATTATTCAAGTAAATATTGTAGAATCTTATTAAATAAGCAGAAATGAGTTTGTGACAGCCATTGTAAATAATGTTCCAGTTTCCCGGCGATCCATTTTTGTCTCAAAATATTACAATCTGGATGTAATTTTCACTATCTTTATTCATTTTTGCATATGAATAATATTAAAGCATAATAATTTGTATCTTTATAAAGGTTGCTCATAAAAGTTATAATTATCACAATAATAAAATTGTAAATCTAGCACCTAAACATCTGAAAAGGCAACATAAAAACAGCGTTAAGGGACGTTAAACGTTTTGAACTGGCAAACCAGACCCTATTTTGGTTCTTTTAGGGCCTTCAAGCGTATAGAACAATCAGGCAGTAGGTACCGTTTTAGAAAGCAAATATTGTTGCAAAAATTTTACCGCAGCTTACTGGACCATGTTAAGGGTTCTAATGCAAATAAAACAAATCTGGCGCGCTAAAGCTCTATTAAATTATGCCGAAAGACATCAAGACAGCCACACGACGGATACACCCAACAGGCTGGATACTTCAATAATTTTCGAAGCAATTTATTTTTACATTCCTTTTTTATCTTTTCGAGCGCGAATTTAATTGCCATCACTACTTCTTCAGAAAGCGGTTATGGTCCATTTAGTTAAATCGTAACTGCTTTATTCTTAGCCTTTCGAGTTTTGGAACAACAAAGGGTTCTTGAGATAAAACAAATAAATTGTTTCCCGAGGGCTACCTCGTGGAATGAGTGTCTTGAAAAAAATATTTGGGTTTTTCGTGAACTCCTTCCGGAAATTTGATTTTCACGCTGATGAGCCAGGTAAAAACCTTGGGATAAACAATTTTAATTTTAGGATAAAATTATACGACCATAATATTGTAGGTATTTTAGATTTATTATCTTGAAAATTCCATGTAATAGTTGGTAAGAATGATGCGATGTTCAGTTCATATTGTGCCAGTAGTCTTAGTTTATTTATGTATACTTTCTGTTAAAACTATGAAAGCAAAATAAATTCGCATTGATATACGATGATTGTTTCCAACATGTATCGAGCAAATTTTCTTTTCGTTATTTTACCACCAGTTAGTTATTTGAACCAACATGTGACGTTTGAAAATAGTTGCTAAGAATTTGTAGATTAGGCGATCTATAAATTGACCAAACTTAGCTAAAAACTCTAGGTGTTGTATTATAGTAAGCTTTAAGGTCTTTCAAGAAAATTATTAAAATATAAAAGATGTAACTATAGTTGGCTATTTTCAAGCCAACCATCAAATAACTTGTCCGATTTTAACAAGAAATATCTTTCTAGTGGAACTTAAAGAATGAAAACTAAATTTATCTTGATATTACTAACCACAATTTATTATTATTTTATTATTTAATCCAATTTCGCTCATCTTACAGTATAATGCAATCTTAAAGTCATAAAGTTTGATTTAAATGCTGCTTATGCAAAGTTGAGACTTGGATAGATAAACGACAAGATATTTTTCAAGGCTTATTGAGTTTAAAAGTAAGTTAGAGGTTTTATTTTATTTCAGGTAATAATTTCTTTATATTAGACTACTATTATACATTATTAAAGAAAACTTGAATAAAAGATACTTTTCTTATATATATATTTTTTTTTCTTTATAGACTCACGCCTGTGTCCCCGAAGGGGTAGGCAGAGGTGTGATATAACACCCACATTTCGCCAGGAATTTTTAGGTCCCACGTAATAGGGGGCGAGCCTATTGCCGTACCGGGCACATTACCAGACTCCGAGCCGCTACTGAGAATTTCCCTAACGGAAGAACCTAATAACACTTTACCCGACCCGGGAATCGAACCCGAGACCTCCGAATCCCACGCGCACATTTATGCCGCGAAACCAACGAGGCAGTCGTCACTTTTTTTATATTATATCCAAAATGTATTTATTATAGTTCCATTGTTAGTGCCGCTGGCCAAACGGGTTGGTATAGGGTTTGTATCAAGTTTTCCTTCTCTTACAATGCTGTACTCTGCATAATATGCTCCCTCGGTCGGCTCTTACGACACCCATGGGATGATATGGGGTGGTGACATTCCGTATTCTTAATCCTTCACCACACGCAGGTTACATTTTTTTTGTAATAATTAGTCTTAGGCGCAGATATGCATTGGCTACCGATCTTCTCAGTAACAAATTTCAAGTACAATACGTTTACCCATTCTATAAATTACAGTCTTGGGAAAAAGAAAACCTTGCAGATCATCTTAGGTTTTAGAACACAAAATAACTTACTCAGAATTAAATTAACGATAAAGCCCAATCACCTCTGCATACCTAAAAGTTGGCTGGGAGAAAATGCCTATAGCATGATATCCTCCTTGAGAAAATCATTTTCTAGGTAGTTGAAAATAGATAATACGAATAAGTTAAATCATTTATTCGTGCCATCAAAGAATATTGTCAATAAATATATCTTGCCTCGTTGGTCTCGCGGCATAAATGTGCGCGTGGGATTGGGAGGTCTCGGTTTCGATTCCCGGGTCGGGCAAAGTGTTATTGGGTTTTTCCGTTCGGAAATTCTTAGTAGCAGCACGGAGTCTAGTAATGTGCCTGGTACGGCAATAGGCTCGCCCCCTATTACGTGGGACCTACAAATTCATGGCGAAATGTGGGTGTAATATTACACCTCTGCCTACCCCTTCGGGGATACAGGCGTGAGTATAAATAAATAAGAATATAATATCTTGAAACTATAGGAAATTTACCAACATAATATATGTATATCGGATGAACATTGAACAACAATCTTCTAAGTATAGACATATTAAAACTGATTACTGATTTCTTGGTTGAAAATAAGTTACCAATTAAAATAATACAGGTAGCAATTCAATTAAAGTAGTTGTTAAGATATAAACATCACACAATATAATTGTATCAATGGTTATCAGGCTGGCAAAGTTCAGCTGATGTAATTACAGTAAACTAATACACTTGAAGCTAGATGAATATCTGGCAATTTTGGCCACTTCACACAATCTTGTATAACAAGCTCACAACTACGAGTTGCCTATGCATACATAATAACGTACTTATGGTCCATAATAATGTGTTTAAGCGGAGTTGCAAACAGTGCTAAAGTACTTGAAACCGCCGTGCCAAATATTACTCACCATATTATTAGTATAATTGTTTGCTAGCAAATATGCACTGTTATATTGTATCGCCATTTATGTTTCCTGTAGAATCTGCATGTATTTTACTTCGAATTTTTCTGTGTAAGCGTTTTATTAAATTTCTCGAAATTATTTTCAGGGAACCCGGAAATTACGTGGTAGTGTACCTACAGCGGAATGCTGACTTAGATTAGTGCGAGATAAACAATTCGTTTACATATAAGCATACATTATTAAAGCATACTTGCATATTAAAAATTTATGTTTAAAATATCCTTCTGTTCATCATCGCTCTAGCGTTATTGTCCGGTTGCATCCAAGACTGACACACCTTGGAGCCCGAGGTCCGCTTACTGGTCTCACCAGATTTGATAGAATATCAACTATTCCACAGAGCGACTGCCGTCTGACCTCCGCAACCCAAAGGGATAGCGATATTCCACGATTTAGACCAGTATCAGTTTATTTGAGGGTACTGGCTTCCCGTTACGACTGTCAAAGATCTTCATGACAGCAGGTACCGACGGTTTAACGTGCTCTCCGAGGCACGGGGCAACCGATAATTAGCAATTTAATACACACTTGACTTCGAAAAGTCATTGGTGTGCGCCGTGGATTCGAACCCGATACCCCCTGCATGGTAGTCCTTTGGTATCTCCACTAGGTTATCGCTGCCTAAAAATATCCTTCTGTTATAGTAAATTAATTCGCAGTTTTTGTATGAGGCAGTATTTATGTCTAAGTGATATGTATACCACCTCTTGAAACTATTAAAATGGCCACGTGTACTTCAAAAATACTGATTTTATAATTTCATCTACAAGATAAGATTAACCTTTTTTTTTTTTTTTTTTTTTTTGGCCCCTAAAGGGGCTCAGTCTAGGGAGAGTGTGGTGACTCCCCGACGAGAAGCGCCGGGACTACCCACTAAAACCACCATGGTGTTCCTCTATCCGATCCCATTGAATGGTGGGGTCACGGGACCTACGTTAGTATTACTGCCGCGACCCCGCCTGAGCTGGCCCGCCGAAGCGGGCCCCGTCCCTCGCATGCATCCATCTGCATCCATCATAATTGTCCTCATACATCCTCTTTCATACTACGAGCGGAAAAGAAAGACGTAGTCTACTAACGCTACGAGAGGCGCACGCGGAACACGTGCGCCGCCTCTCGGGCCTAGCGGACGGCGGGCGGTTCAAAACAGGCCCGCCGCCCGCTGGCGTGTACTCACAGTGGCCGGAGATCGTTGAGCGCCCTCCGGCGACGACGCCCGGTTCTGCGGGTGGAGACAGGTCGCATGGGCTCCCTATCCCGCTCACAGACATCACCGTCTCACAGAAGGAGGCGGCGGCGTCCCAACACATCTCGCTCCGAACCATGGAACGAATCAAGGTCCGAAGCGAGAGTTCGACCACTCCTATCGCCGCGACTAGGTCCCGGCGCTGCGATGCCCAAGCAGGGCATTCCGCCAAAGTGTGCAGCGCCGTGTCCTCTACTGGGTCACGGCGATCTCCGCAGTGGTGACATCCGGGCGTCTCCTCCCGGCCAATGCGGTGCAGGAACCGGCCGAAACAACCATGGCCGGTTATCACCTGTGTCAACCGGAAGGTGAGGGCGCCGTGTCGTCTCTCCAGCCACTCGTCGAGTACGGGCCTCACTGCCTCGATGCAGCGAAGCACCGCGCTGGGGTGCGTGAGTCGCTGTCGCCATTCCGCCACTAGGACCTGTCGGAATTCCGCCTTCCACGCCTCAATCTCGCGAGGCGCGGGTTCTCCGCCTAGTGACCGGGCTTCGCGGCGCCACTTATAAAGCGACGCCAACAGCCCGGCCTGCAGGTCCCAGGGCGGACATCCGGCGAGGAGGGTTGCGGCTCCAAAGGAGACCGTGCGGTAGCCACAAATTATCCTGACGGCCATGGCGCGCTGCGGTGCGCGAAGCGCCCGAACGTTGCGGGCCGTCAGGTTCTCGGCCCAGATGGGACACCCGTATAGGGCCATCGACCGCATGACTCCCTCATATAGCCTCCGGCAAGAGGCGTTCGGCCCCCCTAGGTTTGGCTGCAGCTTTGACAGAGCGGCCGCCGCCCCCAGGAGTCTAGGTGCCAAACGCTCAAAATGCCGGTGAAAGTCCCATCGGCTGTCGAGAACGAGTCCAAGGTACTTCAAGCTCGTCCCGATGCCGATGCGGACCCCTCCTACCATTATGTTGGCCCCTGCAGGTGGCCTGTTCCGAGGCCCATGAAACGAAATGGCCTCGGATTTCGACAGGGCCACCTCAAGGCCCAACTGCCGGATGCGACTCACTACGTGTGCAACCCCAGCTGTCGCCAGTATGGCCGCCGCCCGGTGCGTCTTACCCTTGGCCGTGACCAACGTATCGTCGGCATAGCAGACTATGCCGATGCCGTGGAGGAGCGCACCCCGCAGCACATAGTCGTAGCCGATGTTCCACAGGAGTGGACCAAGAACCGACCCCTGTGGAACACCGCACGACATCTCTCGCCGACTCCAACCGTCGTGAACCGGGTATACCACATACCTCTCATGTAGGTATGCCCCGAATATTTGGCGGAGGTACGTCGGCACTCGATGGTAGACGAGTGCCGACTTGATGACGCTCCAGGGCAAGGTGTTAAACGCGTTGGCGATGTCAAGCGACACCGCCAGAACCACCTCGCCCCGGGATACTGCGTCCTCCGCCAGGCTCCTCACTGTTTGTATGGCATCAATCGTGGAGCGCCCTCGTCGGAAACCGAATTGGTTGTCCGCCAAGTTCGGGCCCTCGCTCGACAGATGCTGGACGAGGCGCTCGGCAACTATGTGCTCGAGCATCTTTGCAACCTCGTCCAGCAATACGATGGGCCGGTAGGCAGACGGACTGTCCGCCGGGCGCCCCTCCTTCTTGATTAGGACCAGCTTGCCCGTCTTCCAAAGACGAGGAAACCGGCCCTCTGCCATACATTTGGTGAAGAGCCCTATAAGTCGGGGCTCGAACTCGGCTATGACCAGGGCCCACGCTCAGCCTGGAATGCCGTCAGGCCCTGGGGCGGTGTTCTTCATACGAACCACCGCTGCTCGAAGCTCGACCTGGGTCACGTCGGGAACCGCGTCGCCGTCTACATCCGCGCTGGCTGTCGTGGGAGAGGGAGCCATCGGCGGGGGAGGGTGCTCCGCCCTTGAAGGGAACAGAGCGGTAACGACAGCTTCGACTGCTTGCGGCTGGAGACTCTGGGTGAGCGGGGGCGCCCAAGGGCGAAGTTTTCCCCTGACCATAAGGTATGGACGCCCCCAAGGGTCACGCTCCAGAGTCTGCAGCAGCTCTTGGTGGGCCTGATCTTTGGCCCGCGCAATCTCGGCTTTTAGTCGTTCTCTGGCCGCTCTGTACCCCTCGTATAGCTCCGCCTCCCTGAGCTCTGAGTCGGGAGTGCGGCGACGCCTTCTCCGAAATCGGGCATACTGGCGCCGCGCAGCCACACAGAGGTGGCGCAATTGCGCGATGTTGTCTGACCACCAGTACACCCGACGCCTCGGTGAGTGGTTAAGCACTCTTGGCATCGCCGCATCACAGACGTTAGTCATGGCCCTCTGGAACCACTCGGCCTCCGTTTCAACGTCCTGAGACCCGGACGGTGTTTGTGTCCAGGTCTGGACGATGGCGGCCTCCAAGAGGGCCTCCCGATTTATGCTCTTCAATGCCCAGCGCGGACCGTCCCCAATTAGGGCCCGCTGTACCGGCGCGTCGAGGATTCCGGTTTCAGCGGAGACGTCGAACCTAATGTATCTGTGGTCCGACAACGTCTCCGCCTCCTCGACGACACGCCAGCCTCGGACACGACGCGCAAGAACGGGGCTCGCGAACGTGACGTCCACGACGGACCCGCCCCGCTGTCGCACACACGTGTGCACAGTGCCCCTATTGAGCACAAGTAGGCCATTCTCCACGGCCCACTGCTCCAGCAAAACGCCCTTCGCGGTCGTGGTCGCGGAACCCCAAGCCGAAGCCTTGGCATTGAGGTCCCCAGCGACGAGGACGGCGCGGGGGCGGCTGCGAGTGACGACGACGCTTAGTTCAAGCAGATACGCTTCGAAGTCGGCGAGAGACCGGTTGGGGGAGAAATATCCTCCTACCACAACCGTTTCCCCAATTTGTGCTGCGACGTACCCCCTCCCGCGGGTGATGTTCCCGATGGAAGGGGTGCCGGCGGCGGCCCTGACGATGATGGCCACCAAGCCATCAAGGTCCCCAGCCCAATCATCTCTGGGGGGGACGAAATACGGCTCGGCGGCAATGGCGACGTTGATTGACCACTGCGCCATACTCTGGAGCAACAGGTCCTGAGCTCTGGCGCAGTGGTTCAAATTCGATTGAAGGAGGCGGAGGGCGAGAGACATTATTAAGTCTCCATCGCACCAACCGCCCCCCTCGCCGTTTCGGCGTTATTGTTGCTGGTCGCTTGACCAGCTTTCTGCTGCATCTTCCTGGGTGCGGCGCAGAATTTCGCGCCCACCCGGTGCTCGGCTGGCTTGCCCGCTGCCGCACACAAAACGCAGTGTGGCGGGGCCTCGCAATCGCCGGCCTTGTGTCCGGCTTTGCCGCACTTGAAGCATAGACCACTGCAGTCCACCGATGAGGTACACCTCACGCCCACGTGTCCGGCTGTGAGGCACCTGTAGCAGCGCAGCGGCCTAGGCTCCAAAAGGCGCACCTGCGCCGACACCCAGCCAACCAGCACGCGACGACCGTCGGCCAGCTTTTTAGCAGTCGCCACGGGGCAGCTAACTATCACTGACCCCATGCCGCTGCGGTCCGGGCGAATTAGACCACACCGGATCGACTCTACGGGGCATCCCCCGGCGTTGGCGACGGCGGTCCGGACTTCGTCCGCGATGATGCTGTCATCCAGGCCCGCGATGCGCAGTTCAGCGCATTTTTGGGGCCTGGAGATACGGACGTCTTCTGCAGGTAAAATCCGACGCAGGCCGTCCGCAAGCCTGTCGGCCTGCTCACTACTGCTCGCTCCGGGCACTTCTATAAGTCGGGCTCCGGTTTGAGTTGTTTTGCACCGGAGCCCCGCTGTTATACCCAACTCAGCTGGGTTAATTGCGTCCCGCGCCTTTCTGAGGAGCTTCGCGTATGTTGCCCCCCGCTCTAATGCTGCCGGCTGCAGTGTAAGAATAACTGCAGTGGAGCTGGGGGTGCGGAGCTTGCGGGCCGCCTTCCTGGCCTTTTTGGAGGCCTTACGCCTTTTTTTGGCTTCCTTAGCCTTCCTGCCAGCGGTCTGCCACCCACTGGTTTCGGGAGGGGGAGCCATCGGGCGAGCTTGCGTTGCGTCTACGCTGACAGGCATAGCTTCAGCATTGGCTGCCTTCTTCTTGCCCTTATTTGACTGGGTTCTGGTCGCAGGTGCTGCAGGCTTTGCAGTCTGGGTTGGCGGCTTCTGCATAGCCGCCTGTCGCCGCGTAGTTGTCGCAATAGCCGCGTAAGATGTGGACGGCTGCGGGGACCTCTCGGGTTGTGGCGTTGCAGGTCGCTGTTGTTCCCCTGCCAAAGATGGTCTGAGGGCTTTTGCTTCCAAGACCGAGAGGCTCCTCTTCATATCCGCCATTTCTCGGCGGAGGGTGGCCACCATATCGACTAAGGCCTTGTTAGCCGCGTCGTTTGGTTCCGGGCGCTTCTCCACCGCGGTACGGAGTTCCTCCTGATTGCGCCGAAGCACTGCAATCTCGGCTGACAGGCGGGTGTTCTCCGCCTGTAGCTTTTTAGTTTCCTCCGTGGTGGTTCGCTCCAGGAGCACCTCCGTCAGCTCGCGCATTGAAGCCACAGCCGTCTTCAGGGAATGTTGGGAGGTTCCCTTCAACCCCTTCGACTGTCTAGAGACCAAACATATGGCCTCCAAGGCGACCTCAATGCGCGAGCGAATCGACGCAGCAGGTAATTCCTCTGCCTCAGGTTCCGCCGCCGAGGACTCGGAGAGGCGACTGGCGGCCACACGGGCGGTAGCGGCTACGATTCGTTGCTCCTCTTCGAAGGCGCGCTCTTCGCGTTCTATCCGCCGCTTTTCAGCGGCAAGTTCAGCTCGCGCCTTGCCTAGCCCCACGTACTTGCCGTGCGTGGGAGGACGACCACGCCTCGCTGTCGCGACCTTAGGCGCAGCAGGCAGGGATTCGTCACCCGAGTTCTCTGACCCCGAGTGATGTCGTTTTCGGACAGCCTTGTCGGGGTTATCGTTTCCTACGCTTACCATACTCATTTCTGAGCAGTCTGATTCAGACAGCTCCAGGGCAGACTCCTTCCACTCTTTCTCGCGCTTGTCTTCATCTGATCTCGCATTACTGGGCGTGCGAGATCGGGTTTTGTCGACCGACTTCGGTTTATGAGGGGGGTTTTTTGAATTTGGAGTTTCCATATTAAATCCCACGATTGCGGGAGAAATAAAAGTCGACCCGGGCAGAGATCCCGCTATACCCGGGCAAGCCTAATACCTACAGGGCGGCGGCTGATGCCCTGAGGGGGCCGCACTAGGGACTGACCTACCCGCCAGCCATGCATCCTCTCGCCGTGCGGCAGCAGCTTAGGATTGGGGGATTTTTTATAGTGCTTGCCTTGCACGCGGTCCGGGCGACCAAGCCGAGACCCTCGGTCCCGTAGACAGCCGCGAGACGTGACCACAGACACTACGTACGGGATTACGAGTTTTTGACAGTTGTCAACGGGGGGAAGGGGGTGATGAGAAAAGAGGAGAAAAGGAGTCCGAAGACGAAAGAAGAAAAGAAGGACCCCCGTTGACTGCTTGGTGGTAGAGTAAGTACACACCAAGCCCGTCTAAGTCCCGTCCCGAGTCCTCTCTGATCAGCAGAGGGGTACCAGGAGGGACGAAAGCAGAGCCCGCGAGGGGCACTGATGGACGGACGGTGCAGCTCTCCAAAGAATGCCTCTGTGTCCGCTGTAACTTTTTATTGAGGTTTTCTCCCTCGCGATCCGAAGACCCACGGGCAAGGACGGCGCCATCCGCCTTTGCTAACGCGCTGGCCGGACGGTAGTCGGGGTACGACTAGCCGCCCGTCCTCTTTCTCAGAGATTAGCCACAGGCAACGATTCCCCTCGGAAGGGCCTGCCTATCTACCCCATCCTATCTATCAACCGGCCTACACACACCCACAACCCTAACACCTTCCTTAAGGAATCACTGCCTGCGTTGCCCGGGGTGCACCGGCCCGGTGACTGCTCTTCCATCCGAAAGAAGGAATAGCAGCCACACAGGCACGCGGGGAGGTTCTCTGATCCGCACCCCAAGATAAGATTAACCTATTACTAATTTGGTGAACTTTGGAGAATGAAGGTATGGTAGCTAATAATGATATTCTTGACTCCAGGATTCAGAATAATTTATTTGTAATTTAGTGCTGTTTATATACAAAATGTACAACTAGGCTGAGCCAATCCAAATGCAGATAAATAGAAATGTAAAATGTTCAAAACAATCAACCAATTAATTTAAAGTACAATCGGCCAATAATATTTGAGTTGAGTTTACGTAAGTAATCCGCCAGGTGGTTCATACGTCGCGCGAGCGTTTTCCCGCGCAAACGGGAACATACTTATACTGGTGGCATAAGCGCGGCGGCTCCATTTGCCGGTCACTCGTCGAGCGAAGATGTCGTGCGTTCGCGCGTCAGCGGGCACGGCGTGCGTCGACGTAATAATATTTGCAGAGCGAAGATTTCTTGAAGTCGTCAGCGTGTGTATCTTCGGGTTCGCAAGAGAACTCATCTTGTTTCTATTTAACGTTGCAAAAGTCTATAAAACTGTTCTTTTCAGAACAACAACAAAAGTCCTTGAACAGTCCTTGTCAGGACTATTATCACTGTTTCTATTTAAGCACTTAAGTCCTTTTCAGGGCTGTGTGTATCCATGTTTCTATTTACATATCACAAAAGTCACTGTAGGGACTGCTAGGTATAGGATAGCTACAGTACTCCCCTTCAAGCGAAGCGTACCGGCAGCTTGATGGTGCGACCGGAACGTGTTGTTTTGATGTCTGTTTGCGGCGGCGGCGTCGGCGTCGTAGAGTTCGCCGGCGCAGGTACTTGTTGTTTGATAAGGTTATAATGCGGTAAGGTAACTGTAACTTCGGTATCCTTGGTAACGGTAAGGTTATTGGTTTTCTGGGTAATGGTAATGTTGCTTGAAGGTAATGTGTTGTTATGGTTTGCTGGTAAATTATCACTATCTTCTAATACGACGTAAGCAGGTTTCAGTCGATCGATTGAAATGTTTGCTTGTCGGTCCGGTAATTGTACACAATACACTTTGTCTGTTCGGCTTATAACCTTGTAGGGTCCTTCGTAGGGTGTCTGTAGTGGCTTACGCACTGAATCTACTCGAACGAACACGTGACTGCAATTGAGTAGGTCTTTATGCACGAAAATATTTCTATTATTATTATGATGCTCGGTGAATGCTTGAGGTTTGTTGGTATGAATGATTACACGTAGCTTCTCGACGTAGGTATAATCCATAGCTGTAGGTGTGTATGCGCTTGATGTGAAAAAGTCTCCTGGTAGGCGTAAAATGCATCCGTAGGTTAATTCAGCGGGACTCACGCCGGTGTCAGTGCGCAGGGCGGCGCGTAATCCCAATAATATTGTAGGTATTTCGTCGATCCACGAGCGCCTGTCGGTGAGCTTTGCGCGTAATGCATTTTTGAGTGAGCGATGCCAACGTTCGATGATTCCGTTGCTTTGCGGGTGGTAAGGAGTAGTTCGATTTTTCTTGATAACCATTAGTTTCATGAGGTTTTGAAATAGTTGGCTCTCGAACTGTTGACCTTAATCTGATGTTAGTGTAGCCGGGCATCCGAATCCAATGTTGATAGACGATGTTCGCTATTCGATCAGCTGTTATTTCCTCTGTAGGTACGGCCTCAGGCCATCTCGTAAAACGGTCAATCATAGTTACGAGATATCGATGACCTTGAACAGTTGTAGGTAGCGGTCCAACGATGTCTATGTGTATGTGTTGAAAACGATCGGTTGGCGGGAAAGATGCGATGCTTGAATGGCTGTGACGATGTATCTTGCTTTTCTAACATTCAATACAGGTTCGCGTCCAGTGGCTGATATCTGCATTCATTGAAGGCCAGAAGTATTTCTGTGTTGAGAGCTTGCGAGTTGTACGGGTACCAGGATGACTTATGTTGTGAACATTGTTGAAAACTTCTTTTCTGTATGGCTCGGGGATGTATGGGCGAATATGTGACGTAGATGTTTCGCAATATAGTTCGATGTCAGTATTAGGTATTGTTATTATCTTGAGCGCGAGGTGATCGTCGCGTAGTAATTGTTGTATAGTGCTGTCTCTTTCTTGCGCTGTTGCTATGTCGTTGTAGTTGATAGCGGACGGGCAAGTTATGGTTGCTATGCGACTAAGGGCGTCTGCGACGATATTTTGTTTACCGCTTACGTGCCTTATATCGGTGGAGAAAGCGGAAATGAATAATAATTGTCTCGTTCGCTTCGGTGTCTCGGTGGTGGAGTTGATTTTGCTCATTGCGAATGTTAGCGGCTTGTGATCGGTGAATATAATGAGATGACGTCCTTCGAAAACTTTTCGGAAATGTTTGACGGCCATGTAAATAGCTAGTAATTCTCGATCATAGGTAGAATACTTCAGTTGCGCGTCGTTGAATTTCTTAGAGAAATATCCGAGCGGCTGCCATGTTTCGTTTAAGTATTGTTGAATTACGGCACCGGCTGATGTGTCCGATGCGTCACAGAATAGCGCGAGTGTTGCGTGGTGAGATGGATGAGCAAGTAAAGCTGCGGTGATGATGCTTGCTTTACATTGTTCAAAGGCTTGTGTTGCTTCGTCGGACAATGTGATTGCAGTTTTATCTCGTTTCTTCACGTTATGTAGGTATGAATTCAATGGTGCTTGTAGTGAGGCGGCGTTGGGAATGTGATCGCGGTAGAAATTTAACATTCCTAGGAATCTCCGTAGTTCTTCTATTGTCTTGGGTTTGGGGTAATCAGTGATAGCTTTGATCTTCTGTTCGGGAGGCTTGATACCATCTTTTGATACATGATAACCGAGGAACTGAACTTCGGACTTGCCTAGGTTGCATTTAGCGGGGTTGATGGTGATGCCATGTTCTTCTAATCTCTTCAGGACGGTGTGGAGGTGTTCTCGATGCTGGGTCTCGTGTTCCGAAGCGATTAGTATATCATCTATGAATGGATATACAAAATCTAGTCCTCGCAGTACTTCGTGAATGTAACGTTGAAACGTTTGTCCTGCGTTCTTCAAATCGGGACACATTCGCGGGAATTCAAATAAACCCATTGGTGTGATAATAGCGGTTTTCTCGATGTCCTCTTCTCTTATGCTCAGTTGTTGGTAGGCTCGGTTGAGGTCTATTGTTGAGAAGATAGTCTTGCCTGAGAGATGATGTGTGAAATCTTTGACGCGTGGAACGGGATAGCGATCGGGTTTTGTGATAGCGTTGAGTCGCCGATAGTCTCCGCAGACTCGAATGTCACCATTCTTCTTCGGGACGATGTGAAGCGGTGATGACCATGGACTCTTGCTTGGCCTGCATAACCCTTGTTCAATCATATTTTCAAACTCTTTCTTTACAATTTCATATCGGTGCGGTGGTATGGGGCGAGCGCGGCTATGTATTGGTGGGCCTTCTGTTTCAATGTAGTGTTGCACGTTGATAGAAGAGCTTAACTGCATTGAAGTGAGACGTGTGATGCCGGGATATTGCGCTAAAATGTCGTGATACGACTGTGACTTGTCGATGGTATACACTGTAGGCATGTTTGAAATGCGAACTGGGGCGTTGACCTTGAGATTCGTGACGCCGTCGATCAATCTTCTGTTTTTCAAATCGACGATAAGTTGGTGATGTTTGAGAAAGTCAGCGCCGAGTATAGGTCTTGAAACGTCGGCGACAATGAACTTCCATTTGTATGGGCGTCGTAGGTTGAAGTCGAGAGTTAATGTTTTCTCACCGTACGTAGCTATAGTTGTGTTGTTAGCCGCATATAGTTGGAACGATAGTGGCGTTGCGACTTGTCCTTTCTTTCTAGGTAGTACGGATATGTTCGCACCCGTGTCGACCAGGAAAGATATGTTGGAGTTACGATCTGTTATGTATAGGCGGTGTGAGTTTTCGTGAACGCCAGAGTCCGCCTCCGCTAACGTTCGGCCTAGTTTTCCGACTTCTTATTGAATGTGCAAGGTGACGTGCAGCGTCGAGCTTGTTCTTTGAAACGTCGATGATAATAGCAGAAAGGTGATGGTGATAAGTCTCGACTGCGTTGTTGCGATGGACTTCGGTTGTAAGACGGGTAGCGGTTGCGGCGGTACCCGTTGTATTGGCTGTGCGGTGGTCTTGATTTCAATTCGGCTCTTTCTAAGGATAACTTGTGTAGTTCGGTGACAAGGAATTGTAGGTCGGCTGTTTGAGTTGGTGGTGATGTCGGTGAGGTTATCGTTTGGACGGCTGAGATGTGAGGTGCAGCTGGTGGCGTCTGTTCCATCATTTTGTCGGCGAGTAACGCTAACTCTTCTAACGACGACTTAGTTGCGAAGGTCTCGCTGACGGCAAGCACGGAACGTATGTGTGGTGGAATGTGGTTGGTCCACATGTCGCAGCGTACTGTCTGGAACTTTGTCTGTAGCGAGGTTTCTCATACGCCGGAGTAGTTGGGTCGGCTTCTGATTGCCGAGTTCCATCTCTGACAGCAGTTTTTGGAACTGGCGGCTGTCAGACTCCTCATAGGCAGATATGAGACGTTCTTTAATCGCCTTGTACTGGTCTTGCTCTGGTGGGTTGTATAGAAGGTCGGTGATCTGCTCGATGTCTTGGCGTTCCAGCTGTGCGATTACCATCTGAGCGAGCTGGGCTTGGCTTTTCTTCAGGTCGTTGGTGGCGGCTTCGAAACTGATAAACCACAGACGTGGTCGATCACGCCAGAATGGTGGGATACGCATGGTTAGCGATATGCCACCAATTTCAGTGACGGTGTTGATGGATGTAGAGTTGAGTGAGCTGGCCTAGTTAAACTAGGATCATGAAAAGCAGGTATATACTATGTACTCATTATTTATTAAGACATTTGATCTTATAAAAAGATTTGTTATTATAAATGGTACAAAGATAGAAGCATCATCTAAGGAATGGTAAATGGAAAAATACTCGGAGGAGAATACCTTAAATAGCTACGTTAGCAAAAGAAAAAGTGAAAAACATGGTGATCTACCGCGTTTTAACCCTTTTGTAATGTATTATGTACTTACTTGATTTCTGATTTATTATATACAAAGTTATGTAAATTTTAGTTTTATTTATTATTTGTCAAAGCACTGAAAGGTAGGCTTTTGAGTGGGTAACATTTTACTTACCATTATTTATTTAACATTGACTAATTCTCCTCCTAGAATTTGGTGCCAAACCACTAGAATAATTATTTTATCATCTCAGCCTAGATATGTCTATTGCTGGAGTTAAGTTTCCTCCAAGGCTCTCAACACAGGCTGATATTGTATGTATATATTCAGTTCATTCTGTGCGGAGAAAGGCTTTAAATTTTGTATTAAATGTAACTACAGCAGGAAACTCATAGTAGGTGTTCCATTGGATTTATAACGCTACCGAATTTGGCATCTAGTAGGGATTTTCGTTCATAAACAATGCCCTTTACAAGTACGTCTCGTATTATTTATTCATAAGTATATCACATTTGTAGCCTCTTAGTCCCACACACACTCATGGATTATAAATGATCCTATCTACTATGATTATGATTTTATAGAATTCGTATTAGAGTTTAAGGCGAGGTTGCAGTACTTTTTAAGATTTTTAAACGTCTGAAAGTCCCATGAACTATGATATTTTTAATGAATAAAAACTAAAGTATAAAAGTTTAACATATCTTCTAGTAAATCGTAAAGATAGAAACACGATTTGGAATGATTGGCTCGATAAAAAAAAATGTCAAACATGGCACTAAATCACAATTTTAAACGTGTACTGCTTAGAGATTCCATAATGAATTTATATGAAAGTATTATCAATAGAAACAGCTCTTTATTTTAAAATAAATGGTAAAAACAGATTTCGTAATTTCGTTATCATTTTTCTCCAAGAAAAAAAATAGTCAAAATGTTGGCATTATATCGCTCGCCGGCCGTTCATCAGTGCCTGTCTAGGCGTGATTGAGGGCGGACGTACGTCGTTGCTCCGCAAAATCCCCCTCCACCCCCGCATTTACGTTTTCGCAAAAGTACAAATAAATTCGTATTCCAAACTCAATCGTTCAAACCATAGACATACTAGTAAGAAACCGTAGACAGGTTACTGACAAGGTAACCGGCGCTTACGAGTGGCATGCATCGCCAAAAGCGTACGCACACTAATATAAATATGTCAAAACGACACACTAAGAATTAGATAAGAAGTGTAAGTGAGATAGCACATCTAATCGCAAGCGCGAAAAAGAGATAAACATATGCTCTCTGTACCGACGCGCATTGTGACATCATGCTGACCGTTTCACAAACAATAATTTGACTCAGATGCGACATGATCACTTTGTCTCTCTTCAGTAAATTCTGAGTAAATTCAATTCGCCTCAAAGTAAATTTGATTAATTCATTTAAGGTGGAGAAATAAAAAGTCGATGTGATTTATTTATAACATTTATTAAAAAAGTACATTTTATTCTTCTCATTTCATTCAATGGCAACCTAAAACAGTACGTTAATATAAAAACTGTGCGCTGCGGACCCACCGTAGCCCTGGCAATACCCCTGGGGGTATGGTGGGTCTTTTAAAGCTTAACCGTACTCCTGGCTGAAATGCTCGTAGTGTTGTACCAACGTACTACGTGGACATTAAACTGAACAGTGTTATCTCTCGTATGATAATGACTTACTGCTTACGTTTTTGTATTTTTAGACAAGCGAAGACAAGCGCTCGCGCTAGTACGATGATATAGAGCAACAAGGAGATAAATTTGAGAATAAAACGTTTAGGTATTACTGCTAATGGTTATAATGCTTTGCATATTATAGGTATAATCTGTGGTACTGTTGAAGACCTGTCATCATCATCATCCTAGCGCTGTCGGATCATTCCCACTAGTTCTATTGAACAGTTCTATGATAGAACTAGTAATACTTTTTTCCCACTAGTTCTATTAGCACAACTTGATGAGCAGAATAGAACTAATGGGAAACAGTTATAGGAAATTTCCCACTAGTTCTATGTATGTTTTACAAGGGTAGTGTCACAACATCGCGCTCACAATCCGAATAAATATGTATGTATAAAAATGTGTTAAACGAATGAACGTCTACAAAACAATTGAACGTCTACAAATCAAATGAACGTCTACAAAACAAATGACTACCAGAAAGTGATCAGCTATCGATAGTGATTGCAAAAAACAGGTGCATGCGATTTTCGACCTTATTGACAATTCATGACAAACTTTGTTTTTTTGTTTTTTCTCGCTTTCTGGCATTATTACGGTAGTTAAATTATAAATTCTGACTAATGTCAATTAGGTTGAAAATCGCATGCACCTGTTTTGTGCAATCACTATCGATAGCTGATCACTTTCTGTAAGTCATTTGTTTTGTAGACGTTCATTTGTTTTGTAGGCGTTCATTTGTTTTGTAGACGTTCATTTATTTTACACCTTAAACAAATGAACGTCTACAAAACATATTCATTCGGATATATGAGCGCGATGTCGTGACACTACGGATCATTCCCAGTAGTTCTATTAAATACCCTTGTAAAAACATACATAGAACTAGACTGGGACATTTCCTATTACTTATCCTATTAGTTCTATTCTCCTCATCAAGTTGTGCTAATAGAATTAGGACAGTTCTATCATAGAACTGTTCAATAGGGCTACTGGGAATGATCCTACAAAATAGTGGAACTTGAAATTAACGAACTGAAATTAATAAACTTATTACACAACAATATTATCTGGGAGTACGGTTAAGCTTTGAAAGACCCACCATACCCCTGGCAGTACCAGGGGTACGGTGGGTCGGCAGCGAAAACTGTGCAGTACAATCTACTTAGTTGTTTAATACTAAAAGGAGATAAACAAGAACAAGTGAATGGACTTTGATCATCCGTCAATGTTTGTAACTTACGTATGATTTTGTATTTCTATAATAATAATATATTGTGTTGATTCAGCCTCAAATCACTTTTATTACTTGACAAAAACACACATCAGTATTTTATTATTACGAATGTCCCATCTGGATACTTTGTTTTTTAGTCTTTGTACAAGCACAATACTGCTTCTCCTTTACACTCGCTAAATGCCAATTTTTTATTCACTATTATTTGTGATACTGAATTTATTATAAATTGTAAATAAAACGTTGTAATATTGTAATACTTATGAATGAGAAGTGGTTCCATAACTTTTAGTCATTTTCGTACTATAGTTTGTGCAAAATCTCATTACACACGACGGCATTTTCAAATGTAACGTACACACCCGCGAGTAAAAGAGCGAGCGCTTCCGACCGCAGCGCGTACGCGACCATAGATCATATACTAATATGGAAATACGCGACTAAAGCCGAATGAGACATTTAGTCTGGTTTTAATGTCCCACTTTTGAAGTTCGCATAACTCATCTTCAGCTTTTTTTACGCTGCGCTGTGGCACACGCACACACGAAACCCCCCCTCCTCTCCCCCCGCTCACTCGCTGACGCCACCCCCGTGTTTTTGTTTTTGCGGGGGGTGAGGTGGAGCTACGCACTGTACTGCAACCTCGCCTTAATTCCAGAAATTTCTTTGTTAAAACAGGATTCTATCTTTGAATATTCTTTAATATATTGGATAATTCTCATGACAGCCTAAACGCATCCTAAGCTAGCAATTTAGAAACCAACGTTTGACATTTCTAGATCACCGAGATTGAGCTGAATCATATCATTTATTTTTATTTCGTTCATTTACGGCCGGTCCCAATATACGATCTATCCATGGATTTGCAGATAAGAGATACAAATTTTAGATATTTTGTATGGAGCTTATGTCAAATATGTATCTCTTATCTCAAAATCTATGAATAGATCGGATATTGAATTCAGCAGTCAGTGCTTGGAATTTATTAGTTTATAATAGAAGCAGGTTTTATATCCTCCTAAGGAACTTAGTAAAGCTGCATATAGCTGTTGTTGGCGCTTTTTATACTTTACCGTAATTATAAATTTTGTAAATACAACATTCAGGCATCAGATGCAAAACTATTTAAAATGTCACCGATGTTTTATCCATATCAAAAATTCGTGGCGAAATGTGGGTGTAATATGACATCTCTGCCTACCCCTTCGGGGATATAGGCGTGAGTCTATAAAGAAATATAAAAATAATATTATCAATTGAGCTCTTCATACTAAACGCCTCTGTATGCTAATAGCTTTCAAAATGAACTTGCGAATCTCAACTACGAATAAACTTACTATTTGCCCTTAGTGTAACTATTGAGGGAAATTGAATGCAGCGTAAAAGACAATTCTTATTACAACGGGACTGAACTGGGACCGGGAGATGCTAGTCACGTTTGTGAAAGGCTGTGTAAAATAATCTGTATTTGCGTTTGGTGTGGACATTTTATACGCAGTGAATTAAATCTCATGAAAGAAGAAGCTTTGCCACATTAGGAGTTAGAATTAGTACCTAGGATCACGTGTGCAAAAAATAGTGAAACATGCAGTTTAAAAGCTAAGGTGCATAGCACGGCAAATATCGACACGACACACAGTTTTATGTTGGTTTGTTCTTCCTTAGATTAGTTGTTTGGAATTTTTCACTTACTAACCTTTATTTTATGGTTATCTATTTTTATTCCTACGATTTTATGTCATAAATTAACATTGCATAATATTACTTGTCCTAACATTAGTTACGCATAATACTCATTTGCCATAACTTTTTAATCATATTTTTTAAATCCTATTTACTATAAGCATAATGTTTAATAAGCATACTATCCCAAAGCATAAGTTTACTTAAGCATAACGACGCATAACCATAACTATTATAAGCATACAAACTATATTCCGAAAAATTTGCTACAAAATATTTAATAACAATATTACACTATTTTATACATTGCTCTCGTCAAACCAAACCAAGTCAACGGAGCCCTGCTTCACAGGGCTCCTATTTTTGAGTGCGGGGTCATAAGAGAACCTAACATAACCTATTTAGTTACTTGAGTTACAGTCGCACCTAAACTATATATTAAACTTTTGATAATAAACCTTTAGTACGTTTCCTTTATGCTTTTTGATCTTTATCCCAAATAACTATTAGACAAATAAACAATATGCTTTACAACTGTATGCATATCAAAGTTATGAATAAAAACAATAGGATATACAATATTTATACTTAATAACACGGTATGCTAAAAACCAATTAT
The DNA here is from genome assembly GCA_944739405.2 of Euclidia mi. Lineage (NCBI taxonomy): Eukaryota > Metazoa > Arthropoda > Insecta > Lepidoptera > Erebidae > Euclidia > Euclidia mi. The sequence continues at coordinate 33,583,683 of OX123184.2, forward strand.
GGCACACTATTATTATGACGAAGAAAATTATGCCTAACTCATTATGACAATTTAAATTAGGACAAAAACCATTATGAGAAAAAGAGGGATCCCTTATTTTATTTTTGGTGGTTTCTCTGTAAGTAGGGCTTTATAAGCACGTTCATGAGTTTACAAGAATGCTATGTAACAAAATGTATAAAATATCCAGAATAAAAAAAGTACATAGGAAAATAAATGATTACAAGAGACTTCAAGTTTAAAAAAATTAAAGCCATCCATCCAGCCAGCCATCGTATGGCAAAAAAATGAAAGGCGTAAAGCAAACAGGGCGATACGGGTATGTTTAATACAGTTTGCTTTGTACATAATGTTGATTTCGGATTTCACATTATCTGCCTTGTTTGAACGTGTGATGAACATCGGTTAGTTAGATTAACTAAACATACGCAGGTATAAATCGTAGGAAAATTTCAAACTCGTGCTGTACATGGATTCCTTCTGACTTCCCTTATATGGTGCTCTTATTGTAATTGTTATAATGTCCTCTAGACCGATTCCGGCCACGGCGGCTTGTCTTTAAATGAAACTTGCCAACTGCGCGGGACCTATGATAGTGCACAAGTGTGTGCGCATACACAAGTGCACTCTCTATTCCCTCACTCTGATTATCCGATGGGACGCCACAAGCGACACGACCGGAGAGAGATTAGGCTGATAATTGTTATACATATACATAATACCCTCAGTCGTTTATAAAGTGTCCCGCAGATGGACGCAACCTCGTAACCCTACAGAGAAGGTTACGCTATAGTTCACCAATATGGGTTGGCAGAATTCTCATGTCTTCTGAGAACATTAAGGTGCACTCTAATAAGTGTACGTTTCCGCACGATTTCTCCTTCACCGTTTAACAAGAAATGATTAACTATTTGTGTGCGTGACTAACATGGATGTTTGTCTTGGTCTGGGTATTTCTATGTATAATATGTAAGTATTTCCAAAAACGAAATTATTTGTGAGTTTATACATTATCTAGCACCCATGGTATAAGCTCTGCTTAGTTTGGAACTAGATGGTATTGTGTATATGTGATAGAACATTACTATTCTTACTATTCAACTTTGTAAAGTAAGTGTTAGATAGTGGTGTGCACCGTGAATTTGAAGTCGTGATTTTCACTAGCACAGCAGTCTCCTGTTCTTACAACTGTAAGAACTATATTAGACGTAACGCTGCCTTAAACGTAAAGGTTATCAGATTCTCAAAAGAAGCCTTCACTGCCGAAGAGAGTATTTAATTTTCTTTTGTTGAAAGTCTGTTGTTTTTCAGTACTGGCAGCAGTACTAGTAGTGCAACTTATTTTTAAAACGTTACGTTAATTTTCAATCATGTAATTAGATATAAAGTTAATAAGCCAAAACAAGCAAATCAAGACGAAACCACTTAGAGTTTCACGAACCTACTATTGTAATAGTAAAATACACTCGACTATGTTTACAGATGACTTCATAAAACTTAATAATAGTTTCATCTCAAGTCAATGTCATATTATTCAAGTAAATATTGTAGAATCTTATTAAATAAGCAGAAATGAGTTTGTGACAGCCATTGTAAATAATGTTCCAGTTTCCCGGCGATCCATTTTTGTCTCAAAATATTACAATCTGGATGTAATTTTCACTATCTTTATTCATTTTTGCATATGAATAATATTAAAGCATAATAATTTGTATCTTTGTAAAGGTTGCTCATAAAAGTTATATCACAATAATAAAATTGTAAATCTAGCACCTAAACATCTGAAAAGGCAACATAAAAACAGCGTTCAGGGACGTTAAACGTTTTGAACTGGTAAACCAGACCCTATTTTGGTTCTTTTAGGGCCTTCAAGCGTATAGAACAATCAGGCAGTAGGTACCGTTTTAGAAAGCAAATATTGTTGCAAAAATTTTACCGCAGCTTACTGGACCATGTTAAGGGTTCTAATGCAAATAAAACAAATCTGGCGCGCTAAAGCTCTATTAAATTATGCCGAAAGACATCAAGACAGCCACACGACGGATACACCCAACAGGCTGGATACTTCAATAATTTTCGAAGCAATTTATTTTTACATTCCTTTTTTATCTTTTCGAGCGCGAATTTAATTGCCATCACTACTTCTTCAGAAAGCGGTTATGGTCCATTTAGTTAAATCGTAACTGCTTTATTCTTAGCCTTTCGAGTTTTGGAACAACAAAGGGTTCTTGAGATAAAACAAATAAATTGTTTCCCGAGGGCTACCTCGTGGAATGAGTGTCTTGAAAAAAATATTTGGGTTTTTCGTGAACTCCTTCCGGAAATTTGATTTTCACGCTGATGAGCCAGGTAAAAACCTTGGGATAAACAATTTTAATTTTAGGATAAAATTATGCGACCATAATATTGTAGGTATTTTAGATTTATTATCTTGAAAATTCCATGTAATAGTTGGTAAGAATGATGCGATGTTCAGTTCATATTGTGCCAGTAGTCTTAGTTTATTTATGTATACTTTCTGTTAAAACTATGAAAGCAAAATAAATTCGCATTGATATACGATGATTGTTTCCAACATGTATCGAGCAAATTTTCTTTTCGTTATTTTACCACCAGTTAGTTATTTGAACCAACATGTGACGTTTGAAAATAGTTGCTAAGAATTTGTAGATTAGGCGATCTATAAATTGACCAAACTTAGCTAAAAACTCTAGGTGTTGTATTATAGTAAGCTTTAAGGTCTTTCAAGAAAATTATTAAAATATAAAAGATGTAACTATAGTTGGCTATTTTCAAGCCAACCATCAAATAACTTGTCCGATTTTAACAAGAAATATCTTTCTAGTGGAACTTAAAGAATGAAAACTAAATTTATCTTGATATTACTAACCACAATTTATTATTATTTTATTATTTAATCCAATTTCGCTCATCTTACAGTATAATGCAATCTTAAAGTCATAAAGTTTGATTTAAATGCTGCTTATGCAAAGTTGAGACTTGGATAGATAAACGACAAGATATTTTTCAAGGCTTATTGAGTTTAAAAGTAAGTTAGAGGTTTTATTTTATTTCAGGTAATAATTTCTTTATATTAGACTACTATTATACATTATTATAGAAAACTTGAATAAAAGATACTTTTCTTATACATATATTTTTTTTTTCTTTATAGACTCACGCCTGTGTCCCCGAAGGGGTAGGCAGAGGTGTGATATAACACCCACATTTCGCCAGGAATTTTTAGGTCCCACGTAATAGGGGGCGAGCCTATTGCCGTACCGGGCACATTACCAGACTCCGAGCCGCTACTGAGAATTTCCCTAACGGAAGAACCTAATAACACTTTACCCGACCCGGGAATCGAACCCGAGACCTCCGAATCCCACGCGCACATTTATGCCGCGAAACCAACGAGGCAGTCGTCACTTTTTTTATATTATATCCAAAATGTATTTATTATAGTTCCATTGTTAGTGCCGCTGGCCAAACGGGTTGGTATAGGGTTTGTATCAAGTTTTCCTTCTCTTACAATGCTGTACTCTGCATAATATGCTCCCTCGGTCGGCTCTTACGACACCCATGGGATGATATGGGGTGGTGACATTCCGTATTCTTAATCCTTCACCACACGCAGGTTACATTTTTTTTGTAATAATTAGTCTTAGGCGCAGATATGCATTGGCTACCGATCTTCTCAGTAACAAATTTCAAGTACAATACGTTTACCCATTCTATAAATTACAGTCTTGGGAAAAAGAAAACCTTGCAGATCATCTTAGGTTTTAGAACACAAAATAACTTACTCAGAATTAAATTAACGATAAAGCCCAATCACCTCTGCATACCTAAAAGTTGGCTGGGAGAAAATGCCTATAGCATGATATCCTCCTTGAGAAAATCATTTTCTAGGTAGTTGAAAATAGATAATACGAATAAGTTAAATCATTTATTCGTGCCATCAAAGAATATTGTCAATAAATATATCTTGCCTCGTTGGTCTCGCGGCATAAATGTGCGCGTGGGATTGGGAGGTCTCGGTTTCGATTCCCGGGTCGGGCAAAGTGTTATTGGGTTTTTCCGTTCGGAAATTCTTAGTAGCAGCACGGAGTCTAGTAATGTGCCTGGTACGGCAATAGGCTCGCCCCCTATTACGTGGGACCTACAAATTCATGGCGAAATGTGGGTGTAATATTACACCTCTGCCTACCCCTTCGGGGATACAGGCGTGAGTATAAATAAATAAGAATATAATATCTTGAAACTATAGGAAATTTACCAACATAATATATGTATATCGGATGAACATTGAACAACAATCTTCTAAGTATAGACATATTTAAACTGATTACTGATTTCTTGGTTGAAAATAAGTTACCAATTAAAATAATACAGGTAGCAATTCAATTAAAGTAGTTGTTAAGATATAAACATCACACAATATAATTGTATCAATGGTTATCAGGCTGGCAAAGTTCAGCTGATGTAATTACAGTAAACTAATACACTTGAAGCTAGATGAATATCTGGCAATTTTGGCCACTTCACACAATCTTGTATAACAAGCTCACAACTACGAGTTGCCTATGCATACATAATAACGTACTTATGGTCCATAATAATGTGTTTAAGCGGAGTTGCAAACAGTGCTAAAGTACTTGAAACCGCCGTGCCAAATATTACTCACCATATTATTAGTATAATTGTTTGCTAGCAAATATGCACTGTTATATTGTATCGCCATTTATGTTTCCTGTAGAATCTGCATGTATTTTACTTCGAATTTTGCTGTGTAAGCGTTTTATTAAATTTCTCGAAATTATTTTCAGGGAACCCGGAAATTACGTGGTAGTGTACCTACAGCGGAATGCTGACTTAGATTAGTGCGAGATAAACAATTCGTTTACATATAAGCATACATTATTAAAGCATACTTGCATATTAAAAATTTATGTTTAAAATATCCTTCTGTTCATCATCGCTCTAGCGTTATTGTCCGGTTGCATCCAAGACTGACACACCTTGGAGCCCGAGGTCCGCTTACTGGTCTCACCAGATTTGATAGAATATCAACTATTCCACAGAGCGACTGCCGTCTGACCTCCGCAACCCAAAGGGATAGCGATATTCCACGATTTAGACCAGTATCAGTTTATTTGAGGGTACTGGCTTCCCGTTACGACTGTCAAAGATCTTCATGACAGCAGGTACCGACGGTTTAACGTGCTCTCCGAGGCACGGGGCAACCGATAATTAGCAATTTAATACACACTTGACTTCGAAAAGTCATTGGTGTGCGCCGTGGATTCGAACCCGATACCCCCTGCATGGCAGTCCCTTGGTATCTCCACTAGGTTATCGCTGCCTAAAAATATCCTTCTGTTATAGTAAATTATTTCGCAGTTTTTGTATGAGGCAGTATTTATGTCTAAGTGATATGTATACCACCTCTTGAAACTATTAAAATGGCCACGTGTACTTCTAAAATACTGATTTTATAATTTCATCTACAAGATAAGATTAACCTATTACTAATTTGGTGAACTTTGGAGAATGAAGGTATGGTAGCTAATAATGATATTCTTGACTCCAGGATTCAGAATAATTTATTTGTAATTTAGTGCTGTTTATATACAAAATGTACAACTAGGCTGAGCCAATCCAAATGCAGATAAATAGAAATGTAAAATGTTCAAATCAATCAACCAATTAATTTAAAGTACAATCGGCCAATAATATTTGAGTTGAGTTTACGTAAGTAATCCGCCAGGTGGTTCATACGTCGCGCGAGCGTTTTCCCGCGCAAACGGGAACATACTTATACTGGTGGCATAAGCGCGGCGGCTCCATTTGCCGGTCACTCGTCGAGCGAAGATGTCGTGCGTTCGCGCGTCAGCGGCCACGGCGTGCGTCGACGTAATAATATTTGCAGAGCGAAGATTTCTTGAAGTCGTCAGCGTGTGTATCTTCGGGTTCGCAAGAGAACTCTTCTTGTTTCTATTTAACGTTGCAAAAGTCTATAAAACTGTTCTTTTCAGAACAACAACAAAAGTCCTTGAACAGTCCTTGTCAGGACTATTATCACTGTTTCTATTTAAGCACTTAAGTCCTTTTCAGGGCTGTGTGTATCCATGTTTCTATTTACATATCACAAAAGTCACTGTAGGGACTGCTAGGTATAGGATAGCTACAGTACTCCCCTTCAAGCGAAGTGTACCGGCAGCTTGATGGTGCGACCGGAACGTGTTGTTTTGATGTCTGTTTGCGGCGGCGGCGTCGGCGTCGTAGAGTTCGCCGGCGCAGGTACTTGTTGTTTGATAAGGTTATAATGCGGTAAGGTAACTTCGGTATCCTTGGTAACGGTAAGGTTATTGGTTTTCTGGGTAATGGTAATGTTGCTTGAAGGTAATGTGTTGTTATGGTTTGCTGGTAAATTATCACTATCTTCTAATACGACGTAAGCAGGTTTCAGTCGATCGATTGAAATGTTTGCTTGTCGGTCCGGTAATTGTACACAATACACTTTGTCTGTTCGGCTTATAACCTTGTAGGGTCCTTCGTAGGGTGTCTGTAGTGGCTTACGCACTGAATCTACTCGAACGAACACGTGACTGCAATTGAGTAGGTCTTTATGCACGAAAATATTTCTATTATTATTATGATGCTCGGTGAATGCTTGAGGTTTGTTGGTATGAATGATTACACGTAGCTTCTCGACGTAGGTATAATCCATAGCTGTAGGTGTGTATGCGCTTGATGTGAAAAAGTCTCCTGGTAGGCGTAAAATGCATCCGTAGGTTAATTCAGCGGGACTCACGCCGGTGTCAGTGCGCAGGGCGGCGCGTAATCCCAATAATATTGTAGGTATTTCGTCGATCCACGAGCGCCTGTCGGTGAGCTTTGCGCGTAATGCATTTTTGAGTGAGCGATGCCAACGTTCGATGATTCCGTTGCTTTGCGGGTGGTAAGGAGTAGTTCGATTTTTCTTGATACCCATTAGTTTCATGAGGTTTTGAAATAGTTGGCTCTCGAACTGTCGACCTTAATCTGATGTTAGTGTAGCCGGGCATCCGAAGCGAGTTATCCAATGTTGATAGACGATGTTCGCTATTCGATCAGCTGTTATTTCCTCTGTAGGTACGGCCTCAGGCCATCTCGTAAAACGGTCAATCATAGTTACGAGATATCGATGACCTTGAATAGTTGTAGGTAGCGGTCCAACGATGTCTATGTGTATGTGTTGAAAACGATCGGTTGGCGGGAAAGATGCGATGCTTGAATGGCTGTGACGATGTATCTTGCTTTTCTGACATTCAATACAGGTTCGCGTCCAGTGGCTGATATCTGCATTCATTGAAGGCCAGAAGTATTTCTGTGTTGAGAGCTTGCGAGTTGTACGGGTACCAGGATGACTTATGTTGTGAACATTGTTGAAAACTTCTTTTCTGTATGGCTCGGGGATGTATGGGCGAATATGTGACGTAGATGTTTCGCAATATAGTTCGATGTCAGTATTAGGTATTGTTATTATCTTGAGCGCGAGGTGATCGTCGCGTAGTAATTGTTGTATAGTGCTGTCTCTTTCTTGCGCTGTTGCTATGTCGTTGTAGTTGATAGCGGACGGGCAAGTTATGGTTGCTATGCGACTAAGGGCGTCTGCGACGATATTTTGTTTACCGCTTACGTGCCTTATATCGGTGGAGAAAGCGGAAATCAATAATAATTGTCTCGTTCGCTTCGGTGTCTCGGTGGTGGAGTTGATCTTGCTCATTGCGAATGTTAGCGGCTTGTGATCGGTGAATATAATGAGATGACGTCCTTCGAAAACTTTTCGGAAATGTTTGACGGCCATGTAAATAGCTAGTAATTCTCGATCATAGGTAGAATACTTCAGTTGCGCGTCGTTGAATTTCTTAGAGAAATATCCGAGCGGCTGCCATGTTTCGTTTAAGTATTGTTGAATTACGGCACCGGCTGATGTGTCCGATGCGTCACAGAATAGCGCGAGTGTTGCGTGGTGAGATGGATGAGCAAGTAAAGCTGCGGTGATGATGCTTGCTTTACATTGTTCAAAGGCTTGTGTTGCTTCGTCGGACAATGTGATTGCAGTTTTATCTCGTTTCTTCACGTTATGTAGGTATGAATTCAATGGTGCTTGTAGTGAGGCGGCGTTGGGAATGTGATCGCGGTAGAAATTTAACATTCCTAGGAATCTCCGTAGTTCTTCTATTGTCTTGGGTTTGGGGTAATCAGTGATAGCTTTGATCTTCTGTTCGGGAGGCTTGATACCATCTTTTGATACATGATAACCGAGGAACTGAACTTCGGACTTGCCTAGGTTGCATTTAGCGGGGTTGATGGTGATGCCATGTTCTTCTAATCTCTTCAGGACGGTGTGGAGGTGTTCTCGATGCTGGGTCTCGTGTTCCGAAGCGATTAGTATATCATCTATGAATGGATATACAAAATCTAGTCCTCGCAGTACTTCGTGAATGTAACGTTGAAATGTTTGTCCTGCGTTCTTCAAATCGGGACACATTCGCGGGAATTCAAATAAACCCATTGGTGTGATAATAGCGGTTTTCTCGATGTCCTCTTCTCTTATGCTCAGTTGTTGGTAGGCTCGGTTGAGGTCTATTGTTGAGAAGATAGTCTTGCCTGAGAGATGATGTGTGAAATCTTTGACGCGTGGAACGGGATAGCGATCGGGTTTTGTGATAGCGTTGAGTCGCCGATAGTCTCCGCAGACTCGAATGTCACCATTCTTCTTCGGGACGATGTGAAGCGGTGATGACCATGGACTCTTGCTTGGCCTGCATAACCCTTGTTCAATCATATTTTCAAACTCTTTCTTTACAATTTCATATCGGTGCGGTGGTATGGGGCGAGCGCGGCTATGTATTGGTGGGCCTTCTGTTTCAATGTAGTGTTGCACGTTGATAGAAGAGCTTAACTGCATTGAAGTGAGACGTGTGATGCCGGGATATTGCGCTAAAATGTCGTGATACGACTGTGACTTGTCGATGGTATACACTGTAGGCATGTTTGAAATGCGAACTGGGGCGTTGACCTTGAGATTCGTGACGCCGTCGATCAATCTTCTGTTTTTCAAATCGACGATAAGTTGGTGATGTTTGAGAAAGTCAGCGCCGAGTATAGGTCTTGAAACGTCGGCGACAATGAACTTCCATTTGTATGGGCGTCGTAGGTTGAAGTCGAGCGTTAATGTTTTCTCACCGTACGTAGCTATAGTTGTGTTGTTAGCCGCATATAGTTGGAACGATATATAGTGGCGTTGCGACTTGTCCTTTCTTTCTAGGTAGTACGGATATGTTCGCACCCGTGTCGACCAGGAAAGATATGTTGGAGTTACGATCTGTTATGTATAGGCGGTGTGAGTTTTCGTGAACGCCAGAGTCCGCCTCCGCTAACGTTCGGCCTAGTTTTCCGACTTCTTATTGAATGTGCAAGGTGACGTGCAGCGTCGAGCTTGTTCTTTGAAACGTCGATGATAATAGCAGAAAGGTGATGGTGATAAGTCTCGACTGCGTTGTTGCGATGGACTTCGGTTGTAAGACGGGTAGCGGTTGCGGCGGTACCCGTTGTATTGGCTGTGCGGTGGTCTTGATTTCAATTCGGCTCTTTCTAATGATAACTTGTGTAGTTCGGTGACAAGGAATTGTAGGTCGGCTGTTTGAGTTGGTGGTGATGTCGGTGAGGTTATCGTTTGGACGGCTGAGATGTGAGGTGCAGCTGGTGGCGTCTGTTCCATCATTTTGTCGGCGAGTAACGCTAACTCTTCTAACGACGACTTAGTTGCGAAGGTCTCGCTGACGGCAAGCACGGAACGTATGTGTGGTGGAATGTGGTTGGTCCACATGAGTCGCAGCGTACTGTCTGGAACTTTGTCTGTAGCGAGGTTTCTCATACGCCGGAGTAGTTGGGTCGGCTTCTGATTGCCGAGTTCCATCTCTGACAGCAGTTTTTGGAACTGGCGGCTGTCAGACTCCTCATAGGCAGATATGAGACGTTCTTTAATCGCCTTGTACTGGTCTTGCTCTGGTGGGTTGTATAGAAGGTCGGTGATCTGCTCGATGTCTTGGCGTTCCAGCTGTGCGATTACCATCTGAGCGAGCTGGGCTTGGCTTTTCTTCAGGTCGTTGGTGGCGGCTTCGAAACTGATAAACCACAGACGTGGTCGATCACGCCAGAATGGTGGGATACGCATGGTTAGCGATATGCCACCAATTTCAGTGACGGTGTTGATGGATGTAGAGTTGAGTGAGCTGGCCTAGTTAAACTAGGATCATGAAAAGCAGGTATATACTATGTACTCATTATTTATTAAGACATTTGATCTTATAAAAAGATTTGTTATTATAAATGGTACAAAGATAGAAGCATCATCTAAGGAATGGTAAATGGAAAAATACTCGGAGGAGAATACCTTAAATAGCTACGTTAGCAAAAGAAAAAGTGAAAAACATGGTGATCTACCGCGTTGTAACCCTTTTGTAATGTATTATGTACTTACTTGATTTCTGATTTATTATATACAAAGTTATGTAGTTTTATTTATTATTTGTCAAAGCACTGAAAGGTAGGCTTTTGAGTGGGTAACATTTTACTTACCATTATTTATTTAACATTGACTAATTCTCCTCCTAGAATTTGGTGCCAAACCACTAGAATAATTATTTTATCATCTCAGCCTAGATATGTCTATTGCTGGAGTTAAGTTTCCTCCAAGGCTCTCAACACAGGCTGATATTGTATGTATATATTCAGTTCATTCTGTGCGGAGAAAGGCTTTAAAATTTGTATTAAATGTAACTACAGCAGGAAACTCATAGTAGGTGTTCCATTGGATTTATAACGCTACCGAATTTGGCATCTAGTAGGGATTTTCGTTCATAAACAATGCCCTTTACAAGTACGTCTCGTATTATTTATTCATAAGTATATCACATTTGTAGCCTCTTAGTCCCACACACACTCATGGATTATAAATGATCCTATCTACTATGATTATGATTTTATAGAATTCGTATTAGAGTTTAATTCCAGAAATTTCTTTGTTAAAACAGGATTCTATCTTTGAATATTCTTTAATATATTGGATAATTCTCATGACAGCCTAAACGCATCCTAAGCTAGCAATTTAGAAACCAACGTTTGACATTTCTAGATCACCGAGATTGAGCTGAATCATATCATTTATTTTTATTTCGTTCATTTACGGCCGGTCCCAATATACGATCTATCCATGGATTTGCAGATAAGAGATACAAATTTTAGATATTTTGTATGGAGCTTATGTCAAATATGTATCTCTTATCTCAAAATCTATGAATAGATCGGATATTGAATTCAGCAGTCAGTGCTTGGAATTTATTAGTTTATAATAGAAGCAGGTTTTATATCCTCCTAAGGAACTTAGTAAAGCTGCATATAGCTGTTGTTGGCGCTTTTTATACTTTACCGTAATTATAAATTTTGTAAATACAACATTCAGGCATCAGATGCAAAACTATTTAAAATGTCACCGATGTTTTATCCATATCAAAAATTCGTGGCGAAATGTGGGTGTAATATGACATCTCTGCCTACCCCTTCGGGGATATAGGCGTGAGTCTATAAAGAAATATAAAAATAATATTATCAATTGAGCTCTTCATACTAAACGCCTCTGTATGCTAATAGCTTTCAAAATGAACTTGCGAATCTCAACTACGAATAAACTTACTATTTGCCCTTAGTGTAACTATTGAGGGAAATTGAATGCAGCGTAAAAGACAATTCTTATTACAACGGGACTGAACTGGGACCGGGAGATGCTAGTCACGTTTGTGAAAGGCTGTGTAAAATAATCTGTATTTGCGTTTGGTGTGGACATTTTATACGCAGTGAATTAAATCTCATGAAAGAAGAAGCTTTGCCACATTAGGAGTTAGAATTAGTACCTAGGATCACGTGTGCAAAAAATAGTGAAACATGCAGTTTAAAAGCTAAGGTGCATAGCACGGCAAATATCGACACGACACACAGTTTTATGTTGGTTTGTTCTTCCTTAGATTAGTTGTTTGGAATTTTTCACTTACTAACCTTTATTTTATGGTTATCTATTTTTATTCCTACGATTTTATGTCATAAATTAACATTGCATAATATTACTTGTCCTAACATTAGTTACGCATAATACTCATTTGCCATAACTTTTTAATCATATTTTTTAAATCCTATTTACTATAAGCATAATGTTTAATAAGCATACTATCCCAAAGCATAAGTTTACTTAAGCATAACGACGCATAACCATAACTATTATAAGCATACAAACTATATTCCGAAAAATTTGCTACAAAATATTTAATAACAATATTACACTATTTTATACATTGCTCTCGTCAAACCAAACCAAGTCAACGGAGCCCTGCTTCACAGGGCTCCTATTTTTGAGTGCGGGGTCATAAGAGAACCTAACATAACCTATTTAGTTACTTGAGTTACAGTCGCACCTAAACTATATATTAAACTTTTGATAATAAACCTTTAGTACGTTTCCTTTATGCTTTTTGATCTTTATCCCAAATAACTATTAGACAAATAAACAATATGCTTTACAACTGTATGCATATCAAAGTTATGAATAAAAACAATAGGATATACAATATTTATACTTAATAACACGGTATGCTAAAAACCAATTATGGCACACTATTATTATGACGAAGAAAATTATGCCTAACTCATTATGACAATTTAAATTAGGACAAAAACCATTATGAGAAAAAGAGGGATCCCTTATTTTATTTTTGGTGGTTTCTCTGTAAGTAGGGCTTTATAAGCACGTTCATGAGTTTACAAGAATGCTATGTAACAAAATGTATAAAATATCCAGAATAAAAAAAGTACATAGGAAAATAAATGATTACAAGAGACTTCAAGTTTAAAAAAATTAAAGCCATCCATCCAGCCAGCCATCGTATGGCAAAAAAATGAAAGGCGTAAAGCTAACAGGGCGATACGGGTATGTTTAATACAGTTTGCTTTGTACATAATGTTGATTTCGGATTTCACATTATCTGCCTTGTTTGAACGTGTGATGAACATCGGTTAGTTAGATTAACTAAACATACGCAGGTATAAATCGTAGGAAAATTTCAAACTCGTGCTGTACATGGATTCCTGCAGACTTCCCTTATATGGTGCTCTTATTGTAATTGTTATAATGTCCTCTAGACCGATTCCGGCCACGGCGGCTTGTCTTTAAATGAAACTTGCCAACTGCGCGGGACTTATGATAGTGCACAAGTGTGTGCGCATACACAAGTGCACTCTCTATTCCCTCACTCTGATTATCCGATGGGACGCCACAAGCGACACGACCGGAGAGAGATTAGGCTGATAATTGTTATACATATACATAATACCCTCAGTCGTTTATAAAGTGTCCCGCAGATGGACGCAACCTCGTAACCCTACAGAGAAGGTTACGCTATAGTTCACCAATATGGGTTGGCAGAATTCTCATGTCTTCTGAGAACATTAAGGTGCACTCTAATAAGTGTACGTTTCCGCACGAATTCTCCTTCACCGTTTAACAAGAAATGATTAACTATTTGTGTGCGTGACTAACATGGATGTTTGTCTTGGTCTGGGTATTTCTATGTATAATATGTAAGTATTTCCAAAAACGAAATTATTTGTGAGTTTATACATTATCTAGCACCCATGGTATAAGCTCTGCTTAGTTTGGAACTAGATGGTATTGTGTATATGTGATAGAACATTACTATTCTTACTATTCAACTTTGTAAAGTAAGTGTTAGATAGTGGTGTGCACCGTGAATTTGAAGTCGTGATTTTCACTAGCACAGCAGTCTCCTGTTCTTACAACTGTAAGAACTATATTAGACGTAACGCTGCCTTAAACGTAAAAGTTATCAGATTCTCAAAAGAAGCCTTCACTGCCGAAGAGAGTATTTAATTTTCTTTTGTTGAAAGTCTGTTGTTTTTCAGTACTGGCAGCAGTACTAGTAGTGCAACTTATTTTTAAAACGTTACGTTAATTTTCAATCATGTAATTAGATATAAAGTTAATAAGCCAAAACAAGCAAATCAAGACGAAACCACTTAGAGTTTCACGAACCTACTATTGTAATAGTAAAATACACTCGACTATGTTAACAGATGACTTCATAAGCCTGGCCGCAGACATCCGATTTTCAGGACCGATTTTTCATGGCGGAATTCAGTGAGATTAGCGAGCTTCATTTGTCGACTGTATGAAATGTATTTTGTAAAATAAACGTACTTACCACCGCAAACGATAGATTTTGCTTTGATCGGAATGCACGCAAAAGTTTCATTCCGTTCCGGACTGAAAAAATTCAGTGCCCGTTTTCAGGGACGACTTTTCAGATTTGTAATATTTTCAGGTTCTCAAAGTCATCTAATTAATAAAAAATGAGCTTACTGTCTACCACGAACGTTTGATTTTGCTCTGAACAGAAAACATTCCGTGGACTGAAAGAAATGAAAATCAAGCGCGCGCGGAACAGCTCGTGACGTCATAACTGAATTTAGCGCATGCGTACATCTTGTCATGTATCGATATATAGCATTGGTTTGAAGTTTATTTTGTCAGAATCACACGACAATGTATGCGTAGTAGACGTGTATAAACTCTTGTCTGGGGTCTTCAAATTTACGCAAAAATCACATACCTACGGACAAGAGGATAATATAATAATATAAGTTATTTTAGCATTTTCGTCAGATCATCATAATGTGTGACGTGAAAGGTTTATATTGGCTACTGAATACCACTCTGCTTAAACTTCGTCTCTCTATATGACTAGCCTATTGGTCTAATGGTTAGTGACCTTGACTTCTACGCCGGAGGCCATGGATCCTAGATAATCTTTGTGTGATAGGCACGATGATATTTGTTCAGTGTCTGGATATAATTTATCTATAATATGTACCTATATGTTTAGAAGTATATATTTATCAGGTGTCTGGTTACCATACTATAGGCACCGCCTATTTTGGGATCACATGATTGGGTGTAAGTTGTCCAAGAATATTATTATGGAATGTACACAATGGCAATTTCTGTCATACAAAAAAGTTGGTCTGAGACCCGTTATGCAAGTAGGTTTTTGAAGATTGGTATCCTGTATAAAAGTGGTAGAGGGAATAATATAATGATTTATATCTACATATATACTCTATGCGAGATGAAAACAATTAAAGAACGTAAAACAAATCATACTCCTGAAATTGTATTGTTTGCTTTGAAATTGTATGATGCACATTCACACATTAAATTTGACAATATCATAAAACTTATTCTGCATAAATCAGACACTTGTTAGAGTGGTCGTGGCTGTTTCTGATGGACAGGGTTGCGACGCCGTCGCCATACAAAAATTATAAAAGTTATCATAGAATCCACCAAAACACCAAATATAGGGCCTAAATATTTAAAAAATGGGTAATGAAATTTTTTATTACAGTTTTGTCCAACTAAAATTCTCTATTAAGGCTAGCGTCCACTAGGCTCGCCGAGCCGAGCCGAATCGAAACGCAGAAAGTCGCCTCCTATATATTTCTATTAACCTGCGTTCATTAGCGACGAGCCGCGGCGCGCCGAATCGAATCTACCGCGCGCATCGCTCGTCAGGCGAATTTCTGCGGCAACGCGTTTCGACTCTACTCGGCGCACCTTAGTGGACGCGGTTCAGCGGATGAGTGTAGACCTACATGAAAAGTTATCGAAATGAAGAGCTGTTAATTTCCCTAATTTAGAAATATACTGAACTTAATGATCATGACTGCCTCAGTAGTCTCGCGGCATAAATGTGCGCGTGGGATTGGGAGGTCTCGGGTTCGATTCCCGGGTCGGGTAAAGTGTTATTGGGTTTTTCTGTTAGGAAATTCTCAGTAGCAGCACGGAATCTGGTAATGTCCGGTACGGCAATAGGCTCGCCCCTTATTGCGTGGGACCTGAAAATTCATGGCGAAATGTGGGTGTAATATTACACCTTTGCCTACCCCTTCGGGGATACAGGCGTGAGTCTAAAAAAAAATTATGATCATGAAGATACTCATTATCATGACGAGCAGCGTAGACAAAATATATGGAAAGAAATAGCGGGAATAATGAAAGAATTTGAAACAAGAAACCAACACAAGCCAAACCTACAGCAGCTAGTCGCCGACTGCTGGCTTCGATTCGATTCGTCTGTAATGAACGCACACGGATAAAATGCGACTCGGCGCGATTCGACGCGGTTCGAATGTAGTCGACGCCAGGCTTTATAGAGCTCTGACGCATACGTGACAGGTTTTTACGCAGACTATACTCTACTTGCATATTTTTTATAAATAATAATCTACTTTGTCAGTATAACCCTTTAAAAAAGTTTTTAATAACAAGGTAGCAAAAAGGTTTTGTATTTTTAATTAAATGGAGCTATCGTAGTGGCTGTATACTGCTTTATGCAACCGATGCTCAAGCTGAACACGTCCTTTCCTCCGTTGACTATACTAACCAATGCACGGAAAAAAAACCAATACCCTGTGGTATCGAGTATTTTTCCTTTCGATATCCATAACTTTGTACTGGATACTTTGCACTCAATGCTTTTACTCAATAAGTACTTAATGGCACGGTAGTACACGTAAGCAAGGGAGTCTCGGACAATAATTTAAAAAGGTATTGTCGATTTGTCGAAGTAACGGGTCTCTCAGACCCACCAGGCGCCCGAAGAGTGAAAATACTACCTTCAGATTAATTATATTATATACAAAAAACCGGCCAAGTGCGTGTCGGGCCACGCGCAATGTAGGGTTCCGTAGTTGCCCATTATGGCCATTATTGATAATAACTTCTGTTTCACATGGGACTAAAAACGGGCCCACTTTGTACCCCGAAGTACATTACATACCAAAGTACGTATATCTTTAAGATTAAGCCAGCGCTCCCAATGTAAACTCACAGAAATAGGTATTTATAAGTTAAACGACGATTACTTGTAAACTAGTGATGTCTACTTAGCCGTGATAGTTTTCCTTTTAAATTCGTTATATGTACTACATTTGTGATTTTTTTCACCTCTTCCAAATTAGTAGTTTAGCCGGCAGAGGGGCACTTGAGTATAAAAAATCTTTTCACTTCAAAGCTTCATATTTGACAAACCAATCATTTGATCGAAAAATGATTTGAGCAAGCTAATAATATTTTTTTAAAACCTATCCAATGATACCCCACATAATGGGGTACTCAACCAAAAAAATTCAACCCCACTATATATGTAGGGGAGATACCCTTAAAAAAATATTTTCCTAAATTTTATTCTACAGTTTTGTTGCAATATCTTATGTGTATATTTTTCTTCGGTATTCAATGACAATCTCATCCAGGTATTTTGTTTCCTTAATTTATCACGTATTCCATTATGAAGTTCATCAAAAGATTTGATAGACATCCTATAGAATTCAAAGAATTTGTCGGGGTGTGCCCGTACTTGCTTTAAATAAAATTGACACTCGTTGATTCTTTAAGTATTTAATGGGTGTACCCAATACCGAAGATTCCTTTTCTTTTTCATTGATCGTAAAAATGCGATTGCAATTAGATCGTCGTCCTCCATTGTGTCCGTTCACTAGGCTATCACTACTTGTACTGGTAGAATAATACTGACATAGTTACAGGTAAAATACTATATACAAAAAGTAACGAGTGTCACAGCGACGAGGTTTCACCCATACCTGTGACAGCTATTATACATATGTATCTGGCATTACCTACCACATATATGTCATGTATATCTGATACGTAATAAATACTCATTTTATGAATGACATTTGACACCTTGGCTCTTCAGAATAAAGTCTTCCTCTGTATATGCTGCTGCAGTAACTATCAATTAAATTCTACCGAATTTCGTTAAATTCGATTATGGTGCAAAATTAATTGACCACGAAATGTAACCGGTCAAACACTTATCCGTTTTCCTAAAATCTTATTAATCTCCGGTAATTTGATTTGATTCAGTAGTTTTACGGTTTAGAAGATAAAGAGGGGTTCACTTTGTGATTGTTTTTTTTGCTAAATATTTCGTAAAAAGACCTCTAAATGATAAATATCGGTTAGGAGAATAGTAACGTCAGCAGAATTCCAATATGTGCTGGGCATATTTTAAGATATATCCAGCGACTTTGACAACGTATAGTGGCCAATGCTATGATTGCTTACTCGTAATTTCAACATGGAACAACAAAGTTACAGTTAGGGCATTATGCTGTGTTGAAGACGCCGTCGATGAGTTGTCCTCAGAGCTCACTGCTAGGACGTAATTGATGACTTTCTTAGAAAGCCTCTACCGTCTGAATGTACTTTGACAGGTTATGCAGATGACGGTATATTCCTTATTTAATCAAATACAAGAGTAGGACTTGAAAGGTTAGTATACATGTTTAAGGATGATCAACAATTGGGGTGAAACTTACCTATCGTTTATCTTTTGCTTCTCAGAAGACATTTCAGTTACTTTTAAAAGAAAATTTAAAGACAGCGCCTCGTATCACACTCAATAACGTCATTATTTATGATCATAAGCAGCCTTTAACAGTCCACTGCTGGACTAGGCCTCTCCTTTGAAAGGAGGAATTGGCCTACTATACCACGCTGGCCAAACGGGTTGGTATAGGGTTTGTAGCAAGTTTACCTTCTCTTACAGTGCTGTTCTCTGCATAATATGCTCCCTCTGTCGGCTCTTACGACACCCATGGGATGATATGAGGTGGTGACATTCCATCTTCTTAATCCGTCACCACACGGTCACTATTAAACATAAAGAATCTGTTTTTTTACTTCGGATTAGTTTAAGGGAGGAATTTTCTTTTGTTGAACACGTAATAAATGGTACCTAGGTGAATAAAAAAAAACCTTTTACGCTCTGTCTATGATGTCAACTGCGACATGGAGACTGCCGTTCAGACCTAAAATTGCACAAGTTTAAAAATAATTGATGCAACCTATTTAGATTGTATGTGTGCGCCTGTATGAGCCGATAGGCCTACTATTGGTACTGTACGTCGGCAATCACTACAAGAGTCAACGTCTTGCGTTGATATTTTAAAATTTTTGTGCAAAGCTCAGTTAGCACTGAAGCTTTATCAATACTGGCAGGTGTACTTTCGGTTGATCTTGAGGTCCAAAGACGTGCATCAATGTATTATACCATACGAGAAAGCATGAATCCAAAATTTCCTAGCACCTCGTGATAGAAATAAACTGCTTAGGTTGTTCAACCAGCACGCCAATGTAGGCCTTGTCAACGAATAGCAGTTTCGTTGGAATACATCAACCAAGGGCCGTCCCCTCGACCAATTCTTTCCAGACGTTCGTGAGTGACTGGCCGGACCTGGTTAGGGGGGGATCACTGTGTTGCTCAATTTCGTACGGGGCATGGTAATTTTTGGAGGAAGTTGCTTTGGTTTTTAATTAGTTTATTCACCATTATTCAATCTCTGACAACAAATGTGAGTAATCTGCACATCACATTTTGTGTGTGAGTGTGGTCTTTGCCAATCTGACATTAACAATATGCCTAGTGATTTTCATAATTAATCACTTCTGGTCTAGCGTATTATGCGGCTCTTGCGGCAAGCAATCGAATATCAGTGCGTTTAGGCGTCTCTGTCATGCATATTACTGAAAATAGGCATAGCTCGAAAATTGTCGGTAATAGAGGCATGTTGATTTCAGCACAAATGGGTTGGGTCGACCGAAGAAGTACTACCCTCTCACAGAAGATCGATGTAAAGTAACAGTATCTGTTATTTTGTGTTTTGTTCAGTGAGTGAGAACGCCTGAGGCCCAGTCACCTTTCCTCTCCCGGTCCCCATCCTGATCGCTTTCCCTTCTCCTCTTCCTTCAGCAACTTGGCTGTACTTATTTAACATTGCTCCTGTAATGCTAAGTAAACACAGCTAAGTATGAGCCACGGATACCATTTACCATATCAAGTGGGCCATTGGCTCGTCTGCCAACGGTGAATGCAATAAAAGTTTCGTAGTAACATCGCAGCGCCAATCAGCTTGTGACCATGGGACTTGCAATCGTTCCGAAACGTCAAGCCAGTCATGTTATGTAAATACGTATAAAAGATCGCGTTAATTCCCGTGTCATGAATAATTAATCATACTTAATGCACTTTCAATGAAAATTATAAGGGCTCATTAGGCTTTACAATTAACTAGTACCTAATATTCGATTAACTTAAACTTACGCAATTAAGCGATTAAATTAATAATTGTGTGACTTCTTTTATCCTTAGGACACTAGATAAAGGCTAATACGGCACCCTACATTGTGCGTGGCTCGATATACATTTGTCCGGATTTTTTAGTAGGTACCTAATATTTTGTCACAGGTATTTTTCACA
Source organism: Euclidia mi (assembly GCA_944739405.2). Taxonomy (NCBI): domain Eukaryota; kingdom Metazoa; phylum Arthropoda; class Insecta; order Lepidoptera; family Erebidae; genus Euclidia; species Euclidia mi. Next base: position 33,604,145 of record OX123184.2, read on the forward strand.
CAAACATTTAAATCACAGTCATGTAATACCTAATATTTTAATTACCTATTTAGCCCATGTCTAAGCCAAAGGAAAATAAATGAAAATCGCTTTGCTCACGGAATGAACTGAAAACGGTTCTGAAAATCGGACCTGAAAAACGGGCCTGAAAACGGATGTGTGCGGCCAGGCTAAAACTTAATAATAGTTTCATCTCAAGTCAATGTCATATTATTCAAGTAAATATTGTAGAATCTTATTAAATAAGCAGAAATGAGTTTGTGACAGCCATTGTAAATAATGTTCCAGTTTCCCGGCGATCCATTTTTGTCTCAAAATATTACAATCTGGATGTAATTTTCACTATCTTTATTCATTTTTGCATATGAATAATATTAAAGCATAATAATTTGTATCTTTATAAAGGTTGCTCATAAAAGTTATAATTATCACAATAATAAAATTGTAAATCTAGCACCTAAACATCTGAAAAGGCAACATAAAAACAGCGTTAAGGGACGTTAAACGTTTTGAACTGGCAAACCAGACCCTATTTTGGTTCTTTTAGGGCCTTCAAGCGTATAGAACAATCAGGCAGTAGGTACCGTTTTAGAAAGCAAATATTGTTGCAAAAATTTTACCGCAGCTTACTGGACCATGTTAAGGGTTCTAATGCAAATAAAACAAATCTGGCGCGCTAAAGCTCTATTAAATTATGCCGAAAGACATCAAGACAGCCACACGACGGATACACCCAACAGGCTGGATACTTCAATAATTTTCGAAGCAATTTATTTTTACATTCCTTTTTTATCTTTTCGAGCGCGAATTTAATTGCCATCACTACTTCTTCAGAAAGCGGTTATGGTCCATTTAGTTAAATCGTAACTGCTTTATTCTTAGCCTTTCGAGTTTTGGAACAACAAAGGGTTCTTGAGATAAAACAAATAAATTGTTTCCCGAGGGCTACCTCGTGGAATGAGTGTCTTGAAAAAAATATTTGGGTTTTTCGTGAACTCCTTCCGGAAATTTGATTTTCACGCTGATGAGCCAGGTAAAAACCTTGGGATAAACAATTTTAATTTTAGGATAAAATTATACGACCATAATATTGTAGGTATTTTAGATTTATTATCTTGAAAATTCCATGTAATAGTTGGTAAGAATGATGCGATGTTCAGTTCATATTGTGCCAGTAGTCTTAGTTTATTTATGTATACTTTCTGTTAAAACTATGAAAGCAAAATAAATTCGCATTGATATACGATGATTGTTTCCAACATGTATCGAGCAAATTTTCTTTTCGTTATTTTACCACCAGTTAGTTATTTGAACCAACATGTGACGTTTGAAAATAGTTGCTAAGAATTTGTAGATTAGGCGATCTATAAATTGACCAAACTTAGCTAAAAACTCTAGGTGTTGTATTATAGTAAGCTTTAAGGTCTTTCAAGAAAATTATTAAAATATAAAAGATGTAACTATAGTTGGCTATTTTCAAGCCAACCATCAAATAACTTGTCCGATTTTAACAAGAAATATCTTTCTAGTGGAACTTAAAGAATGAAAACTAAATTTATCTTGATATTACTAACCACAATTTATTATTATTTTATTATTTAATCCAATTTCGCTCATCTTACAGTATAATGCAATCTTAAAGTCATAAAGTTTGATTTAAATGCTGCTTATGCAAAGTTGAGACTTGGATAGATAAACGACAAGATATTTTTCAAGGCTTATTGAGTTTAAAAGTAAGTTAGAGGTTTTATTTTATTTCAGGTAATAATTTCTTTATATTAGACTACTATTATACATTATTAAAGAAAACTTGAATAAAAGATACTTTTCTTATATATATATTTTTTTTTCTTTATAGACTCACGCCTGTGTCCCCGAAGGGGTAGGCAGAGGTGTGATATAACACCCACATTTCGCCAGGAATTTTTAGGTCCCACGTAATAGGGGGCGAGCCTATTGCCGTACCGGGCACATTACCAGACTCCGAGCCGCTACTGAGAATTTCCCTAACGGAAGAACCTAATAACACTTTACCCGACCCGGGAATCGAACCCGAGACCTCCGAATCCCACGCGCACATTTATGCCGCGAAACCAACGAGGCAGTCGTCACTTTTTTTATATTATATCCAAAATGTATTTATTATAGTTCCATTGTTAGTGCCGCTGGCCAAACGGGTTGGTATAGGGTTTGTATCAAGTTTTCCTTCTCTTACAATGCTGTACTCTGCATAATATGCTCCCTCGGTCGGCTCTTACGACACCCATGGGATGATATGGGGTGGTGACATTCCGTATTCTTAATCCTTCACCACACGCAGGTTACATTTTTTTTGTAATAATTAGTCTTAGGCGCAGATATGCATTGGCTACCGATCTTCTCAGTAACAAATTTCAAGTACAATACGTTTACCCATTCTATAAATTACAGTCTTGGGAAAAAGAAAACCTTGCAGATCATCTTAGGTTTTAGAACACAAAATAACTTACTCAGAATTAAATTAACGATAAAGCCCAATCACCTCTGCATACCTAAAAGTTGGCTGGGAGAAAATGCCTATAGCATGATATCCTCCTTGAGAAAATCATTTTCTAGGTAGTTGAAAATAGATAATACGAATAAGTTAAATCATTTATTCGTGCCATCAAAGAATATTGTCAATAAATATATCTTGCCTCGTTGGTCTCGCGGCATAAATGTGCGCGTGGGATTGGGAGGTCTCGGTTTCGATTCCCGGGTCGGGCAAAGTGTTATTGGGTTTTTCCGTTCGGAAATTCTTAGTAGCAGCACGGAGTCTAGTAATGTGCCTGGTACGGCAATAGGCTCGCCCCCTATTACGTGGGACCTACAAATTCATGGCGAAATGTGGGTGTAATATTACACCTCTGCCTACCCCTTCGGGGATACAGGCGTGAGTATAAATAAATAAGAATATAATATCTTGAAACTATAGGAAATTTACCAACATAATATATGTATATCGGATGAACATTGAACAACAATCTTCTAAGTATAGACATATTTAAACTGATTACTGATTTCTTGGTTGAAAATAAGTTACCAATTAAAATAATACAGGTAGCAATTCAATTAAAGTAGTTGTTAAGATATAAACATCACACAATATAATTGTATCAATGGTTATCAGGCTGGCAAAGTTCAGCTGATGTAATTACAGTAAACTAATACACTTGAAGCTAGATGAATATCTGGCAATTTTGGCCACTTCACACAATCTTGTATAACAAGCTCACAACTACGAGTTGCCTATGCATACATAATAACGTACTTATGGTCCATAATAATGTGTTTAAGCGGAGTTGCAAACAGTGCTAAAGTACTTGAAACCGCCGTACCAAATATTACTCACCATATTATTAGTATAATTGTTTGCTAGCAAATATGCACTGTTATATTGTATCGCCATTTATGTTTCCTGTAGAATCTGCATGTATTTTACTTCGAATTTTTCTGTGTAAGCGTTTTATTAAATTTCTCGAAATTATTTTCAGGGAACCCGGAAATTACGTGGTAGTGTACCTACAGCGGAATGCTGACTTAGATTAGTGCGAGATAAACAATTCGTTTACATATAAGCATACATTATTAAAGCATACTTGCATATTAAAAATTTATGTTTAAAATATCCTTCTGTTCATCATCGCTCTAGCGTTATTGTCCGGTTGCATCCAAGACTGACACACCTTGGAGCCCGAGGTCCGCTTACTGGTCTCACCAGATTTGATAGAATATCAACTATTCCACAGAGCGACTGCCGTCTGACCTCCGCAACCCAAAGGGATAGCGATATTCCACGATTTAGACCAGTATCAGTTTATTTGAGGGTACTGGCTTCCCGTTACGACTGTCAAAGATCTTCATGACAGCAGGTACCGACGGTTTAACGTGCTCTCCGAGGCACGGGGCAACCGATAATTAGCAATTTAATACACACTTGACTTCGAAAAGTCATTGGTGTGCGCCGTGGATTCGAACCCGATACCCCCTGCATGGCAGTCCCTTGGTATCTCCACTAGGTTATCGCTGCCTAAAAATATCCTTCCGTTATAGTAAATTATTTCGCAGTTTTTGTATGAGGCAGTATTTATGTCTAAGTGATATGTATACCACCTCTTGAAACTATTAAAATGGCCACGTGTACTTCTAAAATACTGATTTTATAATTTCATCTACAAGATAAGATTAACCTATTACTAATTTGGTGAACTTTGGAGAATGAAGGTATGGTAGCTAATAATGATATTCTTGACTCCAGGATTCAGAATAATTTATTTGTAATTTAGTGCTGTTTATATACAAAATGTACAACTAGGCTGAGCCAATCCAAATGCAGATAAATAGAAATGTAAAATGTTCAAATCAATCAACCAATTAATTTAAAGTACAATCGGCCAATAATATTTGAGTTGAGTTTACGTAAGTAATCCGCCAGGTGGTTCATACGTCGCGCGAGCGTTTTCCCGCGCAAACGGGAACATACTTATACTGGTGGCATAAGCGCGGCGGCTCCATTTGCCGGTCACTCGTCGAGCGAAGATGTCGTGCGTTCGCGCGTCAGCGGCCACGGCGTGCGTCGACGTAATAATATTTGCAGAGCGAAGATTTCTTGAAGTCGTCAGCGTGTGTATCTTCGGGTTCGCAAGAGAACTCTTCTTGTTTCTATTTAACGTTGCAAAAGTCTATAAAACTGTTCTTTTCAGAACAACAACAAAAGTCCTTGAACAGTCCTTGTCAGGACTATTATCACTGTTTCTATTTAAGCACTTAAGTCCTTTTCAGGGCTGTGTGTATCCATGTTTCTATTTACATATCACAAAAGTCACTGTAGGGACTGCTAGGTATAGGATAGCTACAGTACTCCCTTTCAAGCGAAGCGTACCGGCAGCTTGATGGTGCGACCGGAACGTGTTGTTTTGATGTCTGTTTGCGGCGGCGGCGTCGGCGTCGTAGAGTTCGCCGGCGCAGGTACTTGTTGTTTGGTAAGGTTATAATGCGGTAAGGTAACTTCGGTATCCTTGGTAACGGTAAGGTTATTGGTTTTCTGGGTAATGGTAATGTTGCTTGAAGGTAATGTGTTGTTATGGTTTGCTGGTAAATTATCACTATCTTCTAATACGACGTAAGCAGGTTTCAGTCGATCGATTGAAATGTTTGCTTGTCGGTCCGGTAATTGTACACAATACACTTTGTCTGTTCGGCTTATAACCTTGTAGGGTCCTTCGTAGGGTGTCTGTAGTGGCTTACGCACTGAATCTACTCGAACGAACACGTGACTGCAATTGAGTAGGTCTTTATGCACGAAAATATTTCTATTATTATTATGATGCTCGGTGAATGCTTGAGGTTTGTTGGTATGAATGATTACACGTAGCTTCTCGACGTAGGTATAATCCATAGCTGTAGGTGTGTATGCGCTTGATGTGAAAAAGTCTCCTGGTAGGCGTAAAATGCATCCGTAGGTTAATTCAGCGGGACTCACGCCGGTGTCAGTGCGCAGGGCGGCGCGTAATCCCAATAACATTGTAGGTATTTCGTCGATCCACGAGCGCCTGTCGGTGAGCTTTGCGCGTAATGCATTTTTGAGTGAGCGATGCCAACGTTCGATGATTCCGTTGCTTTGCGGGTGGTAAGGAGTAGTTCGATTTTTCTTGATAACCATTAGTTTCATGAGGTTTTGAAATAGTTGGCTCTCGAACTGTTGACCTTAATCTGATGTTAGTGTAGCCGGGCATCCGAATCCAATGTTGATAGACGATGTTCGCTATTCGATCAGCTGTTATTTCCTCTGTAGGTACGGCCTCAGGCCATCTCGTAAAACGGTCAATCATAGTTACGAGATATCGATGACCTTGAACAGTTGTAGGTAGCGGTCCAACGATGTCTATGTGTATGTGTTGAAAACGATCGGTTGGCGGGAAAGATGCGATGCTTGAATGGCTGTGACGATGTATCTTGCTTTTCTAACATTCAATACAGGTTCGCGTCCAGTGGCTGATATCTGCATTCATTGAAGGCCAGAAGTATTTCTGTGTTGAGAGCTTGCGAGTTGTACGGGTACCAGGATGACTTATGTTGTGAACATTGTTGAAAACTTCTTTTCTGTATGGCTCGGGGATGTATGGGCGAATATGTGACGTAGATGTTTCGCAATATAGTTCGATGTCAGTATTAGGTATTGTTATTATCTTGAGCGCGAGGTGATCGTCGCGTAGTAATTGTTGTATAGTGCTGTCTCTTTCTTGCGCTGTTGCTATGTCGTTGTAGTTGATAGCGGACGGGCAAGTTATGGTTGCTATGCGACTAAGGGCGTCTGCGACGATATTTTGTTTACCGCTTACGTGCCTTATATCGGTGGAGAAAGCGGAAATGAATAATAATTGTCTCGTTCGCTTCGGTGTCTCGGTGGTGGAGTTGATTTTGCTCATTGCGAATGTTAGCGGCTTGTGATCGGTGAATATAATGAGATGACGTCCTTCGAAAACTTTTCGGAAATGTTTGACGGCCATGTAAATAGCTAGTAATTCTCGATCATAGGTAGAATACTTCAGTTGCGCGTCGTTGAATTTCTTAGAGAAATATCCGAGCGGCTGCCATGTTTCGTTTAAGTATTGTTGAATTACGGCACCGGCTGATGTGTCCGATGCGTCACAGAATAGCGCGAGTGTTGCGTGGTGAGATGGATGAGCAAGTAAAGCTGCGGTGATGATGCTTGCTTTACATTGTTCAAAGGCTTGTGTTGCTTCGTCGGACAATGTGATTGCAGTTTTATCTCGTTTCTTCACGTTATGTAGGTATGAATTCAATGGTGCTTGTAGTGAGGCGGCGTTGGGAATGTGATCGCGGTAGAAATTTAACATTCCTAGGAATCTCCGTAGTTCTTCTATTGTCTTGGGTTTGGGGTAATCAGTGATAGCTTTGATCTTCTGTTCGGGAGGCTTGATACCATCTTTTGATACATGATAACCGAGGAACTGAACTTCGGACTTGCCTAGGTTGCATTTAGCGGGGTTGATGGTGATGCCATGTTCTTCTAATCTCTTCAGGACGGTGTGGAGGTGTTCTCGATGCTGGGTCTCGTGTTCCGAAGCGATTAGTATATCATCTATGAATGGATATACAAAATCTAGTCCTCGCAGTACTTCGTGAATGTAACGTTGAAACGTTTGTCCTGCGTTCTTCAAATCGGGACACATTCGCGGGAATTCAAATAAACCCATTGGTGTGATAATAGCGGTTTTCTCGATGTCCTCTTCTCTTATGCTCAGTTGTTGGTAGGCTCGGTTGAGGTCTATTGTTGAGAAGATAGTCTTGCCTGAGAGATGATGTGTGAAATCTTTGACGCGTGGAACGGGATAGCGATCGGGTTTTGTGATAGCGTTGAGTCGCCGATAGTCTCCGCAGACTCGAATGTCACCATTCTTCTTCGGGACGATGTGAAGCGGTGATGACCATGGACTCTTGCTTGGCCTGCATAACCCTTGTTCAATCATATTTTCAAACTCTTTCTTTACAATTTCATATCGGTGCGGTGGTATGGGGCGAGCGCGGCTATGTATTGGTGGGCCTTCTGTTTCAATGTAGTGTTGCACGTTGATAGAAGAGCTTAACTGGATTGAAGTGAGACGTGTGATGCCGGGATATTGCGCTAAAATGTCGTGATACGACTGTGACTTGTCGATGGTATACACTGTAGGCATGTTTGAAATGCGAACTGGGGCGTTGACCTTGAGATTCGTGACGCCGTCGATCAATCTTCTGTTTTTCAAATCGACGATAAGTTGGTGATGTTTGAGAAAGTCAGCGCCGAGTATAGGTCTTGAAACGTCGGCGACAATGAACTTCCATTTGTATGGGCGTCGTAGGTTGAAGTCGAGAGTTAATGTTTTCTCACCGTACGTAGCTATAGTTGTGTTGTTAGCCGCATATAGTTGGAACGATAGTGGCGTTGCGACTTGTCCTTTCTTTCTAGGTAGTACGGATATGTTCGCACCCGTGTCGACCAGGAAAGATATGTTGGAGTTACGATCTGTTATGTATAGGCGGTGTGAGTTTTCGTGAACGCCAGAGTCCGCCTCCGCTAACGTTCGGCCTAGTTTTCCGACTTCTTATTGAATGTGCAAGGTGACGTGCAGCGTCGAGCTTGTTCTTTGAAACGTCGATGATAATAGCAGAAAGGTGATGGTGATAAGTCTCGACTGCGTTGTTGCGATGGACTTCGGTTGTAAGACGGGTAGCGGTTGCGGCGGTACCCGTTGTATTGGCTGTGCGGTGGTCTTGATTTCAATTCGGCTCTTTCTAATGATAACTTGTGTAGTTCGGTGACAAGGAATTGTAGGTCGGCTGTTTGAGTTGGTGGTGATGTCGGTGAGGTTATCGTTTGGACGGCTGAGATGTGAGGTGCAGCTGGTGGCGTCTGTTCCATCATTTTGTCGGCGAGTAACGCTAACTCTTCTAACGACGACTTAGTTGCGAAGGTCTCGCTGACGGCAAGCACGGAACGTATGTGTGGTGGAATGTGGTTGGTCCACATGAGTCGCAGCGTACTGTCTGGAACTTTGTCTGTAGCGAGGTTTCTCATACGCCGGAGTAGTTGGGTCGGCTTCTGATTGCCGAGTTCCATCTCTGACAGCAGTTTTTGGAACTGGCGGCTGTCAGACTCCTCATAGGCAGATATGAGACGTTCTTTAATCGCCTTGTACTGGTCTTGCTCTGGTGGGTTGTATAGAAGGTCGGTGATCTGCTCGATGTCTTGGCGTTCCAGCTGTGCGATTACCATCTGAGCGAGCTGGGCTTGGCTTTTCTTCAGGTCGTTGGTGGCGGCTTCGAAACTGATAAACCACAGACGTGGTCGATCACGCCAGAATGGTGGGATACGCATGGTTAGCGATATGCCACCAATTTCAGTGACGGTGTTGATGGATGTAGAGTTGAGTGAGCTGGCCTAGTTAAACTAGGATCATGAAAAGCAGGTATATACTATGTACTCATTATTTATTAAGACATTTGATCTTATAAAAAGATTTGTTATTATAAATGGTACAAAGATAGAAGCATCATCTAAGGAATGGTAAATGGAAAAATACTCGGAGGAGAATACCTTAAATAGCTACGTTAGCAAAAGAAAAAGTGAAAAACATGGTGATCTACCGCGTTTTAACCCTTTTGTAATGTATTATGTACTTACTTGATTTCTGATTTATTATATACAAAGTTATGTAAATTTTAGTTTTATTTATTATTTGTCAAAGCACTGAAAGGTAGGCTTTTGAGTGGGTAACATTTTACTTACCATTATTTATTTAACATTGACTAATTCTCCTCCTAGAATTTGGTGCCAAACCACTAGAATAATTATTTTATCATCTCAGCCTAGATATGTCTATTGCTGGAGTTAAGTTTCCTCCAAGGCTCTCAACACAGGCTGATATTGTATGTATATATTCAGTTCATTCTGTGCGGAGAAAGGCTTTAAATTTTGTATTAAATGTAACTACAGCAGGAAACTCATAGTAGGTGTTCCATTGGATTTATAACGCTACCGAATTTGGCATCTAGTAGGGATTTTCGTTCATAAACAATGCCCTTTACAAGTACGTCTCGTATTATTTATTCATAAGTATATCACATTTGTAGCCTCTTAGTCCCACACACACTCATGGATTATAAATGATCCTATCTACTATGATTATGATTTTATAGAATTCGTATTAGAGTTTAATTCCAGAAATTTCTTTGTTAAAACAGGATTCTATCTTTGAATATTCTTTAATATATTGGATAATTCTCATGACAGCCTAAACGCATCCTAAGCTAGCAATTTAGAAACCAACGTTTGACATTTCTAGATCACCGAGATTGAGCTGAATCATATCATTTATTTTTATTTCGTTCATTTACGGCCGGTCCCAATATACGATCTATCCATGGATTTGCAGATAAGAGATACAAATTTTAGATATTTTGTATGGAGCTTATGTCAAATATGTATCTCTTATCTCAAAATCTATGAATAGATCGGATATTGAATTCAGCAGTCAGTGCTTGGAATTTATTAGTTTATAATAGAAGCAGGTTTTATATCCTCCTAAGGAACTTAGTAAAGCTGCATATAGCTGTTGTTGGCGCTTTTTATACTTTACCGTAATTATAAATTTTGTAAATACAACATTCAGGCATCAGATGCAAAACTATTTAAAATGTCACCGATGTTTTATCCATATCAAAAATTCGTGGCGAAATGTGGGTGTAATATGACATCTCTGCCTACCCCTTCGGGGATATAGGCGTGAGTCTATAAAGAAATATAAAAATAATATTATCAATTGAGCTCTTCATACTAAACGCCTCTGTATGCTAATAGCTTTCAAAATGAACTTGCGAATCTCAACTACGAATAAACTTACTATTTGCCCTTAGTGTAACTATTGAGGGAAATTGAATGCAGCGTAAAAGACAATTCTTATTACAACGGGACTGAACTGGGACCGGGAGATGCTAGTCACGTTTGTGAAAGGCTGTGTAAAATAATCTGTATTTGCGTTTGGTGTGGACATTTTATACGCAGTGAATTAAATCTCATGAAAGAAGAAGCTTTGCCACATTAGGAGTTAGAATTAGTACCTAGGATCACGTGTGCAAAAAATAGTGAAACATGCAGTTTAAAAGCTAAGGTGCATAGCACGGCAAATATCGACACGACACACAGTTTTATGTTGGTTTGTTCTTCCTTAGATTAGTTGTTTGGAATTTTTCACTTACTAACCTTTATTTTATGGTTATCTATTTTTATTCCTACGATTTTATGTCATAAATTAACATTGCATAATATTACTTGTCCTAACATTAGTTACGCATAATACTCATTTGCCATAACTTTTTAATCATATTTTTTAAATCCTATTTACTATAAGCATAATGTTTAATAAGCATACTATCCCAAAGCATAAGTTTACTTAAGCATAACGACGCATAACCATAACTATTATAAGCATACAAACTATATTCCGAAAAATTTGCTACAAAATATTTAATAACAATATTACACTATTTTATACATTGCTCTCGTCAAACCAAACCAAGTCAACGGAGCCCTGCTTCACAGGGCTCCTATTTTTGAGTGCGGGGTCATAAGAGAACCTAACATAACCTATTTAGTTACTTGAGTTACAGTCGCACCTAAACTATATATTAAACTTTTGATAATAAACCTTTAGTACGTTTCCTTTATGCTTTTTGATCTTTATCCCAAATAACTATTAGACAAATAAACAATATGCTTTACAACTGTATGCATATCAAAGTTATGAATAAAAACAATAGGATATACAATATTTATACTTAATAACACGGTATGCTAAAAACCAATTATGGCACACTATTATTATGACGAAGAAAATTATGCCTAACTCATTATGACAATTTAAATTAGGACAAAAACCATTATGAGAAAAAGAGGGATCCCTTATTTTATTTTTGGTGGTTTCTCTGTAAGTAGGGCTTTATAAGCACGTTCATGAGTTTACAAGAATGCTATGTAACAAAATGTATAAAATATCCAGAATAAAAAAAGTACATAGGAAAATAAATGATTACAAGAGACTTCAAGTTTAAAAAAATTAAAGCCATCCATCCAGCCAGCCATCGTATGGCAAAAAAATGAAAGGCGTAAAGCAAACAGGGCGATACGGGTATGTTTAATACAGTTTGCTTTGTACATAATGTTGATTTCGGATTTCACATTATCTGCCTTGTTTGAACGTGTGATGAACATCGGTTAGTTAGATTAACTAAACATACGCAGGTATAAATCGTAGGAAAATTTCAAACTCGTGCTGTACATGGATTCCTTCTGACTTCCCTTATATGGTGCTCTTATTGTAATTGTTATAATGTCCTCTAGACCGATTCCGGCCATGGCGGCTTGTCTTTAAATGAAACTTGCCAACTGCGCGGGACCTATGATAGTGCACAAGTGTGTGCGCATACACAAGTGCACTCTCTATTCCCTCACTCTGATTATCCGATGGGACGCCACAAGCGACACGACCGGAGAGAGATTAGGCTGATAATTGTTATACATATACATAATACCCTCAGTCGTTTATAAAGTGTCCCGCAGATGGACGCAACCTCGTAACCCTACAGAGAAGGTTACGCTATAGTTCACCAATATGGGTTGGCAGAATTCTCATGTCTTCTGAGAACATTAAGGTGCACTCTAATAAGTGTACGTTTCCGCACGATTTCTCCTTCACCGTTTAACAAGAAATGATTAACTATTTGTGTGCGTGACTAACATGGATGTTTGTCTTGGTCTGGGTATTTCTATGTATAATATGTAAGTATTTCCAAAAACGAAATTATTTGTGAGTTTATACATTATCTAGCACCCATGGTATAAGCTCTGCTTAGTTTGGAACTAGATGGTATTGTGTATATGTGATAGAACATTACTATTCTTACTATTCAACTTTGTAAAGTAAGTGTTAGATAGTGGTGTGCACCGTGAATTTGAAGTCGTGATTTTCACTAGCACAGCAGTCTCCTGTTCTTACAACTGTAAGAACTATATTAGACGTAACGCTGCCTTAAACGTAAAGGTTATCAGATTCTCAAAAGAAGCCTTCACTGCCGAAGAGAGTATTTAATTTTCTTTTGTTGAAAGTCTGTTGTTTTTCAGTACTGGCAGCAGTACTAGTAGTGCAACTTATTTTTAAAACGTTACGTTAATTTTCAAACATGTAATTAGATATAAAGTTAATAAGCCAAAACAAGCAAATCAAGACGAAACCACTTAGAGTTTCACGAACCTACTATTGTAATAGTAAAATACACTCGACTATGTTAACAGATGACTTCATAAAACTTAATAATAGTTTCATCTCAAGTCAATGTCATATTATTCAAGTAAATATTGTAGAATCTTATTAAATAAGCAGAAATGAGTTTGTGACAGCCATTGTAAATAATGTTCCAGTTTCCCGGCGATCCATTTTTGTCTCAAAATATTACAATCTGGATGTAATTTTCACTATCTTTATTCATTTTTGCATATGAATAATATTAAAGCATAATAATTTGTATCTTTGTAAAGGTTGCTCATAAAAGTTATATCACAATAATAAAATTGTAAATCTAGCACCTAAACATCTGAAAAGGCAACATAAAAACAGCGTTCAGGGACGTTAAACGTTTTGAACTGGCAAACCAGACCCTATTTTGGTTCTTTTAGGGCCTTCAAGCGTATAGAACAATCAGGCAGTAGGTACCGTTTTAGAAAGCAAATATTGTTGCAAAAATTTTACCGCAGCTTACTGGACCATGTTAAGGGTTCTAATGCAAATAAAACAAATCTGGCGCGCTAAAGCTCTATTAAATTATGCCGAAAGACATCAAGACAGCCACACGACGGATACACCCAACAGGCTGGATACTTCAATAATTTTCGAAGCAATTTATTTTTACATTCCTTTTTTATCTTTTCGAGCGCGAATTTAATTGCCATCACTACTTCTTCAGAAAGCGGTTATGGTCCATTTAGTTAAATCGTAACTGCTTTATTCTTAGCCTTTCGAGTTTTGGAACAACAAAGGGTTCTTGAGATAAAACAAATAAATTGTTTCCCGAGGGCTACCTCGTGGAATGAGTGTCTTGAAAAAAATATTTGGGTTTTTCGTGAACTCCTTCCGGAAATTTGATTTTCACGCTGATGAGCCAGGTAAAAACCTTGGGATAAACAATTTTAATTTTAGGATAAAATTATACGACCATAATATTGTAGGTATTTTAGATTTATTATCTTGAAAATTCCATGTAATAGTTGGTAAGAATGATGCGATGTTCAGTTCATATTGTGCCAGTAGTCTTAGTTTATTTATGTATACTTTCTGTTAAAACTATGAAAGCAAAATAAATTCGCATTGATATACGATGATTGTTTCCAACATGTATCGAGCAAATTTTCTTTTCGTTATTTTACCACCAGTTAGTTATTTGAACCAACATGTGACGTTTGAAAATAGTTGCTAAGAATTTGTAGATTAGGCGATCTATAAATTGACCAAACTTAGCTAAAAACTCTAGGTGTTGTATTATAGTAAGCTTTAAGGTCTTTCAAGAAAATTATTAAAATATAAAAGATGTAACTATAGTTGGCTATTTTCAAGCCAACCATCAAATAACTTGTCCGATTTTAACAAGAAATATCTTTCTAGTGGAACTTAAAGAATGAAAACTAAATTTATCTTGATATTACTAACCACAATTTATTATTATTTTATTATTTAATCCAATTTCGCTCATCTTACAGTATAATGCAATCTTAAAGTCATAAAGTTTGATTTAAATGCTGCTTATGCAAAGTTGAGACTTGGATAGATAAACGACAAGATATTTTTCAAGGCTTATTGACTTTAAAAGTAAGTTAGAGATTTTATTTTATGTCTCGTGTTCCGAAGCGATTAGTATATCATCTATGAATGGATATACAAAATCTAGTCCTCGCAGTACTTCGTGAATGTAACGTTGAAACGTTTGTCCTGCGTTCTTCAAATCGGGACACATTCGCGGGAATTCAAATAAACCCATTGGTGTGATAATAGCGGTTTTCTCGATGTCCTCTTCTCTTATGCTCAGTTGTTGGTAGGCTCGGTTGAGGTCTATTGTTGAGAAGATAGTCTTGCCTGAGAGATGATGTGTGAAATCTTTGACGCGTGGAACGGGATAGCGATCGGGTTTTGTGATAGCGTTGAGTCGCCGATAGTCTCCGCAGACTCGAATGTCACCATTCTTCTTCGGGACGATGTGAAGCGGTGATGACCATGGACTCTTGCTTGGCCTGCATAACCCTTGTTCAATCATATTTTCAAACTCTTTCTTTACAATTTCATATCGGTGCGGTGGTATGGGGCGAGCGCGGCTATGTATTGGTGGGCCTTCTGTTTCAATGTAGTGTTGCACGTTGATAGAAGAGCTTAACTGCATTGAAGTGAGACGTGTGATGCCGGGATATTGCGCTAAAATGTCGTGATACGACTGTGACTTGTCGATGGTATACACTGTAGGCATGTTTGAAATGCGAACTGGGGCGTTGACCTTGAGATTCGTGACGCCGTCGATCAATCTTCTGTTTTTCAAATCGACGAAAAGTTGGTGATGTTTGAGAAAGTCAGCGCCGAGTATAGGTCTTGAAACGTCGGCGACAATGAACTTCCATTTGTATGGGCGTCGTAGGTTGAAGTCGAGCGTTAATGTTTTCTCACCGTACGTAGCTATAGTTGTGTTGTTAGCCGCATATAGTTGGAACGATAGTGGCGTTGCGACTTGTCCTTTCTTTCTAGGTAGTACGGATATGTTCGCACCCGTGTCGACCAGGAAAGATATGTTGGAGTTACGATCTGTTATGTATAGGCGGTGTGAGTTTTCGTGAACGCCAGAGTCCGCCTCCGCTAACGTTCGGCCTAGTTTTCCGACTTCTTATTGAATGTGCAAAGTGACGTGCAGCATCGAGCTTGTTCTTTGAAACGTCGATGATAATAGCAGAAAGGTGATGGTGATAAGTCTCGACTGCGTTGTTGCGATGGACTTCGGTTGTAAGACGGGTAGCGGTTGCGGCGGTACCCGTTGTATTGGCTGTGCGGTGGTCTTGATTTCAATTCGGCAATTTCTAATGATAACTTGTGTAGTTCGGTGACAAGGAATTGTAGGTCGGCTGTTTGAGTTGGTGGTGATGTCGGTGAGGTTATCGTTTGGACGGCTGAGATGTGAGGTGCAGCTGGTGGCGTCTGTTCCATCATTTTGTCGGCGAGTAACGCTAACTCTTCTAACGACGACTTAGTTGCGAAGGTCTCGCTGACGGCAAGCACGGAACGTGTGTGGTGGAATGTGGTTGGTCCACATGAGTCGCAGCGTACTGTCTGGAACTTTGTCTGTAGCGAGGTTTCTCATACGCCGGAGTAGTTGGGTCGGCTTCTGATTGCCGAGTTCCATCTCTGACAGCAGTTTTTGGAACTGGCGGCTGTCAGACTCCTCATAGGCAGATATGAGACGTTCTTTAATCGCCTTGTACTGGTCTTGCTCTGGTGGGTTGTATAGAAGGTCGGTGATCTGCTCGATGTCTTGGCGTTCCAGCTGTGCGATTACCATCTGAGCGAGCTGGGCTTGGCTTTTCTTCAGGTCGTTGGTGGCGGCTTCGAAACTGATAAACCACAGACGTGGTCGATCACGCCAGAATGGTGGGATACGCATGGTTAGCGATATGCCACCAATTTCAGTGACGGTGTTGATGGATGTAGAGTTGAGTGAGCTGGCCGGGATAGAATTTTCTTGTTGAGACATGACTGAAACTGTAGAGACTTGTGGAGCAGGGATACGTCGACTATGTTTGTACTGTTTGAATGTAGGATGTTGCGGTTTTTCGGTGGCTTGATGGGCAGAGCTTCGTTGTTCTTGATTTGTACTTCTTGTGTTCCGGAGAGGGTCACCACTTTGGTGAACTTTGGAGAATGAAGGTATGGTAGGTAATAATGATATTCTTGACCCCAGGATTCAGAATAATTTATTTGTAATTTAGTGCTGTTTATATACAAAATGTACAACTAGGCTGAGCCAATCCAAATGCAGATAAATAGAAATGTAAAATGTTCAAAACAATCAACCAATTAATTTAAAGTACAATCGGCCAATAATATTTGAGTTGAGTTTACGTAAGTAATCCGCCAGGTGGTTCATACGTCGCGCGAGCGTTTTCCCGCGCAAACGGGAACATACTTATACTGGTGGCATAAGCGCGGCGGCTCCATTTGCCGGTCACTCGTCGAGCGAAGATGTCGTGCGTTTGCGCGTCAGCGGGCACGGCGTGCGTCGACGTAATAATATTTGCAGAGCGAAGATTTCTTGAAGTCGTCAGCGTGTGTATCTTCGGGTTCGCAAGAGAACTCATCTTGTTTCTATTTAACGTTGCAAAAGTCTATAAAACTGTTCTTTTCAGAACAACAACAAAAGTCCTTGAACAGTCCTTGTCAGGACTATTATCACTGTTTCTATTTAAGCACTTAAGTCCTTTTCAGGGCTGTGTGTATCCATGTTTCTATTTACATATCACAAAAGTCACTGTAGGGACTGCTAGGTATAGGATAGCTACAGTACTCCCCTTCAAGCGAAGCGTACCGGCAGCTTGATGGTGCGACCGTGTTGTTTTGATGTCTGTCTGATGTAGAAACATGGATACACACAGCCCTGAAAAGGACTTCTTTTCAGGGCTGTGTGTATCCATGTTTCTATTTACATATGACAAAAGTCACTGTAGGGACTGCTAGGTATAGGATAGCTACACTAATAATGTATTACGTCTACAATTTGCAAAACTTCAAAACTATTTTTCACTTTCAATTGCAAAATCTTTGTAAAGCAATTACAAACGAACCAAACAACAGCGGCACAACACTAAAAGTCACATGATTTCAATTCCACGTCCACCTTTGTCCATTCGGCATCTAATAAATAAAATACGAGTTTAAAAAATAAAACGAAGCAGCACAAGAACATCTCGAGACGCATAAATATTGTATGAAGTGTACCGTAGACAACTATAACTGGACAGTAAACGGTGTTTTATGGGATACTTGATACTTAATGGCACGGGCTGTTACCGCAACTCCACGTCTTGGCGTGTATTTTGCGTGCGGGTGGGAATGGTGTCGTCATTCGAGCCACCCCAGCTCTTCGAGGAAGGCCAGCAGACTCTTGATGTGGTCCACGGCCTCCCTCAGGGTGCTGTATCTGGTCAGGTACTGCTGCCTGTACTGTGCGACCTCAGGGCAGTCGAGGAGCAGGTGGGCTGCCGTCTCGTCTGCTGCCATACAGGCCCTGCACAGCGGGCTGTCGGTGATACCTATAGTAAATAGGTGTTTATTAAAGAATCCGTGTCCTGTGTAGGCGGCCCTGACTGTCCGTTGTTGTTGTTTGGACAGCCGGAGGATTTGTTTGGCTATCTTACCGTCTACTGCGGGAAGAGCCTCCTTGGCCTGCCTACATGTTTCAATACCAATCCAGGACTGGTTGTGTTTGGTCCTGGTCCTATTTCTAAACAGGTTGCGATAAAAACCAGAAGGGAGGGGAATAATGGGCTCGGGTCCCACCACCTCTAAAGTGGCCCCTCTTCTGGCAAGTACGTCGGCTGCGTCATTCCCTCTTAAGCCACTGTGGCCCTTGATCCATTGCAGTGTTAATTTGTTAAGTTTACCTACCTCTGTGAGTTTCTGGTGGCATTCAAGCGTGAGTGCCGAGGTGATAGTATGGCTTTTGAGGGCTGAGAGGACCGCATTACTATCTGAGAGGATCCTAATGGATCGTTCCCTTACCTCACGTGCCATGATTGCTGTGGCAGCTAGGATTATGCCAAAACATTCGGCCTGGTAGACCGTGTTGTAGGCTCCCAGCGGTGCTGCGATGTTGATGTTTAGGTCCTCGGAGAATACTCCTGAACCCGTACCTGTATCCGTTATGGACCCATCTGTGAAGATCGTGAGCTCGTTGTGGTTAACTGCTCCTTCGTGTAGATCCTCGTACAGTTGGATTTTGTATTTCTTGTCGAAAACAAATTGTTTCGGTATGCGGTCGCTTATTGCTTGTGTGATAGGAACTTCTTTAGAGAGTGTATTTAAGTTGTTAGTGTGCGGTGTATTCGTGTCTTTCCAGAGCTTCAGGGTTCTTAGCCGGACTGCCGACATCGTTGCTTCCTGTTGTATGAACAGGTGCAATGGAGGCAGATCCAGCAACACTTCAAGTGCCGCTGTTGGCGTTGTTTTCATACAGCCCGTGGCCGCTAGGCATGCAAGTCTTTGAAGCTTTTGGAGTTTGTTGGCGGCCGTTATTAGGTTGGTCCTAGGCCACCACACTACTGCGCCGTAGCTTACCATCGGACGTATTATTGTCTTATAGAGCCATAAGACAATTTTGGGGGATAGGCCCCAGCGTTTACCTATCATCTTCTTGCACTGCCAGAAAATGATGCTGGCTTTATTGAGTTTTTTTTGCCATGTGGCTGTTCCATGTCAATTTGCTGTCGAGAGTGACACCTAGGTACTTGACCTCGGTAGACAGCTTAAGCTCTGTATCGAATAACCTGGGCAATCGGTAAGTACCCAGCGCGCGTTTGTGTGTGAACATAACTAGTTCGGTCTTGGTCGGGTTTACAGATAATTCGTACTCCTTACACCACCACTCTACTATGCGTAGGGCTTGTTGGGTTAGGTCGTACACTGTACTGGTTACCTTACCTGAGGTTAGTATGGTTAGATCATCTGCATAACCTATTGTATAAAAGTATCTCGCGTTGAGTTTGTCTATGAGTTCATTGATGACTAAGTTCCACAATAGCGGGGAGAGTACACCTCCCTGCGGGCACCCTTTAGTTATCAAGGCTGTCTGATTGTCGCCTTGCAGGCGCACTACCCTTTTGCTGAGCATGTTTTGGATCCACTGTATGAGCATCTGATCCACACCATGCCTGGCTAGGGCGTTGCTTATGCTGGAAAAGTTTGTCTTGTCGAAGGCTCCTTCTATGTCGATGAAGGTGCCCAGGCAGATGCTTTTTTGTTGTATAGCAGCTTCTATCTGGGCCACGACCTGATGTAAGGCCGATTCCATCGATTTCCCTGAGCTGTATGCATGTTGGTTGGCATGTAAGGGTAGGTGCTTAAGAGCCCCACTTCTTAGTTCCCTCTCGCAAAGCCTTTCCAAGGCTTTAAGCATGAAGGAGGTCAGGCTTATTGGTCTAAAGGACTTTGCATGGGTATAGTCTGTTTTGCCTGGTTTTGGTATGAAGATTAGTTTGACTTCCCTCCACCTCTTCGGTACATATCTGAGGGCCAGGCTAGACCTCATGATTGCCAGGAGTCTTTTAAGGACAGGTTCCCCTCCCCATTGTAATAACCCTGGGAAGATGCCATCCAGTCCGGCTGCTTTGAAGGGGTGGAAGCTATCGATGGCCCATCGGAGTTTTTCTTCTGTGACCACGTTGTTTGCGTGTCTCCATTCGGTGTTCGGTCGCCACTATTGGTGTATCGTGCCACGTTACTACCGGGGTGAGGACGCAGCCTGGGAAGTGTGTTTCGAGTAGGACGCGTCTTGTCTCCTCCTCCGATGTAGTGTATGTGTTATCCGGTTTACGGAGAGTACCTGGTGCAACCGTCGGTTGCTGGGCCAGTAGTTTCCTTACCCGGTTTGCTTGTTGGCAGGATTCAATGCTCCCACAAAATTTTCTCCATCCCATGGTGCGTCTGAATCTGAGGCATTTTCTGTAGTCTGATTTGGCCGCTTTATAAGCGTCCCAATCTGCGTCCGCGCTTGTGTTCATTGCCCTATTTAGAGACTTTCTTACCTTCTTGCGCTTACGTTCAAGTTCAGCGCCCCACCAGGGTTGTTTCCCCGGGGTTGAAGGCGGAGTGGTTTCCGGGCAAGCTGCATAATAGCTGTCTAGCATCGACTGCGTCAGTATACATACCTGATCGTCGATCTGTTCAGTGTCACCCAGTACCGGCGGCGTGGCCGTAAGGGTAAGTTTCTCTTTAAGTAGTAAGACATACTTTGCTTTTTCAGTGTTGTGTGGTTTCCTGCGGGGCTGTGTGGGCTGTATGTCGACTTTCATGGAGAAGCTGATCTATCTGTGGTCTGAGCATGATGCCTCTTTCGAGACGTGCCATCCCTTGATGCGTTCAGCCGCTCCTTCTGTTGCGAAAGTTAAGTCGATAATTGTCTGACTACGTTTAGTGACGAAGGTGGGCTCCGTACCTGTGTTTAATAGGGTAAGATTAGTGGTGAATAAGTATTCAACCAATGACTTACCTCTGTTATTGTTACAGTCCATGCCTCACATTTGGTGGTGGG
Organism: Euclidia mi; assembly: GCA_944739405.2. Lineage (NCBI taxonomy): Eukaryota > Metazoa > Arthropoda > Insecta > Lepidoptera > Erebidae > Euclidia > Euclidia mi. The sequence goes on from OX123184.2 coordinate 33,625,052, forward strand.
CATTGGAGTCCGTTCCTATTACGACCTCCGTATTGGTTCTCTCGCACTGGTTAACCAGACGCGTGAGGTCGAACGGAGGCGGGTCTTCGGCCTCGGGCATATAGACCGATGCGAAAACGACCGCTATACTCCTTGGCTGCTGTATTATTTCAATTTGTATTGCTGTGATGTCTCTGGAACAGAACTCCGTTAAAGTTTGGGCTCTGATGTTTTTAGTTGTAAGTATGCAGGTTCTTAGATGTGTGTGGTCAGTAGAATAGTAAATCTTACCTCCCAGGCTGGAGAGGCCTCTAATGAGGCCACCCTTTATCCAAGGTTCCTGGATGAGCACGATGGCTGAATGTTGGACCTCCATCCATTTGCGCAGTTGCGCAGTGGCCGTTTGGCTATGATGGAGGTTGATTTGTAGGCAGCTGACGTCACTAGGCAGAGGGTTCATCTGTGGGTGATGTCCCCTCCTCCCCGACCTTCAGCTGCGTTAGGCCAGCCAGGATGTCGCCAGCCTCCACCCCGTCGTCCCGCCGCACCGGACTCAGGAGCAGGCTCTCATCTTCCGAGTTACCCTCGGCTGACGGGCCAGCCCCTGAGCCAGACGCGGCCGGCTCTGACAGGCCTGATGCCGCGGAGCACCCTGACTGGGTGTTCGAGGCTTGTTGTGTGGAGTTGTCGCATCCCGGAGGATGGTCGACATACTTTCCTGTAGAGTCCCGGAGCCGGACGTAGACTGCACCCAGCCCCAACGCGAGACGGCGCTCGTTCTGCACCAGGACCGGGACTTGTTCCTCCGGGACGCCCACGACCAGGAACCACCCACCTGACTGTCTCTCCGAGTGCAGCAGAGACCATTTGTCGACCGCCAACCAGGGGTTCTGGAACTCCAGAGCCCGACCCACGTCGCGCACGTCGTCCCAGACCCCCTGTTCGTTGGGAACGACAATGCCGCACCGCACTCTCTTCGGGGCCCGGTGGTGGGACCAGGAGAGAGACCGCCTCCGTCAGCCAGGTACGCGTTGCCTCGTCGGCGCACCAGAGTTTGAGGACCCCGTCCACGTACATGGGTTTCCCGGTGAACGCAGGGGCGGGGCGTTTTGGGGTTTTAGTCGACCAGGCGTCACTCAGGATCTTCCTTTGAATCTCCGTAAGTATCCGGTCCACGAACTCCTTCGGCAAGTTCCCTGTGCGCTTGCATGTTACTGCAACGCCCAGAGATGCCTTGGAGACCTGTGCATAGGACTTACCCTGTATCGTGGAGGAGTCGAGGCGGGGCTTCTTGTGCTCCCCTCGAGGCGAGCTGGTCTCGTTGAGAGCGCGTTTGGCCTCACCTCTTTCCTTGTTTCCGGCAGTTTTACCTGCCGTGTTTCCTGGTGGTGCTGGGGCTAGATGCCGTCCAGGGTGACCAGCCCGCCGCTTGGCGGCAGGCGGCTTCCCCGTACTGCCTCCGGCCTTTGTGCACCCCCTACTGCTGAGCGCAGGCTGCGCGCTGGTCACATTACTGGGACCTGCGACAGCGGCCTGCACCCCTGTTTTTGTAGAGGCAGCACCGGCTGCGGCAGCGGTTTGTGCCGCCTTCCGCCTTATTGCCAGGCGCTGTCTCTTGTTTTTGTTTGCCCTCTTCTTCTTCGCAGAGCTGGTAGCAGCGGGGCCACTCGGTTGTGTGGTAGGCGGGTGTTGGGCAGGATTGGTGGTCTTGCCCTTACCCTTGCCCTTGTGGTGACTTACCACTTGCCAGCCTGTGAAGGAGGAGTCGTCTTCCCGCTTGATTTCAAACGGGCTGACGATTGTAACGATGGGACCAGTACTAGCGTTAGCCAGCGCTGAAGTCTCGTCCTTGGGGGATGGTTTAACACCTGCAGCCGAGGCCACAGCGTCAACCATCTGTTTAGTTGATGCGGCGGGAACAGCTTTCGCTGCCACCGTCACAGTTGGGGTAATTAAAGGGATTTCGGTATCCATACAAGTTTACCAAGACTTCATCCCTCTGGCCTCCCACCCTCCATGGAGCCCGCATCAGGGAACGTCATACCGGACGTTAGGATTACCAGAGGGATATAGGAACGCGGGGCTGGTTTACAGCACGACTTCGGGCGCCCGCTTGGGTCAACGGCCTGAGCCGAGTTACCAACTCTAGCCGTCATCCCCCGCTTGTGCCCTTCGTATAGCCTTCACCAACCACATCAACAGCCGAAATAAATTCCAACTGCTGATGTGGACCCTACGTCCCTAGCCTGTGGCCCTCTGAAGGGACACGATGGCCATTTCCCCCGCTGCGGCTCACAGCGGGGGCTACCGTTTAGCGTGAAATCAGGACCAAAGAGGGCGTGCTGCCTCACGGTCATATTACCGCCAGCGCCGCTCGGCTCAACCCCCCAGGACTCCGTCATCCCCGCGTACGGCGCTCGACTGCGCAGGTCCTAGCGCAGGTGGTCAGCTTCTCTTACCCGTGACTTTTTACTACGAGCCCACACCCACCCGACCACGAAGAGGCGTGGTGAAGAGATGTGTTCCTGTATGTGGATGTGTGCGCGCATGTATGTACGTGTGTGTATGTGTTTGTGTAATGTGCCTGTTGTTTGTGTTTCGGCTGGAGGTTTTGGTTGCATCAATTTCTGAAGGAACTGAACTAAGAACGGGCGGCAACCTCGAGAAGGATAGTCCACCAGCCTTGCCTAAGGTATCATCGCGACCTGCGCTACCCCTGAGACCATTCGCCACTCCCTACACCGGACTCAGGTGAAGGGAGTAGAAGTCAGTGCAGATCAGTGGTGTAAAATATGAGTTGACCTGCACGGGCTTCCGCCCTCTGTTTTATGGGATAACATTTATTGTTTTGCCGTGCTAAGCCAAGATGGAACTTCCAAACACATTATTTATTGAATTTCTAGTATGTTAGATTTCTCTTCATATATATTTTGGTATTATTGTTCATTTTGTATTATTTATTGAGGCAGCAATGGATTTTTAACTCCAATGCTGTAAATAAATTGAATTTTATACACCTACAATTAATATATAAAAATAAATAATCAGCAATTATCCTTTCTCACGAATAATTTTTACATAATTATAATTAAACTTTATAAAATAAGGAGAACCACTGTGGTATTAGGAATAGGGACCAAATCAAGGCAGATTAAAGCCAAGCAAGACCTGCCTACTGTATAAAGGTCTTAATCCAGTCGCCTAACAATAGCCTCTTTAAACCAGGGAATTGGCAAAAAACCAGTAAATAACACTATTATCAGTACAATGGTAGCCATCTCCACGTATAGATAATCTTATGAACTAAGTTTCAATATTTAGCTTATACATATTTTTTGGCACTAGATTCTCTCCTTAGTCCACTACGCTGGCCAAATGCGAGTTGGCAGACTCAGACATACAGGTTTCCTCACGATGTTTTACTTCACCGTTTAGCAAGCGATAATTAACAATTCAAGACACACCTTACTTCGACAAGTCTTTGATGCGCGCCGTGTATTCGAACCCGAGACCCCGACCCCAAACCCCCTGCGTAGTAGTCTGTCGGTCTCGCCACTACGCTATCATTGCTTCTCATAGTGAGAAGAGGTCCGTGCCCAGCAGTGGGACAGTTTATATACAGGGCTGATGTACACATGATTCTCTCCATGGGGAATGGTAAATTTTATTACAATTCTTATCATATGATATTTGTTGTAAAAAGGAAAATCAAACGCTTAAATATTTCAATAATCCTCAGCGGTAATGGAGACAGTCCTAAGTGTGCCTTAAAAGTCCACAAAACCCACAAAGTTGTACAGAAAAATGTTCTCGAAATTTATCCTCTTATGCCAACACTGTTCCTCTGATGTTTGGCCTTCCAAATGAAATATTTACCAAAGCGATCGTAAATAAGTATTAACCCAGCTTTTGTAGTCTAAATCTTAAGACCAGTTAGGCTGTTAAATCATTTACCGGTATTTTGCGTTCTTATGATGAAAGTTCTAAGTAGGCTATGTAACATCTGTCTAGAGTTTGAGCTGAGATCGGGTAAGGTTTACAGAGATCAGTGGAAGCGATTAATTCATCCAGTCTCAGCCCAAGGCAAAGGTCCAACATACACTGCGGTAGCACAGCGAATGAATATAAATTCTAATATTAATAAAATGTCTTACCAAATATCTCCTGGTGATGTTCTTGAGTGGAGTCCTGAAGGCAAGCTAGACACACACGAGACTAAATTGGCCAATATTAGCAAGTGAATTATCTTTACTTTACCAGACTCCAACGCAGCGTTTTCAATCAGCAAATTCGTCCGGCACCAACCACGTGCATCGGATTCACTCAAGTTTTACAATGTTCGTTAAAATACTATTTTTATCACAACTAACCGGTGCCAGTTATTGATCAAGGAAGTGGCAATCAAACGGGTTCCAAATACAAGATCAAAACGCTCACAAAACGAAATCTATCCAGAGCCTTTTTTCACCGACCGCGGGAAACGACAAAGAACCAAAGTAAGTGAATGACAGTTCAGTGTGACCATTTTCAGAAATTTTCAATAGACTAAACAAAATGTTACTCAATCGATCTAATCGATTTGACTTATAATAAAAACTAATTCTATTTCAAACATCCACCCGCCCCGGACTGGCCTACCGGTCCGCTAATCGGTTAGTAGACGTGACAATGTTGCAACCGCTCTCCTCAGAATCGAACCGTCCACCAAGACCTCAGCAAATCGGGGAACTCCATCAGCCCCAGTTACCAAACGAAGGATGCGCCCCCTGCGCCATCTAAGCGGCGGAAGGTTAGCCTCCTTGATCAAAACGAGGTCACCAATCTTGGGTGGATCGGTCTTGTCGGTCCACTTAACGCGTTGCTGGAGTATGTGCAAATATTCCAAATTCCAGCGTTTCCAAAAGCTCTGAGTAATCTGGCGTACCAATTCAAAGCGCGAGAGACGACCAGGTCTCGTATCAATGTAGGGGTACTCAGGCAAGGCGACAAGTGGGCGACCAATCAAAAAATGGCCCGGCGTAAAGTCCTCCAAATCATTCGGATCTGAGGAGATCGGGCACAATGGCCGAGAGTTCAAAACGGCCTCAATCTTACAAAACACAGTTGCGAGTTCCTCAAATGTAAGGACAGACTCACCGATTGTCCTGCGCAAGTGTGTTTTGGCTGATTTTACGGCGGCCTCAAATATACCACCCCAGTGTGGACAATTTGGTGGGGAAAACAACCAATTTATCCCACGTCGGGCTAGCCTATCACCTATATCAGCCTTGTTGGTTTCAAGGAAATTAACAACGTCATTCAAATAATTATAAGTGCCCTTGAAGTTAGTGCCGCAATCAGAACGGATCAAGGAAGGCAGCCCTCTGCGGGATACAAATCTGTCAAATGTGGCTACAGACGCCTCGGTCGTAAGCGAGGAGACCAGTTCCAAATGTACGGCCTTTGTGGAAAGACAAACAAAAACACACAAGTAGGCCTTGACAGTCTTGCTGTTTCGAAGTGTCGACGTTTTTACCAAAAAGGGACCAGCGAAGTCCGTGCCAACACCGTCAAATGTCCTGCTCTCAGTTACGCGATCTGCCGGTAAGTCCCCCATCGACGGCTGCATGGTAGAAGCCTTGAGCTTATAGCAAGGGATGCAGCGAAAGACTACACTCCGAATAATTCTTCGGGCAGACAAGATCCAAAATTCGCGTTGCAAAATGGCCAACAAAGCATTACAACCAGCATGCGAATTTTTAAGGTGACGGTCAGTTACCAACAAGCGTACCAAATGACCGTCCTTAGGTAACAAAAGGGGGTGACGTGCCCCGTAAGGGAGGTTGGCGCTCTTGAGACGCCCTCCAACGCGCAAGAGACCCGTATCGTCCAAAGAGGGGTTCAATTTAGATACAGCTCCCGATAGTTTCGATCTCCCTGATTTAAGGATAGCAATCTCCTTCTCGACATGCGCCAATTGCACGGAACGAATCCAAAAGGTGAGGGACTCCTGTCGTTCCTGTGGAGAGAGAAAGGGTGTCAGACGTTTCTGTTGTGGGTGCCTAAGGTTAAAAACAAAACGCTTTATCCAAGCAGCGACACCCAACAACTTGTCGAGGGAGCCGTAACGATTCATCAAAAAATCGGGGTCGAAGGCGCATTCCACCCTCCCAAGAGCGAGTGTTCGTAGACCCGGCAAATTTGAAGTATACAAAACTGGCGTTCGAGGCCAATCAATTTCTGGTCGACTCAACCATTCCGGACCCCACCACAGCGAATGACCTATCAAACTAGGCGTCAAGCATCCGCGCGAGGCACAATCAGCGGGGTTGAGCTCACCTGGCACGTGTCTCCAAACAAGTTTCACTTCGGATTTCTGGATTTGGGAAACGCGATTAGCGACAAATACCTCCAAGGTGTGGACAGAAGCCTTCAACCAACAAAGAACAATTTGGCTGTCTGTCCAGGCGTAGGTCCCATTAATGCAAATGCTTTTACCCAAGGTACTGGACACGTGATTCAACAAGCGTACAAGTAGGGCTGCTCCCGAGAGCTCCAATTTCGGAATGGTCAGAGATGTCCGAAGGGGTGCAACCTTGCTCCTCGCCATGATCAGGGAAACTCTCACCTGACCTGAGGCACTGACTGTGCGCAAGTACACCACGGCCGCGTGACCACGTTCCGAGGCATCACAAAACCCGTGAAGGGTGGCCTTGTACTTCCCGGGAGGAAGGATGGGACGAGGCAAGGAGATTTCGTTGACGGCAGGAAGTGAGGATACAAAGGAGGTCCATTCCTCAACAAGAGTGCCGTGCAGAGGTTCGTCCCAGGTCAATCCTGCTGTCCAAAGCTTCTGCAAGAAGCATTTTGCCCAAAATATGATAGAACAAATCCAACCGTTCGGATCAAAGGTTCTGGCGACAGTAGACAACACGAGACGTTTAGTCCAAGAACAAGGCAATTTCAAGTCTACGTTATACGTAAAGATGTCTTGGACTGGTCTGTACTGAACGCCGAGAACAGCCATCATGGCGGGGTTGTCAACAATCTCAAACAAATGTGGATCCTGCTGATGATCCTCTGGCAAGCCTTCCAAAAGCGCTGGTGAGTTAGAAATCCATTTACGCAACTCATAACCAGCGGAGGCCAAAATACCTATCAATTCGTCCCGCAGGAGGATCGCCTCGTCCGCTGTGGAGGCGCCTGAACAAATGTCATCGACGTAAATATCGTCTTTCAAGATGGCGGAGGCTCGTGGGAAACGTAAGCCTTCTCGGTCTGCGAGCTCCCAAAGAGAACGTATTGCCAAGTAGGGGCTTGATCCCAACCCGTACGTATTCGTATTGAGCTCGTAGACGACCATGGGATCGCGAGGAGACTCTCTCCAAAGGATCAGCTGGAAGCGACGGTCATCAGGGTGGATAATAGTCTGCCTGAACATCATTTTTATGTCGGCCACAAAGACAACCTGATGTCGTCGGAAGCTGGTGATGACGTCACAAAGGTCCTTGACCAACTTAGGACCAGAATGCAAGCACTGGTTCAAGGATACGCCTGTTGAAGTCTGCGCAGAACCATCAAACACTGTGCGCAGCTTGCCAGTCGATGGCTTCAATACCGCATGATGCGGGAGAAAGTAGTGCTCCACCGAACGCCAATCCAAATTTGACACAGACATGTGTCCCAATTGTTCATATTCTCTCATGAACTCAATGTACTTCTGTCTGAGCTCCGGATCACGACCCATGCGACGCTCCATAGCCAACAATCTCCTTTCGGCTAAAGGTCGTGACTCACCAAGCGGAGGCCGAACAGACAGAAAGGGTAGACTCGTAATAATACGACCAGAACGGAGTCGACCAGTGTTGTTCTGGAAGAACAGCTCGCACTCCTCATGTTCTGGATTCAAACGGGCAACTTGAGGGGGCTCCTCTACTTCCCAAAACCTCTGAACCGCATCAGAGAGAGCAGAGCCTACAGCCAACAAATTATCAAGTTCGGGTGGAGGGGGGTCCCTAGGTACAGATCCCATCAAAGCAAATCCAAATATAGTCGGGATGGCAGTCAAACCATTTGGCACCAAGACCCGTTTCCCACCAATCAAAATTCCACCGAGGACATCAGAGCCAATCAACAAATCGATTTGTCCCGGTGTGTCAAATTTGGGGTCTGCCAGATCCAATCCCGATGTCAAATTCACCACAGCAGCAGGTAGCTGTTTCTGTGGGTGCATACCCAAAATATTCTTCAGCACAATAGCCGAGGTTTTAATCCTCGGGTGTGAAGATTCAACAGGGCCGAACAAAACCTTAACTTGCCCTTCAACATTAGAGGCTACGTCACCTATGCCCCGTATACAATTTGGAAAAGAGCCCATATTTAATTTAACCTGCCCTACCAAATAAGTGGAAACAATGCAACCTTGTGAACCTGTGTCCAATATAGCACGGACAACAACAGAGGTCCCCGTGGGTCCCCAGACCCTAACAGCAACCGTTGGTAGGATAACGGTCTCAATGGGGGAGGTTGGCGTTATAGGGCAGGGGTCAATGACCTATTGTTGCCTGGGCGGCGACCGTTGGCCAGGACCAGGCAAATCAAAATGTGGGTGCGGCTTGAAGTCCTCAAAGGCGCGATGACTCGATCCGCGCGCCATCTGTGGGGGGTCATAGTGACGCACCCGCCCAAAACGAGGTGGGCGCGAGTCAAGGCGGGGACGCTCCGCCAAAGGAGGGGAATACCTGGGGCAGCAGTCATGGTGCTGGTGACGCTGAACAGCACATTCAGGTGCGCGAGAGAGAGGAGGCGTGCGCACGCTACGGTTCTCCAAGCGGGGTGAGTGGCGATCAATTGAGCGAGGCGACTCTTGGCTACGCGCCGGTGAGCCTCGGCTGCCACCTTCAAAACACCCGCCCGTGCGCGGCGTCGGCTGGTTGGACAAGCGGCCAACCTCTCTGGCATTCATGCAGAGAATGTCCAAATGCTGTCCTCCACAGTGAGGACAGGGGCGAGAGTTTGGGCAGTCTCGCTGGTAGTGGGACCCCAAACAAGAGAAGCAAAGGCGGCGGGCATTCACGATGCGCCTACGAGAGGCGACATGAAGGTCCAAAAATGCCCTGCAACTGGCCGTTCTGTGCCCCGTGACCTTGCAGTAGGAGCACTCCGCTGGGCTCTGCGTGACCGCAAAGCGAGCAGGACGCCGGTCAACATTGGCTCGGGTGTGACCGCGAGCCTGCTCCTTGACCTTGGGCGGCTGCGTCTTAGCCGGCGTGTCACCACCGGAGTTGTCCAAGGCCCGGCACTCATCCTCCAGGAACCTCTCCAGGTCAGAAAAGGGGGGCAGATGGGTCGCGCTATCCCCACCAAAGCGCTGTTCAAAACGCGACCTCAGGTCGGCAGGCAGCTTCTTCAGCACAATGTGCACCAATAGATAAGACCATTGGTCTACGGGCAGGTCAAGGCACTTAAGTGCGTTGATGGCCACCAAGAGCGGGTTCAACAGTTGGGTGCGCAACCCAGAGACCCGGGTGAGCGTCGGCAAACCCAAAATCTGCTCGATGTGCGTGTCGGCGAGGCCACGCTTATTATGGTACCTACGGGTAATTAGGTCCCGAGCCGTCTGGTACGCCTCGTCAGACACGGGCAGATGCTGGATGAGGCGCTTAGCCTCCCCATCCAGAACCGACATTAGATAGGCCAACTTTTGTGCTGGCCGAAGGTCAGCCCTATCATTGACTAGGCTGTCGAAATAATTAATGAAGCCCAGGTAGCTTCCTAGGCAGCCATCAAAATGGGGGAGGTCCAAAGTAGGGAGCCTACTCACCAGCCCCGGTGCTGACCTAGGAAGCTCCTGCTTCAGGCCGGGTTGCCCTTCCCTATCGGCAACTAGTTGTCTCGCAGTATTGGAGACAGCATCATACAGGTCTAAGACCTGGGCATAGTCTTCGCTGACCTTATTTCGCTGGTCAGCGGTGAAATCATTGATTGACACTTCAAGACAGCAAGTGCTGAAAGTGCGGAATTGCTGTTCCACACTTGCCAGGCGATCGTCAATCCGCTCGTACCTTTGTAGTAAGGCCTGCTGGCGATCAGGCCGGTTCACTAAGGCACTGGCCGAGGCAAACCAGCGCAAATCTGATGCAATGGCACCAGCAGCCGCACGCAAGTCCTTGATAGCTGACATAATCAAAATTTCAAAAGAGCCCGGACAAGCGTTAAATACAATTAACAATCAAAACTTAATTTTTCTTAATTCTTTGAAACCAACAAAGTATTAGCCTGTTTACTGCAAGTGCAGGCAAGTGACAGGTAACTGTCCAACAAAATTAATAATTTCAATATATATTGACACAAAACAAAGTCAAAGTTATCAAAGTTGAACCTTCGAATAAGTTAATTAAAGTTATATATTCAAATAAATTAACTAATTACTTGCAACAGACAGACTGGCTGTATTATTTGAGATATACAATAGTAAGTAAGCACAGAATATGTGTTACCTAGCAATATTATCTATATTATAACAAAACAAAGTTTATTAATGTGACCCGCCCAAGTGGCAAGGTCAAGTTGGATTATTACAATGTTTATGAATATATGCAATAAACTAAATTTACTAAATTTATTGATACATACAGCTGTTATGTATCCAAACAAACTGACTTATTAATGCAACAACAAATTCAAGTTAGATTTTCCAACAATACAAATCAACAATTACTGATTGAGGTTATGTGACAATGTGTTTCAAATTATCTAGGTCAACTTATACAATTAAATATTATGTATTTTAGACAATAACTGACCTGACAAACACTACAATACTGTCTACAAGATGATATATATAGCTCATACAACACCAATCTGAGTTCAGATACAATCAAAGGCTAAGATACAAGTTTACAATATAGGCACAGTTAACCACGCTCTTGCTATCAAAAATTATGTCTAGAGTTTGAGCTGAGATCGGGTAAGGTTTACAGAGATCAGTGGAAGCGATTAATTCATCCAGTCTCAGCCCAAGGCAAAGGTCCAACATACACTGCGGTAGCACAGCGAATGAATATAAATTCTAATATTAATAAAATGTCTTACCAAATATCTCCTGGTGATGTTCTTGAGTGGAGTCCTGAGGGCAAGCTAGACACACACGAGACTAAATTGGCCAATATTAGCAAGTGAATTATCTTTACTTTACCAGACTCCAACGCAGCGTTTTCAATCAGCAAATTCGTCCGGCACCAACCACGTGCATCGGATTCACTCAAGTTTTACAATGTTCGTTAAAATACTATTTTTATCACAACTAACCGGTGCCAGTTATTGATCAAGGAAGTGGCAATCAAACGGGTTCCAAATACAAGATCAAAACGCTCACAAAACGAAATCTATCCAGAGCTTTTTTTCACCGACCGCGGGAAACGACAAAGAACCAAAGTAAGTGAATGACAGTTCAGTGTGACCATTTTCAGAAATTTTCAATAGACTAAACAAAATGTTACTCAATCGATCTAATCGATTTGACTTATAATAAAAACTAATTCTATTTCAAACAACATCTATACACTTTTATGATCTCCGTTGGTTATTATTCAGGCAATAATAAGTTCAACAAATTCATGAATATTTCGATTTGAGAATGTCTTAACGCTATAAGTGACAGCTGAGTTCCTTTTCTGACACAGCACTGAGCGTTGCGGTTTCAATCAAGACAATATAGATATATAATCTATATATTATTATATTCTATATTGTCTTGACTGAACCCGCAACGCTCAGTGCTGTGTCAGAGGTCAGAAAAGAAACTCAGCTGTCACTTACATATTATGTATAATACGGGGCGCGAAGTATCGTCGTTGATTACAAGTCTTATAATTAAGAAGGATTGTTGCACTGCACGGTTGGCGTAGTGGTTTAAGCGGCTGCCTCGCCGGTTGACACTGCGCCGAGTGTCGTGGGTTCGATTCCCACACGAGACAACACTTTGTATGATCCATAAGTTGTTGTTTCGAGTCTGTGTGTTCATTGTGTCCATTGGTTGTATGTTTGTAAAGACCCCCGCGACACAGAATTTATTCCTAGTGCGGGAGTTGTCTGTAAAAAAGAAAAAAATTGCAAGAGAGTTTTGTAGAGAAAATTGCAAATCATGATTTGGTTAATTCCAGTTCATCAAATCCAACAACATATGAGTACAACCATTTACATTGTATTTTAAATTCAGGTATTCTTTTTAATTACTACGTTAACAAACACCCATCAAAATACGTACAATCTGAAATGAATACTTTGCTTCTCTCTGTAGAATTCAATATTTGCAAAGCAAAAAAATACACGGCATTTTATCGGTAAGTTTTATTTTCGGTATGAAGCGTTTTTATTATTTGGTTCAGTAAAAGTTGTGTTAGATAATACGAATGGTTTTGCTGTGAACTGCACAATATATCAATTAGTGCACAACAAGATATAGTGTATTGTAGTTTTCTATTCGGTATTTATTTTTAATTGTCTTTATTGGTAATTGCACCTGTCTCCCATCTGATGGTGTTTCCTTTAGCTACCACAGTGGTATTTCATAAGAATTGTCACACGAACACATGCAAGCAGATTCCTTGAGAATAGAAGATGTTATAGATGCCACTATGGCTTAAGTGGTCGCCTCGCCTTTGCTATAACATTTGTTAATAGCGGCCCCACATAGTACAAATACTTTTGTTAATCACACACAAACTGTATGTAAGGTGCCTCGTGATGCAAAATTGATTTAAAGGCCGACGACTAAGAACATTAAAAAAGGAAAGTGAAAAGGAACATGAAACTTTATAAAAGCAACGTTGAAGGGGATAACCATATTTATTTATATAGTATATTATAGTTTCAATGAACTAATTTACCTGCTTTGAGTTCTACCTACACCAAAGCAAATTAAGATGGCTCGTAAGGTTACAAGACCGCAGTAAGTCACAATGTTATTCCTCAAACACTTTTATTTTCGCTGGGACTTCAAGAGTCTTTAAACTCGGCGTCTTTCAGGGAAACTGTTGCTAAACGTAAGAAACTTACACAATAGTGGGATGAGAGTTATTGTCCAATAAAAAAGGTAGTACCTACTATCTACTGCTCTTAAAGAGCTGACTCATGGTCAAAGATACTCCATATACGCAATACAATAAAAATATTTTTCTGGTAGTTGCCATTTCACAAATATACATACATTAGTTAATAATTTTTAGCCTTAATCAAATACATGCTTAATCGACTCCATCTCGAATTCAAACACCATCTTAATAGATGGACAATCTATTAAGATGGTGTAATCGCAAAGGAGAGTGTATTCTAGCTGATTTCTATAGTAATCTATAGAAATCAGCTAGAATACACTCTCCTTTGCGATTAAAATTCCTTTGTGCTGCCACTGGATTATCTGGGGGCACGGCAGTGCCCCCACCAAGTCGAGCAAAAAAGCAGCCCGGCCGTACCATCCTTTTCTCGAAGCAATTCAGGCCATTTTCGACCCCCTATAAAGTTATAGGGGGTCAACAATCAGGCTTCTACTTTTATCCACAACGAAGTCGTTGTGGATAAAAGTAGAAGCCTGATTGTTTAGTAATCATGCAGGAATTGTATAAAGATGGTGTATTTCAAATTTCATTCAATTTGAACCAGTAGTTTAAGAATGATAACGAGTCAAAATTCTTATTTTTGTCACTCACTGACCGATCATCAAAAGTCTAAGGCACTTCTAGCAGACATAGAAGCTACACATTTAGGAAACAATTAGTTTTTAGTGTATGAACCAAGGAAAAACTAAAATATATTTCAATTTCGGTCCAGTTTTCGAGATACATCAACTGCATAAATAACTTTGTAATCCCATATGAATATAAAGGATTACAAAATTACATTTGCAGTTAGAGCTTTAATTAAGAAAATAAGTTGTTGGTGTACAGTCAACAGCAAAAGTAGATGATCAAAATCAGAAATTCAATACTAATGAACGGAGTTCGCGTCAGAACTATGTGGCGTGGAAGTGATTCAAAAGTATGTGATTGTAAATTATACCAATCATTTGCTACTAGTACAGCTGCCATATATTCGTGATCAGTTTTGACTCCAAAAGTTATAAACTCAATTCACATCAGAACAAAGAAGTGAAAAAATGTTCAAAACTAGTCGACAGTTAAAATCAAATATAAATGATGAAACTGAGGCCACGTAATCATGAGGCAAATAATTGATCCATACTTATTTTTTAATTACCTCAGTAATTTAATTTGTTATGTTTTACGGAAAAACAGCTGAATTGGATAAAAATTGCATATTTGATATATTTTTTTTATAGACTCACGCCTTTATCCCCGAAGGGGTAGGCAGAGGTGTAATATTACACTCACATTTCAACATGAATTTTTAGGTCCCAAGTACCATCAGTGGCCAAATTATTAGGGACAGCATTGAGATTTTTGTATTTTCTATTTTGATTGGGTTTCTGTAACAAACGATAAGTTGTAGGTCTCTTATACATTTTTTATTTGGATCTATATTTTATAAGGATCACAGAAACTACACAAAAATTATACAGAACTGTTTTATTTTCTTCGTAGGTGTATTATTAATATTAGTAAAAGTTACTAGAATAAATTTTAATATTTAGTCATGCCACCCTTTGCGGCAATAAGAGCTTCTATGCGTCGGGGCATGCTTTCAATACATGTTTTGGCATTTTCCTGGAGTTTGGAGTTGTGATGCCATTCTCTGATGAGAGTTTCAATCAACTGCTGCTTGTTGGTAATCACTTTTTTCGCAATCGCCCGTTTGGTGAGTTCCCACATGTTTTCTATGTGATTCATGTCTGGTGAATTCCCTGGCCAGGGCAAAACAGAGACATTTTTTTTCAGCCAAAAATGCAGTAACACTTTGGGCTTTGTGGCATGGTGCCGAGTCATGCATAAAAATGTATTCGTCATCATCAGGGAACCATTCATTCACCTGCGGCAGTAACCGGGTTTCTAGTACTCGCTTATATTGGTCTTGTTACATTGTCCCTTCTACGATGTATAGGCGCCCCATGCCTTTGGCTGAGGTGACAGACCACACCATGAAACTAACCGGGTGTTTAACCCTCTCTACAAGGCAATCAGGGTGAAATTGTTCGCCAGGGCGTCGTCTTAGAAAACAACTTTTGTCGACCAAAATTTGAAAGGTTGATTCATCGGAAAAACACACCTGTAAATTTATATAATAAATAGTAAAATATCGTTATTGACCAATAGCATTATTCAAAAAAGTTACACTTACTAGACTCCAGTCTGCAACAGTCATATTTCGATGTTGTCTAGCCCATTGGAGTCGTTTCTTTTTCATACTGTCGGTTAGCAACGGTTTTTTGGAAGGGCGCCGTCCCATCAGATTCTCTTTGACCAACCGCCTTCGCATTGTCCTCTCCGAAATCATTACACCCTCTTCGTTCATCATCGTAGTCAAAAGAGCAACGCTCTTTTTACGATTTTCGAGGCAGGTGTTTCTGATTTTTCAATCGGTACGATGTGTGGTAATCCTTTTCCTGCCACATTTGCCAGCACGATTTGCCTCAAAAGGCTTTTAATTGTCGATTTTTATTTTTATTCGATTAACGACAGACTTTGAAACGCCAGCAATAGCTGCTATGTCTCTCTGAGAATGTGTGGAGTGCACTAACAACGTTTGTATCTCTCTACATTTTCTTGGAGATATGTCCAAACCTCTACCCATCCTAAAAAGTAAAAAAAATGGTGATATCGCATCGAACCATTAATAAAATGTAAATTCATAGACAAAACATAGCAAAAATATTCTTATACGGAGCGTTACTTACCTTTTGATTATTTATGACACAAAAGTCGGTTAAAACTAATGAAACAATAATACCTAGACAATACAACAACAATACCGCAAATCGCGCTTTTTATTATCGGACTTTGACTGAAAGAAAAGAAATGTCACACAATTGACAAATGACGCACGGATTCTGTGTTGCCGTTAGACAAAAACAATAAGACTGATACCAGTAACTATATCAGATAAAATAACCGTTTAAAAACAACATCATTTATCCATAAAAAACGTAATAAACTATAAATTACATAAATACGAGCACTGTCCCTAATAATTTGGCCACCTACTGTAATATAAGGGGCGAGCCTATTACCGCTACCGAGCACATCACCAGACGCCGCGCGCCGTGCTGCTACTGTTAATTTGGAAAACCCAGTAAAACTTTCGCCCGACCCGGGAATCGAACCCGAGACTTCCGATCAGCAGACGCATACGCTATCCACTGGACCACGGAGGCAGTCACTGGACCACAGAGGCAGTGTTTGTATATTTAATATAATTATGCCAAATTTAATCTCTCATGTATTTTGTTTTTTGTAACTTCTGTCAAATGTTCAAAAGTAACTGATGTGATACAAAACGATGATTCAATAAATATTATTATCTTTGCATTTTTGTGCATTTATATCATTTATATCCCAGTCATAACAGTCATGTGGATTTTGGTTTTTATGAAATTTGGAAAATGTTTATGAATATTAGGCAAATATTTAAAAAAAGATTATTTAAATATTTCGAATAAAAATTAGAAAATTCTAGAAAGTTCAGGAAGGAATGGAAAGGTTAAAAAGAGACAGGGGATAGAAAAAAAACAATTGAATTATGAAATGACAATCGAAATTAGTGGATCTAGAACATTCTTATATAAAGCGGTGTAGACGCGCTGAGCGCTAGTTTAAGTTGAAAAGTGGTAAAGTGGAAAAGAAAAGGTATTCCTTCGTTTTCCATAAATTCATTTGCACTAATATTGTTTGCCATAATCATCCCTGATCATAATATTTACTTGCACCATTATCATTTATACTAATAACATTTGCCTTAACAACTCAACAGTGATAACTCTTATTTGCCATAGGAGCCCTGCGAAGCAGGGCTCCGTCAACCTTACGGAATCAAAACGGAACGTAATTTTAGGCTTTATGTGAAAGTAACTAAATAGGTTGTGTTAGGTTCTCTTTTGACCCTTAACCTGAAAATAGGAGCCCTGCGAAGCAGGGCTCCGTCAACCTCAGTTTATGGTGAATAAATGTTATGGAAAATGGCATTATTGAAAACGAAAATTATAGCAAATACACTTATAGATTTAAATTATTCGATCGATTATGACCAATGGAATTAGTGAAAGTCATTTTATGTCATTACACGATTATGGCAACTGAAGCGTTATTTCTAATGACATTATGGCAAATACCAGTATGGGATATGAAATTATGGCATTTTAAATTATGGCAAACATTAGTAAACCAGAAGAAAAGGAAGAAGTAAAAGGAAGAAAGAAGTAGTAGTGAAATAAAGTGAAGTGAAAGTGTAGTGCAGTGCAAAAGACGTTAGTGTTGGTGCTGTCCGCGTCGAAATCGAACGACGCGTCGTGTGTATGAAGCTGAATAAAGTGTCAACAGTGCTACTCGGTGTTTCCTTCCAGTCCCGTTACCCCGTCCGTAACAATATATCTGTCACAGTACACAGTGTACCTATCTGTCACAGACTAATGCAATGCCTTGCGTTTTGTTTCTTTTTTTTATGTTTTACTTTTTCTGTGTCTGTGACAAATAAATAGTTTTTCTATATGTAAAAACCGGAAGGTGGATTGAAAATTTTATCTTTGGGGCATTATTTATATTGACTTCGCGCTTTTGTCACACTGTTAGCAAGAGTTCTGTTGGAATAGTGCAAAAATCCAAGTAAGTATCGAAACTCTTTAATGTCAATCTGTAATTCGGCTGTCACGTACAATATATAAATTTGAATTTAGAATACAATATTGATGAATTTTACTGATCACGAATATATGGCAGCTGTACTAGTAGCAAATGATTGGTATAATTTACAATCACATACTTTTGAATCACTTCCACGCCACATAGTTCTGACGCGAACTCCGTTCATTAGTATTGAATTTCTGATTTTGATCATCTACTTTTGCTGTTGACTGTACAAGAAGAAGGTACCGGAAAGGACAAAAGTAAGACTATCTACAAAAAGAAATGAGATCCCATAAAAACAATACTTTGTCAAAAATACCAAGTCTCGCGACCGTAAAAAGTTGTGAGATCCATGTAATACCAAGTCGGTTAATTAAAAATCTTTAATGTTTCAAATAAATATATTGACTTGGCAATCGCATTAAACAATCTAATTTATATAGGTATGTATTACTTATGAGATATATTGTGTTGCCATGCGATGGCCGAGTCAATCTATTTATTTGAAACATTAAAGATTTTTAATGAACCGACTTGGTATTACATGGATCTCACAACTTTTTACGGTCGCGAGACTTGGTATTTTTGACAAGTATTGTTTTTATGGGATCTGGCTTTTCAATTTAACTTAATTATTTTAAGATTCGCATCTGGCGCCCGAAATTATGTTTAATTTTACTATTAATTAATTTAATTTATAAGTGATGCGATTATTTATAAATTTTCTAAGATACAAAGATAATGTAATAAAAATCTATTAATTCCACAAACTAGTTTCATTTATATTCTCTATTTTATATTATTCAGAACCAAAAAGCTTTATTTTTATTTATTTTTTATATTACAATTGGCACAGCTTAATTTAGTTTCCTTTTTCATATAATTTTAGTCTACTATTCTCTAGCAATAACTTTCAACATTTAGCAAAGCACGAAATTGTTTCAAAATTTATTTTCTAGAATGCAAGGTATAGTTTTGCGGTTAGTGTTTCGTAAATGTCTAAAATACAGTCTTGCTGTGTGCTCCTATTTGTGTCAGGGTGTCAGCCAGAACATAGCACAACACGGTTGAAATTCTGTATTCTACATGATACTGGTTTCTCTCGGATTGCTTACGACTATATAATACTTTATATATGAGCAGGTGTTGCATATAAGCACAGTTATTTTTGGCTTGTTAGGCATCGAAGTAGGTTTATTTTTTTGGTGTAAGTTACATTAATGTTATTAAATTATTTATGTTTTCAAGTAAAGAACGGCCTTTTAGCAACGTAATTATTATGCCAACAGTGTACAAAACACTGTGGATGTTAGAAGAATAGTAATAATTAATATACTTCAAACCTTTTAAATTAAAACATAGAAATTAACGTTGCGTTTCAATATCTATAAAATTCTTCCGTTACTTACTGACTCACAGACGACGCACTGCCAAACGCAAGAAGCATATATGTTCCGTAAGCACTTTGAGCAGTGTAGGAGAGCACTAAGAGATATTTTTTGGAAACTCTCACCCTAAAGGGTAAAAAAAATTGCTACATGCGGGTGGAGCCAAAGGCGAAGTCTCCTAGTTAACAAATTATTAGTATCGAGCCAAAATTATATATATAGAAATATCTATAGCAATATCCTGGGGCTTCACGCACACGGTCATCTGACCCTAAACTAGGTAGAGCTTCACTATTTCAACCTGACTGATCAACTGAAAATGTGCAAATAAACGGTAAAACATCACATAAATACAGCGTGTAAACATGCAGGCATTTTTTAACAGTTCTATTATTTAATTTTATCGAGATCATATTCATCTTTATTGCCAAAAACATGACGTTCAAATTCATACGAATTCACGGTGCCCGAGATAAATATACGAGCTCCAAAGCCTATGCTACTTCACATGAGGCACTCGTAATTCCCAAAGGTCAGTGTGTGGAACTGACAGAACGGTATTCAAAGTACACAACCATTATTTTTTCACAGCCCGTCGTCACTGACAGAACAAAACAAAGTTAAAAACTACCCTCTGAATTTAAAACCTTATTTGTACTGTCATAAGGGTTGTTTTAATTGTGTTTCGACGATATTATTAATGCTGTGTGGTGCCTAATGGGACGTGGATTAGTTTATGGTGGAATATTTTGTTATGTTTTGAATTAAATGCATTATTTTATGTACTTAATTATATTTGTTGTGGTTATTGTGCCTGAAACGATTGTCAATGCCTGAAATATCCATGATACATATTTACAGAGTCAAACGCCAGGTTGATGTAGCATGCAATATGTTGATTTGTAATCGTGGCAACATAAAGTCTATAAATATGTAAATGCTGGAAACGACATGAAAATAATCGTCGTTTCAAAAACACCTATTGCTTAACAAACAGTCATCTCATAAATTTAATGTAACAGACGAATTAGTTTATTTCTAGCTCCCAAAAATTTTTTGGATATAAGTTGTTAAAGTGTAGATTATCACGATATTTAAAGTACGATGGCATTAAAATTTTAGCTATGTTTTAAGATCACAGCTTTATCACTCCTTATACATTAAAAGTGCGGAAGAAAGAAATACTTGCATAAAGAAAAATATGTAGTATGAAATGTATGCACAATGCTTTACAAAAGCAAAATTCACACAGCCTGCATTGTCCGGTAAAGTGAAATGATAATATTATCTAACTAAAAATTAAACCAGAGCAGCGTTACTTTTTGCTTTAAACATACCAAAATAGGTACCGTAAATAGGTTCAAATAATTTATTATTGAATACAAATAAATAAAGTTTGCATTACTTTGTTTCGTATATTTCCGTTTTAACCCATTAGAAGTCACCGTACTCATTTGAGTACAGCTATATTTCTTGCCATAAATTCCAGAACTCGTTAAGTGTGCGTGACGTACTTTATTATTTTACTTCATTGTAAGACCCTTTGAGTGTATTCATAAATAATAAGTGGGTAGTGTGTAATTTTTTGCTAAAAAGTGCCAGTTGAAGTTGTGTTACGGAAACGTCATCGAGGTAAGTAAATGATTTTATATTTTTTCAGGTAATTCGTGCTTCTAAGTGTTTTATTTTGGTTTATTTCGACGCATTAGATGTAAAAGAAAGATACTTAAAACTTTTAAATAAATTACATATTACTAAAATCAAACTACAATCTTGTAAATATAACTGTACTCAGTTGGGTACACTGACAACATACGTAACTAAAATAACTGTTTTTTTCTTCAGATACTTTGCAATGGAGAAACAGCGATTCACAGGTCAAACTAGTTATCGTGGGCTTCAGGAAGCTATCGAAGCTGTCTTACAGGATAGCGAAGATGACAAATGTCACTTGGCTGCCATACCACCTGACCCAAGTGCATTGACTGATGAAGAAGAGGGTGCCGACGAGGATATGGCCGCGTATCCCATACCGCAAGACGTACCTGGTACTATTGAAGTATTTAGAAATCGAGAGGATAATGGTTGCAAGGATTCTACGCAAAGTGACAGTGATGATGAACCACTTGCATCAAAAAGAAGTCAACTGGATGTCACCCGCCAATCTTCATCGAATCCAAACCCAATCTGACGCCAATGTACCCCTTCATATTCTTTGACTTTTCAGAGTTCAACAGAAGTCTCTAATAAGAAAAGTGCAATTGGTGAAGAGTTAAAGGCCCTAAACCCTGTCCAAATAACGCACGAAAGAAATGATAAAGTTATATTGTGCCACTTATGACTACAGATTTGACAAAAAAGGTGAAATATTACTGGTTAGATGGAAAGATAATAGTGTGTGTACCATGGCAACTAACTACGATACCATCGAACCTCTTGGAACTGTCAAACGCTGTAGTCCAAAAAAGGAGAAGATAGACGTACCCATACCACGTTTCTTACAAACTTATAATAAAAATATGGGAGGTGTTGATGAACTTGACCAGTCTGTCTCATTATATAGAATTGCTGTTCACGGAAAAAAGTGGTGGTGGATATTATTTACATATGTATATGATAGATATGGCTGTATCTAATGCCTGGCGTTTACGTGTAATGTGTAATGATAATCCTATGGATCAGCTCATATTCCGACGTCACATTGCACGATTTTATTTACGCCAGGGTGAACAACGAAAATCAAGGCAAGCTGCATCAGTTGTCGAAGGGCTACCTCAAGATGGAGTTGGACACTATCCCCTCAAAATTGATAAACAGCTGCAGTGTGTAGTTTGCAGTTCAAGAGTGCGTTGGCAATGTAAGAAGTGCCTAAAAACATTGTGTGTTGAAAAAGCGTGTTTTGAAAATTTTCATACTTAGGCGGTCAGTGTACTCAATTGAGTAGGTACGCCCCTATATTTTCGTGAAAAACAAAATTTTCCATAATTTTTTTGATTTATGTTTTCCTTTATTACTTTAATATGAAAAAAAAAAAAAAAGAAAATATTTGTAGTTTTCATTTGACCTTTAATGGGTTAAGAGAGCTTTTCTCAAAGACCGTTCTGCTAAGATCTTCCTAACACTTTTGCTGAGGATTGAGTAATCTGTCAAACAGATTAGGTAATGAACACAAGTTTATGATGGATGGTAAACAAAAAACAGCACAAAACAAAATAGAAACAAGAATATTTACCCAATCTTAAAGCTATAACTGTTATCAAACCTGGCAAATAATACAGTTACAAAGCAATCAACATAATAATGAAATCCATTCATCTAAAACAAAAATAAACGTATCAACGCCTACGCATTACTTTCAGCCGTGCAATAAAGAGGCCGTGTATGTGTCTAAACCCACTATGCCGAAGGTACGCGACCGAAGTTCGGTATGATTAAGCTCGCAATGCTTAATACCGAAATTACGTTGCGTTATAGCGTACAGCGTAACTTTAGTCGGGCGTAAGTTCAGCGGCTACTTTTCTAGTAGAACAGCACAAGCTTAGTTCGTAACACGAGCGTAAGTTCGGCACTTATGGTATGTCATTTTAGCCGAATACTTCGGAATGTAAAATCAGCCGCGTAACTTCGGCATAGTTTGTTTAGACACTAAGACTGAATCTCCTGGAAAACTAGCCCCGGGGGTTTTGGATTGATGACCTCTATGCCTCAGGTGATCGAAGGATAAATCGCCACGGTGCAAAAGGTTTTTACTTTATGACTTGCTGTTTTGGGGCATATTATCTCCAAATAAGTTGGCTAGTGACTACGTGATGAAATGCTAGGTCAGGTGGAATTTGATGAAATACTGGTAAGAGGAAATGATTTTTGGCTGCAGGTGTTCTTTATAATATGACAAGGAAATTTACCATTTCCTTTTACTAAATTATAAAATTTATCTTTACAACCTCCGTATATTTTACCGGACTATTTTCAATAGAGAATCTTAACTAAATCTAGCAGTCATCCAAGGCTTAGCCTGGGTGTGATTGAGATAGCATACTAACAACCCTCACTCCTCTACTTTAAAACGTGCTGTAGAAAAATTCAGACTATACTTTCAGTAACTTATGAATTTTCACCTTGGACCGTAGTCCCAAAAATCGCCTTTAGGAGTGGGTGTCGTAAGTGAAATACGTTCCCAAGCGAGTACAAAATGTACTTACTTCCGGGTTTTCTCACGATTCCCCTAAGGGAACCGGGGGGAAACTGATGCAGGTGGTTGACTGTCTCAGTGGGTTTGGCCGCCGCCTGCAGCTGCAGACGGGTCACGGGGGTGTGGTCCTTGCCACTGGCGTCGTATCCGGGCGTCTAGTCCGGGTGTGTTTCACGCCGCTAGCGAGACCTGACCCCACCGGCAGTATTACCAGGAGGGGAACGTCCGGTGAGCGATCTACGAGCCAGCGGCGGCTTGTTCGGTGGGGGCTTCGCTTACGTTGGCGAGGTCAAGCTTGCTGGGGGAGGCGCCCGACAAGCGCCCGTCAGCCGACGTGAGCGAGCTGGAGTCAATCCGGTGTGACTGCTGCGGGGATCAAGTCCCGCGGCAGTGGTCGGTCCGGTGGGCGCCGATGGTATGGCGCCAGCTCCCGCAGGTGGCGGAAGGATGACCCGTCAGCGCGGGCGAACATGTTGGCGCTCAGGCGACCGATGAAGTCGTCGAGGCTCTCCATGCGTAGGTCTCTGGAGATGACGTCGTTCCTCACGTAGCGAGGGGCATCTACAACGGCGCGTAGGGCGAGCGACTGCTGCGCACGCAGCCGTTTGCGGAGGGTCTCCGCAGCCAGCGCGTACCACGCTGGGGAGGCATAGGTGAGGCGGGTGCGGATGTATGCCTTGTAGACAGCCAGCTTCGCACGGAGGGGAAGTCCGGACGCCAAGACAGGGCGCAGGAGAGCTCGAGCGGTTCGCGCTTGGCCAACAACGTTCTTCACGTGTGGGGCCATCGTGAGACGACGGTCTATGGTCACGCCGAGGTATTTCACCGTCGGGGACCAGTCGACGTGGTGTCCGAGCATGATGAGAGGCGGGGTCAGTCTCCGTCCACCCATGGAGATTGCCTGGGTCTTCACCACGTTGACCGTCAGTCTCCAGTCTTCCAGCCAGGGCGGGAGTGCATCCAGGGCGCGCTGCATCTTAACCGCCGCGTGAACGGGGTTAAGGGAGGTGGTGATGTAGGCAGCGTCGTCTGCGTACAGCGCCAGCATGGCGCCTCCAGCGACGGGGATGTCGTCCGTGTACTTGCTGTAGCACACGGGCGAGAGGCAACTTCCTTGAGGTACGCCGGCTCTGCCACTCGGTTGACAGGACGCCGTCAACTGTCACTTGAAAGCGCCTGTCCTGAAGAAAGGTGGCCACAGTCTTGACTACTCGGCGGGGTGCCAGACGCGATCGAACGCCTTCTCCATATCGAGAAGTACTGCAACAGCGCTCTCCCTCTTGTTGAGGGCCACCGTCATGTGGTGCAATACTCTCGCGAGCTGGTGCGTCGTGGAGTGTTCGGCTCGGAACCCGAACTGCTCGTCGCGTGGCTGGATGTGCGGTACAAGATGCAGCAGTAGAAGCTTCTCGAAGTCTTTCGAGAGTGTCGACAGCAGCGTGATGGGCCGATAGCTTTCGGGCTTCAGTATGTTCTTCCCGGGCTTGGGCAGCATTATGACTCGGCCGAATCTCCATACTGCGGGAAAGTGGCTTGTGTGGAGGATGCCGTTGAACAGCTGCGTCAGCGTCGCGATTGCTCGCGGAGGTAGGTGACGCAGGGCTTCGTTGGTGATCCGGTCGGGACCTGGGGCTTTCCGCAGTTTGGTGCGGCGAATCATTCGCTGCACCTGACCCGGGGAAAAGACTACTGGGTCTTCCGTGGGGGCTATCGGCGTTTGGAAGTAAGACTCCAGACGCTGCTGGATAGCTTCTACATGCTGCATGTCGGAAGCTGGATTCGGCTGGAACTGGGTCTCCAAGTGGTCGGCAAAGATCTCCGCTCGGTCCTCAGGGCGGTAACGTGGGGTACCGTCACCAGCCAGGAGGGGCCTAATCGGAGGTTGCTTCCCAGAGAGCTGGCGGCACAGGCGGTGGATGCCTGACCAGTCTTCACCTGCTCGCTCGATGGTGCGGTGCCAGGACTCGGTGGCGACTGTCTCCAGTGCACTCGAGATCTTCGCAGCCAGAGCGTTGAGCTGGGACTTCATAGTCGGGCATCGGGTGCGTTGCCATTGGCGTCTCAGCTTCCTCTTCCTCTCGATCATCGCCATGATGAGGGCCGGGAGTTGGGGAGGCCGGCGTGTCGACGCAGCGTCCAGACGCGAGACTCGAAGCCCTGTCTTGATCACAGCGCTGAGTTGCTCAGCGAGTATGCCGACGTCTGCGTGGGTCTCGATCCGGCGATAGGGCACGTGCTTCGCCATGTAATCGGCGAATGCTTGCCAATCCTGGCGGTGTCGAGAGGGTGGTGTCACTGTTCGAGCCGGAGCACTCGACAGTGTGAGTAGTACGGGTTGGTGGTCCGAGATGAGGTGGTCGTCCAGGACGTCGATCAATGGTGCGGTCGGCAGGCCGCGGATGACCGTCACGTCGATGACATCTAGTGTGAGGGCTGCCTGGTACGGATAGTGCGTCGGGACTTCTGGCCCCAGCACGTCGTAGCCGTTGCGGTCTGCATCGTCCAGTAGACGTCAGGGTAGGTGGTGGTTGAGTTCCAAGCCGTGTGTTTAGCGTTGAAGTCGCCCGCGACTATGGTCGCGTTCGGCGAGTCCAGCAGGGCGTGAACATCAGCCGTCGCTAGTCTGATGTTGGGCGGCTTGTAGAAAGCAAACACACGGATGGGGCGGCTATCTATGCAAACTTCTACGCCAAGGGCGTACGAAGACTGCAGCGTTGGTACAGGCAGCGGTTGGTGAACGATCCTTCTCTTCACTAGCCGCTTGCTTGCCCGTGTTATATGGCATATAACAAAATTCAAACACTAAATTGCCCGTGTTATATGGCATATAACATCGCATCTCAGTCTACTTTGCCCGTGTCATACTGTATATGACATGGCTCCCGCAGTCGAAAGAGTGAAATATACTCGTCTCAGTCGCTCTAGGGCTTAGTTTGTATTATGTATCTCGTTTCTACGTTAAATTTCCCGTCATACTAATCCCAGTCGAGTTTCGACTCCATAGAGAAATTTAAAAAAAAAACGTTCGTTGTCAATGTTGTCATTGAGTGTTGAGTCGGTGCGGAATGTGCGGAATGTGTGAGTGTATTTGTGCTGTTTTTTCTGTTAAATTTAGTTTTATTCTTTAAGATCTATTGTGTTTATCAAGGTATGTAAATAACTAACACGTATATATAATAATTCCAGCATGAAATATAAGATTTGACTTTTTTCGAGACCTTAAGTAGATTTTGGCGCGCAACAGTGATTTTACTGAGAAGATGGGAACTGTTTCAGAAATGTTCATATTACTCAGAAGTGGTCAATGCTATCCATATAATTTTTTTTGTTTTAAAAGAATATGAGACTACTTATTTAGTGTTTATTTATTTGTATGTTTAAAACTGTTATTTGTGCATTATATGGCCTTATCAAATTTAACATAAATTACGCCGCGCGGCGCCAGGTAATGGTTTGGAATCAGAGGCCTCTAATTCATAAATATGTATAGACAAGTGTACTTTTTTATGTTTATCTTATTATCTTATATATAAGTAACGTAATTAAATATTAAAAACGATATGTCACCGCTTTAAGTTTTGAGGTATGAACATATAAATACAAAGCGAGCTCTAAAACGCGCTATCTCAATTTCAAACGAGCATCACTCGACACCAGAGTCGTAATCTAAATAAACAAAGATAACATTGTATAGTTAGTTTCATAACAAACATAAATAATATAACACTTGACAACCTTTCAAAACAAATTGAGTCACACGAACCGATTGTGTGGAACCCGACCCGCGCGCCGAGGCGATAAAAACGCGCGGGCATTTGATCGTTATCGCTTTCAAGTGGCCGGGCAGAGGGGCCGGTGTGGGTTGCGGCGCGGGGCAAGCAAGCGGCTAGGACTGCTAATCCCCTATACGCAGTCCCAGCTGGTGAGATGTGGTCCTCTCGGTACACGTGGTACCCTGGCATCTTGAGGGAGGAGCTGGCCTTAAGGTTCGTCTCGTTGATAAGGGCAATGTCAACCTGCCGCTGGGAGAGCAGCAACGTTAAGAGCCTGGTCTTCTCGGGGGACACTTCGTCGGCGTTCCAGTATACAATGCGTAGGCTACTAGCGGCCATAAGCGCATAGTTCGCCTACGCATTTGAGGATGAGCGGGACCGGATCCCGCCCGTCCTGCAGGGCCTGTAGCACGGCGTTGAGCGCGCCGATGGCCATGGTTATCACCGGGTCTACTCGAGCCAGCACCGGCGTGGTGGGCACCGGCGCTGGCGCTGCAGCCTGCTTAGCCTTCGTCCCCCTTGAGGGGGCAGCGACCACAGGTGCAGTAGACTGCTCCTTCTTCTTGGTCTGCTGCGTGTCGCAGCAGACTTGCTCCGGGGTCTCCTTCGCCTCCTCCTCTTTCTACCAGCTGCCGCCTGGCCAGGGTTGGCAGCGGCCATGAGAGAGCCGGGGGCGTTTTCATCGGCAGCTACAGTGGGTGTTTGTGGTTTCGTGGCTGCGGAGGTACGAGCCACAGTGCCGGCTCGTTTGTTCCGCACCTCCTTGCGGAACACCGGGCAGGCAATGTTGTTCGCCGTGTGTGCACCTTCGCAGTTCGCGCAGGTGGGTGGCGACTCGAGTGGGCGTGGGCAGTCCTTCGCGGCGTGCTCTTTTCCGCAGCGCACACAAGCTGGGGGCCTGTGGCAATTGTGCGAAGAGTGCCGGAACAGCTGGCATTTATAGCACTGCGCGGGGCCTTTCTTGCCGCGCCATGCCTCGATTTTGACGCCGGGCATACAGAGTAACTCTGTGACGTCATATATGCCCGGCTTGATGTCTGGGGTCCGTTGCAGCTGCGCGTGGAACAGGCAGCCGGGACCACCGGTCCGCGCCCGTATAGCGCGGACGTACTCCGGGATGTATCCGAGCTCCCGGAGTTCCCTCTCGATGTCCCTGGGGTCGGTGTTTGAAGGCAGGCCTCGAATTGCTACCTTCACACTCTGCTCGGCTGGGAGCGAATAACAGTACCAGGATATTCTGGTATCCTTCTCCAGCTGTGTGAGGTAGCGCTGGGTGGTCCGGTATTCGGCCTCCGACTTCGGCATGAAGCGGATGCTTTTCCCGTATGCGCGGCTGTTTGGCGCGTACCTAAGCCGCTTTTTGAGCTCCTTGAGGTGCGTCGGCCAGTCCGGTAGTACCTCTACCACGAGTAGCGGGTATCTGGTCTTCGCGGGAGCGGAGGTAGTGGTGGTAGTCGCAGTGGCGGTGGTGGTGGCCACTGGGTGGGCAGAGGTGCTGCGGCAGCGGTGGCGGCAGTAGGTGCTGCAGAGGTAGACGCACCCGCTGCGGTCACGGTGGCAACAGCGGCGTAGGACGGCCCGGTCTTCATGGGGGAGACTGAGGTCGTGCTGTGTAGGCTGAAGGGCGGCGTCGTGAAGATCGCCTGCCTCTTCTCGGCCATCTGGGGGGATGAGGGGAACCTCTCCGGAGAAATGGTCACCGGTGGCGCCGTGTATCGCGGCGCGCAGGGTGGCTGGTCTAGCTTGTCCGATAGTGGTAGTGCACTGTGCGTCAGTGGCCTCTTCTCTCGCCGTGGCAGAGGCGCCATCTGCAGGAGGGCAGCTGATGTCGCCAGAGGGACGAGGTGCGAGGGCAGGGCTGCAATGCGGGGCCGGGCGGGACACCCACCGGTGGGGCAGCGTGAACAGCGGCAGTGAATGCCGGAGCGGCGCCGGATGAGGTCACGGCGCTGGATGGCTTCATGGCACCGGTCGGTGGAGCGGCGCTGGAGCTTGCCTGCGGCCACGACAAAGGGGTGCGCGGCGCTGGTGAGATGCGCGGGTTGCGAGGGGTCGGCGACCGGGGCGACGCCAATCGGAGGCATCGATGGCGCCGAGAGCCTGGGTGGTGCCGGAGACAACCTTGGCGACGTCTTCGGCGTCGGCGTCGGTGTTGGCGTTACGGGCAGAGGATTGCCCGCAAATTATTCCTCACCCCCAAGACTGGGTGTTATGTTGAGGGAAGGTGGGGTGGTGCGGGGCGCTCGGCTGACCTGCTGGTCGCTGATCAAGCGCTCGACGCCCGCCTGGATGGTGGCGAGTGGAGCGACACGCGAGCGCCATATGCTGCGTCTCGGAGGAAGCGGGCGGTTTGCCTTCCTCACGGGAGGGCACTGTTGTTGGGGTGGCGGCATCTTTCAACGCCACATCCTTGTCGCGGCGAAAAATAAATAAACGCCGGGGTCCAGACGCGGTGGTTGAAACGCCGAGCTGCGTTAACTGCGCGGTGCGGTTGCGGCGCGGCGCGGCGCGGTGATGCCGCGGCGCGTTAGCTCGTCGCGGTCAGCCACGCGACGCGGAGGCGACACGCGGACGGCACGCGACGGTCGAACGCGTCGTGGTTATGCACGCGGCGCGGTAGTACACGTGGAGCGGTAGGGGGGCTGTCGTGCGCGGTCTCTGCCGACCTCCTCGGCACACGACCCCCACTGAAACGGCCCCCGGGGCTTGCCGCTGGTGGCAGACCAAGGACCGACAACAGTAGTGAGCCGTGTGATAATCCTCAGAAGTCGGTAGGTGCACAATTATGTTATTAAAGCGTCCCCGCGTGAGCGTGATGTGACGCACACGGAACGCATTCACGGGACCCGAGCGCTGCGAGAAACGACGTCCACTCGCTACGACGGCCGGCGGGCAACCACACAGATATTGTATCAACCAGACCTTATATAATGCCCGCGGAGAATCTTGATAGCGCGATTCAGAAATATACAAATATGGCACAACGCCATCTAGCGAGCGGCATGTCAAATTTTACAGTAAACATTGAACATTCCGCCCACCATGGACAGAATGGACATAACAATAAACAAAAGATCTGATTACAAAAATACAATTAGATAACCGCCCACCATGAGAAAACGTATGGCAAACAAATAACTGATGGACGTTATCAGAGCTAATGGACTGTATGTGTAATCTTAACAATCTTAACTAAATCTGCTTAAGCTACTAATACATGATATAAAATAGTTTAAACACCACATAATATAATAACAATACACCAAAATCGACAATGTAATTACTCAGTGACCGGTAGGATAGTTAACTTAGAGACTGGTATCTTAATTATGGATCCCTTACAGCGCAAAGAAACAACCCTCGTGACCTTGTCCGAGCCACTGTGTTTTTCAACAATGAGGCCATAAAGCCACCTTGCCGGAGGTAAATCATCTTCCATTACCAGCACCACACTTCCTACGTCTGGTTCGGGAGTTTGGTGTGACCACTTGTAAGTGTGGTGGAACTGCACTAGATACTTACCGGACCACCTACGCCAAAAATCATGCGTTGTGTCAAATGCCATCTCTTCAGCGAGCTAATGTTGGAATTCTCGAAATTGGCTTCTGGTACGAGCAGCAAAGGCTCACCTACTAAGAAATGCCCTGGAGTTAGAGGGGACGGGTCGTCAGGACTGTTACTCAGTGCAGAGATTGGCCTGGAATTGAGACAAGCCTCAATTTGTGCAAGTACTGTCATCATCTCTTCAAACGTAAGAGTGCTAGTACCTATCACCCGCTTTAGATGGTGTTTCGTGGACTTCACTCCAGCTTCCCAAAGCCCTCCAAACTTTGGAGAGTGGGGTGGAATGAAGTGCCACTCAGTTTCGTTGGTTGTCAACCAGTCAGGGATGTCGGATGCTACACCAGACCTTTCGTGACAGAAAAGAGCTTTTAGCTCTTTATTAGACCCCACAAAAGTAGTGCCGTTATCTCTCACTCCAGAGCTCTCTGCAATGACCACGACGGGATTCAAAGCGCTTAGAGGATGCTAAAAAGGCTTGTTTCGTCATGTCACTCACCATTTCTAGATGTATGGCTCGGGTAGCCATGCATACAAAAGGCAGATATATCCTTTAGTGGAGTGATAACCGCGCCCTCTTGTGGGTCTAACACTGATAGGACCTGCATAGTCCACGTCACTTCGGTAGAAAGGACGGCAAGCATTAACTGTGGCGGACGATAACTGCCCCATTAGCGGTGGAATACTTCGTGCAGAATATCTAGTACAACGTACACATTTCCGTACATAACCTCTAACTGCATTCCTCGCATTAACGATCCAATATTGGCTTCGCAAGTAATTTAACAATAGCTGTGGTCCACCGTGCAGAGTACGTATCGCCTATCACCAGTGTCGTAAAATGAGAATTGTAAGGTATGATGATAGGGTGTCTTATATCGTCATGGAGATGAGCACGCTGTAATCTACCGCCTACTCTTCGAATGTGTCATCCAGATAAGGACTAAAAGAGATAAGTTTACTTTTTCTTTCAACTTGGCTAGTTTTTTTGTAAATGTTGGTTTTAGATGCCAATAAACTGACATGAACTTCTCCATTGCAATCTACTGACCTTAAATAAACTACAGCTGCATAAGCCATACTGGATGCATCACAGAACCCTTGCAACTCAATAGTGTCATTACGACTTGAATTTACCCACCTCGGCAAATGGAAAGCATGGATTGTGGAGACTATTCCTATAATTAAGCCAATCTTTAAGTATACTGTTAGGAAGCTCATCGTCCCATCCAAATTCCAATACCAGACAGCCACACATGCTGAATAAGCAGCTTGGCTTTTGTTATGTACGGAGCGATCCGACCAAGAGGATTAAATAATCGAGCGATGTCTGATATGAGTCTACGCTTAGTCACGGGTGTTTCCAGTTGGGGAAGATGGACAGTGTATTTGAAACGATCCGATTTTCGATCCCAGGTCAGTCCCAAAATTTTAATTATATAATTATCTACATTAAATTCTACATCTTCCTTCATTCCTACTGTCCCTTTCGTTATCACTTTCACTAGTTCTATGTTACTACTTGACCACTTCTAGAGCTGGAAACCTCCGCGACTGAGTAACTCATTCATTTGGCGATAGATTTCTTCGCTTTCTGCGACGCTTTCGCAACCATTCAACAAATCGTCAACAAAAACATCGCTGAGCACACGACTAGCTACCAATGGAAAATCCTTTCCCTCGTCACGAGTTACTTGTTGTAGGGAACGCACCGCGAGATATGGAGCGAACGATGTACCAAAAGTGACTCGTGTCAATCGCAGGTGCTGTAATTCAGACTCTCGATTGTCACGCCACAAAATACGTTGATAATCCACATAATCCTTGGAAATTCTCACCTGGCAATACATTTTAATGATGTCGGCGACCAAACTTATAGGATAGCAGCGCCATCGCATAATAATTTGTCGCAAATCAAAATGGTTGCAACGTAGGACCAACCATTAAGTCTTCGTTTAACGAAACTCCGTTACAACCCGAACATGAAGCGTCAAAAACTACCCTGAGCTTCGTAGTGGTTTTGTCGTTTCTCACTACTGCGTGATGCGGTAAATAGACAGCATTTCTTTCCCTCTCCAACTCAGGAACAACCTCTGCATGACCCAGTTGCAGGTATTCGCTAATGACACTACTGTATTGCGTTCTGAGTAAAGGGTTTTTCAAAAGCTTTCGTTCCAGCATGTGAAATCTTTTCTGAGCTATGATTTCAGACCTACCGTACTTAGATTTGGGATCAGCGTGCTTAAAAGGTAGCTTGACGATATATCGACCAGTATCACCTCTGTGAGTTGTCGCTGAGTAAAAGTCTTCGCAACGTTGTTCCTCTTCAGTTAAACTAACCTTGCGAACTGAATACTAATCGCACTCTAGCTCCCAAAATCTTCGTAATAGCTCATTCACATCTGTATCTGCAATGGCATGGCAACATACGGCCTTTGGTGTTAACGATACATTCTGGATTTTATCGGCTACGTTACTAGATAAAATCCAGTTTAGTGTTTTGTGCGACGGGTGTGCCCAGCGGACCCTTCACTAAACCTTTCAACAGCACTTCACCGACTATACGAGTACTCAAAAGTAAGTCAATCTTACCAGGAATATCGAATGTCGGATCTGCAAGCGCGAAGTACTTAAATATTCTAAGTCTACACTACTCACTACAAAATTATTCTAAGTTACTAACTATCGCTAATGTTTTACAAGTCCCAAACACGTTGAAATTTCTCTTCACTAGATACCAGAACTAAATAAATATTTTAAAAGTACTCACAGTTCGTTCTGCGGAACCTTATTCCACGTCGTGATGTTGCTCACTCAATCTCGAGTCTCGATCTTCCACCACAGAAGTCCACGGCCTTAGTACAGTAGCGCCCTCTTGCGTCTCAGTTAGGTAACACCTTTTCGTGACAGAGGCGTCCTCTCGCGGCTGCGTTTCCACCTTCTGTCAGTACTTCTCGCGGCCAATGCCAGTAACTATACTGATTCGACCGAAACGCCCTCTAGCTGCTGTTGACGTCAACTACCGTGCCTCCACACAAGGCGACACCGCGACACGCGTACACTTGTGTACACACAAGCACTGCATTGGCGATCCACCACTCTCAAAATATCCGGCTACGATACGATCAAATGGACCGTAGTCCCGAAAATCGCCTTTAGGAGTGGGTGTCGTAAGTGAAACACGTTCCCAAGCGAGTACAAAATATATTGAATCAACCAGACCTTATATACTGCCCGCGGAGAATCTTGATACCGCGATTCAGAAATATACAAATATGGTACAACGCCATCTAGCGAGCAGCATGTCAAACTTTACAGTAAACATTGAACACAACTTCTAACAGAATCGACTAATGAACATGAAGTAGGTATTTTACTGGGAATTCGTTTAATATACTTTAGCGCATTTTCGCCTCTACAAGAGCCATACATTATGTAGTTCAACACATTACATTAGTAACTAATGAGCTTATACCTAGTCGGTATACTTTGACAGCTCATGAGACGATCCATTACTTCCAATACAAACAAGTAAAATTTTTGAACTCTCATGTAGTTTAATATTACGCGCAAACATTAACGAAGTTTGTTATGTGCTACTTTGATTTCTTACAGTGTTTTCATATTATTATGTTCAAGTTTACCTTGGGAACAACTTAATAATGTAAAGGATTTTAGGGTCGAATTATAAGTAAAGACAATATACCGTAACCCGAACTACGAGTGTTTTTAGGTTTCAAGGTTATGTTAGTAATGTATTCTCGTACAAACTAATTTATAATAGGATTTATTATGGGCATACGAAATATGATCTGTACACTGCAGGTCATCATCATCATGTTAGTGTTGTCCTGGTTTCGATCCAAGACCTTCGACTTCGAGCCCGGCGGCTGCTGTGACGGAGAATTACTGTTACCTTTTCTAAAAGTATGAATTACTGGTTTACCATATGGCTGGCTGTCCATAGGAGTTGAGAGAAAATGGGTTAAAACATCCAATAGTTAAAACTTCGCTGCAAAAATTAAACACATTTCTATTTCTTATTAAAATTCCGGTTTTCTCGTCTCCACTTCTGTGTGCAGCCAGCATTTGATACGATTCACGAGTTTCAGCAAGCAATGCTTCTTAACAGACCAATGACCCGCTGCGAGGAGTCAGTCCTCTGTAACTCACCATTCACTTAAAGCCTCAAAAAGTCTTGGCCGTTGTGAAGATCATAAAATCACAGAATATTGCTATATGTAATAATAGGTAGACTGACAGATCCTAAGCTACAATGCCTAATTCTTGGATGCAATCATAAAAACGACGATAGCTAGGGACGACTCTTGTTTCTATCCAGATGATTTCAGGTTGATTAAATCAACCTGAAATCATCTGGCAATTTTCAATATTCGATCCATACATGGAATTTGAGATACGAGATTCGTGTTTCACATATTTTGTATGGAGCTTATGTCAAAAACGAATCTAAAATCATACAGATCTATCTATAGATCGAATATTGAATTCCGTAGTTAATGCCAACTGATATAGTAAACCTTTCCTAGTGTCATTGTAATGATTGGTGAATTTTGAATGCGATCTTAGTGTGTGATTTCAATAACATTGTGTACTCTGTTTCGTCACCCATGTTGTGGTGTTATTTTACGATATTGGTTTCAGGGTTCTCTGTTAATTGAAAGCTCCTCATTATATATACATAGAAAAAGCTTATGGTGGACACATTTTTTCTGTTCCATTTACGTCACTTCACATACAAATTTACATTGAACTGTAGTTGTTACACTTAATTTTAAATATTCACAAATTACTAAATTGCAGACTAAGATGGCCTTAGTAGACTTCATATATAATAAAAAGTCTACGTATTTATAAGACTCCCGCATTAGACAGAACTCATATCATGAATTATGTTTGAACAAATTCAACATGAAAACTTCTATGAAAACATTCAAGGGTGACCAGGTTTTTCGCTTTATGTTCGGATGTTTGGTACATTTTTGGGTCGCATTATGTGCCGTATGAATGCGAATTCTCTGTGACAGTTCAGAACTTGTGGAGTTTTGGACGGACGGAATTTCGTTTAATACATTTTTCTGTTTTAATTATTAACGGTCCTGTCCTTTGTTGCTCTGAATATTAACAGGGAGAAGCTATTGATGTTGTGTGCTGACTAAATTTTTTAATGGTCTATTTAGAAAGCAGTGTTTGTAATTGAGGTCGCTACGCATACGTATTATATTTGAGTATGAGTAATGTTACTACACTGTGTAGCGGGCAATACGTACATACGGTGCAATATTAACGTGAGTAACATTAGTATTGCACCAAGTAATTAAATACGCTAGTTCTTCTAGACCTAAGTATATTTTTCTTAGAGTGGACTTCAATATGTTGACGAAATGGTTTCTGATGTAAAGCGAATCAAACGTCGTCTGCATGGAAATAGGTCTATCTTTTAAAATGTAATCTAATTCCTTTCTTGGAATTCAGGTTTAGTGTGTACTCAAATTAGACAAACTTAAAGCTGTAGTTACGTTTGATAGGTACAATCAAATTTGTATCAAACGTAACTACAGCAGGAAACTCATAGTAGATGTTCCATTGGATTTATAACTTTAACGATTTTCGTTCATAAACAATAGCCTCCACACTCAATAATTCACATATTAAACCAGATTTAATTGTCATCGCAGACCACTAACCAAATTTTCTATTATTCAAATGGTGTACAGGAAACGGATATGATTTCAGTTTATAAATTATAAGAGACAATAACATTTCGCAGCCGCAATGTGTCTGGTTCATGTTTCAAATACATTGTATTGTGATATTAATAGTGCGTAATGACGAATGATTCAAAAACTGCGATTCTGCATTCGAATATTTATTTACTGTCACAGAGTTATAGACTAAGGCACCCGTATTGATGAAATGTATTAATATGTATACACTTCTTAGAGAGCGTTGGGGGAGGCCTATGTCCAGCAGTGGACGTCTATCTGCTGATATGATGATGATAAGTAGGTACACTTCTTTTGTTACGTCATATATTATTATTATTATGAGCTTATTGATAATGTTTTTTATTAGATATTAGTTGCATCTCGAATTTTTGCACGATACGTACTTACTATTTCACTATCATCAACCTTGATTTATGAACAATTCTATAAAATCCATAAAACTTAATATAAGATCTTATTACATTGGGTTTCATAAGCACCACACTCCAATATATTAGCAAAAAAACTCAGCAAATAGTAGATATCAAATCCAAATAATCATAATGAAATTAGCAAGGCTTGAACTAAATCTAATATAATGCAAATATAAAAACCTCTTAAGTCGACACGGATTTTTACATAAACTTCCTGTCTTGCCACTTAATATCTACATAGAACATTATAAAGAAGAACACCGGCTATACAGTTAAATAAAACCTCCTTAGCTTATAAATTCTTCTAACAAAACTCATGTACCTAATTCAACCTTGACATTTACCTGACCTTTTTAGAGGACATCACTTTAGCTCTGTCCTTCTAGAGCGCCCTCTTAGCACTCAAGACCTTGTATTAATCGCCTCAGTTAATCAGTTCATCCATCCTTTTCACATGACTGGTTTACAATTATTACGGGATCATTTGTTATATAAAATACACAATAGTTATTGTTGGAACTAATAATATGAGTCTAGGATTAATCTTCTATCGTCTATGTTGGGATTCCATTAATCAAGCAAACTTATAATAGCAAATTGCACAGATTCATAACCTTAGTATACAGGTGACTGATTTAATCGATCATCGAATATTACCTATAGGGTATCAGTATCAGTAGGGTATGTAGGCTCTTGCGTGGTGTCTACTTATCATGGTCCTATTTTACTACGGGCAAGTTTCTCGACCATTAGATCATCATCATCATCATCAGCGTTGTCCACTATCTGTCACATTCCTCGTCTCAGGTATCTCCTCATTATGAGAAGGGTTAGACCGTAATAACAATCCACCACTATGGCCAAGTGCGGGTTAGCAGACTCCACACGCCTTTTAAGAACATTATGAAAAACAGTACTGTCAGACGTGTGGGTTTCTTTATCGCTCTGCTTTACATGCGATTGGTTATGTTTTTTGATAGATAGATAGATAGATAGATAATTGATTTATTGTGCAAATGTTGTTACAAATTCGGTGTAAATAACTTAAATGAACATACATATCAAATGCACAAGGGCGGCCTTATCGCAGAGTGCGATCTCTTACAGGCAACCTTAGGATGGACAGACTGAAAAGACAAAAAGCTTTGATGTGTAGCGACTAAAAGTATCAGATTACTAGAAATTGATTTTATTAATTTATACATACATACGCAGGGTGAAACATATAAATAAATACATAATATACATATTGTATGCAATTTACATATAATACATAAAAATAATACATATATACATATAATAATATGAACACAAAAAACAGTGATACAATTTATTTACAATGACAAATAGTGCTTCTTTAGTGCATTTTTAAATATTTGCAATGATTAAGCTTGCCTAATTTCGACTGGCAGCGCATTCCACAGACGGACAGCTTGAACAGCAAAGGATTTGTCATAGTAGTTTGTGGTATGTGCTGGCATCTGCAGTCTCAGATCCACAGACGACCTCAAGGTCTTTAAATGTGAGTCATGAAGGAACTTAAAACGTTCTTTGAGATACGTGGGGGTATTAGGATTGAACAATACATTGTTCAGTATTTTTTAGTAGTTTAGTTACAGTAGTAAACATATTTTTCCTTGTAAACATTTTATCATATACAGTTTAGTTCACTAATATATAGTTCTGGTGTTTTTATATATGCAATCTGCCATAGAAATATCATACAAAAGAGCGGGAATGTATTTTAAATACACGAATCAAAATTGTTTAGATGTGCATATTGTATTGAATAGGACAAGCATTATTTGACCAATGCCGCAAATACAACCTTTTTTAGTATCGCGAACGTTTTCACGTAACCTGAGTATGCTATCGAATTTATTCAACAACATTACTTTAGTGAAACCCTTTTGTTTGGATTGCGCTATCTAAAAGATAAGTTCACACCATAAGGATATCGTACCGCATGGTCAGGGACCGCGTCGCGTGCAAACGAGGTATCAAAATTATCATAATATTTATATTTTGTGTCTAGTTTTATCTTACAAACATTTATGGTGATATTAAAAAGGTAAATAGGTTTAAACCGTTTCAACCCAAAATTATAACAACAAAAAACTTTGGCACTATCTATTCAAATTGTCTGAAAAAACCACTTTGACAATGTTGCCGTTAACTGGTATGAAGTTCTGAAAGGGTCTTGTATACGTTTGACTACTGTATTATGTGGACATTTCTTGGAAACATGTCTAGTGTTTAAGTGTACTTTCGAGCCTAAGTTTCGGTTCAGAAACATTAACATTTACATTCTTATAAATGGTTCACATCCAATAGGAGTTTCGTAAAATAGTTTGGGCTTTTTTGAAACAGTTATTAGGTTTACCTACTCTTACAATATTGGTTCTGGGAATCGTGTTGTTCAAAATGCATTTGCAGGTTAACATGTACGTCTCGTGTTCATAACTTATTTGTCACACTGACATATCAATCTACGAGTGTCCCCCCCCCCCTCCCCACGACAGTATACTATAAATGATTCCATCTACTTTCATAACGAATACGTTTTTTTTATGTGGTAATAGGCGGCAAACGAGCAGACGGATCGCCTGATGGTAAGCAACTACCGCCGCCCATGGACACAACCAACACCACATGAGTTACAAGTGCGTTGCCACCCCTTGGGGTTGGGAAAAGTGATAGGTTGAGGAGTGGGATGAGGAAGAAGGAATAGGGGATAGGGCCTCCCGTACTCTCACTCACCGAACGAAACGCAACAGTTTAGGTACTGGTACTTTACGTCGATTTTCTGTGAGAGGGTAGTACTTCCCCAGTCGAGCCGGCCCATTCATGCTGAAATCAGCAAGGCTCTACTACCTTAGAAAAAATAATTTAATTAAAATTCGTATTACATTTCAATTCCAAAATTGATCTTTAATACATTGGATCATTCGCATACTACAGCCTAATCACATCATAAGCTAGCAATTTAGACTTCAGCGTTTGGCATTTCTGGATCACCGAGATTGAGCTGAATAGAAAAAGGAACTGATATTCAGTTTATTTTATTTTATTTATTTACGGCCGGTCCCAATATACGATCTATCATCCCAAAATATATCATCCATGGATTTGGAGATTTGACATACACATTTTCTCACATTTTACATATTTTATAGAGCTATATGTCAAATATGTATCTCTAATCTCAAAATTTATGAATAGATCGGGTATTGAATTCAGCAGTTAGTGTTTGGAATCAACTATTTATGAATTTATAATAGAAGTAATTTTTATATCATCTAAAGTAAAGTAGCATATAGCTGTTGTTGCGGCTTTTTATACTTTTACAGTAAGTAATTATACATTTTGAAAATACGAAATTTTTTTTAGACATTAGGCATCAGATGCAAAACTATTTAAAAAGTCACCGATCCATTGAGCTCTTCGTACTGAACGCCTCTGTATGCTGTAGCTTTCAAAATGAACTTACGAATCTCAACTACGAATAAACTCACTATTTCCCCTCAGTGTAACTATTGAGGGAAATTGAATGCAGCGTAAAAGACAATTCTTATTTCAACGGGACTGAACTGGGACCGGGGATGCTAGTCACGTTTGTGAAAGGCTGTGTAAAATAATCTGTAATTGCGTTTGGTATGGACATTCATGCGCAGTGAATAAAATCTCATGAAAGAAGAAGCTTTGCCACATTAGGAGTTAGATTTAGTACTTAGGACCACGTGTGCAAAAAATAGTGAAACAGTTTAAAAGCTAAGGAGCATAGCAAGGCAAATATCGACACGACACACAGTTTTATGTTTGTTTGTTCTTCCTAAGATTAGTTGTTTGGAATTTTTCACTTACACACCTTTATTTTATTTTTGGTGGTTTCTCTGTAAGTAGGACTTTATGCGCACTTTCATGCGTTTACAAGAATGGTATGTAACAAAATGTATTAAATATCCAGAATAAAAAAGTACTTACATAGGAAAATAATTGATTACAAGAGACTTCAAGTTTGAAAAAATTAAAGCCATCCATCCAGCCAGCCATCGTATGGCAAAAAACGGAAAGGCGTAAAGCAAACAGGGCGATACGGGTATGTTTCCATTAATACAGTTTGCTTTGTACATAATGTTGATTTCGGATTTCACATTACCTGCCTTGTTTGAACGTGTGATGAACAATTGGTTAGTTAGATTATCAAACCATACACAGGTATATATCGTGGGAAAATTTCAAACTCGTACTGTACATGGATACCTTGCTCTTATTGTAATTGTTATAATGTCCTCTAGACCGATTGAGGCCACGGCGGCTTGTCTTTAAATGAGACTTGCCAACTGCGTGGGACATATGCTAGTGCACAAGTGTGTGCGCATACACAAGTGCACTCTCGATTCCCTCACTCTGATTATCCGATGGGACGCCACAAGCGACACGACCGGAGAGAGATTAGGCTGATAATTGTTATACATATACATAATACCCTCAGTCGTTTATAAAGTGTCCCGCAGATGGACACAACCTCGTTACCCTACACAGAAGGTTACGCTATAGTTCACCAATATGGGTTGGCAGAATTCTCATGTCTTCTGAGAACATTAAGGTGCACTCTAATAAGTGTACGTTTCCGCACGATTTCTCCGGCACCGTTTAGCAAAAATTAATAACTAGTTGTGTGCGTGAATAACATGGATGTTTGTCTTGGTCTGGGTATTTCTATGTATAATATATAAGTATTTCCAAAAACGAAATTATATGTGAGTTTATACATTATCTAGCACGCATGGTATAAGCTCTGCTTAGTTTGGAACTAGATGGTGTTGTGTACATGTGGTAGAACATTACTATCATTACGATTCAACTTTGTAAAGTTAGTGTTAGATAGTGGTGCCCACCGTGAATGTGAACTCGAGACTCTCACTAGCACAGCAGTCTGCTGTTCTTTCAACTAGTATATTAGACGTAACGCTGCCTTAAACGTAAAGGTTATCAGATTCTCAAAAGAAGCCTTCACTGCCGAAGAGAGTATTTATTTTTCTTTTGCTTGAAAGTCTGTTGTTTTTCA
The DNA here is from genome assembly GCA_944739405.2 of Euclidia mi. Taxonomy (NCBI): domain Eukaryota; kingdom Metazoa; phylum Arthropoda; class Insecta; order Lepidoptera; family Erebidae; genus Euclidia; species Euclidia mi. The sequence goes on from OX123184.2 coordinate 33,666,950, forward strand.
GTACTGGCAGCAGTACTAGTAGCGCAACTTACCTATTTTTAAAACGTTACGTGAATTTTCAATCATGTAATTAGATATAAAGTTAATGAGTTAAAACAAGCAAATCAAGTCGAAACGACTAAGAGTTTCACGGACCTACTATTGTAATAGTAAAATACACTCTACTATGTTAACAGATGACTTCATAAAACTTAATAATAGTTTCATCTCAAGTCAATGTCATATTATTCAAGTAAATATTGTAGAATCTTATTACATAAGCAGAAATGAGTTTGTGACGGCCATTGTAAATAATGTTCCAGTTTCCCGGCGTTCCACTTTTATCTCAGAATATTATAATCTAGATGTAATTTTCACTATCTTTATTCATTTTTGCATAAGAATAATATTAAAGCATAATAATATGTATCTTTGTAAAGGTTGCTCATAAAAATTATATCACAATAATAAAATTGTAAATCTAGCACCTAAACATCTGAAAAGGCAACATAAAAGCAGTGATAAGGGACGTAAAACGTTTTGAACTGGTAAACCAGACCCTATTCTGTTTTTTTAGGGCCTTCAAGCGTATAGAACTACCAGGCAGTAGGTACCGTTTTAGAAAGCAAATTTTGTTGCAAAAATTTTACCGCAGCTTACTGGACCATGTTAAGGGTTCTAATACAAATAAAATAAATCTGGCGCGCTAAAGCTCTATTAAATTATGCCGAAAGACATCAAGACAACCACACGACGGATTCACCCAACAGGCTGAAACGTTTACTTCAATAATTTTCGAAGCAATTTATTTTTACATTCCTTTTATCTTTTCGAGCGCGAATTTAATTGCCATCACTACTTCTTCAGAAAGCGACTATGGTCCATTTAGTTAAATCGTAACTGCTTTATTCTTAGCCTTTCGAGTTTTGGAACAACAAAGGGTTCTTGAGATACAACAAATAAATTGTTTCCCGAAGGCTAACTCGTGGAATGAGAGGTACGAAAAAATATTTGGGTTTTTCGTGAACTCCTTCCGGAAATTTGATTTTCACGCTGATGAGCCAGGTAAAGGGCTTAGGATAAACAATTTTAATTTTAAAATAAAATTATACGGCCATTAAATTATAGGTATTTTAGATTAATTATCTTGAAAATTCCATGTAAAAGTTGGTAAGAAAGATGCGATGTTCCGTTCATATTGGTCCAGTAGTCATAGTTTATTCATGTATACTTTATGTTACAACTATGAAAGCAAAATAAATACGCTTTGATATACGATGATTGTTTCCGACATGTATCGAGCAAATTTTCTTTTCGTTATCTTACCACCAGTAAGTTATTTGAACCAACATGTGACGTTTGAGAACAAATGCTAAGAATTTGTAGATTAGGCGATCTATAAATTGACCAAACTTAGCTAAAAACTATAGATGTAGTATTATAGGAAGCTTTAAGATCTTTCAAGAAAGTTATTAAAATTCAAAAAATTCAAGCCAACCATCAAATAACTTATACGATTTTAACAAGAAAAATCTTTCTAGTGGAACTTAAAGAATGACAACTAAATTTATCTTGATATTACTAACCACAAAGCGTATGCTACTCCACATAACGCACTCGTAATTCCCAAAGGTCAGTATGTGGAACTGACAGAACGGTATTCAAAGTACCTACACAACCAATATTTTTTCACAGCCCGTCGTCACTGCCAGAACAAAACAAAGTTCAAAACTACCTTCTGAATTTAAAACCTTATCCGTACAGTCATAAGACTCATGAGGCTTGTTTTAATTATACTTCGACAATATTATTAATGCTGTGTGGTTTCTAATGGGTCGTGGATTGCTTTATGTTTGAATATGTTTTGATTATGTTTTGATATTATTAATTAGATTATAATCGTAATTATATTTGTTGTGGTAATTATGCTTGAAACGATGCTTAGTCAATGCCTGAATGTCAATGACACATATTTACAGAGCCAAACGCCATATTTATGTAGCATGCAATATGTTTATTTGTAATTGTGACAAAATAAAATCTATAATTATGTAAACGCTAGAAACGACATTGAAATAATAGTTGTTTTTCTTATAATACCTATTGATAAACAAATCCTCATCTCATAAATGTAACAAACGAATTAGTTTATTTCTTATTTATCACCAGCCCTTTATACTGTCCCAATGCTGGGCACGGGTCTCTTCTCACTATGAGAAGGGTAGGGCCATAGTCCACCACGCTGGCCAAGTGCGGGTTGGCAGACTTCACATGTCTTTCGAGAACATTATGGAGAACTCTTAGACATGCAGGTTTCCTCACGATGTTTTCCTTCACCGATAAGCAAGCGATAATTAACAATTTAATACGCACTTAACTCCGAAAAGTCATAGGTGCGTGCCTTGGATTCGAACCCGAGACCCACTGCGTAGCAGTCTGTCGGTCTCTCCACTCAGCTATCTTCTTCATCAGCCTTTAAGAGTCCACTGCTGGACTAGGCCTCTCCTTTGAAAGGAGGAATTGGCCTACTATACCACGTTGGTCAAACGGGTTGGTATAGGGTTTGTATCAAGTTTTCCTTCTCTTGCAGTGTTGTTCTCAGCATAATATGCTCCCTCTGTCGGCTCTTACGACACCCATGGGATGATATGGGGTAGTGACATTTCGTATTCTTAATCCGTCAGCACACGGACGCTATCGCTGCTTAGTTTATTTCTAGCTCCCAAAAATTTCTTGAATATAATTTGTTAAAGTGTAGACCTTCACGATATTTAAAGTATGATGGCATTAAAATTATTTCCTTATAGGTACATTAAACGTGCGGTAGAAAGATATGCTTGCATAAACAAAAATATGTAGTATGCAATGTATGTACAATGCTATACAAAATCAAAATTCGCACAGCCCGCATATTCCGGTAAAGTGAAATGATAGTATTATCTAACTAAAAATTTAACCAGGGCAGTGTTACTTTTTGCGTTAAACATATGTACCAACATAACTTATATCGGTTTAATTTTTTTTGAATACACACAGCATTATTTTGTTTTCCAAAGCTATGTATTAGATAAGCTTTTCTTAAAAACCGTGCTACTAAGGTCTTTCTTACCCTTTTACTGAGAATTGAGTAACGTGTCAGAAAGAACATGTAACGACCACAAGTTTATGATGGATGTTTAAAAAAAATACCAAGCACAAACAAAATGAAATCAAGAATATTTATCCAATCCTAAAGCTAATACCGTTATCAAACCTGGCAAATAATACAGTTATGAAGCAATCAACATAATAATGAAATTCATTCATCTAAAACAAAAATAATCGTATCAACGCCTATGCATTACGTTCAGCCGTGCAATAAAGAGGGTGTGTAAGACTGAATCTCCTGGAAAACTAGCCCCGGGGGTTTTGGATTGATGACCTCTATGCCTCAGGTGATCCAAGGATAAATTGCCACGGTGCAAAGGTTTTTACTTTATGACTTGCTGTTTCGTGGAATATTATCCCCAAGTTAGTTGGTTAGTGTTTACGTGATGAAATGCTAGGTCGGTTAGAATTCGGTGAAATATTGGTAAGAGGAAAAGATTTCTGGTGTGAGGTGTGAATAATAAATAATTTATATTTACAAACTCTGTATGTTTTACCGGACTATTTGCAATAGAGAATCTTAACTAAATCTCGCAGTCACCCAAGCCTTAGCCTGGGTGTGATTGAGATGGCATACTAAAAACCCTCACTCCTCTTACTGTAAAACTTGTTGTAGAAAAAATCAGACAATAATTTCAGTAACTATTGAAATTTTCAATTTCTACCAGAATCGACTAATGCACATGAAGTAGGTATTTTTCTGGGAATACGTTAAATATACTTTAGCACATTTTCGCCTCTACAAGAGCCATACATTACGAGGTCCAACACATAACATCATGAACTAATGAGCTTATACCTAGTCAGTACACTATGACAGCTCAAGAGATAATCCATTACTACTTATACAAAGAAGTAAAATTTTTGAACTCTCATGTAGTTTAATATAACGCGCAAACATTAACGAAGTTTGTTATGTGTAACTTTGTTTTTCTTACAGTGTTTTCATATTATTATGTTCAAGTTTACCTTGGGAACAAATTATTAATGTAAAGGATTTTGGGGTCACAGTTCTAAGTAAAGACAACATACCGTAACCCGAACTCTGAGTGTTTTTAGGTTTCAAGGTTATGGTAATATTGTATTCTCGTACAAACTCATTTTAAGCAGGATTTATTATGGGCATAGGAAATATGATCTGTACACTGCAGGCCATCATCATCATGTTAGTGTTGTCCTGGTTTCGATCCAAGACCTTCGACTTCGAGCTCGGTGGCTGCTCTGACTGTGAATTACTGTTACCTTTTCTAAAAGTATGAATTACTGGTTTACCATATGGCTGGCTGTCCATAAGAGTTGAGAAAAAATGCGTTACAACATCCAATAGTTAAAACTTCGCTGCAAAAATTAAACACATTTCTATTTCTTATTAAAACTCCGGTTTTCTCGTCTCCACTTCTGTGTGCAGCCAGCATTTGGTACGATTCACGAGTTTCAGCAAGCAATGCTTCATTACAGACCAGTGACACGCTGCAAGGAGTCACTCCTCTGTAACTCACCATTCCCTTAAGCGTCAAAAAGTCTTGCCCGTTGTGAAGATCATAAAAAACGTTTCTAAGAAGCAGAAGTCCTAAATATCCTGAAAAGTCATGATCACAGAATATTGCTATATTATTATGTAATAATATATAGACTGATAGATCCTAAGCTACAAAGCCTAATTCTTGGATGCAATCATAATAACGACGATAGCTAGTGACTACTCTTGTTTTTATCCAGATGATTTCAGGTTGATTTAAGGCCATTTTCAATATTCGATCCATACATGGAATTTGAGATACGAGATTCGTGTTTGACATATCTTGTATGGAGCTTATGTCAAAAACGAATCTAAAATCATACAGATCTATCTATAGATCGAATATTGAATTCCGTAGTTAATGCCAACCGATGTAGTAAACCTTTCCTAGTGTCATTGTAATGATTGGTGAATTTTGAATGCGATCTTAGTTTGTGATTTCAATAACATTGTGTACTCTGTTTCGTCACCCATGTTGTGGTGTTATTTTACGATATTGGTTTCAGGGTTCTCTGTTAATTGAAAGCTCCTCATTATATATACATAGATAAAGCTTATTATGGACACATTTTTTCTGTTCCATTTACGTCACTTCACATACAAATTTACATTGAACTATAGCTCATACACTTAATTTTAAATATTCACAAATTACTAAATTGCAGACTAAGATGGCCTTAGTAGACTTCATATATAATAACAACCTACGTATTTATAAAACTCCCGCATTATATCCCGAACTCATATCATGAATTATGTTTGAACGTACTTTAGTACATATATATCGATGGTTTGAACAAATTCAAAGTGAAAACTTCTATGAAAACATTCAAGGTTGACCAGGTTTTTCGCTTTATGTCCGGATGTTTGGTACATTACTGGGGTCGCGTTACGTGCCGAATGAATGCGAATTCTATGTGACAGTTCAGAACTTGTGGAGTTTTGGACGGACGGAATTTCGTTTAATACATTTTTCTGTTTTAATTATTAACGTTCCTGTCTTTTGTTGCTCTGAATATTAACAGGGAGAAGCTATTGATGTTGTGTGCTGACGAAATTTTTTTAATGGTTTATTTAGAAAGCAGTGTTTGTAATTGTGGTCGCTACGCTTACGTATTATATTTGAGTATGAGTAATGTTACTACACTGTGTAGCGGGCAATACGTACATACGGTGCAATATTAACATGAGTAAAATTAGTATTGCACGAAGTAATTAATACGCTAAATCTTTTAAACCTAAGTATATTTTTCTTAGAGTGAACTTAAATATGTTGACGAAAAGGTTTCTGATGTAAAGCGAATGAAACGTCGTCTGCGTGCAAATAGGTCTATCTTTTAAAATGTCATCTCATTCCTTTCTTGGAATTCAGATTTACTGTGTACTCAAATTAGACAAACTTAGTGCTGTAGTTACGTTTGATAGGTACAATCAAATTTGTATCAAACGTAACTACCCGAATTGATGAAATGTATGAATGTGTATACACTTCTTAAAGAGCGTTGGGGGAGGCCTATGTACAGCACGTCTATCTGCTGATATGATGATGATAAGTGGGTACACTTCTTTTGTTACGTCATATATTATTATTATTATGAGCTTGTTGATAATGTTTTTTATTAGATATTAGTTGCATCTCGAATTTTTGCACGATACGTACTTACTGTTCCACTATCATCAACCTTGATTTATGAACAATTCTATAAAATCCATAAAACTTAATATAAGATCTTATTACATTGGGAATCATAAGCACCACACTCCAATACATTAGCAAAAAGACTCAGCAAATAGTAGATATCAAATCCAATCAATCATAATCAAATTAGCAACGCTTGAACTAAATCCAATATAATGCAAATACAAAAACCTCTTAAGTCGACACGGATTTTTACGTAAACTTCCTGTCTTGCCACTTAATATCTACATAGAACATTATAAAGAAGAACACCGGCTATACAGTTAAATAAAACCTCCTTAGCTTATAAATTCTTCTAACAACACTCATGTACCTAATTCAACCTTGACATTTACCTGACCTTTTTAGAGGACATCACTTTAGCTCTGTCCTTCTAGAGCGCCCTCTTAGCACTCAAGACCTTGTATAAATCGCCTCAGTTAATCAGTTCATCCATCCTTTTCACATGACTGGTTTACAATTATTACGGGATCATTTGTTACATAAAATACACAATAGTTATTGTTGAAACTAATAATATGAGTATAGGATTGATCTTCTATCGTCTATGTTGGGATTCCATTAATCAAGCAAACTTATAATAGCAAATTGCACAGATTCATAACCTTAGTAATTCAGGTGACTGATTTTATTCGATCATGGAATATTACCTACATATATATCTATCAGCAGGGTATGTAGGCTCTTGGTTGGTGTCTACTTATCATGGTTCTATTTTACTAAAGGCAAGTTTCTCCACCTTTAGATCATCATCATCAGCGTTGTCCATCGTCTGTAACATTCCCGGTCTCAGGTATCTCCTCATTATGAGAATTAATAACAATCCACCACTATGGCCAAGTGCGGGTTCGCAGACTCCACACGTCTTTTAAGAACATTATGAAGAACAGTACTGCCAGACGTGCGGGTTTCTTTACCGCTCTGCTATACATGCGATTGGTTATGTTTGTTAGTAGTTTAGTTACAGTAGTAAACATATTTTTCCTTTAAATAATTTATCATATACAGTTGAATTCACTAATATATGGTTCTGGTGTTTTTGTATATGCAATTTGCCATCGAAATGTCATGAAAAAGAGTGAGAATGTATTTTATTGATGTGCATATTGTATTGAATAGGAGAAGCATTCTTGGACCTATTCCGCAAATACAACCATTTTTAGTATCGCGAACATTTTCACGTAACCAGAGTATGGCATCAAATTTATTCAACAACATTACTTTAGTGGGACCCTTTTGTTTGGATTGCGCTATCTACAAGATATGGAAATTCTCATATTCGTTCGCACCATAAGGATATCGTTCCCCATGGTCAGGCACCGCGTCGCGTCGCGTGCAAACGAGGTATCAAGATTATCATATTTATATTTTGTGTCTAGTTTCATCTTACAAACATTTATGGTAATATTTAAAAGGTAAATAGGTTTACCGTTTTAAACCGTTTCAACCCAACTTTATAACAACAAAAAACTTTGACATCTATCTATTAAAGATGTCTGAAAAGCCACTTTGACAATGTAGCCGTTTACTGGTCTGAAGTTCTGAAAGGGTCTGGTATATGTTTGACCACTGTATTATTTGGACATTTCTTGGGTACATCTGTGCTGAAGTGCACTTTCGGGCCTAAGTTTCAGTTCAGTAACAATAACATTTGCATTCTTATAAAGGGTTCACATCCAATAACAGTTTCGTAAAATAGTTTGGGCTTTTTTAAAAACAGTTATTAGATTTCTCTTGCGATATTCCTTATGGGAATCGTGTTGTTCGAAATACATTTGCAGACTTACACGTACGTCTCGTATTATTAATTCATAAAATTTTCACATTTGTAGCCTCTTAGTCCCAAACACACTCATAGATTACAAATGATTCTATCTGCTATGATTATAATTTTATTGAATTCGTACGAGTTCAATTCCAGAATTGTTTTCTTTGTTAAAAAAGTTTTTTTTTGATTCTTGAATATATTGGATCATTCGAATGACAACATAAACGCATCCTAAGCTAGCAATAGCCTTGTGTCCACTAAGAATAAATCGGTTTGATTGTAGTATATATAGATTCATTATGATTTTAAGATATCAATAAAGTTTATTATTTATTATAAAAAAGTAAGATTAATGTTATTTTTAGGATTCTAAAACTAAAAATAATGTATTTATTCTTGTGACAGTGAACACCAATCAGAGAGCATTACGTCAAACAGTACTTACGGCCGCCATTCATGTTGTTGACGTTTTAGTAGTAAATATAACTAAAACGGCAAACTTTCTACCTGTCAAATCGAATATAACAAAATAAAAGTGAGTACATCAGACCAGACTTCATTCACGGTTTGTTTTGTTTTGCACTTTGTGATATCACTCAACCGCCGTAATGGTATACAGCGTTTTCGTGTCAAATTCAAAAAGGTTTTTAAAAAGCCGTAATTTGTAATGTTGCTGATCGATTTTTGAAGAAAAAATCAGGTATTTCAGTTTAACATCTAATAAAGGAACGAATCAATCGCTTATTACATTTAAGGACACAAGCCTATTTAGACTCCAACGTTTGGCATTTCTGTATCACTGAGATGGAGCTGAATATCATTTTTGTTCATTTATGGCCGGTTCCAATATACGATCAGTCCATGGATTTACAGATTAGAGATACACATTTTACATATTTAGTATGGAGCTTATGTCAAATATGTATTTCTAATCACAAAATCTATGAAAAGATCGGATATTGAATTCAGCATTTAGTGTTTGGAATTTATGAGTTTATAATAGAAGCAGGTTTTACATCCTGTTATGGAACTTAGTAAAACTGCAAATAGCTGTTGTTGCCGCTTTATATACTATACTGTAATAATAAATTTTGTGAATACAACGTTCAGGCATCAGATGCAAAACTATTTAAAATGTCACCGATGTTATCCATATCAAAAATTCGTGGCGAAATGTGGGTGTAATATGACATCTCTGCCTACCCCTTCGGGGATATAGGCGTGAGTCTATAAAAAAATATTAAAAAAATGTTATCCATTGAGCTCTTCACACTGAACACCTTTGTATGCTAATAGCTTTCAAAATGAACTTGCGATCTCAACTACGAATAAACTTACTATTTCCCCTCAGTGTAACTATTGAGGGAAATTGAATGCAGCGTAAAAGACAATTCTTATTACAAAGGGACTGAACTGGGACCGGGAGATGCGAGTCACGTTTGTGAAAGGCTGTGTAAAATAATCTGTATTTGCGTTTGGTATGGACATTCATGCGCAGTGAATAAAATCTCATGAAACAAGAAGCTTTGCCACATTAGGAGTTAGAATAAATACCTAGTATCTCGTGCGAAAAAAAAGAGTCAAACAGTTTAAAAGTTAAGGAGCATAGCAAGGCAAATATCGACACGAATACACTCTCGTGTCAGAAGAACTATCATTTCATGTTTGTTTGTTCTTCCTTAGATTAGTTTGTTCTTTCACTTACTCACCTTTATTTCATTTTTGGTGGTTTCCCTGTTAGTAGGACTTTATGCGCACGTTCATGCGTTTACAAGAATGCTACATAACAAAATGTATAAAATATCCAGAATAAAAAAGTACATAGGAAAATAATTGATTACAAGAGACTTCAAGTTTAAAAAAATTAAAGCCATCCATCCATCCAGCCCGCCACCGTATGGCAAAAAACGGAAAGGCGTAAAGCAAACAGGGCGATACGGGTATGTTTCCCTTTATACAGTTTGCTTTGTACAAAATGTTGATTTCGGATTTCACATTATCTGCCTTGTTTGAACGTGTGATGAACAATTGGTTGGTTAGATTAACTAAACATACGCAGGTATAAATCGTAGGAAAATTTCAAACTCGTGCTGTACATGGATACCTTCTGACCTCCCTTATATGGTGCTCTTATTGTAATTGTTATAATGTCCTCGAGACCGATTCCGGCCACGGCGGCTTGTCTTTAAATGAGACTTGCCAACTGCGCGGGACATATGATAGTGCACAAGTGTGTGCGCATACACAAGTGCACTCTCTATTCCCTAACTCTGATTATCCGATGGGACGCCACAAGCGACACGACCGGAGAGAGATTAGGCTGATAATTGTTATACATATACATAATACCCCCAGTCGTTTATAAAGTGTCCCGCAGATGGACGCAACCTTGTAACCCTACAGAGAAGGTTACGCTATAGTTCACCAATATGGGTTTGCAGAATTCTCATGTCTTCTGAGAACATTAAGGTGCACTCTAATAAGTGTAAGTTTCCGCACGATTTCTCCTTCACCGTTTAGCAAGAAATGATTAACTATTTGTGTGCGTGAATAACATGGATGTTTGTCTTGGTCTGGGTATTTCTATGTATAATATGTAAGTATTTCCAAAAACGAAATTATATGTGAGTTTATACATCATCTAGCACCCATGGTATAAGCTCTGCTTAGTTTGGAACTAGATAGTATTGTGTATATGTGATAGAACATTACTATTATTACTATTCAACTTTGTAAAGTTAGTGTTAGATAGTGGTGCGCACCGTGAATTTGAAGTCTTGATTTTCACTAGCACAGGAGTCTCCTGTTCTTACAACTGTAAGAACTATATTAGACGTAACGCTGCCTTAAACGTAAAGGTTATCAGATACTCAAAAGAAGCCTTCACTGCCGAAGAGAGTATTTAATTTTCTTTTGTTGAAAGTCTGTTGTTTTTCAGTACTGGCAGCAGTACTAGTAGCGCAACTTATTTTTAAAACGTTACGTTAATTTTCAATCATGTAATTAGATATAAAGTTAATGAGCCAAAACAAGCAAATCAAGACGAAACCACTTAGAGTTTCACGGACCTACTGTTGTAATAGTAAAATACACTCGACTATGTTAACAGGTGACTAAATAAAACTTAATAATAGTTTCATCTCAAGTCAATGTCATATTATTCAAGTAAATATTGTAGAATCTTATTACATAAGCAGAAATGAGTTTGTGACGGCCATTGTAAATAATGTTCCAGTTTCCCGGCGATCCAGTTTTGTCTCAGAATATTACAATCTAGATGTAATTTTCACTATCGTTATTCATTTTTGCATAAGAATAATATTAAAGCATAATAATTTGTATCTTTGTAAAGGTTGCTCATAAAAGTTATATCACAATAATAAAATTGTAAATCTAGCACCTAAACATCTAAAAAGGTGACATAAAAACAGCGATAAGGGACGTTAAACGTTTAGAACTGGTAAACCAGACCTTATTTTGATTCTTTTAGGGCGTTCAAGCATATAGAACAATCAGGCAGTAGGTACCGTTTTAGAAAGCAAATTTTGTTGCAAAAATTTTACCGCAGCTTACTGGACCATGTTAAGGGTTCTAATACAAATAAAAGAAATTTGGCGCGCTAAAGCTCTATTAAATTATGCCGAAAGACATCAAGACAACCACACGACGGATTCACCCAACAGGCTGAAACGTTTACTTCAATCATTTTCGAAGCAATTTATTTTTACATTCCTTTACTATATTTTCGAGCACAAATTTAATTGCCATCGCTACTTCTTTAGAAAGCGGTTATGGTCCATTTAGTTGAATCGTAACTGCTTTATTCTTAGACTTTCGAGTTTTGGAACAACAAAGGGTTCTTGAGATAAAACAAATAAATTGTTTCCCGAGTGCTAACTCGTGGAATGAGTGTTCTGGAAAAAAATATTTGGGCATTTCGTGAACTCCTTCCGGTAATTTGATTTTCACGCTGATGAGCCAGGTAAAAGGCTCAAGATAAACAATTTTAATTTTAGGATAAAATTATACGGTCATAATATTGTAGGTATTTTAGATTTATTATCTTGAAAATTCCATGTAAAAGTGTTGGTAAGAATGATGCGATGTTCAGTTCATATTGTGCCAGTAGTCTTAGTTTATTTATGTATACTTTATGTTAAAACTATGAAAGCAAAATAAATACGCATTGATATACGATGTTTGTTTCCAACATGTATCGAGCAAATTTTCTTTTCGTTATTTTGAAACGTTTGTGACGTTTGAAAACAGTTGCTAAGAATTTGTAGATTAGGCGATCTATAAATTGACCAAACTTAGCTAAAAACTATAGATGTAGTATTATAGTAAGCTTTAAGATATTTCAAGAAAGTTATTAAAATATAAAAGATGTAACTATAGTTGGCTATTTTCAAGCCAACCATCAAATAACTTATCCGATTTTAACAAGAAAAATCTTTCTAGTGGAACTTAAAAAATGAAAACTAAATTTATCTTGATATTACTAACCACAATTTATTCTTATTTTATTATATAATCCAATTTCGCTCATCTTACAGTATAATGCAATCTTAAAGTCATCAAGTTTGATTTAAACGCTGCTTATGCAAAGTTGAGACTTGGATAGATAAACGACAAGATATTTTTTCAAGGCTTATTGAGTTTGAAAGTAGGTTAGAGGTTTTATTTTATTTCAGGCAATAATTTCTTTAGATTAGACTACTAATATAAATTAAGATAGAAAACCTGAATAAAATATACTTTTCTTTTATTATAGTTCCAACAATTAGTCTAAGGCGGAGATATGCATTGGCTACTGATCTTCTCAGTAACAAATTTCAAGTACAATACGTTTACCCATTATATAAATTATAGTCTTGGCCAAAAGAAAACCTTGCAGATTATCTCAGGTTTTAGATCACAAAATAACTTACTCAGAATTAAAGAAGAATGGCAAAATCAGTGTCGCTTATTTATGAAAGCGAGCATGAATGAATTTTTATACATTTTATAGGATGATAGCTGTAGTTTATTTTATTAGTTATTATTTTTTTTAATTCAATGGGATAAAACCAATATCTAATAAAGAAATATTTTGTTACATCTGAAATGCACATAGCAATAACTAAACGTCAAAAGCGAGATTTTCTAAGAATCATTAAATCCTCTTTTATGAAATCGTTAGAAACCTTACAAAAAAACGTCGAATCGTGTGAATTTCTTGTCATCTGTCTTTGATACAGTTGTCACAGATCTTATGAATGAATGTCTATATTATAATAATACCTATTTATTTTACGCATTTTCGCATTGTTTTGTTAACTTTTCTTAACTTAGCTTTCGTTTCTGCTTTCAGTTAAGCTTTTGCATCCTGAGTGTTGAATACCTACTTATGGTGTTACACAATTATATTGTTGTGATACTGGACATACGTTTGAGACAAAAATCTAATACGTATTATTATTTTGAACAGATTTTTTATTTGTGTAGTATGGGATTTGATGATTATACATTATGTGCATTGTATGATATCTGGGATATATTCGTCGTCAAGCTATTATTCCGTCACCAGTTCAGTTTTTCGAAGAAGTCGGAGGCATTATATAATGGTTCAAATGTAAATAAATGCTTTGTTACCAAACATATTTTATTTTCACTTAATTACTATTTTATGAATATGATACATACATAGGGCTGATGATACGCCAAATCAGTAAAGTACCCCTAAATGCTAAATAGCGCGAGTTTGCAAAGAATAATTAGTGTAATTTTCCTGGATAGAGTATAGAGCAACATAATTACAGCGAAGTGTGATATACCTATCTATATAATTATAAAAAAAATCGTAGAAGTGTTGGAAAAGGTATTCTCAAATGATTTAACATTCCTATCACAGTTCTGTTACGCTCATGATACCTACGTATTTGTCTAAGACATAGGTATTAGCTCCTTGAAACGTCACCTGACGTTAGTCATTAGCCTTCTGCGCAATGTACGTTTATTCATTGTACTGCACATACGTGAATTTATCATTGTGACAGCTGTGACATTAGTGACCACAGATGATATACTATAACCATATTAGTGACTAACTTCAGACCTGCTCACACTAAATGCGCGAGGTGTAACTTACAACTATTTAACTTCGTTTTCTATTAAAATCCCATAACATAAAAATATTCTGTAATTACATTTTACTTAATAGGCCTTAGATCTATCTGTTTAAAGTATTTGTACTAATGCTCGCGAAGTTTTAATGCGACACTGATAATGTACGGTGGCTTGCCTTTGTTCTTTACGATAAAGCCCAATCATCTCTGCTTGCTGCTTGGTTAATGTACCAACATACTATATATCGGATGAACATTGAAAAACAACCTTCTAAGTATAGACATATTTAAACTGATTACTGAATTCTTGGTTAAAAATAAGTTACCAAATAAAATACTACAAGTAGCAATTCAAATATAGGAGTTGGTAAGGTATAAACATCACACAACATAATTGTATCAATGGCAAGCAGGCTGGCAAAGTTCAGCTGATGTAATTACAGTAAACTAATACACTTGAAGCTAGATGAGTATCTGGTAATTTTGGCCACTTCACACAATCTCGTATAACAAGCTCACAACTACGAGTTGCCTATGCATACATAATAACGTACTTATGGTCCATAATACTGTGTTTAAGCGGGGTTGCAAACAGTGCCAAAGTACTAACCGCCGTACCAAATATTACTCTTCATAATATTAGTATAATTGTTTGCTAGCAAATATGCACTGTTATATTGTATTGCCATATATGTTTCCCGGAGAATTTGCATGTATTTTAATTTAGTTACGATTTTGATGTCTAAACGTTATGTTAAATTTCTCGAAGTAAATTACAGGGAAGCCGGAAATTACGTGGTAGTGTACGTAATGCTGACTTGGATTAGTTCGAGATAAACAATTAATTTACATATAAGCGTGCATTAATAAAGCATAGTTGGAAAAGTTTATGTTTAAAATATCCTTCTATTATAGGAAATTAATTCGCGGTTTTTGTATGATCCAGTATTTATGTCTACATAGGTGGTATGTATACCACGTCTTGAAACTATTAAAAAGGCCACATATACTGCTAAAATACTGATTTTATAATTTAATCTACAAGATAAGATTCACCTATCACTAATAATGTATTACGTCTACAATTTGCAAAATTTCAAAACTATTTGTATCTTTCAATTGCAAAATCTTTGTAAAGCATTTACAAACGAACCAAACAACAGAGGCACAACACTAAAAGGCACATGATTTCAATTCCACGTCCACCTTTGTCCATTCGCCATCTTATAAATAAAATAAGAGTTTAAAAAATAAAACGAAGCAGCACAAGGACATCTCGTGACGCATAAATATTGTATGAACTGTACCGTAGACAACTATTGGACAGTAAACGGTGTTTTATGGGATAACATTTATTGTTTTACCGTGCTAAGCAAAGATGAAACTTCCAAACACATTATTTATTGAATTTCAAGTATATTAGATTTATCTTCTTACATATTTTGGTTTTGTTTTTCATTTTGTATTATTAATGCAGGATTGGATTTTTAACTCCAATGTTGTTAATAAATCGATTTTTATTTACCTACTTAAGTGTTATTCACATACCTACCTACTGGCTATGAAATTATTTATCTGCAAATATCCCTTCTCATGAACAAATTTTACCAGATATCATTATTAAAAATTAAACCGTATAAAATAATAAGCCAGTGTGGTATCGGTTATAGGGACCAAGTCAAGGCAGATTAAAGCCAAGCGAGACCTAATATATAGAGGTCCTTATCCAGTTGCCTAACAATAGCCTCTTTGAACAATGCCCTTGGCAAAAGACCATTAACTAACACTACTATCAGTATAATGGTCGCTATGTCCACGTATGGATAATCTTATGAACTAAGTTTCAATATTTAGCTTATACATATTTTTGGCACTAGATTCTCTCCATAGTCCACTACGCTGGCCAAGTGCGGGTTGGCAGACTTCACATGTCTTTCAAGAACATTATGGAGAACTCTCAGACATACAGGTTTCCTCATGACGTTTTCCTTCACCGTTTAGCAATTAGCGATAATTAACAATTCAATACGCACCTTACTTCGACAAGTCATTGGTGCGCGCCGTGTATTCGAACCCGTGACCCCGACCTCCAACCCCCTGCGTAGCAGTCTGTCGGTCTCGCCACTAGGCTATCATTGCTTCTCATAGTGAGAAGAGGTCCGTGGCCAGCAGTGGGATAGTTTATATACAGGGCTGATGTTCACATGATTCTCTCCATGGGGAATGGTACATTTTATTACAATTCTTATCGTAGGATATTTTGTTGTAAAAAGGAATATCAAACGCTTAAATATTTCAATAATCCTCAGCGGTAATGGAGACAGTCCTAAGTGGAGTCTTAAGTCCACAAAACCCACAAAGTTGTACAGAAAAATGTTCTCGAAATTTATCCTCTAATACCAACACTGCTCCTCTGATGTTTGGCCTTCCAAATGAAATATTTACCAAAGCGATCGTAAATACGTATTAACCCAGCTTTTGTAGTCTAAATCTTAAGACCAGTTAGGCTGTTAAATCATTTACCGGTATTATAAGTTCTTAGGATGAAAGTTCTAAGTAGGCTGGGTAATCCGGTTTCATTGATAGCAATTTGGCAGTAGGCGCCTTGAAAAATATATATATAAATGTAAAATCTATATACTTTTATGTTCCCCGTTGGTTATTATCCAGGCATGATAGGTATAAAAAATTCATGAATATTTTGATTTGAGAATACCTCTACGCTCTAAGTGATTCCTGAGTTCTTGTCTGACATAGCACTGAACATTGCGGGTTCGATAAAGACATTATAGATTATATTATTTATAATACGGGGCGAGAAGTACCTTTGTTAATTACTAGTTTTATACCTTAATGCACAAGGGTTATTTGTTACAGAGTTTTTGTAGAGAAAATTGAAAATCATGATTAGGTGTATTCTAGTTCATCAAATCCAACAACATATGAGTACAACCATTTACATTGTGTTTTAAATTCAGGTATTCTTTTAAATTACTACTTAACAAAAGGATATTTTTAACAGTGCATCAAAAATCTTAAGTAACACACTGAAGTGCCTTACACTAAAAAGCCTTTATTCTGTCACTAAAATACTAATTTCACACTGAAATACTAATTGCACACCAAATATGGCGATCATTCTACAAATAATCATTTTATATGAAAAGTCTCGTTCGCTCGGAAAACTTATCCATTTAGATAACTTAATAGGTTATGTTAGGTTTTCTTGTGACCCTGCACCCAAAAATAGGAGCCCTGCAAAGCAGGGCTTCGTGAACCTATAGTTTATTAAATTATTTGGTTGGTGAGTAAATCTAAAATTTTAAAAGCTTCTTTAATTGAAAGGATTATTTTTTTTATTAGAGATTTGAAACGGTCAATAAACAGGTGTTCGTTATGAAATATTTTTGTGGGTATATTTAGTGGTGCAGTTAGTATTTTTGATGGAACAAAGGTATATTTTTTTGTAGAAATCAGAGATAAATTGAGGCAGAGTTAAATACTACCCCTTAACAAACACCCAACAAAATACGTACAATCTGAAATGAATACTTTGCTTTTCTGTGTAGAATTCAATATTTGCAAAGCAAAGTATTTTATCGGTAAGCTTTATTTACGGTATGAAGCGTTTTTATTATATATATTATTTGGTTCAGTAAAAGTTGAGTTACAAAATACGAATGGATGTTGCTGTGAACTGCACAATATACCAATGAGTGCACAACATTTTTAATTGCCTTTATTAGTAGTTGCGCCTATCTCCCATCCGATGGTATTTCCTTTAGCTACCGCAGTGGTATTTCAAAAGAATTGTCACACGAACACATGCAAGCAGATTCCTTGAGAAAAGAAGATGTTATAGATGCCACTATGGCTTAAGTGGTCGCCTTGCCTTTGCTATAACATTTGTTAATAGTGGCCCTACATAGCACAATTACTAGTGTTATTCACACACAAACTGTTTGTAAGGTACCTCTTGATGCAAAATTGATTTTAAGGCCGACAACTAAGAAAATTAAAAAAGGAGAGTGAAAAGGGAACATGAAACTTTATAAAAGCAAAAATGAAGGGGATAACCATATTGTGTTGCATTTTCAATAAACTTATTTACCTGCTTTGAGTTCTACCTACACCAAAGCAAGTTGAGATGGCTCGTAAGGTTACAAGACGGCAGTAAGTCACAATGTTATTCCTCAAACACTTTTATTTTCGCTGGGACTTCAAGAGTCTTTAAACTCGGCGTCTTTCAGGGTAACTGTTGCTAAACGTAAGAAACTTACACAATAGTGGGATGAGAGTTATTGTCCAATAAAAGAGGTAGTACGTACTATCTACTGCTCTTAAAGAGCTGACTCATGGTCAAAGATACTCCATGTACGCAATACAATAAAATTATTTTTCTGGTAGTTGCCATTTCACAAATATACATACATTAGTTAATAATTTTTAGCCTTAATCAAAAACATGCTTAATCGACTCCATCTCGAATTCAAACACCATCTATTACTATAGAAATCAGCTAGAATACACTCTCCTTTGCGATTAAAATTCCTTTGTGCTGCCACTGGATTATCTGGCTTTTCAATTTAACTTATTTATTTTAAGATTCGCATCTGGCGCCCGAAATTATGTTTAATTTTACTATTAATTAATTTAAGTTATAAGTGATGCGATTCTTTATAAATTTACTAAGATACAAAGATAATGTAATAAAAATCTATTAATTCCACAAACTAGTTTCATTTATATTCTCTATTTTATATTATTCAGAACCAACAAGCTTTATTTTTATTTATTTATTTATATTACAATCGGCACAGCTTAATTTAGTTTCCTTTTTCATATAATTTTAGTCTACTATTCTCTAGCAATAACTTTCAACCTTTAGCAAAGCACGAAATTGTTTCAAAATTTATTTTCTAGAATGCAAGGTATAGTTTTGTGGTTAGTGTTTCGTAAATGTCTAAAATACAGTCTTGCTGTGTGCTCCTATTTGTGTCAGGGTGTCAGCCAGAACATAGCACAACACGGTTGAAATTCTGTATTCTACATGATACTGGTTTCTCTCGGATTGCTTACGACTATATAATACTTTATATATGAGCAGGTGTTGCATATAAGCACAGTTATTTTTGGCTTGTTAGGCATCGAAGTAGGTTTATTTTTTTGGTGTAAGTTACATTAATGATATTAAATTATTTATGTTTTCAAGTAAAGAACGGCCTTTTAGCAACGTAATTATTATGCCAACAGTGTATAAAACACTGTGGATGTTAGAAGAATAGCAATAATTAATATACTTCAAACCTTTTAAATTAAAACATTGAAATTATCGTTGCGTGTCAATATCTATAAAATTCTTCCGTTACTTACTGACTCACAGACGACGCACAGCCAAACGCAAGAAGCATATATGTTCCGTAAGCACTTTGAGCAGTGTAGGAGAGCACTAAGAGATATTTTTTGGAAACTCTCACCCTAAAGGGTAAAAAAAATTGCTACATGCGGGTGGAGCCAAAGGCGAAGTCTCCTAGTTGACAAATTATTAGTATCGAGCCAAAATTATATATAGAAATACACGGTCATCTGACCCTAAACTAGGTAGAGCTTAACTATTTCAACCTTACTGATCAACTGAAAATGTGCAAATAAACGGTAAAACATCACATAAATACAGCGTGTAAACATGCAGGCCTTATTTTACAGTTCTATTATTTAATTTTATCGAGATCACATTCATCTTTATTGCCAAAAACATGACGTTCAAATTCATACGAATTCACGGTGCCCGAGATAAACATACGAGCTCCAAAGCCTATGCTACTTCACATGAGGCACTCGTAATTCCCAAAGGTCAGTGTGTGGAACTGACAGAACGGTACTCAAAGTACACAACCATTATTTTTTCACAGCCCGTCGTCACTGACAAAACAAAACAAAGTTAAAAACTACCCTCTGAATTTAAAACCTTATTTGTACTGTCATAAGGGTTGTTTTAATTGTGTTTCGACGGTATTATTAATGCTGTGTGGTGCCTAATGGGACGTGGATTAGTTTATGGTGGGATATTTTGTTATGTTTTGATATAATTAAATGCATTATTTTATGCACTTAATTATATTTGTTGTGGTTATTGTGCCTCAAACGATTGTCAATGCCTGAAATATCCATGATACATATTTACAGAGTCAAACGCCAGGTTGATGTAGCATGCAATATGTTGATTTGTAATCGTGGCAACATAAAGTCTATAAATATGTAAATGCTGGAAACGACATGAAAATAATCGTCGTTTTAAAAACACCTATTGCTAAACAAACGGTCATCTCATAAATTTAATGTAACAGACGAATTAGTTTATTTCTAGCTCCCAAAAATTTTTTGAATATTAGTTGTTAAAGTGTACATTTTCACGATATTTAAAGTACGATTGCATTAAAATTTTAGCTGTTTTAAGATCACAGCTTTATCATTCCGTATACATTAAAAGTGCGGAAGAAAGAAATACTTGCATAAAGAAAAATATGTAGTATGAAATGTATGCACAATGCTTTACAAAAGCAAAATTCACACAGCCTGCACTGTCCGGTAAAGTGAAATGATAATATTATCTAACTAAAAATTAAACCAGAGCAGCGTTACTTTTTGCTTAAAACATACCAAAATAGGTACCGTAAATAGGTTCAAATATTTTATTATTGAATACAAATAAATAAAATTTGCATTACTTTGTTTCGTATAGTTCCGTTATAAGAGAGCTTTTCTCAAAGACCATTCTGCTAAGATCTTCCTAACACTTTTGCTGAGGATTGAGTAATGTGTCAAACAGATTATGCAATGAACACAAGTTTATGATGGATGGTAAACAAAAAACAGCACAAAACAAAATAGAAACAAGAATATTTACCCAATCTTCAAGCTATTACTGTTATCAAACCTGGCAAATAATACAGTTACAAAGCAATCAGCATAATAATGAAATCCATTCATCTAAAACAAAAATAAACGTATCAACGCCTACGCATTACTTTCAGCCGTGCAATAAAGAGGCCGTGTAAGTGTCTAAACCCACTATGCCGAAGGTACGCGACCGAAGTTCAGTATGACTAAGCTCGCAATGCTTAATACTGAAATTACGTTGCGTTATAGCGTACAGCGTAACTTTAGTCGGGCGTAAGTTCAGCGGCTACTTTTCTAGTAGAAAGCACAAGCTTAGTTCGTAGCACGAGCGTAAGTTCGGCACTTAGGGTATGTCATTTTAGCCGAATACTTCGGAATGTAAAATCAGCCGCGTAACTTCGGCATAGTTTGTTTAGACACTAAGACTGAATCTCCTGGAAAACGAGCCCCGGGGGTTTTGGATTGATGACCTCTATGCCTCAGGTGATCGAAGGATAAATTGCCACGGTGCAAAAGGTTTTTACTTTATGACTTGCTGTTTTGGGGCATATTATCTCCAAATAAGTTGGCTAGTGTCTTCGTGATGAAATGCTAGGTCAGGTGCAATTTGATGAAATATTGGTAAGAGGAAAAGATTTTTGGCTGAAGGTGTTCTTTATAATATGACAAGGAAATGTACCATTTCCT
Source organism: Euclidia mi (assembly GCA_944739405.2). Classification (NCBI taxonomy): domain Eukaryota; kingdom Metazoa; phylum Arthropoda; class Insecta; order Lepidoptera; family Erebidae; genus Euclidia; species Euclidia mi. Next base: position 33,688,756 of record OX123184.2, read on the forward strand.
TTTACAAAATTATAAAATTTGTATTTACAAACTCCGTATATTTTACCGGACTATTTTCAATAGAGAATCTTAACTAAATTTAGCAGTCACCCAAGGCTTAGCCTGGGTGTGATTGAGATGGCATACTAAAAACCCTCACTCCTCTACTTTAAAATGTGCTGTAGAAAAAATCAGACTATACTTTCAGAAACTTATGAATTTTTTCACCTTGGACCGTAGTCCCAAAAATCGCCTTTAGGAGTGGGTGTCGTAGGTGAAACACGTTCCCAAGCAAGTACAAAATGTATTGAATCTACCAGACCTTATATACTGCCCGCGGAGTATCTTGATAGCGCGATTCAGAAATATACAAATATGGCACAACGCTATCTAGCGAGCGGCATGTCAAACTTTACAGTAAACATTGAACATTCCGCCCACCATGGACAGAATGGACATAACAATAAACAAAAGATCTGATTACAAAAAATACAAATAGATAACCGCCCACCATGAGAAAACGTATGGCAAACAAATAACTGATGGACGTTATCAGAGCTAATGGACTGTATGTGTAATCTTAACAATCTTAACTAAATCTGCTTAAGCTACTAATACATGATATAAAACAGTTTAAACACCACATAATATAATAACAATACACCAAAATCGACAATGTAATTACTCAGTGACTGGTAGAATAATTAACTTAGAGACCGGTCTCTTAATTATGGATCCCTTACAGCGCAAAGAAACAACCCTCGTGACCTTGTCCGAGCCACTGTGTTTTTCAACAATGAGGCCATAAAGCCACCTTGCCGGAGGTAAATCGTCTTCCATTACCAGCACCACACTTCCTACGTCTGGTTCGGGAGTTTGGTGTGACCACTTGTATGTGTGGTGGAACTACACTAGATATTCACCGGACCACCTACGCCAAAAATCCTGAACCATGCGTTGTGTCAAATGCCATCTCTTCAGCGAGCTAATGTTGGAATTCTCGAAGTTGGCTTCTGGTACGAGCAGCAAAGGCTCACCTACTAAGAAATGCCCTGGAGTTAGAGGGGACGGGTCGTCAGGACTGTTGCTCAGTGCAGAGATTGGCCTGGAATTGAGACAAGCCTCAATTTGTGCAAGTACTGTCATCATCTCTTCAAACGTAAGAGTGCTAGTACCTATCACCCGCTTTAGATGGTGTTTCGTGGACTTCACTCCAGCTTTCCAAAGCCCTCCAAACTTTGGAGAGTGGGGTGGAATGAAGTGCCACTCAGTTCCGTTGGTTGCCAACCAGTCAGGAATGTCGGATGCTACACCAGACCTTTCGTGACAGAAAAGAGCTTTTAGCTCTTTATTAGACCCCACAAAAGTAGTGCCGTTATCACTCCAGAGCTCTCCGCAATGACCACGACTGGATACAAAGCGCTTAAAGGATTCTAAAAAGGCTTGTTTCGTCATGTCACTCACCATTTCTAGATGTATGGCTCGGGTAGCCATGCCTAAAAAAGGCAGATATATCCTTTAGTGGAGTGATAACCGCGCCCTCTTGTGGGTCTAATGCTGATAGGACCTGCATAGTCCACGCCACTTCGGTAGAAAGGACAGCAAGCATTAACTCTGGCGGACGGTAACTGCCCCATTAGCGGTGGAATACCTCGTGCAGAATATCTAGTACAACGTACACATTTCTGTACATAACCTCTAACTGCATTCCTCGCATTAACGATCCAATATTGGCTTCGCAAGTAATTTAACAATAGCTGTGGTCCACCGTGCAGAGTACGTTCATGAGCATCGCCTATCACCAGTGTCGTAAAATGAGACTTGTAAGGTATGATGATAGGGTGTCTCAAATCGTCATGGAGATGAGCACGCTGTAATCTACCGCCTACTCGTCGAATGTGTCATCCAGATAAGGACTGAAAGAGATAGGTTTACTTTTTCTTTCAACTTGGCTAGTTTTTTGTAAATGTTGGTTTTAGATGCCAATAAACTGACATGAACTTCTCCATTGCAATCTACTGACCTTAAATAAACTACAGCTGCATAAGCCATACTGGATACATTACAGAACCCTTGCAACTCAATAGTGTCATTACGACTTGAATTTACCCACCTCGGCAAATGGAAAGCATGGATTGTGGAGACTATTCCTATAACTAAGCCAATCCTTAAGTATACTGTTAGGAAGCTCATCGTCCCATCCAAATTCCAATACCAGACAGTCACACATGCTGAATAAGCACCTTGGCTTTTGTTAGGACCGGAGCGATCGAACCAAGAGGATCAAATAATCGAGCGATGTCCGATATGAGTCTACGCTTAGTCACGGGTGTTTCTAATTGGGGAAGATGGACAGTATATTTGAAACGATCCGATTTTCGATCCCAGGTCAATCCCAAAATTTTAATTTTATTAATATCTACATTAAATTCTACATCTTCCTTCATTTCTACTGTCCCCTTCGTTATCACTTTCACTAGTTCTATGTTGACTACTACTTGACCACTTCTAGAGCTGGTAACCTCCGCGACCGAGTAACTCATTCATTTGGCGATAGATTTCTTCGCTTTCTGCGACGCTTTCGCAACCAGTCAACAAATCGTCGACAAAAACATCGCTGAGCACACGACTAGCTACTAAAGGAAAATGCTTTCCCTGGTCACGAGCTACTTGTTGTAGGGAACGCACCGCGAGATATGGAGCGGACGATGTACCAAAAGTGACTCGTGTCAATCGCAGGTGCTGTAATTCAGACTCTCGATTGTAACGCCACAAAATACGTTGATAATCCACATCATTCTTGGAAATTCTCACCTGGCGATACATTTTAATGATGTCGGCGACCAAACTTATAGGATAGCAGCGCCATCGCATAATAATTTGTCGCAAATCAAAATGGTTGCAACGTAGGACCAACCATTAAGTCTTCGTTTAACGAAACTCCGTTACAACCCGAACATGAAGCGTCAAAAACTACCCTGAGCTTCGTAGTGGTTCTGTCGTTTCTCACTACTGCGTGATGCGGTAAATAGACAGCATTTCTTTCCCTCTCCAACTCAGGAACAACCTCTGCATGTCCCAGCTGCAGGTATTCGCTAATGACACTACTGTATTGCGTTCTGAGTAAAGGGTTTTTCAAAAGCTTTCGTTCCAGCATGTGAAATCTTTTTTGAGCTTTGATTTCAGACCTACCGTACTTAGATTTGGGATCAGCGTGCTTAAAAGGCAGCTTGACGATATATCGACCAGTATCATCTCTGTGAGTTGTCGCTGAGTAAAAGTCTTCGCAACGTTGTTCCTCTTCAGTTAAACTAACCTTGCGAACTGAAGACTGATCGGACTCTAGCTCCCAAAATCTTGGTAATAGCTCATTCACATCTGTATCTGCAATGGCATGGCAACATACGGCCCTTGTTGTTAACGATACATTTTGGATTTTATCGGCTACGTTACCAGATAAAATCCAGCCCAGTTTAGTGTTTTGTGCGACGGGTGTGCCCGGCGGACCCTTCACTAAACCTTCCAACAGCACTTCACCGACTATGCGAGTACTCAAAAGTAAGTCAATCTTACCAGGAGTATCGAATGTCGGATCTGCAAGCGCGAAGGATGAAAATGTTGACAGTACTTGCACAATCATTCTTTCAGGGAGGCGTGCTGTTAATCTTCTCAAAACATAAGCATCGACCTCTAAAACGAAAGTGGGATCTAGGCGTGATTGAAGTTTAAATCTGACTCTCCACCGAGAGGGTATCGACGATCCCTCATCATCGCCTAGTCGAAGAATGTCGATGCGAGCAGGTGTCTTCCTAAGGCCGACCAACTGCACTGCGGACTCTTTAATGAAAGAGACCTGATAACCCTGATCTATCAGAGCTCGTAAAACTACAGCAGTGCCAGTCTTAGACTCGACATTTACCAATGCTGTCGCTAACAAACCTTGGCTGCGAACATCTGCAAAGCAACAGACATTAGTGGTACACTCACTTTGATAAGAAGAAGTAGGAGCAGTAGTCGCTACGCCTACAACATTCTTATCTGCTGAACCATCAGGTTCAGTAGCCTTAGACGTCGTTTTGAGATGTAGCAATGTGTGATGCTTTTTCTTATAAATTTGGCATTTGGTTGACTGGTGGCAAAAGTAAACTGAATATTATAATTTACATAAACAATTAAAACATAAGTTGTTAGCTCGGACAAACTCACGACGGCCGTCACAATCTTTCTTTGTGAATTGTTTGCAATGACACAACTTATGGTCTTCTGAGCATAAGACACAAGTTTGTGAAGAGACATTTTTTTGTTTGTTTTTCGTGTGAGTGTGTGGCCAACTCTGGTGTCGGAGTTTTCAGGCCGCCCGACAGCTTAACGTGCCCTCCGAAGCACGGTAGCGCTCAGATGTAAATGCCACACGCGGTCACCCATCCAAGTGGTGACCTGTGCAAGCGTTGCTTAACTTTGCCGATCTGTTACAAACGACAAGCCAAGTCTCGTTATAAGCGCTACCTTCAGAAGTAGTTCCTTGAAGAGACATGAAACGATTTGACAGTGTTCTTACGACTATTATTTGATGTGACAATTGGTTTATTTGGCTTATTATCTATATTCTCTAACGAACGGAACCTAGACTCTAAAAACTGCTTAAACTCTTAAAAGGTAGGCAAATCATCCGATGAACTAATTTCTCTTTCCCACAATTTTCGTGATTCGACATCTAACTTGGCGCTAATTATAAATATTATCATCACATCCCAAGAGCTCACATCAATTTCCAGCGTACGCAAACCATGAAGACAGTCAACTGTGGTGCCTAAAATATTTTTTATCGATGCCGCCGACTCCTTTACTTGTGGTTGATTAACAAAGCGCTTCAACATGCAATTTGATAAGAATTTCTTGTTATCATAACGCCTTGTTAAAACTGACCAACATTCTTTATAATTAGATGCGGTAACAGGAGTGTGTCGTAGCAATTATTCTGCTACGCCAACAAGCTGAGCTTTTAAATAGTGAAGCTTTTGGACATCGTCAATTGCGTCGTTTTTATCAATGAGAGATAGAAATAAGTCACGGAATGTGGTCCACTCAGTATATTGTCCCGAAAATGTGGGTAAACTAATTTTGGGCAACTTTATATTGTAACTTTTTATTTCTGTTTGTTTACTAGTGCTAGGCTTAATTTTTAATTCTTTTAAGTCTGATTTATAGCTAATGTAAATACGTATCTTCTGTTTTATCGTAGATCTCATTCACAAAATATGCATGTTTCATGTCTGTTACTGTAGCTGAATCTATAATTTTTCTGTGTGTTTGTATGAATTGATCCCATTGATTTTCTAATGTTTCCAATCTTGCATCAATGTATGACTGTGTTAATCTATCCTTAGGTGATTTTTTTAAATTACTTCTACCTCTTTCAATTATGCTTCTTCTATCTAATTGTAACTTAACTAAAGATTCCATGATTGAAAGTAACTATTCCAGCTGCAAACTAAATAAATTATAAACTGCGATCAAACAAACCAAACTTCTATGATTCTAATAAACCAAGCAAAGCAAACAAGTTACAAAATTGAGCAAAACATTCTAAGTTAATGATGATATCTTAAAATTTTACGAGTGTTTTAGATTATATCAACTTAGAAAAAAATCTGCCATAGATTCGTCATCTGAACACTTTTTACTTAAATATTCTAAGTCTACACTACTCACTACAAAATTATTCTAAGTTACTAACTATCGCTAATGTTTTACAAGTCCCAAACACTTGGAAATTTCTCTTCACTAGATACCAGAACTTAATAAATATTTTAAAAGTACTCACAGTTCGGTCTGCCAAACCTTATTTCACGTCGTGATGTTGCTCACTCATTCTTGAGTCTCGATCTTCCACCACAGAAGTCCACCGCCTTAGTACAGTCAGCTCCAGTAGTGCCCTCTTGCGTCTCAGTTCGGTAACACCTTTTCGTGACAGAGGCGTCCTCTCGCGGCTGCGTTTTCTCCTTCTGTCAGTACTTCTCGCGGCCAATGCCAGTATCTTTACTGATTCGACCGAAGCGCCCTCTAGCTGCTGTTGACGTCAACTGCCGTGCCTCCACACAAGGCGACACCGCGACACGCGTACACTTGTACACACAAGCACTGCATTGGCGATCCACCACTCTCAAAATATCCGGCTACGATACGATCAAATGGACCGTAGTCCCGAAAATCGCCTTTAGGAGTGGTGTCGTAAGTGAAACATGTTCCCAAGCGACTACAAAATATAACTTCCGGGTCTTCTCACGATTCCCCTAGGGGAACCGGGGGGAAACTGCTACAGGTGGTGTGCTGTTACAGTGGTGTCAGCCGCCGTCTGCAACTGCAGACGGGTCACGGGGTTGTGGTCGTTGCCACTGATGTCATATCCGGGCGTCTTGTCCGGGTGTGTTTCACGCCGCTAGCGAGACCTGACCCCACTGGCAGTATTCCCAAGAGGGGAACGTCCGGTGAGCGATCTACTAGCCAGCGGCGGCTTGTTAGGTGGGGGCTTCGCTTACGTTGGCGAGGTCGAGCTTACCGGGGGAGGCTCCCGACAAGCGCCCGTCAGCCGACGTGAGCGAGCTGGAGTCAATCTGGTGTGACTGCTGCGGGGATCAGGTCCCGCGGCAGTGGTCGGTCCGGTGGCGCCGATGGTAAGGCGCCAGCTCCCGTAGGTGGCGGAAGGTTGACCCGTCAGCGCGGGCGAACATGTTGGCGCTCAGGCGATCGATGAAGTCGTCGAGGCTCTCCATGCGTAGGTCCCTGGAGATGACGGGCATGATGGCTGATGGCTGGCACATGCGTCATACTCGTGAACGGGTGCTACTTGCAATGACTGGTCGATGACGGTCTTGCGGGCTGGTATTAGATTTTAATATTTATCTGCATCATTTCCATCATGGTTCTGATCACTTTCGCGGATTGCCTGCATTATTAAGTATATATAATGTAAGTGGATGCTCCTGTTTCACCATGTCTATTCTGAGGAGGCTAACCAAAACTATTATGCTTGAGTTTTATAATGTACAGTAAATATATACAAGTGATATAGAAGGTGTAACAGTTGCAGCACCTTACAAAATGTAAATTGTGTATTATGTAAAACCTGGCGATGAAAAAGAGTGACCGTGAGTTTTATTGCCCAATCTTTCTCATGGTTCTACCTATTGCTTTGCGAACGTGGCAGTAAATGTAAATGTAGAAGCATACAGTAATAATGTTTTAAATTTAAGTATAAGTAATTATTTTATAAATTTGTTATTTTGACGTTCATAAGCGTCACATTGTGACCCAAATGAATAAAGGATTTTGAATTTGAATTTGAATTTGACGTCGTTCCTCACGTAGCGAGGGGCGTCTACAACGGCGCGTAGTGCGAGCGACTGCTGCGCACGCAACCGTTTGCGGAGGGTCTCCGCAGCCAGCGCGTACCACGCTGGGGAGGCATAGTTGAGGCGGGTGCGGATGTATACCTTGTAGACAGCCAGCTTCGCACGGAGGGGAAGTCCGGACGCCAAGATAGGACGCAGGAGAGCTCGAGCGGTTCGCACTTGGCCAACAACGTTCTTGACGTGTGGGGCCATCGTGAGCCGACGGTCTATGGTCACGCCGAGCTATTTCACCGTCGTGGACCAGTCGACGTGGTGTCCGAGCATGGTGAGAGGCGGGGGCAGTCTTCGTCCACTCATGGAGATCGCCTGGGTCTTCGCCACGTTAACCGTCAGTCTCCAGTCTTCTAGCCAGGGCGGGAGTGCATCCAGGGCGCGCTGCATCTTAACCGCCGCGTGAACGGGCTTAAAGGAGGTGGTGATGTAGGCAGCGTCGTGTGCGTACAGCGCCAGCATGGCGCCTCCAGCGACGGGGATGTCGTCCGTGTATCTACTGTAGCACACGGGCGAGAGGCAACTCCCTTGAGGGACGCCGGCTCTGATGGGGCGCTCTGTTGACAGGACGCCGTCAACTGTCACTAGAAAGCGCCTGTCCTGAAGGAAGGTGGCCACAGTCTTGACTACTCGGCGGGGAGTAGTAGAGGTGGACAGCTTGTAGACCAGGCCGGCGTGCCAGACGCGATCAAACGCCTTCTCCATGTCGAGAAGTACTGCGACTGGGCTCTCCCTCTTGTTGAGGGTCACCGTCATGTGGTGCAGTACTTTCGCGAGCTGGTGTGTTTTGGAGTGTTCGGCTCGGAACCCGAACTGCTCGTCGCGGAGTTGGATGTGTGGAGTGAGATGCAGCAGTAGAAGCTTCTCGAAGACTTTCGAGAGTGTCGACAGCAGCGTGATTGGCCGATAGCTTTCGGGCTTCAGAATGTTTTTCCCGGGCTTGGGCAGCATTATGACTCGGCCAAGTCTCCATGCTGCGGGGAAGTGGCTTGTGCGGAGGATGCCGTTGAATAGCTGCGCCAACGACGCGATTGCTCGTGGAGGTAGGTGACGCAGGGCTTCATTGGTGATCCGGTCGGGACCAGTGGCTTATCGCAGTTTGGTGCGGCGAATCATTCGCTGCACCTGACCCGGGGAAAAGACTACTGGGTCTTCCGTGGGGGCTATCGGCGATTGGAAGTAGGACTCCAGACGCTGCTGGATAGCTTCTACATGCTGCATGTTGGAAGCTGAATTCGGCTGGAACTGGGTCTCCAGGTGGTCGGCAAAGGTCGGCCGCTCGGTCCTCGGGGCGGTAACGTGGGGTACCGTCACCAGCCAGGAGGGGCCTAATCGGAGGTTGCTTCCCGGAGACTTGGCGGCACAGACGGTGGAAGCCTGACCAGTCTTCACCTGTTCGCTCGATGGTGCGGTGCCAGGACTCGGTGGCAACTGTCTCCAGTGCACTCAAGATCTTCGCAGCCAGAGCGTTGAGCTGTGACTTCATGGTCGGGCATCGGGTGCGTTGCCATTGGCGTCTCAGATTCCTCTTCCTCTCGATCATCGCCATGATATGAGCCGGGAGTTGGGGAGGCCGACGTGTCGACGCAGCGTCCAGACGCGAGACTCGAAGCGCTGTGTTGATAACAGCGCTGAGTTGCTCAGCGAGTGTGTCGACGTCTTCGTGGGTCTCGATCCGGCGATAGGGCGCGTGGTTCGCCATGTAGCCGGCGAATACTTGCCAATCCTGGCGGTGTCGAGAGGGTGGCAACACTGTTCGAGCCGGAGCACTAGACAGTGTGAGCAGTATGGGTTGATGGTCCGAGAGGAGGTGGTCGTCCAGGACGTCGATCGATGGTGCGGTCGGCAGGCCGCGGATGACATTGCTACGGGTAGTGCGTCGGGACTTCTGGTCCCAGCACATCGTAGCCGTTGCGGTCTGCATCGTCTAGTAGACGGAGGCCGTCAGGGCAGGTGGTGGTGGAGTTCCAAGCCGTGTGTTTGACGTTAAAGTCGCCTGCGACAATGTTCGCGTTCGGCGAGTCCAGCAGGGCGTGAACATCAGCCGTCTCTAGTCTGTTGCAGGGCGGCTTGTAGAAAGCAAACACACGGATGGGGCGGCTGTCTATGCAAACTTCTACGCCGAGGGCATACGACGACTGCAGTGTTGGTACAAGCAGCGGTTGGTGGACGATCCGTCTCTTCACTAGGACTGCTAATCACCTGTACGCAGTCCCGGTTGGAGAAGTGTGGTCCTCTCGGTACAAATGGTACCCTGGCATCTTAAAAGAGGAGCTGGCCTTAAGGTGCGTCTCGTTGACGAGGGCAATGTCAACCTGCCGCTGGGAGAGCAGCATCCTTAGGAGCCTGGTCTTCTCGGGGGACACTTCGTCGGCGTTCCAGTAAACAATGCGTAGGCTACTAGCGGCCATAAGAGCATAGTTAGCCTGCGCATTTGAGGATGAGCGGGACCGGATCCCGTCCGTCCTGCAGGGCCTGTAGCACGGCGTTGAGCGCGCCGATGGCCATGGTGATGACCGGGTCTACTCGTGCCGGCGCCGGCATGGTGGTCACCAGCGCTGGCGCTGCAGCCTGCTTCGCCTTCGTCCCCCTTGAGGGGGCAGCGACCACAGGTGCAGCAGACTGCGCCTTCTTCTTGGTCTGCTGCGTGGATGTCGCGGCAGACTTGCTCCGGGGTCTCCTTCGCCTCCTTCGCTTCTTACCAGCTGCCGCCAGGGCAGGGTTGGCAGCGGCCATGAGAGAGCCGGGGGCGTTTTCGTCGGCAGCAACGGTAGATGGTTTTGACACGGCTGCAGAGGTACGAGCCACTGTGCCGGCTCGTTTGTTCCGCGCCTCCTTGCGGAACACTGGGCAAGCAATGTTGTTGGCCGTGTGTGCACCTCCGCAGTTCGCGCAGGTGGGTGGCGCCTCAAGTGGGCGTGGACAATCCTTCGCGGCGTGCTCCTCTCCGCAGCGCACACAAGCTGGAGGCCTGTGGCAGTTGTGAGATGAGTGCCGGAACAGCTGGCATCTATGGCATTGCGCGGGGCCTTTCTTACCGCGCCATGTCTCGATTTTGACGCCGGGCATGCAGAGTAACTCTGTCACGTCATATATGCCCGGCGTGGTGTCTGGGGTCCGCTGCAGCTGCGCGTGAAACAAGCAGCCGGGACGGCCGGTGCGCGCCCGTATAGCGCGGCAGTACTCCGGGATGTAACCGAGCTCCCGGCGTTCCCTCTCGATGTCCCCGGGGTCGGTGTTTGAAGGCAGGCCTCGTATTGCTACCTTCACACTCTGCTCGGCTGGGAGGGAGTAACAGTACCAGGATATCCTGGTCTCCTTCTCCAGCTGTGTGAGGTAGCGCTGGGTAGTCCGGTATTCGGCTTCCGACTTCGGCATGAAGCGGATGCCTTTCCCATATGCGCGACTGTTCGGCGCGTACCCAAGACGCTTTTTGAGCTCCTTAAGGTGCGTCGGCCAGTCCGGTAGTACCTCGACCACGAGTGGCGGGTACCTGGTCTTCGCTGGAGGAGCAGGTGCGGTAGTGGTCGTCGCAGTGGCGGTAGTGGTGGTGGTTGCCACTGGAGTGGGCAGCGGTGCTGCGGCAGCGGTGGCGGCAGTAGGTGCGGCAGAGGTAGACGTACCCGCTGCGGTCACGGTGGCAACGGGGGCGTAGGACGGCCCGGTCTCCATGGGGGAGACTGAGGTCGTGCTGTGTAGGCTGAAGGGCGGCGTCGTAAAGATCGCCTGCCTCTTCTCGGCCATCTGGGGGGGTGAGGGGAACCTCTCCGGTGAGATGGTCACCGGTGGCGCCGTGTATCGCGGCGCACAGGGTGGCTGGTCCAGTCTGTCCGGTGGTGGTGCACTGGGTGCACTATGCGACAGTGGCCTCTTCTCTCACCGCTGCTGGGGCGCCATCTGCAGGAGGGCAGCTAACGTCGCCAGAGGGACGAGGTGCGGGGGCAAGACTGCGATGCGTTGGTCGGGCGTGACGCCCGCCGGTGGGGCAGAGTTGACAGCAGCAGTGAGTGCCGGAGCGGGGCCTGATGAGGGCACGGCGCCAGACGGCTGCATGACACCGGTCGGTTGCCCGGCGCGGGATGACAGCGCGTCGCTGGTGCTTGTCTGCGGCCACACAAAGGGGTGCGCGGCGCGGGTGAGCTGCGCGGGCTGCGGGGGGTTGATGGCTGGGGTGACACCTATCGGTGGCATCGATGGCGCCGAGAGCCTGGGTGGTGCCGGTGATGACCGTGGGGACGTCCTCGGCGTCGGTGTCGGTGTCGGCGTTACGGGCAGAGGACTGCCCGCAAAGTATTCCTCACCCCCAAGGCCGGATGTTATGTTGAGGGGAGGTGTAGTGGTGCGGGGCGCTTGACAGACCTGCTGGTCGCTTATCATGCGCTCAACGCCAGCCTGGATGGCGGCGAGCGGAGCGACACGCGAGCGCCATATGCTGCGTCTTGGAGGAGGCGGGCGGGTTGCCTTCCTCGAGGGGGGATACTGTTGTTGGGGTGGTGGCGGCATCATTCAACGTCACATTCTTACCGCAGCGTGAAGTAAACACCGCGGTCGAGACGCGGCGGTTTCGACGCGGCGGCTGAAACGCCGAGCTGCGTTGACGGCGCGGTACGGTGATGCCGCGGCGCGTTAGCACGTCGCGGTCAGCCACGCGACGCGGAGGGGAAACGCGGACGGTACGCGACGGTCGAACGCGACGCGGTTATGCACGCGGCGCGGTAGTTACGTAGAATGGTTGGGGGGGCTGTCGTGCGCGGTCTCTGGCGACCTCCTAGGCACACGACCCACACTGAAACGGCCCCCGGGGCTTGCCGCTGGTGGCAGACCGAGGACCGAATTCAGAAGTGAGCCGTTTGATAATCCTAAGAAGTCGGTAGGTGCACAAAAATATTAATATGGCGTCCCCGCGTGAGCGTGTAATGACGCTCACGGATTTAATTACTACGCGAGACCCGAGCGCTGCGAGAAACGACGTCCTCTCGCTACGACGGCCGGCGGGAGGATCCTTAACTTCAGTACAAAATATATTGAATCAACCAGACCTTATATACTGCCCGCGGAGAATCTTGATACTGCGATTCAGAAATTTACAAATATGGTACAAGGCTATCTAGCGAGCGGCATGTCAAACTTTACAGTAAACATTGAACACAACTTCTACTCGTAACAGAATCGACTAATGAACATGAAGTAGGTATTTTACTAGGAGTTCCTTTTTATATACTTTAGCGCATTTTCGCCTCTACAAGAGCCATACATTATGTAGTTCAACTCATTACATTAGTAACTAATGAGCTTATACCTAGTCAGTATACTTTGACAGCTCAAGAGACGATCCATTACTTCCAATACAAACAAGTAAAATTTTTGAACTCTCATGTAGTTTAATATTACGCGCAAACATTAACGAAGTTTGTTATGTGTTACTTTGTTTTTCTTACAGTGTTTTCATATTATTATGTTCATGTTTACCTTGGGAACAACTTAATAATGTAAAGGATTTTAGGGTCCAATTATAAGTAAAGACAATATACCGTTACCCGAACTCCGAGTGTTTTTAGGTTTCAAGGTTATGTTAATAATGTATTCTCGTACAAACGAATTTATAATAGGATTTATTATGGGCATACGAAATATGATCTGTACACTGCAGGTCATCATCATCATCTTAGTGTTGTCCTGGTTTCGATCCCAAGACCGTCGACTTCGAGCCCGGTGGCTGCTGTGACTGTGAATTACTGTTACCTTTTCTAAAAGTATGAAATACTGGTTTACCATATGACTGGCTGTCCATAGGAGTTGAGAGAAACTGGGTTAAAATATCCAATATTTAAAACTCCGCTGCGGAGATTTAACCCATCTTATTGAAAACTCCGGTTTTCTCCTCTCTACTAGTACTTCTGTGTACAGCCAGCATTAGGTACGATTCACGAGTTTCAGCAAGTCTGTCACTCATTTGTTTCTTTACAGACCAGTGACCAGCTGCAAGGAGTCACTCCTCTGTAACTCACCATTCACTTAAAGTCTCAAAAAGTCTTGGCCGTTGTGAAGATCATAAAAAACGTTTCTAAGAATCAGAAGTCCTAAATATCCTGAAAAGTCTTTATCACAGAATATTACAATCTGTAATAATAGATAGACTTAGACTTAGACTTAGGGTGCATAGGGTACCCACCAAGAACTTAGGGTACCAAGCCAACCTCACCTGCAAGTGGTGCACCTGCAGATCAACGGACGACGCTCTGGCAAACAAAATATCCCGATAAGCGGCAATAGGCTCGCCACCTATTACGTGGGATCAAAACACCGGCGAAATGTGGGCTTTTAATATGCCTTTGCCTACCCCTTCGGGGAAACAGGCGTGAGTCTATGTATGTATGTAGACTTAGCAGATCCTAAGCTACAATGCCTAATTCTTGGATGCAATCATGATAACGTCGATAACTAGGGATGACTCTTGTTTTTATCCAGATAATTTCAGTTTCATTTAATGCCAACCGATATACGTAAAGCTTTCCTAGTGTCATTGTAATGATTGGTGAGTTTTAAATGCGATCTTAGTTTCTGATTTCAATAACATCGTGTACTCTGTTTCGTCACCCATGTTGTGGTGTTATTTTACGATATTGGTTTTAAGGTCCTCTGTTCATTGAAAGCTCCTCATTATATATACATAGAAACAGCTTATGGTAGACAATTTTTTTCTGTTCCATTTACGTCACTTCACATACAAAACATTGAACTCTAGTTCATACACTTAATTTTTAATGTTCATAAATTAATAACTTGCAGACTAAGATGGCCTTAGTACAATTCATATATAACAACAAGTCACCGTATTTATTAGACTCCCGCATTAGACAGAACATGAATTATGTTTGAACAAATTCAAAATTAAAACCTCTATGAAAACATTCAAGGGTGACCAGGTTTTTCGCTTGATGTCCGGATGTTTGGTACATTACTGGGCTCGCGTTATGTGCCGAATGAATGCGAATTATCTGTGACAGTTCAGAACTTGTTGAGGTTTTGACGGACGGAATTTCGTTTAATATATTTTTCTGGTTTTAATTATTAATGTTCCTGTCCTTTGTTGCTCTGAATATTAACAGGGAGAAGCTATTGATGTTGTGTGCTGACGAAATCTTAAAAAAAAAGGTTTATTTAGAAAGCTCTGTTTGTATTTGTGATCGCTTGCATACGTATTTCATTTGAGTAATTTTACTTCACTCCGTGGCGGGCAATATGTACAATACGTACCTACGGTGCAATATTAACATGGGTATTGTGTAACCTTATTATTGTACCGAATATTTGTTCGCTAGATATTTTCGACCTTAATTTGCTTTTCTTAGAGATGACTTAAATATGTTGATCAAAATTTTCTGATGTAACCAGACTTTCCTCACTAACACTGAGAAGCGAATGAACCATCGTCTGCGTGGATTTATCGTGAATAGGTATACGAATGATTTAAAACGAATTCTATTTCCTTTCTTGTAATTCTGGTTTACTGTGTACCAAAATTATACAAACTTAGTACAACGTTGTAGACCATAGACGCCAATAATGCTAATGAAGCCTCACTTACAAGTTGCCTACCCTAGGGTAAGGCATTATCGCCCTTTTTTCTTTACTGAAATTACTCAAATTTGGTTCGACGGATTAGCCGCAAAAGTGTAACGGACTTGTTATAAACAAAGTTACAGTCGAGTAAGGGCTTCCCTGATAGAAATATGCTTACCTGTAATGCCAAAGAAACGTGACGTCGGTTTGCTAATACTAGGGCAAGACAAAATAACTCTATCCTTTGGATTGGTAATGCTCGATAGACGAAGTTAGCCTCGTCTTCTTCCCTCAAATATTTTTAACATACTCTCTTACTTTAAGAAAGAATGCCTAACTAGCTTATCATGCTTCTGCGACCTATCCAATGGAGTGTGTCAAAGTAAAAATTATATATTCACTTGAACACGATGTGAAGCTTACGAACACAAAATTGAAGTCAATTACTTAATGATTCTACATTCACAACCTAAGTCAGCTATTCATGCTCGACCCAATGTGGCAACTACCCCTTTTATCTGTACAGAATTACATCAAAATAACTCTATAGTACACATATCTCTTTATAATACCGACAAAACATAATATATATTCTATTCGCAATAACAGCTAATTAAAATGGTTGAACCCTACAATTTGTTTCAATTTTGAAATTAATTTACTGCAATAACAACGTCTGAAGTTCAAAACACAACGAAGGTTCAGTGTCTGGTATTATCTTGTACATATTATTATGTACGTTCGTTCTATGAACTATGAACTTTATCCTAAGTAAAACTACTCTCTTTTGTATACTGTATTATAATTTACATTATTTATAGTGTTTATAATATTTGAATAGCATTGGAATTGTCTGCTTTTTATCTTTTTAACTTCTTTGAATATATTAAGCGTGGGGGGGACTAGAAGTAAAGTAGTTTGAAATAAGTAAGCGAAAACAAAGTACTATAGTAATTGAAGAATGTGTTCATTTTTTTAATACGCTTTTATTAGGGCTACTTTTAATTATCTATGTCATCATCATACAGCCTATTCAGTCCACTTCAAGACGTATACATCTCCAATTTGAGTTACATTAGTAGTGTGCATCAAAAGGAGCATTTGGCCTTCTATCCCTCGCTAGCAAAGGACTGGTCAGAAGGACCCTAAACAGACCATGCATTAGAAATCTGATGGGAGTGAATGAAGCAAGAAAGGTATGTCAGGATCGTTGCAAATGGCGTTCCGTAGTCTCTGCCTACCTCTCCGGGAAACAGGCGTGAGTCTTTGTATGTATGTACCACGCTGGCCTTCTGGCCTGCTGGCCAGGGCAGTCAAAAATTGGTATAGGCGTTGATGTCAAGTTTGCCGTTTCATTCAGAATAAACAAGTATTATTTGCTTCTTATATTTTCTTTAATGGCCTGCTACGACATCCATGAAATGAAATGAGTTAGTGATACGTTCTATTTTTAATTCGTCACTACATGCACTATGACGTAATCTCATTAAAACATTGAAAAATGTTGCTAAGTCGGGACATGGTTCGCGCTGTTAAACAGTTATCAGACCTCAAGTTAAGTCAATCAGGCCTACATGCCCTAATTTTCCAAATGTTACACTTAACGAAGGGATAGTTAAACTTTACGGCTTTGTGAAGCTAGGAAATTAGGTAGTTGGTTACTACGTTATTAGACTATAATAATATGAAGACAAATCCCTAGATTCTTCCTAAAGTGTACTGAGTGCACAAGTTTATAAGGTTCACACAACACCATCTAGTCCCAAACTAAGTAGAGCTTATACTATGGGTACTAGATAATGGATAAACATACATAATAAATATAGCTTCTTTTTGTAAATTCAAACATATTATACATAGAAAAACCCAGACCAAAACAAACATCCATGTTCATGCACACAAATGTTTGACATGAGCGGAAATCGAACCCGTGACCTTCGGCGTAGCAGTCGCTAACATTTCCACTGCGCCAGTCGGTTGTCTGAAGTAAAAGTTTTTGCAGAGAGAGTCGAAAATTTTGTCTAGTAAAACACAAAGTGACATTATTTTTGTTCCGTTTCTGACACCAAAGATATTGTATAAGAGACAATGACGAAAAAATAATCTTCCTCACAAAGACTGGACCAACAATGTCCCTTAGTTGGACCTCCGTTGATTAGCTCTGCCGACCCTCCGTAAAGGCTATTGACCTGTCGCTCACATGTGTACAGAACCTCCTTTAATCGACGCTTGGAATTTACGTGTGAATGTAACCAGCTGATGCAATGTCTGTGTTTTTCTTTCCATCCGTAGATTAGCAAGAAACTTTGAGAGGGGTTAAGTTAACTAGCTGCTAGTGCGGAGTAGGGTTAAGTGAATTGTATCGAAAGCTATCGATGAAGTAGAGAGGTATTTATTAGGTTTTATTTAAAAAAGTGACTATTATCGGTATGTATATATTACTATTGAGCACCTTTTCATATAAAGGGTCTTAGTTCAGTGACAATCATTTTGTTATTTTATTATAAAGTACGACATTACCTCTCGTAATGTAAAAAGGTTGCTAAGTACCATGCCCTTTTTTTTTTTTTTTTTTTTTTTGTTTTACGAGGTGGAAAATCCCTTCGGATCTCCGACTCTTGGGGGAAATAAGAGCCGGAGTATGTGGTGTTTCCACTAAAAACCACCTCGACTTCCGCCATGTACCCGTGTGTCGGAGGGTGGGGCATCACCAAAGCACACGTCGCCACCCTCCGACGGGTATTGGCCCGCCAGATGGTCAGGCGGGCCCCGAACAAAACCCCCTTGGCGACGGATTAAGATGTTGGACTCCGCCGCCAAAACGCCCAGCGGCCGCAGAGGATAGGGAGGACGGCAACGCAACACCGCATCTCCTCTTCCTCTGCGGCCCCACCGCAACGCATCGAATGGTGCGCCCCCATTTGGTCGCGGGAGATAGGGCGCGCGGCAACGCAACACCGACACGCCTCTCCTCCCGCGACCGCACCCGACTGCGAGGGACAGACAGAACTGTCCCCCGCACCCGCACCGTTGGACGCATCCTGCGCAGGCCCCTCCAAGCCCACGCGGAGCGTCCCCTCCTGGATCCCTCTTAGCTTCACCGCGGGCGACCAATCCACGGTTACTGAGCCCCCCCACCACGACAAGGTGGAGATCCCACGGGGGGGAAGTACCATGCCCTGCGTGCGCTAAGTTTATACTGATATTTAAGATTGCATATTACCCTACTCTGAATTATCGGATATTATGAAGCCAACATTAAATTATAACAGCCTAACAAACAGGAGCGTTAAATTGAAAACTGTTGGTCGCATTAAATAATTTGACTATGCAAGGAACTTATAACAGTGTTTTAGGGACACATCGAATTCGGTAGAATATCATTGATTCACAAGTAGTTCGTTCCCAAATATCATACTTAGATTACTTATCAATGTGCCATGATATCATCAACCCTTCAAACACATAAAGCAGCTAATCCTCATAATCAGATAAAAACTCAGCGAAGAAAACATAACCTTGACGTTCGTGAATAATTCCCAGCTGTAGTCAGCACTCCCGCTATATGACGATAAGGAATAATAAGGGTTATGATTAAACGTAACGTATTCTAAAGGACTCGTTCGAGTAAATATGGTACCTCGTTAAATTTGTTAAAATACCGTGAAATATCGCGCAACGGCGGACACTCCCGGGATTCTACCAAGCTTTATCAGTCTCTTTATATTTTTCTAATACTTTCCTTAGAGGATTTTGCATCTTGAACGCTGCACGCCCCAGCGGGTTTCGTTATAAAATGTTATATTAAAATATACCTATGGGCACTTTTGGATGGGAAGATGTTTTCAATTTTCGAACAGCTTTGTTCTTTCTTTATGCATTTTTCTGACAAGAATATATTCTGATATTATTCTATTATTATTAAATAAAAAGGCATTTATGTGGGGATTCAGAAGAATATGGTATTTTTTTAAATACAAGCTTTAGGCGTAAATAATGCGAACGCAGATTTGGCGGCTGTCTACATAGAAGTTTAACAATTTTTGTGCCAAATTAACATCAATTTAGCCGTGATTTGTTATTTGGTATGGTTTAAGAAATTTGAATGTTATTTTTATCGGATACGTTGTAATGGCTCATTAATTAATTATTTTAAGTTGCTTTTTGTAAACTTTTAACAGGTCTACTTTTGACTATAGGTATCTTAATTATAAATAAAACTACAGATATTCAATTGCTTTCAAATTGATATTTACATATACAAATTCGTTTGTATTTGTAAAATTCGGTATTTGTTTCTAACACATTGAAAATTCCTTAAAAAAATAATCTTGCTTAATTTTACGCGTTTGAAGTCGAATATTAGGACCTTATACTTCAAAGGAACGATTCACCTGTAGCCACTTCCAAACTGACCTGTATGTGTAATATGGGTCATATTCTGCGTATAAATATAAAACAAACAAATTAGGTAAAGCTGAAAACGCAACAGAAACGTAATTTTAACGAGCTCGTTTCGTTCATCTAACTTTGAGGGTAACATGTCAGAAAAGTACTTTCAAAAGGATGAAAGAAGGTACCAAACAAAGTACAGACGTGCGCAGAATTCGCGTTAGCACGTTTTACAATTTGTTACATCGCTTAAATTGTAATAAAGCTTCAGAGCAACACATACCGTCGATATAAATTTGTATGTAACTGTACCCCACAGTCCAAACGAAATGAAATCTTAACTGCATCGTAATAGAGCTTAATTTATAAGTTGTGATATTATTGTTATAGGCTTTTATTGCATTGATAAATACACCGTGTGAGGTTTATAGAAAGAGGTGTACTGTGAATCCCGGATGGATACAGTTCGTTTTCTATTTACCTTAACAGATGCCGTCATTATTTCTTAAGCATTCCTTACGGCTGGGCGTCCGTATTGAATGAAATTGACAAATTCTGAGATGAGTCTTTAATTCTTAACCACGAGTTCTCTGGGTAATAAGATATGACTAGCAGATTTTTATTACAGTTTTAAATTATTTTAGGCATAAATCAGTGAATTTAGATTTATTATTCCATATCAATGAACTACTTACTAGAAATAAAAATAAGCTTATTTCTTAAAGCTTACATTCACAGCCATACTTATATTAAAAAACCAAAAGTCTACCTGTCGACAGTTAAAACTGTTTAGCCGCAAGGCCTTACTTACAAGTAATGCGTTGCGACTAAACACACACATTTTTTGTTATCTGACGAAAATACTTTCTGTCGCAACCGGGGCAATATGTAATACTTATTACGTGTAAAACTACTCGTAAATCGATAACAACAAACATACCAATAATAAGGTTGATGTCAACAATATTTTCTATTTGTATTTTTGTTTGTCGGCATACAAAAGTCATAGAGTGGCACCCCATGTAAAAGTTATCAAAATTTATTCAGACTTGATACATGGGGTGAATTTAGGGCGCGAATTTTAGTTGAAGAATGTCAGGCAAAGGTCAACGACTTGATATCGCTCACGTTTTCCGTAAAAAAGTCACTGTATGGACAAGTTGTCAAATTGTGATTCCGATATAAATAATCGTTTGAGTGCTTTGGTGCATCGAAAATACAGTAAGTTTTTAATATTTCTTAGCGTTGGGCAATTGGTATTTTGTGCGATATTCAATCAATTTTAGCAAGAATCTATTTACAACTTACTTCTAGTGTTTTGTTAAAATGTTGTGCTTTACATTCTGAAATTTTGTTCAACTATGTACCATTAGAGTACCTTAGATGACATAAGAATTTCTAAATTATTGTATACAATTGGCATCTTTCAAAATGCTTATCTGTATTAATAAAATTCTTGCGTTATTGTGTGTTTGACAGACCAAGCACAGCCAAAACTCATAGGCAGAAGAAGCTTTAGTCTGTAAGCTCTGATCGATGTATTAGTGTAAACAGTTGTTGGTTGACCTCATAATAATAAATAAAAAAACAACTATGTTCCTTGGAGACTGTAGCAGTGCACTAATGAGGTATATGCTGAAATTGCCGAGGGATAGCGAAGAAAGGGATAAATAAACACAGAAATGTGCTAATAAAATTGTACTTCGATCAACTGACATGCGTAATCTAAACTAGCGATATTGATTACAAAGTCAGAATTCGATACCAGCCCAGACAAATAAGCAATTAATAATCTATGCTATGAGCACGATTGCTAAAACTGATAGTCTTTGTCTACTTTCGAATGAAATGACCATATGTCAGTTGTCCCATTATAATATAACTATTATAATATTCGTTAAAATTGTTGAATAAAAAAATATCATAAAATGTGGTTACTAAACTTACATGAGACTACTTCTATTTAAGTAAAGAGAGATATCCCGCCATTTTCCATAAACAATTAAACCAACTAGCTATCGTTGGGCAGCCATAGACTTCGCTAATATTTTCATATAATATCGAATATTTAGCCAAAATTATACGTAGGTAATGTACGCCTCTCCAATGGACGATCAAAAATTCCAATTTCATAAAGTCATATTAACTGTTATTGGACCTTTTGTTATACGGTCCGTTCAATTAATGTTCCTGTTTTATTACTTTTGAATATTATATAAGGCAAGGTAAGTTATGACGGCATATTTGAGTAACAAAGTTAGGTTATAGGTTCAGCTTTTTTGTTTTGGGATTCCTATTGCTCGGCATTCCGGTATTGTACCCAACTCGAGAGTATAGGAATGGAGGGTTCGGCCTATATTATTTTAATGGGAAGCCGTGATAATGAAATATTGGGCCTTTAATAATATTGGTAAAGGTACCTTTTCATTTAAATCAGTTAAATTGCAAATGGCTACAAATGTATCAGTATATATCGGTATAGCAAACTATTCCTATCTAGAGATATAATTATTAAAATATACATCACGTAGGTTAATAACAAGGAATTAAAATTTTACTAGATTATTTTAATATCCGATATATTCTTGAACTGTAATCAACTGTCATCAAATCGAAGAACTAAGAATTAAAGAAAAAACAATCAGACAGGGTTCTAATTAAAAATCAAAATAAAACATTAAGCATTCGCAGCATCTCAACTTTTTGGGGTAGAAAATTATCTAGAAATTTCCATAGACAATTCCCCTACCCTCTTTTAAAAAATGCCATTAGTCCGCGATGTAATTGCATTTACAATGAAATATATAATAAATGAGTCTGTCTGAACAATTAATTAGAGTCTTCTATAGCATTGGTGGAATAAACGCTCCGGCAAACGATGCTCGCCTGCTTTTAATAGTCTCAGACTTGAGACTGCTTTTAATTACTTATATACCTAAATAGATATATACCTAAATGTGTCTCTATTTGTGCTTGAGTGCACATTTTGTATTGGATTTGTCACTTATGGATAACAGAGATAATTGTGTGTTGAAATAATTTATACAAAATTCCACATGTTCACGTAGGTGTATGATAAAATCAAAAATAGATCGTAAAGGTTACTGATATTCTCTTTGTTTTTGTGGCGACAATAAACGTAGATTTTCAGATTCAGACCTGTACCTACTTACGTCCGTGCACTTAGTTCGGATTGTATATTCTCTACGAAAATAAATTCTTGACTACTTCGCAAATTTTTCTTAGGTTCGTCTTTGCGGTTTTAAATTCCAAACAGCAAGGCCGACTTGAGAGAATTCATTCTATCTTCTATGAGTTTCTTGGTCCGTGTGTTGCACTGCGGCCTTATCCTTTCCATGATGGGAAAAGGCCTGTGACACAGATTATACCCAAGGCTGATAATGATGATAATTTTATGTCTGGCGCTATTGCTAGGACAACATTTATCGAGTAAGTTAATATAAAAGTACAAAGAAAACATATGTATTGTGAATGAACTAGTCTATCCATAGCATGTACATATGTATGTGCATTGTCAGTGACCCGGCCCTCCCCGGCACGAACCCGGCGGGGTACAGTATAAATCATCCCTAAACTGTAGGACGCAATTTATCAGAATAACGAGGTTTTTCGAATCTCCTTTAGGTGACGCGCGGTTCATTTATATTTTTTTCTTATCCATTTCAACTCGATCACATGTAAGGTATTACTCAGCGTCGCTTTAAAACGTTATCGCCCTGTCTCGGGTGAAAAACGACTATTTGTCAACTTGAATTCGATGGGAATCCTTAAAAAGTATAAGGAAATACACTTAGGTTTTTAGGATATTACCTATATCTCTATTAATGTTTTTACAGCGTCATTGTTAGTTATAAGTTTGTTTGAGCTAAGGAAAGGTTGTAAAGTTTCTGATGCCATTCACAAACCGAATAGTTGAAGGCAAGTCAAAGAAACACACAATCCTAATTATTGGATTACCATCCAATAGTCAGAATTGTGGTTTCGATAGAAGCGATGCAGAAGTTTTACCTCCTAAATTAAAAAAGAAAATCTTTTATTTCATAAAAAAAGCTGGCAAAGAACACATAGCATAAAAAAAAACATTTAATTGATTTGCTGGTAAACAAATAGAATAAGATAAAACTGGCTGGTTCCAAATAAAAAAAAAATAGAATAAGATAAAAAATGAACACAAATGAAATGTCAACCATCATAAACAAACGACTTACTGAATAAGAGAGCAACTAGGATGTAGAAGTCAGAATATAAATAATTTCCAACGAGTTAAGATAGAAAATAATAAGCTATTACAAATAGGAAATGTCCGGAAGCTGCAATACGGTACGCGGGGGACCTCAAGACGAAGTGAGGTGGGACTTCAAGCTATATGTAACTCCTTTATTTTCTTTAAAGCGGACTTTTACAATGGTGCACTTCGATTCTCTAAAGAGTCACCCTTCCGAAACGCTAGCCTTTCGGTATTGAAAATGTTCATATTAACACTTTCACTGTCCGACGCCAGACACAATAGAAATTCAATTGTTATGAGCCACATGTGGCTCATGGGACTGGGAATGGGTTAAGAACATATTGCCTAACAATAACATATCCATTGAATTGTTTACTGCTGTTTAGTATATTTTAAAAACCAGTCTTGTGCTGCAAGTAAAATTACTTTGCAACAATGTTATTTACCCAACAAATAATACCCCAAAAATATCATTGTTAATACACTCTAAAACTGCATAATTCTTACATATAAATGTATAAATACAGTGCAAATAAGCTTTTTATAGTAGGTAATCATAGCATAATACAACACAATATGATAGGAAGTAACAGTAAATAAATCTAACCGAAATCAGGTATCAATCATGAAAATCGTCAGTGAGTATCAAATTATAATCATGTTAAAACATTTATTCATGCAAGTTCTGAAACCAACTTAAACTCAAAGGATTCTGACGAAATTATAATAATCTTACAAAAGAACCGTTGGAATTGAAAGTATGGATCAGACAGCATTAGCATTTATATTCAGATTTTGAGGTAAAAGTTACTTATCGTTGCTTAGCATTCTCTTTAGTCTTCCTCCGTGAAGAAACTCTGTATTTAAATCTTTGTATATATTTATGAATTGTCTACGTCTTCGTGGCGTCGTAGGATTAAGGATATTAATGTTAAAACGAGGCGTGAACTGCCACTGCCTTAGTAGTAAGTAAGCACCTTATTGGTTGTGATTTATTCAGAATTTGGTGAGTGACTATCTTGTGATGCCTTAGCTTAACTATAAAAAAATGAGGTAAAAGAAACGAAAATAATCAGTAATTTAATTATAATATATATCAAGAAAACTCACCAGTATGAGTAAGTGCCTCTAATGCACTGCTGTATCGCTTTTCATCAAAACCTGCTTCTGCTACTCAACTTGCAGGTGTGTGGTCTGTCTGAGTGTCTATACGCGCCCAGCTCCTGGTCTCCAGGCAAGTACCTGGTCCAGACGGAGTAGTAGAGGTTTATAATATTAAATCAAACAACAATATGAGATTATTATGTTGTACCTTTTAATCGCGGGAGAAGCCGCTGGCAACAGCAAATTAAAATTAAATAAATAAAAAATATAAAGTTACTTTGGTTTTGATGGTAATTTCATATGATGATTAATTAAATAGTTTATTAATTATTCTTAATTTACATTGTAACTCAAATCCTTCCGGTCAATCGATGACTAATTGGTATGTAGTTAATTTATTTTGAGTTGCTCTGCTTTTCATTTATTTTAATATTGTACCAGTAAAAACGTACCCAATTTTTTTATGGACGGAACATATTAATCGTAGACCGACAGAAATAATGTCAGGAAATGTAGAAGCTTTATGTGAGTAATTATTTTGTTAATGTGACGTTCATAAGCGTAACATTGTGACTTAAGGGAATCAATAATTATGACTTAACTTGTTTTTTTTATACTATGACATCGATTTGTTCTGGTGCACTTGTTAGTCTTGCAAATTGCAGCCACGATTGACGCTCGGCTGTGGCGATACATCGATCACGAAATCGTTAGCAACAGCGGTAAATAGCGTTCGTGCAACCTGTTTAATAAATAACCTATGAGTCACAGATGGATCATCTCTGCTTACCTCAACAACACACTAGCTTGAACTTAAATGAAAAATCACTAAAACAATAATACACCAATAACGGCACCGCAGAAATAAAATACGCTATCTTAATTTTCAAAGGTTAGGCAGTAGGTGAGCACAATGAAATAAATCTGGCGCGAAAACTGTTGAACTTGACCCTTCCTCATAAACAACATAGACCTTTACTCTCGGCTACGGATTTGGCATGCCACTATTTCCCCACGGAGTTATATAGGGCGATTCCATAATTTATACTGGCTGAGTGATTTGAAAACGTATTGAGAGTAAGATATAGTGAACGAAAATATTGCAAAAAAGAATACTTATTTTCTAATTTCGAAAAAATCTTTGGAATAAGAAAAGAATCAACTTTTTTAAATATGTAAGGAGAAATAATTAAGAGGTAAAAAGTTGCTTGTAAAGTAATATCTAATATTACTTTACAAGCAACTTTTTAATAAAAATTATACCTAAGGTATAATAGCAAAAAAAAACTACTTTACTTGTTGACGGCTTTATCAGTGAGACCTTGCACGCCTGGCATGGAGTTTAAAGGTTTTGTATTTATTTACTGTAAGTAATATAAAGTTACTCACGTCGTGGATCATAAAAATTTACAAATATTACTAACGGTAGCTATGGAAAAGCTATATTTATTTAACTTCTTGCACTTAATGCCTTAGACATTCTCTACCAGTCAACATAGGGTGGTGCAGCGATAATATAACAGTTGGTGCGACATTATGAGTAATGATATTAGAACACATTTAGAGATATATTCTGTAAAATCTGGGTAGTTTACTAAGTGAAGTAAGACTTGGATGCAACTGGGATAACGCTATGACATTGATAAAATTTTGTGATACAAAAGTAATATTAGCACAAAATAAAATAAACAATAATTCAGCTCATTCATTTCACGGTGAGGATAAGTAATTAGATTTGTGTATCGATTGTTGGTTATGTTTAAGAAAATAATCTTGTTTATCTAATCTAATAGTGCGATCGCCTAAACCATTTAAACCAATACACCACATATGCAGTAAGCAATATAAAAATGATATCGAATTTTGTAAGCTATTGAATAATATGCTCATAGATTTTTTTAAGACTGCCTCGTTGGTCTCGCAGCATAAATGTGCGCGTGGGATAGGGAGGTCTCGGGTTCGATTCCCGGGTCGGGCAAAGTGTTATTGGGTTTTTCCGTTAGGAAATTCTCAGTAGCAGCACGGAGTCTGGTAATGTGCCCGGTACGGCAATAGGCTCGCCCCCTATTACGTGGGACCTAAAAATTCATGGCGAAATGTGGGTGTAATATTACACCTCTGCCTACCCCTTCGGGGATACAGGCGTGAGTCTATAAATATAAAAAAAATGTTTTTTAAATAACAATTAACGGACATTATACTATTTAAAATTATTCTGTATTAGAATTCCAAAAAGTAAGTCACACAATGTGATTCAAATACAATTACACGTATTCGTGTGAACCCAAGCATCAAAAGGAAAATTGTCACCATTATCTAATGTGAGTACGGGTTTACCCATGAGACGCCTTCGCATACAGATTTGAAAGCGTACTACATACCTTGTGTGATACCCTAGAGGCTTACTACAATTTAGTTTGGTCTAAGCACTACTGTAGATAGTACTACTGAAATGGTTATTAGGCTATTTACTAACAATTGGTGTAATTAAAAGCGGACTTAGATAAATGGAGCATGTGACACTAAGACTTATTGTGGTACGAATTTATAGCGAAAAGAAATATAGCATAGCACACTCTACTAAAACTTAAGTCATTAAACCACCTAGAAGATAATGGTATAACGTACAATGAGTATTGCGCTTTTTATTACGGCCGGTTGGCGTAGCGGGAGTGTAAGCGACTGCTATGTCGAAGGTCGCGGGTTCGATTCCCGCTCAAGTAAAAAATTTGTGTGTATGAACATTGATGTTTGTCTTGGTCTAGGTGTTTCTATGTATAATATGTATGTATTTACAAAAAAAAGTATATATGTATGTTTATCCATTATCTAGTACCCATAGTACGACTGCACGGTTGGCGTAGTGGTTTAAGCGGCCGCCTCACCGCTTGACACTGCGCCGAAGTGTTGTGGGTTCGATCCCCACACGAGGCAACACTTTGTGATATTCATAAATTGTTGTTTCGAGTCTGGGTGTTCATTGTGTCCGTTAGTTGTGTGTTTGTAAAGTCCCCCGCGACACAGGATTTAGTCCTAATGCGGGAGTTGTCTTTTTAAACACAAAAAAAAAAAAATAAAGTGCAAGCTCTGCTTAGTTTGGGACTAGATGGTGTTGTGTGAATGTGGTAGAATATTATATTATTATATTATATTAAGATTATTTATAAGGGATATTCTGTTGTATAATTTGATTATTATAATAATAATAAACGTTTATTTCAGAATTGTTGCTTCCATAAATTAGTTAGTAATCCTACTTATATTTACTGTTAGTTACCTTACATCTAATATACAAGTAGTTACCTGATCGGATGTGACCGGCCGATACAGGGAAGCTGTCTACTTGATTGCGTGCAGTCGTATCCAGCGTCCAAGCATCGGCGAGTCCCACCGATCAGCTAGCTCTTGCAGGATCGCATTGGGGCTGGCGCGCACGCGGCACAATAAAGAAGTACATCTCTTCCGCATGATGGTCGAAAAGTTATCAACGTTTGCGCCCGCAAACATCCCGGACGCACTGCAAAACAATTTTTTTTTACAATATACCTAGTAAGTAATGAAGATTTTGAAGACCTTTTAAAGAGTGTCCAAAATTGACTATCTACGTACAAACATCAAGAAAAATCCAGACTTAAAAGTATGTGTCAAACATCAACGCTTTTGTTTAAAACAGACCAAATGAAAAATCAAATGTATGTATTTTTGTTTCTGAACAAGAGCAATGCTTAAAAGTAATAAATAAAGGACTTAAGCACAGTATACGCACGTTCTGTAACAAACAAAAAAATCAATGAGCCAATTTCACATCGGGCAACCAGTAGAATATACCCACTTTATTTTTCATTGCGTCTCGTCTCACATCTATAGGGTCCGTCTCCTCCAATTTTGGCTACAATTAAACGTAAGCATTAATTACATTGGCCCCTACCCCCACCGCTTCTGCCTTATTTCCCTTTTGCTTATTCAGCGGCAGCTATCACGTTTTTATAATGACCGCTGGATGTGGCTTCTATATTCGTAGCGTGGGAAACAAATTAACACATATTTCTATGCTGGTGATTAATATCATCATCAATGGTGGTAGTCTACTGCGTAGTTTAAGCGTTCAGATGTCCCAAAATGTTCATAAATTCGTATTAAATCTCTTTTAGTATCAATATCTAGACTAACTTAAAAAGTGTGACCTTCACTGGTGGTAACAGTTTTATCTGAGCAAGCGGCAAATAAACTTTGTCACCGTGGCTCCTTGCAACAGCCGTGTCATGACTGTTTTGTACAAGGTATGAATATGATTACTTACTAAGAAACGAAAAAGAGACTTCAGCTCATACGTCACAAAATACGATGCTTTCCTTGTTGCTTCGGTTGGATGAGTATAAGAACTTCTCCTGCGAGGCTCCACTTTAAACTTTTCCATGGCCGAGACTGACATTGACATAGCACATCCATCCGCTAAACATCAAGAGCCATGTTACGATTTTATTGTAGGCAATTTACGGTGCGATATACGGGTCCCTTTAACGCCAACCCTCCGTATAATTTGGATTGTGGGACTAATAAGAAAGAAACAATGCTAATGAAATAATACCTACTAATGAAGTGTTTACGTATAATTTTAATTAAAATTTCAATGTGTTGTGGTTACAATTTATTGTTATAAGAAGGTTATTACTGGATTGGGGTTAGACATATATTTCTGATGTAACATGACATAGTATTATGTTCGTAATATTTCGCTGAAGGGTTAGACAGATACGGTTCACATATTTCGTTAGCATTGTGTGAATACTGCAAAATAAGATCAGACTCTGATAACATTTATCATATTTTATAGCCTAAGCTAAACAGTTATCCACATAATAATATTTCAACCCAATGCTAAACATTAAACGTTGGGTATAGTAAAGTTATCGTAATTGTCATTTATTTTAAATTGTAACTGTATCAAATATTATCATCATCATCAGCCTTTAACAGTCCACTGCTGGACTAGGCCTCTCCTTTGAAAGGAGGAATTGGCCTACTATGCCACGCTGGCCAAACGGGTTGGTATAGGGTTTGTATCAAGTTTTCCTTCTCTTACAGTGCTGTTCTCTGCATAATAGGCTCCCTCTGTCGGCTCTTACGACACCCATGGGATGATATGGGGTGGTGACAATCCGTATTCTTAATCCGTCACCGCACAGACGAATAAGTACCCATCCTATTACGTGTGATCTAAAAATTCATAACATGGCGTAAGATTACACTTCTGCTTACCCCTTCGGGGATGCAGGAGTGAATGTTTGAAAAAAAAATTAAGTCTGTTTTGCTCTATTTTGTACATTGGATCTACATCATCTTCACATGGCACGGCGTTTTCTCATGATCTATGTAACTATAATATATACTCGCCATAATTATTTACAAATCTTAATTACATGCTAAGTGTAGGATAGGATAAAGGCAGCGATAGCCGAGTGGATATACCAACAGACTGCCATGCAGAGGGTGTCGGGTTCGAATTCACGGCGCGCACCAATGACTTTTCGGAGTTATGTGCGTATTGAATTGTTAATTATCGCTTGTCCCGTGCCTCGGAGAGCACGTTAAGCCGTCGGTCCCGGTTGTCGTGAAGATCTTTGACAGTCGTTACAGGGCGTCAGTACCTTCTAAATAAACTGACACTAGTCTAAACCATGGAATATCGCTATCCCTTCGGGTTGCGGAGGTCAGACAGGCAGTCGCTCCGTGGAAAAGCTAATATTCAGCCAAATCCGGTTAGACTAGAAAGCGGACTCCAGATTGAAACTGGGATAACGCTAAGAGGATGATGATGAATTACATGCTAAGTGTAAAAGCAGTCTAAATTATTTTTGTGTAATTACATCAATATAGTCAAGTGTACTTGGCCAGTACTAAATAAATCAGGTCCCTAGTGTTTGGAAAGCTTAAGCCTAATTACAGCTATCTATTATTACCGAACCATTTGGCGATATACAAACATTACATATTAATATCGCAAAGACCAACAATACGCTTTAAACACATTTTGTAGATTTTGACTTAGAGTTTTAATCAAATTCGTTTCGACCTATATGTCAAGTGACTAAAGTAACCTATGGACTCTTGACAAGTATGTCTCTATCTGTTGGAGAGGCCTATAACCAGCAGTGGATTATGGTAGGCTGATGATGATGATGTCTCTATCCTCCTCATAAAAAGTACTAAACATCATGCCAGTATCACGCGATTATAATGAACATTAAAATACGCAACTGACACAAATACACATTTGTGAAGCAAGTAAGAACATACAAAATTTACTTTACTTTAATTAATTCAATAGTTCAATGCCAAAGAAATATTTTCCTTACCGTCTATAGATACACGACTTTGCATAACTTCAATAAGCAAAAACACCTACCAGCCATTAAATATTTCAATCAACCATTGCCCTAAGCAACTTGGTACAGACATTACTCTTGTAAATAATCAAGCAAAGATGGGTAGTCGCAAATTGATTACTATAACGTAATAAATCATGTCCCTAGGGCGGCAGAAACCCCGATGTTAATTATATTATCATTACAATAGCTGTATAATATAATGAGTTATTTTACATAACCTTCCGGCATCTGCTGAATGTTACACAGTATTGAAATATTAATATTTATGTTTGGGCTATGTTTAAAATACCAGGTATTCTAGATTTTGTAACAGAGTTTATGGTTTTACCTAATATAAAGTAATCCCATTGGATTACTGTTCACTTGGGCACAAATAAACTACTTAGTTATGCAATATTGTATCGCTTTTAGGTCTTGTGTTATTAACAGTAATATCTCTTTCAAGCGGAGCTTTTATGTTTAAAGAATGGTTGAGAACTCCACGGATCTATACTTTAAATCTGTAATCTGGTCCGAAATAGGCTGGATCAGATGGAGAACTTTGTGTTTTCTGGCTTTATAGGAATATGCTATTCTGAAATAAATATCACTTTCAACTTAAAGTAGCGCTAATAGCGTGATTTGACTTTCTGATCGCAATAGGTCGGAAAAGTTAAGCAAAGCTTACACAGGCCACCACTTGGATGAGTCACCTCGTGTGGCATTTACACCAGAACGCTAACTTACTTCGAAGGGAACAAAACGCTGGCAGGTATGTCTCGTTTCGTGACTATAATCATTAGGCCATATGGGAGGCCTTCGGGCGGTTTAAAAACTATAACACCAGACCGCTGCAACCACGACCGGAGCAAGTCTGTCGAAACGTTGGCAAATACCGAGGTACTTATGCATTAAATGTCTATATTAATCGCGAGTAAGACCCGCTAAATAACCTTATATAATATAACACCAGAGTTGGCCACAGACTCCCACGAAACTAACAAACAAACATAGTTTCTGTGGGCGGCATAGCGTTCTCATAATCCTTCGACAGTCAAATAGAGTTTCATAGACAAACGCTCTTCAAAAATTCGCATATTTGCCACACTGACTACCTACGCATGCCAGAAAAATTAAATATATTGGATCGCTATATTACCGACATCGCAAGAAATCTGATTACCTACACATGTTATTCCAAGAAATCTGTTTACATATCCTATCAAAAGTACTTACCTGTGACTTCAATAGTTTACAATCGTGCAAAAATTCACCGTCTGTGTAAAACAAGACGTCTCTATCAACATTACCGTTGTAAATAATCAAGTGAACTTAGGCGGGTAGTCACAAATTGCGCGCAGTACGCAATAAATCATGTCCCGCGGGTGCCAGTAGCTAAAGCCTAATTGTATTATTATTTATAGCCGTTAAGGCAATATTGTCCTGTTTGCACTGTTTTGTCCAAACACTTCGCTGGACGCTTTATTGGGCGAGGAATTAAAATTGAATGTAAGTACTGTTCTTGGGCTACACGTTTGTTTTCTAAGGAGTATTTGCGTCTATGTATGATATATTATGTGATGTTGGTATTAAGAATGATGTGAGGAGGAGCTTTAGGAGGGCTTATTTCATTATTAGTATCAGTCAATTACTATTTTCCGATCAAATATTTAAACAAGACATATTTTGTAGTTACGGTAGAGAGGTACTTTATATGTTTTTCAAAATGGAACTTATAGCAAAAATGCTCTTTGGTGTAGTATCTGCAGAATGAAAATTACTTATAATATATCAGTTTCGTTGATCCAGAAGATATTTGTCAGTAATTATTTAATGAACTTTAACAGTGTACTTGTAGTCAGTTGACACATATCTTTTATATTTAAATTTTTAGTGCCACTTGATTGCAAAATAAAGTTTAATATTTTTTATAAAATATAGTAATTTATTTACACGAACTTGTGTTTCGATTAATTGATATTTCGGCACTGTTGCAAGCGCCAAGTTTACAGATGTACTGTCACAACCACGAAAATTTAAACTCCTATAATTTAACACAAATATATAATTTGAAAGCAGTACGATTTATTGTACCATTCTAATAACTCTTCTCTTAAATTATAAAATTAAAAACGAATATACTTATTACAAAATTTCTCTTGGAAATTCTTGAATATACACTCGCGTGCAAGTAAATCGACTCAAGCCTCAAGTGCGCATAAAAAGTGATATAACATAAAAATGCCTTATTTTACCTCTATATAATGTTTTACATAATTAAAGCCTAGTAATTGAGCTTTAAAATGATGTAAGTTGCATGAAAATCGATTCAGTAGGTTAGTAAAAAAGGTGAATGTCAAAGATATTGTAAAAAAATTTGAAAATTCATACACTTTCACAGTATGGGGTTATTGGGTATAAATAAAACAAAATGTGCATAAGATAAAAAATGTATTCGTGTCAATTTTTAGTGTTCCCTCCTCCAGCCCTGATCACTGCTCTCAAGCGATTCTTCATCGACCTTATCAACTTTTTAATTCATGATTGTGGTATTCGGCCCCACTCTTCTACCAACGCAGTCTTGAGCTCATTGATGTTTGTCGGAGCTGGATTCCTCGCCCTAACTTTACTTTTGAGCTCGTCCCATATGTGCTCAATGGGATTTAAATCGGAGCTGAGCGCTGGCCAATCCATAGTGTGAATTCCAACTTCATTCAGGAACTCACGTGTGGCCCGAGCAGTGTGACATCAGGCATTGTCATGCATCAAGATGAAATTATCCCCAATAAAGCCTTGATAAGGGACAACTTGATCCAGTAGAACATTTTCAATGTAACGATCACTCGTCAGACCTCCTCCCCGGCCTCCCCCAGGAACGAAAACAAGGTCCGTTTTTGCTTCCAAGGAAATTCCAGCCCACATCATGCAAGAACCGCCACCAAATGCAACGGTTTCAACAAAGCAGCACTGTGAAAACCGTTCACCAGGACGCCGGTACACCCGACCTCGCCTGTCGCTGCCATGCAGACACATCCTCGTCTCATCTGTGAACAGGACCGACTGCCATTGCTCTATGCTCCAATCCAAGTGCTCTCGAGCAAAGTGAAGGCGTGCTTGACGGTGGGCTGTGGTCAACTTCGGGCCTGTAGCGGGTCTTTTCGGAGTAAGGTTAGCTTCCTTCAACCTTCTTCTAACTGTCCACTGACTGACAGTTACTCCGCGAACTTGACGTAGCTCCTGCTGCACATCCACGCCGGTAAGGTGTCGATTTCGGAGAGAGGTCGAGACCAAAAACCGGTCGTCACGCTCCGAGGTGCACCGGCGTCGGCTGGTATTAGGCCGCCGAGTGAAGGCACCACTCTCTTGAAACCTCCTGTACACTCTCGAGACAGCAGACTGACTCATATTCAACCGACGAGCGACTTCTCGCTGGTTCAACCCTTCTTGCAACAGGGCAACGACTTGAGCGGCTTCTTCAGGTGTTGTGTCCATAATTTTCTTCAAATGACGGCTTCAATTTGCAGAGATGTGTTCAGGTCAACGTCTAGTGAGCGACTGATAAGAAAAAACGATTACAGGGGGTTTATATAGCGGGTTGTGTCGCGCAAGTTGTGTATAGAGCGCAGAGCAGTTTATGGGAGGTTGCGTTTAGTTGCATTCTAAGGACATGTGTTTATTTAAATAACTGAAATTACGCTACCATTTTAAAGCCTAATTACTAGGCTTTAATTATGTTAAACATTATATAGAGGTAAAATAAGGCATTTTTAAGTTATATCACTTTTTATACGCACTTGAGCCTTGAGTCGATTTACTTGCACGCGAGTGTATTACGCGCATTTCAATTTCTAAAGAAAATCGTGTTCATTTGAACTAAATTAAATTTAATCGTCAAATTGAGTACTTAATCCATATTAATTAGCTACAGGGAGGAGCGCGGCGCTATGAAGCGCGGTATTGATATTTAATTTAATATATCTGGTTTACCAACCCATCTATAACTAATAAATGGTGTAGATATACTAATGGCATCTTACCAAGATTGCTTACTTAAGGATTAACCGGAATAGGTTAGGTAAAGGACTTCGTGGCATCGCTTGAACTGTGGATTACAAATTAGAACAGTCTATTTAGAAAAAGAATCTACCCAAGATGGGACGGAAGTGATGTTATTATTTTAATTCGAAATTATGCTAGTTTTCGCATTTTCTAATATAGTTTTAAGTTGTTATATTGTGTAACAACGTAGTCTATTTTTAAATATTCTATAAAAACATTTTTTTAAATTTTAAATCATAAATATCGCATACTTGCTTAACATCCCTGCGCAATGAAATGTACCCAAAACCCCAAACCCTTGCCAGTACGTCATGCTTTTCGTTATTTCAATATAATTCGTCTTTTTGATATCCTAGTAAAGCTGTGTACCTTAACCTTTAGTTGGGCTTGCCTTCACCTCTACATACCCCTTCGGGGATACAGGCTTGAGGCTATAAAAAAATAAACAACTTGTTCACATTTATTTAATTTATCTAAATACATCGAGTTAGCATTCATCGTGAATTGGTTACCCAAGGACACCTCCGAATTTCGAAAACCACAAACGATTCGTCTGCTCCTAAACAGCTTTCCAATTACTTTGGACAAAATGTTAATTTAATAGTAAATGCGTCGCGTATTTACTTGAAACAAAATATCAAACCAGTTTACAAAATATTGCACAATCTGTTGATAATTTACTTTAACAGTACGTGCTCCAAATTCCGTAAATAAAACCGCCAAGAAACTATGAAACCCGTGAGCGGAAATGCAGATATGAGCGATACGAGAACAGCTTAGTATGCAGCAGCTATGTTCAGTTGCTCGTATTCGCCTGCGGTTAAGATAAGGTTGCTAGGCGCATTTCCTCAAATGCGAGTGTCTTCTGCATTATCTAGTTTTCAACTTGCGGAATGCATCGGCGGCATAATAATTATGGCTATTTTTCTCCGTTTGGCTTCAGATAACAAGTTACATTTTTGTTTGTTGGGTGAAAAATAATTGTTAAATGGAAAATAATAACAGGAACCAAACTACTGTTAACTTATTTTATTTCAGTGTGGTTTAAAGTTTCTAAATTTAAATCGTCAGGGCCAGTATTAAATGTTTCGCTATAAACTGATGTTTTGGTTACTTTCCTAGAACTGTGTTTACGGAAAACTGGGTGGCATTAAGTATATAAATGTCTAAAGTATCTACTGAAAGTTTGCGACAGTTGTATGCGTTACACAAACAATGAGCTGACTGAAATACTACGTACAGGTACATTTACATAAACTAATTAAAGGCTTGATTTATTTATAAAAATAGCTTACAGAATCCTTATGTCTAATATAGCATCACCAGACCAAACTTTTGTGAAAAAAATTAACAAACAATTTAACACATTAACCCTCCTCGCTTAAAAATGGTTAACGCTAAAGGCAACCCACATACTTTTAATAATTACATCAATTCAACTCTCTTCAATTCTCTTGAAACTAAAACAGTTTAATTTGACTCAGAAAATGAATAAAGAGAACGTCTCAAAGAAAACTGTAAAGAGAATGCCGGCACGTCTAACTTAGTTTCAAAAAACCGATATCTAAGGCTGCCTATCCACTATAGCAATGAAGAGCGGAGCAGTGTTAATAGAAATCTACAGAAACACCGCAGCGGAGGTTTCGAGCATTTCTTCTAGTTGTATTGACACAGCTCCGCTCCAGTGAACACGCAGCCTGTCTTTATTCTGCCCACACGGCATTGAATCGCAAACTTTATAAAACCTTTTAGTTTAAGTTTCGCAACAATTTCCTCCTCAGGCATTACCCCATACACACAACATACACATTATAATATAAAATAGCTTTTTTTCCGAAGTAGTTCCCTTGCAAGCCAGTCAGATAAACCGCGTAAGTTTGCTACTTAAATTATAGGCCAATTGGGAGAAGAATTTACGAAGGAAATCTAATATTTGAAATTGTTGGATTAAGATTGAGACAAGAGACTTTTCAGTTGTGTAAAGCACTCAAATTGGTTCCGTTGCTGACAAATTGGTCCAAGAGAGGCAATTATGTGTTTGATGTAATTAAGTTCTAGTGTAGGTCGTTTGACAAAGCAGAAAATGTAAATGAGAACTTAAAAATGTTATATACTTTTTCTACTATTTTGCACAAACATCCTAAGTTTTGATACGTCAGGATCACAAAATTTTAACACATTGGCAAAGTTCTATCGGGTTCGATCCCCAGAATATATCCCGGGCACACACCTCTGACTTTTCGAAGTTATGTGTGTATTAAAAATGTTAATTATCGCTTGGTTTTAAATGTGCCAGATAGATGGCAATAGGCTCGCCCCCTATTACAAAGGCGTGAAGTTATTGGCAAAATTGAGCATCACTTCCAAGGACACCACTTTGGATGGGTGTCAATTTTACAACAAAACTGCTGCAGAACCTGCTTTTATGTATTTCACAAAGGATTTAGTCTTTTATTTTTCTACTAAACGTAATAATATTTACATGGCCTCTTCAAACGTCTATTAGGCAACGTTTTAGAATTTCAAATTATCTACCAAAGAAAAACAGGTAAGAAACTTTCTCAAATAAGATACCCAATTTGGGTAGACCCCACTTAAAACTGTATAAAGCTCGATAAAAAGGTCTTATTTAATTTAAAGAGAATTTACTTTGATTAGGAATCAATAGAATCCGCGTACAGTAAAAAGGCACTTCGAACATAATCTTGCGGATTGGTGGAATTCAATTTTCTCGTTGCACTGGAAAAACAATAAGCGCCAAGTTCGAATGGAACTCGTATCGATATTCGATAAAAAAGTTGTATCACCATTAAACATTCGTTTATCCCCACTGATGCTGCTCCTAATATTTATTTATTTATTTATTCTTCATATACACAAAGTATATAGGCGGACTTAATGCCATAGGCATTATCTTCCAGTCTACCTTAGAGTGGTGCAGAGAGATAAGAAGTAGGTGTATCATGTGATGTAAGTTAAGAAAAAAAAACTAAATATTTAATTAAAATTCTTGATCATACTAATTATACATACTTACATAAATATATATTATAATAAAATACATAAACTTAGTACATACACAATAAATACAAACATAATAACAATTAAAATCAGAAATGAGCTATAGACTTTCTTATACTGATACATATTATAAACATAAACATATACCTAGTTAAGATAGCGACTTATGATATATTCGCGGACTCAGCTAACAAGAGTTCCTTTACTTTGGACTTGAATATGAATTTGATTTTAGCCATTCTGATCTCAGGAGGAGGAGCATTACATAGAAGAATAGATTGAACGGTGATAGAAGAGTGAAGGAAATCAGATGTGTGAGTAGGTAGCGAAGATTTTGCTCATGATTAGAACATAGGTACTGAAAGTAAGGAGTCATATAGTGAGGAGAAGTAGGAGATGCGAGAATAGTGTATAAAGTAGTGAGAGCACGCAAACTACGGCGTTGACGTATAGGGACCCACTTTAATTGGGAACGATAAGTAGACACATGGTCATACTTACGGAGATTAAAAATGAATCGAATGCAGTTATCCAGAAGACGGTCAAGTTTATTGAGGAGATCTGCATTCAGGTCAAAGTAACATACATCACCGTAGTCGATCAGAGGGAAAATCAAAGTTTGCACAAGCATTGTTTTAGTCTCGGAGTAAGAGTAAGAGAGTAAGTTTTTAAGGCGGTAGAGAGCACGCAAAGTGCAGGTAATCTTCTGACTAACCTGTTTCACCTGAACCTCCCAATTCAGCCTGGTATCCATGTGTAGCCCAAGATTTTTAACTGTGGGGTACAGATCGACGATAGTACTGTTAACAATTATAGCTGGTAGTGTCATTAAGTCTAATCAGCTTAGAATTCGTTGTCTGTCCACAATTATGGCCTGAGTCTTGCAAGAATTTACGGTGAGTCCAAACTTGTCAGACCATGTCTTTATGGTCGTCAGATCCCTATTAACCTTGTCAATTGCCTCCGCTACGCATTCCACACTTACATGGGAGTAAATCTGCAAGTCATTGGCATACAAATGGTAAGCGCACTGAAGATGTTGAGGTAGGAAATTTATGAAAATAGAAAATAAAAGAGGAGAGAGGATGCCGCCTTGAGAAACGCCAGATGTGACGGGCACTGGATTAGTTCTCAACTTATCTTCGAGGTCGTCAACAGTCTGTCCGCTTCGATGAGTCATCCTCGGTGTGGTACGACCCTACACCCCCGAGGATGACTCATCGAGGCGGACAGACTTTTTATAGGTAGTAGAGCCTTGCTGATTTCAGCATGAATGGGCCGGCTCGACCGGGGAAGTACTACCCTCTTACAGAAAATCAACGTAAAGTAACAGTACCTGAACTGTTGCGTTTCGTTTGGTGAGTGAGAGTGCCGGAGGCCCTGTCCCCTATTCCTTCTCCATCATCCCACTCCTTATCCTACCCTTTTCCCAACCCCAAGTGGCGGCAACGCACTTGTGACTCCTGCGGTGTTGCTTGTGTCCATGGGCGGCGGTAATTGCTAACCATCAGGCAATCCGTCTGCTCGTTTGCCGCCTATTACGATAAAAAAAAAAAAGACTGTTGACGACCTCGAAAATAAGTTGAGAACCAATCCAGTGCCCCAGCCAAGACCTTGAGATGGGAGAGGATAGATAAAAGGACATCGTGACTGACGGTATTGAAAGCATTATAAAAATTGATCAACACTTGAGTAGTGATTTCGGTATTCTCCATAGCCTCTCGAATATTGCCAGTTACTTTGAGGAGGGCGGAGGTAGTGCTATGACGAGGCCTGAAGCCTGACTGAAATGGACTCAACAAGTAATTGTGGTAGACAAAACGAGACAAATGTTTGTTCACACAGGCCTCAAGCACTTTGGATAGGAAGGGTAAGATGGAAATTGGTCGGAAGTGTTGAGGAAGAGTAGGATTGGGGATTTTGGGCAGAGGAATTATATGGGCTTTGTGACACAAGGAAGGAAAGGTACCAGAGGTAAGGGCAAAGTTTCTGATGTGCTGATCTAGG
Organism: Euclidia mi; assembly: GCA_944739405.2. Lineage (NCBI taxonomy): Eukaryota > Metazoa > Arthropoda > Insecta > Lepidoptera > Erebidae > Euclidia > Euclidia mi. The sequence goes on from OX123184.2 coordinate 33,728,901, forward strand.
ATCGTTGTAATCATACGCCGGCTAATGTTGTCGCATCCCACAGCATTTGACCTTATGGAGAGGATTATCTTTTTGATCTCGGCTGGCGACTCTGGAGAAAAGCAAAAATATTCAATTTTGGGTTGAGGCAACCCGGCTAAATAGTTGACAGTGAAACTCGTAGTTTGGTGATCCAGTGAATCAGTAGAGGTGAAATGTTTGTTGATATCATCCAAACTAAGAGTCCCATGGTAGTCAACATGCCGCTGTTTGCCAATACCTAGAGTTCCAAGGAACTTCCAGATATTAGCAGCTGATGAAGAGCTGATATTATCGAGAATATGTCGGTGTTTAGCGTTGCGTACCATCTGATTGCACCGATTCCTTGCAGATTTAAAAAAGACCCAGTTTTCCTCACAACGATCCCTTTTGTATTTCCGATATGCTCGGTCTCTACGACGCATTGCCGTCCAACCACCCGTTGTAATCCAAGGTGCAGGAGGGCCTTAGCTTTACACATCTAACTGGAGCATGTACATCATATAGACCGCAGACCGCCTCATTGAAGAGATTAACCTTTTCATCTACAGTGGAAGCAGATAGCATTCTGTCCCAGTTCAGCTCAGAAGCATCCTCACCGAGTTTATTTACATCGATACGACCAAACCAACGCATGTGCAAAACTTTGGGCGGGGATTTGGGAGGTTTTAGAAGGTATGATAAATGAGGTCATGACGGAAAAAGCCAGGTGCAGAAAGTTGGCCGTGGGAGGTGGCTAAGGAAGTATCAGAGGTGAGGATTAAGTCAAGACAAGTGTCCACGCCATTGACATTGTGGTTAGTTGCTTGCAAAGGTAGTATTTGGAGGCTGGCTGACTGAACAAGGTCAAGTAATTTGCGGGAACGACTGGAATTTTGGGAAAGGCGATCGGTGTTAAAATCGCCCATGATGATGTGGTGTGTGTACTCTGACCCTAAAGATTTCAGAATCGGCTCGAGACTGGAGAAAAAGTCAACACAAGGAGGACAATACTGCCGCCATAATTTAAATCTAATAGCTAGTTTTTCATAATATTTTCTTGGGTTTACGCGAATGTTACACATTGAAATTAAACTACAGTTTACGGATTTTATCGCGTTATATTACTTTCACTGGTTATTTGTTATTACATTTAAACCGAAAGATCTAGAAACTACATTTTTATTACTAGCCGACGTTTCGAATTCTTTACAGGAGTCATGTTCACGGCAGACTGAGGTGATATTTGTCTTTGTCTTGAATTTAAAAGTTATCTCAAAGTACCCGAACATTTTTCAACTATTGGTGTTACTATCTACGCAGAATGTGCTCACTGTGTCTTGATGTCTTCTGGTGACTTTGTCCTTTTTGGGTTTCATTAGCCTGATAACAGGGTCCCAAGCTGGAGGTACATTCCAACCATCTTCCCTATTGAAATTAGGATGTTTTTTAATTTCAATAGCTTCACGTATCCTTCTTGGAATAAAGCGGTGTTCTTTTGCGAGTATCTGTGGTTTATCAAATCGCAGGTAATGGTTGGTTCCTTGTTCTACATGTTCATACACAGCAGATTTCGTCGAGCGTTTGTGTTTAATGTCAGCTATATGTTCCTTTAGTCGAATGCCTATGGTTCTCTTGGTTTGTCCAATGTATGAGAGCCCACACTCACAGTTTATCTTGTAAACCCCGGCCTCTTGTAAGGGTAACTGACACTTGACAGATGGTAATAATTGGCTTATCTTCGTTGGCGTCTTGTAGAAAGTTTTGATTGAAGCTCGCTTCAAAATGTAGCCAATCTTGTCGGTCACGCCCTTGATGTATGGGAGGACAGCAGGTTGTCTCCCTACTGTGGCTGGCTTGTTCTTCGGGGAACTGTGACGTTGGCGCGGTGGTCGGAGCTTGTTGTCTTGCAGAACTTGCTTGACATGTTGAAGCTCGGCGTCCAGGTGTTTCTTGTCACAGATCCCCCGGGCTCTCTGAAACAAAGACATTCCTACGGTAGCTAACTGTTTAGGATGGTGGTGAGATTCACCGTCTAAGTACCTATTTGTATGTGTTGTGACGTCAATCCCTGACGCATCGCTCGGCCCGGTCGACCCCGCCGCCCGCGCCCTGCAACGGACTATAAATACTGAAGCGCCGGCTGCGCTCGTCCCTTTCTTCTGGCGAAGCGGCAGACGAGCTAAGTGACCACCTTTCCCTCACGACCACCGGGCAGGCGGACCCTCAACAAATCACTTACCATCGCCGAATCACGCGACCCTGTTTATATCTTTTCGAATAAAATTTTTTTAGTAATTTTTTAGTAAGTGAAACGCTTTGCTAAATGATGTTTAGACTTACATGAAGAATTAAAGCAATTTTTATTGTAACATTTAACCACGTTTCTCATTTAAACACCCCCTAAGTAGGGATAACGTTACAGTGGACACCTGGAAGGTCTCCTTTGTCACAGTGGCGCACTCGGGAATATATAGGTAGGGTTTTGTTGTGAAACCGCTGCCCGGTGAGTCCCTTTTTTTTATTTTTGTGTATGTGTGAAATCGTTCCAAAGCAGTGTGTAATTATTTTAGTGGCATATATTGTTTTTTTTGTTCTGTTGTGCACGGAAGGTCGGTTTTGTGTTGCGCCGGTCACAACAGACAAATTTTGTCTTACTACGCATGGTAAGCATTTTTATATTATAACTATTTCTGTTGCCGCGTGTGATAATTAATTTTGTATCAACCGCATAAGTAACAAGTTATAATTGTTTTGCTTGCGACCACGTGTCAACTAAATGACGCGCTGTGGTCACATTCATTGACCGCATTCTTTGTATTGCGATTTAAGGCCTCGTGTCCTCTTACGACGTGCTAAGGTCACCTTCGTTGATCGTATGCTTCGCGATTAGCTTTTTTAAATGCCACTACGGTAATTAAGTGCTACTGGTAATTATTGCTAATAATCTGCTTTGGCTGACTTATGGAACGAATTCACACCCTTCTCTTTCCATTTCTTTCTATTTTTTAATATAACCTTCTGCTAGTGATTTTGCACGGCGATATATTTCTATATAGTAGCTATTATTCAATACATTTACCGCCCACTATGGCGATTATCTTTCAAATTTAAATACTTTTATTCTTTCTTACTAAGAAAGTTACATCTTTATTATGCCACGTGTACCTACCATAATTGGACTGGCTGAGAATGAACGTACCTAAAGATGCTAGCGTATTATATACTAGGTATTTAGCTAGAATTCCGCGTTCATTTATTAATAAAATGTACACGTGTCACATGCAGGTTGCTCACTAACAATAATGAACAAATTTAATCATTGTCTATTTGGTATAAAAATACGAATATCATTGTAGAATTATTGGTTGTTCGTTTTGTCAAATGTTTATTATGCTACAATCGTTGTTTTTGGTCTTCGATTTTATCTTCTTGTTGAAGCCTATGGCTATGTTATTTGAAAATGCATCTATTTATGCATTTACTGTTCATTGTGAACTCAAACATTAAATTCCTGCGTCGCAATTATTGTTTTTTTTTTTGTAATGTTTTGTGTCGCTAGGATTGTTTCTTTCAATGTCTGGTTTCTATTGAAATATATAAAACATATAATGATAAATAAATGGTAAAATTAAACCGCTGACGGCCGGAAAAATACTTAATTTTCAATATGTAACTGGTTTTCTTTATACAAAATGCTATGCATCTGGTTTTACTAAACCATCTTAAATAGTGCTGGTTATAATGTGTTCTTGTGTTTACGCAAATGTTATTATATCAAACTGAATTTATCAAACTTAATTTAATTGTAACTGACTTTAACTAAAGTGGGTATTTACATATAAATCAAATAAATAATTTTTATACCTCATTAATAACTAAAGTGGCTGTTTACACACAAATTAAATAAATAATTTCAATACTTAAATATCTAATGTGGGTATTTCTACATAAATCAATAATTTTTATACTTTAATAACTAAAGCAAATTAATTGATTTACAAGTTAAAGATAATACCATTTCGTATTTCACCGTCGTTTATTTTAAACCTAAAAGCTGAATAAAATAATTAAACCTTATTATATTACAGCTAAAACATGTTTATAATCAATTGGGTACAGTTTCATTCACAACAATGTAAGTCGCATATCTATACAAAGTTATAATTACTTACATAAGTATTTGTGAAGGCCAACAATAGTGCTATTGTTTCCGAGTTGGAGCTCACAAGATAATGCATTGTGTTTTGTTAACGATTCATATAAACATGCTAACATAAAACATGAATGGTTATTACTGTTATAAATTGTCGCAGAAATTTATTGAATGTAATATTGTTGCAAAGAATCTGTTATTTATCTAACTAAATATCGAAATATCAGATAACTATCTAACTATATAAATATCAGATATGTTTCTCTTGGTGATTTCCACAAAAAGATCTTAAATTAACTCACTACAAAGTTTAAGAATCTAATGATTAATGCTCATCACTAATGATCTAATCACTAAAATAACTTAACGCTTTGTTACAAATAGTGTATGGAGTCTTTGGCTCCCAATTGCAGCTAAATCATGTACCCGATTATCTTGTTGCATATAGCTTTAGTAATGACTGATCGAAATATAATAAAAAAAAAAAACCCTTATGGCTCAGTGGTTAAAAGGTTGTTGTCGGATCGATCTGGGGTTCGATTCTCGCTTGTGTTTTTTTTGTGTTTTTTAACTATGGTAGTGTATACTATATCATCGACCGTCTCCTTCGATGATGTATTATTCATTACATCTTACTAAGAATTGTGCATTTGTCTTTAATTAAATTGTATCGTGTTCAGAAACTAGATAATTACTCGCGTCAATGGAATGCGGTCAGCGCCAAGCGCGCAGTGATGACTCACGTGTTCACCGGCTCAAACTTTCGATCGCAGTAATCATTGTTATACCATTTTAAATGAATACAATTTGTCCTTGCAATATTGCATCGACCTTGTTAATGAGCAATTTGTTTGTGATATTGCCAACTGATCGTAATATTGTTAGTATCGTCATATCGTAAGATCGTAATATTAGTTTACGACTTATACATTTTCAATTTAATTTTACTTATCGAACCCGGGTTGTCAGGTGGTGCCTACCAACATAGACTGGGTGGCTATTTGCTCTAAAACTCACGTATAATAATACCTCTTCGCACGTCGTGTATTATAATGAATACGACTCGCATCGGGAATGAATGCTGGCTTGTTCATACGTATGATTGTGTGTGGGCCTTTTGAATGTGATGTATGTCAGGTAATAGGAACGTTCAATGCTTGGTGACGTATGAATGGTCGAGGGTTATACTTGTTTTTTTTTCTCTTTCAGGGTTAGTAGTTGCCTTGTATTTAACCTACTGACACCACCACCACTCATCTGTTTCAGGGTCCCGGAATGCAGTCGCCACCTACCAGCCACAGAATTTTCCCTCCGGAAAAATTCTGGCCTAAAAGGGGGAGGGTGTGACGTCAATCCTTGACGCATCGCTCGGCCCGGTCGACCCCGCCGCCCGCGCCCTGCACCGGACTATAAATACTGAAGCGCTGGCTGCGCTCGTCCCTTTCTTCTGGCGAACCGGCAGACGAGCTAAGTGACCACCTTTCCCTGACGACCACACCGCCACCGGGCAGGCGGACCCTCAACAAATCCCTCACCACCGCCGAATCACGCGACCCTGTTTATATCTTTTCTAATAACATTTTTTTAGTAATTATTTAGTAAGTAAAACGCTTTGCTAAATGATGTTTAGACTTACATGAAGAATTAAATCAATTTTTATTGTAACATTTAAACACCCCCTAAGTAGGGATAACGTTACAGTGGACACCTGGAAGGTCTCCTTTGTTACAGTGTCATGTGTGTATAAATGTAATAACAAATAACCAGTAAAAGTAATATAACGCGATAAAACCCGTAAACTGTAGTTTAATTTTAACTAGTTTTTCATGTTCAACATATGATAAATCACATACAGTAGAATGTAGGCCTTAAACTACCAATCGTCTTATACGTTTTAAAAACAATATTATCGCTAAACTCAATCCCTCAATATTGAACTCAGAAAACCCAAATACAATTTATAATTCACTTTTTGGAATAGTAAATAATGAGTTTCAAGATACTTTCAAGAATAAAACTGTCACATTAAAGGGTACTACCGGATCTTTTAACCAGTGGGCCACTATAGGTATATACAGAAGTAGAGCCAAATTGTTTGAATTATATGGTATGAAACAACATAGATTTGACACACCTTTTCTAAATTTTGTAAAAAACTACACAAAAAATTTTAAACAAGTTTGTGTTATGGCAAAATCAAAATTTATTACTAGCAAAATTAAGCATTCAACAAATGTAATTAAAGAATCTTGGAGAATTATAAATAATGAAACAGGAAGAGCACGACCACGGGAAAACCAATTTGAACTAAAAGTAAGTAGTAACTAAAACAATTTATTAGTCACCAATCAAACTCAAGTAGCGCATATGTTCAATAGTTTCTTTGCGAGCATACCTTTAACAACTACTAGCTCTTTACAATCATCATCTTTAGACGCTGGAAATTTTTTGCTTAGCAGTATACCTGAATGCAAGAGCGTGTTTAGATTCGAGCACGTTACCCCGCGAGATATATTGATTGCATATAATTCAATTAATATTAAAAATACCGGCGACTTTTGGGGCATTTCAATTAAAATTTTAGGTACTATAGTTGAGACTGTTGCGCCTTACCTCTCTATAATTTTTAACCAATGTTTTGACTTGGGCGTATTTCCGAATTTGATGAAATTAAGTAAAATCATACCTTTATTCAAATCTGGCAGTAAAAATGACGTAAATAACTTCAGGCCCATCTCTATCTTGCCGGCATTTAGTAAAATATTTGAAAAGATTTTATTAAAGCAGCTACTAAGACACTTTAATTTAAATAGTCTGCTTCATAAATATCAATACGGATTTACTAAAGGTAGATCCACTACTGATGCGGGTGTTGCTCTCATAAAACACGTTTATAATGCTTGGGAGTCATCTAAAAATGCTATCAGAGTATTCTGTGACCTCTCAAAAGCATTTGATTGCGTTCATCACGACACACTATTGCGTAAGCTCCGCCACTACGGCGTAGAGGAAACCGCACTTTGTGTTGTCGAGTCGTACCTGCGGCAAAGATTTCAGTGCGTCGATGTAAATGGGACTACAGCCTCTAAATTACCTATACAGTTAGGTGTTCCACAAGGCTCTATTTTAGGTCCTTTTCTATTCCTTGTATATATTAATGACTTAGGGTGCATATGGTTCCCACCAAGAACTGAGGGTCCCAAGCCAACCTCACCTGCAAGTGGTGCACCTGCCGATCAACGGACGAGGCTCTGGCAAACAAAATGTCCCAATAAGCGGCAATAGGCTCGCCACCTATTACGTGGGATCAAAACACTGGCGAAAAGTGGGCGTTTAATATGCCTCTGCCTACCCCTTCTGGGAAACAGGCGTGAGTCTATGTATGTATGTATGTATGTATTAGTGACTTACTTTTTTATTTAAAAAACATCTGTGATGTCGTACTTTTTGGAGATGTTACGTCACTTATTTTGAAATAGATAGGAATAGGAATCAATTTGATGATGTAAATAATGCACTTATACAGGTTACACAATGGTTTACAGCAAACAACCTAGTGCTTAATTCTACAAAAACTAAATGCGTTAAATTTGCTTAACCTAACGTAAGACAACTGGGACCTAATATAAGGCTAGATAGGGAGGAAATTGACACAGTTGACTCGACAGTGTTTCTAGGCATTACACTAGATAATAAGTTACAATGGGGTGCACATATAGCATGTCTTGCTGGTAAGCTCAGCTCTGCTGCGTATGCTGTCAAAAAAGCTAGACAACTTACTGATATTGACACAGCTCGTCTATTTTATTTTAGCTATTTTCATAGTGTCATGTCCTATGGTATTTTGTTATGGGCCAAAGCTGCGGATAATCAGAATATCTTCGTTCTACAGAAACGAGCGGTACGAGCAATATACATGTTAGGTGCAAAAGATACTCTTAGAGAATGCTTTAAGTCTATAGGGATTCTAACAGAAGCCTCGCAATTTTTATTTGCTAATATATTGTGTATTAGGCAAAATATAGGTTTATTTATTACAAAAAGCGATGTACATAACATAAATACTCGAAACAGGCATAAGTTATATGCCCCTTATCATCGTTTACATAAAGTTAATAATTCTTTTGTAGGGCTAGGTATTCGTATATACAATAAAATACCAATTAGTATTTTAGAATTACCATTTAGTACGTTCAAAAGTAAAATAAAAGACTGCCTTATTAGGAAAGGTTATTATACCATTAATGATTATTTCAGTGATAAGGATAGAAGGTCACTTACACTAGCCAACTCTTGATTTTTTTAATTTATATAGATACCTTACTTTTCAGTTTTTTTTTATATAATATCTCTAGTTCTATTCATTTAATATTCATGTATTATTAGGTCATTCAACTTACTACATTTACATTTTCATTGTTGTTCCACAAATTTTATTAAAATTTGCTACAGTGTTAGATGAAGGTAACTCGTTATCATGGGCTGGATACTAACGTTTTTGTAATTTTCGTGTATTCATATACCGTCACTTTCTGTAACATACTTTTCCACCATAGTTCTGAACATGATCGCGAGTTGCCTACATTATAAAGCGTAAGTGGATGCTCCTGTTACACAAGATTCACATTAGAAGACTACTACAGCACTTAATTTAGTAACTGCATATTTGTTTAAGTATTATGTATGTTCTTATTTACTATTTACAAGTAATTAATTACAATGTGAAACAATTGCAGCTCCTTACAAAAACAAAATATGTACCATAACACTGGCGATTAAAAAGAGTGGCCACGAGTTTTATTGCCCGTTCTTTCTCGTGGTTCTACCTATTGCTTTGCGAATGGGCAGTAAATGTTAATGTAGAAGCATTATTCATTTACTTTAAAAATTTGATGTTCATAAGCGTCACGTTGTGATCTAGATGAATAAATGATTTTTTACTTTGACTTTGACTTAAAAGGGCACAAGTAACATTTTGCAAATGAGAAGAAAATCGAGTTTAAAATATTTCTTAGTTTTTGTCAAAAATAAATCACAGTATTGTAGTTACCGAAAATGTATGATTGGAAATAGTAGCGTCTACATGAATTCTATAAGATGATTTACTTATTTTTTTTTAATTTTAACTATATTTATTCAATAATCTACATTTTCCCTTTCAACCTAACATAAAAAATATAGTTAAAACATTAATATTACGTTTAAAAGGCATAATTATTATTATTATTGTTGACAAATATTAATGACTTGACATGTAAATTTAATTTTGAATGTTGTGGCGTAGAAATTGATAAAATTATGATTATTTGCTTATATAGAACGCCTAATAGTAACCCACAAATATTTCTTGGAAAACTAGAACAATTACTAGAAAGGCTTACTAGAAAGCAAAAAAAAATTATTCTTTGTGGCGACTTGAACTTGGACATCCTAAAGCCAAACAAAAGTTGCGAAGAGTTGAAAAGTATCTTAAAAAACTTTAATATTGAACTGCACATTAAAACACCAACAAGGAAATTGTCATGTCTGGATCAGTTAGCAAGCAACATTAAGCAAGTTAAAGCAGTGGTGCATCACCTTGCACTGTCTGACCACGAAACAGGGCAAACTCTCTCGCTGAAAAGTACTAAATCATACGAAATATCCAGTTGGTATGAGGCTGTAAGAGATTTTAATGGGGAAAATATGGAAACTTTTTGTAGTTGCATGTCGTCTCTTACTTTCTCCAACGTATATGAAAAGAAGAACTTACAAGAAGCATTTACTGAATTTCATAGTCTCTTCAAATTATTTTTTGATCTGTGTTTCCCAATAAATAAAATAAAAAGGTCAACTAAAAAAGGGAACCACAAATGGCTAACGAAGGGTTTAAGAAGGTCCTGTATAAGAAAGAGGTCTCTATACTTAACCCTACAACACAATAAAACAAATGGAAAAATGTTAAATAAAAAATATAAATCATACAGCTGTATACTAAAAAAGTGCATATATAAGTCCAGACAAATACAAAATAAGAAATATATAGACAATAATAAAAATAAATGTAAAGCCACATGGGCAGTAATTAATGATAACATTGACGACCAAAATGCGAGAACACAAATTGACAAAATAGTTTTAAATAATCAGACATATAAAGACCCTAAGGAAATAAGTGACATATTTAATAATTTTTATATACAATTGACAAATAGTAATAATTTTAAATTTAATGTTGACGAGATAAACAAAACTTTTGATATTAATTGTGAACATACAATATTTCTCCAACCGACAGATGCTATGGAAATATTATGCATAATTAAAAATCTTAATAACACCAACGCAGCAGGAGTAGATGACATAACCACCAATGTAATAAAATTTTGTGCACCATACATATGTCAGCCGCTGTGTTATCTAATAAATTTATCTTTTGAGGAAGGTACCTTTCCAAACATACTGAAAAAGTCAATAGTTAGGCCTCTTTATAAAAAAGGCGACAGCACTGCCATGAATAATTATAGACCAGTGACGCTGATTCCAATTATATCGAAAATCTTCGAGAAGGTCATGCTGAAAAGGCTTCAAGAATTCACGAGAAGTCAGGGTCTACTTAAAGATGAGCAATTTGGGTTTAGACGGAATAGTAGCACTTCATTGGCATGTTTCAATTTGATTAAAATTGTCACTCAAGCTATAAATGATGGCTTACCAGTCGCGGCGATCTTCCTAGATATGAGCAAGGCGTTCGATTTTGTGGACCACAAATTGCTCCTGCACAAACTAGAAAAGTATGGGATAAGAGGAAAAGCAAACGACTGGTTGAGAGATTACCTAAATGATAGACAACAATGTGTGGAAATCTCTAAAATCCATAACAATGACAAAAAAGTTGTATATAGAAGTGCCTATCAGCAAAATAAATTTGGAGTGCCTCAAGGCAGTATATTGGGACCATTCTTGTTCCTCATGTACATTAATGATCTCCCAAATACCGTTTGCCATAAAACGATCTTGTTTGCTGATGACACAACCCTAATAATACAAAATGAGAACGCCAACACGTATGAATCAGACATAAATAAAGCAATAGAAAATATAATACACTGGTTAAATTCTAATAATTTACAAATTAATATTGATAAGACAAAAATGATCCAATTCCAGACATATAAAAGAAAACCATTGACATTAAATATTAAATATAATAATACAAAGATTGAAGAAGTTGTAAGTACAAAATTTCTAGGTATAAAGTTGGATCAGAATTGCAACTGGAAATCACATATAGATTACGTTTGTGACAAACTCGACAGATTTGTTTATGCTATAAAAAGGTTAAGAGTTACGGTATCCACAGAAGCAGCTCTGTGTGCATATCACGGATACGTTTCGTCCGTACTCTCATATGGTCTCTTACTGTGGGGAAATTCGGTGGATATTATAAAAGCGTTCAGAGTGCAAAAAAAATGTGTGCGTGCAATCTGTGGAGCCTGGCATACAGACAGTTGTAAACACTTTTTTAAAAAATACAATATTATGCCATTACCATGTATGTACATTAAAGAATTATGCCTATTTGTACAAAAACATCCAGAATTATTTATTAAGAACAAAGATGTAACGAAACGCAATGTTGCTCCCAGAAATAAGCATAAATTATGTTTACCGCAATGCAAGCTCGAATTGTATAGAAGGAATTCGTACGTAAATGCCATAAAGGTATATAACAAATTACCCAATGTCTTTAAAGATTTACCTTTGATCTATTTTAAAAAAAAGTTGACAGAGTGGTTAAAAGATAAATGTTTTTACGATCTAAATGAATATATGACATATCGCGGCGAAGAAAATTAATCAAGAATATTGGTATATACCTTATGAGTTATGACTTTAGTTAATGTAAGATCAAAAAAGCTTTGACATTTAAAATGTAATTGTGACTGAATTTATTATTTATTTATTATTATTATTATAGACTAAATAAAAGTAATTTCTTTCTATATCTTGAACTGACATACATATTATTACCTTGACATTGTTTAATTAATCAGTGTCACAATTATCATTTAATAAGAGTTCATATTAATTTGTTGTTTTATTAAGGTTGTAAAATAATTAACATTAAAATAATAAGTATCATTTATGTTTGTGTACTAAAACAAATATTTGCATACCATATGTAATGGTAGAATGTAAATGGGCCATTTTATATTTATGATCATACTCTGTATACCTACATTCTGGCAAATAAAGGACTTTGACTTTGACTTTGACTTTGACTTTAACCAAATGTGACTTTCCATTCTAACATTTTGGGGAAAAAAGTTAAATATTACTCTGCTGTCATAACGTAAAAGGGCACAACTAACATTTTGGAAATTAGGAGTAAATCGAGTTTCTTAGTTTTTGGCAAAAATAAATTAAGGTATTGTAGTTATAGAAAATAGATGAATGGAAATAGTAGCGTCTACATGAATTCTATAAGAAGATTTATCTATCTTTTTAATTTTAACAGTTCTGTGTTCAATAATCTACATTTTCCATTTGTAAAATCATTAGTATTACGTATAAAAGGCATAATTAACCAAATGTGCCTTTCCATTCTAACATTTTGAGAAAAAAGGTTAAATATTAAAATGAAAACCCATATTAATTAAAACACATGTGACCTCTTCATGTAATCTAAACTATATATGCCCTTTTCTAGGGCTATAACAAAAATAATTGCTCACTTGTGCTCTTTCAGGTTATGGTACTTTTGTTTATTGTGGTTATAAAATTTTGCAAAAAATATTAGCAGATAGACATTTTTCTCCTGATTCCAAATATGTATATAATTTTGAAAAAAATGTTAGTTGTGCCCTTTTTTCTTATGACGGCAGAATAGATGACGCCAAGGACGACCTTAGCACCCCCAAAGTCGACCTCGAGAAATAAGTAGTCCGCAGATGAAGAAGTTAGTAATGAAGAAGACATGATTTTAAAAGTAAAGGAATTGCGGAGATATATTGCGAAACCGCCACCTCTCTTGCCAACTCGGTCATTACGTATAAGAACGTACCCCGGCAGAGAGTAAGAGGTGGAAGGAAGAGAAGATTTAAGCCAACTCTCAGAGACCAGAATGGCATGAGCGTTACAGTTGGAAAATCCTTCCAACAAATCACTATAGTGACTCGGTATGCTCCTCGCATTTATATGACAAACGTTAAACAACGACTGACATCGTTTCGCAAATGCATTCAGCAGGTAGTCACTCAGGGTTCCATCCGCAGAACAGAAACTCTCGTTGTCAGATGAAGAAACTGACTCATTAGCCGACAGATATGTATCAAAGTCAATTATAAAATATGTTTGTAATAAAATATATAAAATAAAAAATACTTATATATAAGCAATATGAAAATGTATTAACTATTAATAATACACGATAACTGAAAAGTTACTGTAAAGTAACAAAAAAAATTTAGAAAGATAACAAAACGTAATACAAAACATAATAAACAACGCAAAGAAAACATTGCAAATAAGATTTCCGAACGTATCCATAGACTAATCACGAACTGTCAAATGTCAAACGTACATACCTCACATTGAGATTGTGACAAAGAAATAAACAAACTAATAGGTAATCATGCATAAACATTGTGACTAAAGTATAGTTGGAAAAACAGAGTATAGAAAGTAAAAGAGTTCGAAATAGAGATAGTAGTGAGTTGATACTTCATTTACGCGGCTTAGAGGTCGTGTTCGATGACGCGACAGCCCCGGCGCCACTCTTGCTTGCAGAACCGCTTGCCTGCCTCGGATACTTCTGCAGCAGACTGTCCAGGCCGTCCGAAGTTGTCACCTTATGCCGAGTGCCATCCGACGCCTTTACCATGATGACACCGTCTTGTATCCAACAGGAACGGATCCCAAAGTGTTGGCGAGCCTCGCTTAAGATAGCCTGCCTGGACCTTGTCAGGAACTCCTAAACTGTCACAAATGTGGCCCTCAGTTTGGTCTTGGCTCTCCAGACTGCAGATCTCAAGTGCATTCCGAAAAAACCAGGCCAGGACTGGACGAAGATGATCATTAGTGGACGCACCGATTCTGTGGCATGCAGTAAAGCTGTCTGCTGAGATACCTGGAAGATCCATTTTGCGAACCACCTTCAATAGAGACGCCTTAATATTATCCGCAAACTGCTAGTAATTCAGTGTAAATATAGAAACATACCCATTAAAAATATTAAAGATTTTACACACGTCGTGTGTGTAAAATCTTTAAAGATCTTTGACAGTCTTTATTCCTATAAACTATAAAGTTATTCCTAGAAATCTCGGTATGAAAAAACAAACCACAGACATAATAATACAATGTATTTAGTAAGTCTACCGGTTATGCACGTTCGTTTATCCACACTGATGCTGCTCATAATATTATTTGCAAACTGCTAGTAATTCAGTCTAAATATAGAAACATACCAAGTCAGAAAAATAAAGATTCCACTCACACGACAACCAAAAATAAAGCTCAGAAATCAAACATAACTAAATAATCCAATCAAATCAATACTGTAATCCACAAAATTCCATGTAATGTGCTAAGTAAGTCCGCCGTTTATATGCACTGGGCGGCGGCATAGTGCGGATATTACCCCTCAAATTATCCGTTGACCGCTTGTAATCCGTCGCCCACCACACGTCATGCACCAATGATTATTGGGAACGATGAACTATTATTACAATTATATGGAATAATAGCTTGCGATTGTGAATTTAACTGAGAATTCGGAGCTGTTAATGATATAGGTTAAGTGGTTAAGTTTATTTATGAGCTGGTGTGCGTTATGAACCTTTTGTTGTGGACGTTATTTGTATTAAATTTAACTTTTGTAGTTCACGGTTTTGTAATTAATATACGGTTCATAATAATTATTAGGTATGAAACTATAATATTTATATTTGCACAGTAGGTACTAAATATTTTATAAGGTGTATTTTCTAAAGTAAATTAAGAAAATTGTACATTTGATTACACACTGAAACACTAGACGAATTTTCTTCAAGATGTATGTTGGCAAATGGTGTTTTGGAGATAAATGCCAGATGATTTTATGTTACATATAAAGCCATATCTTGAATAACGCAAGAGGTACACTACCATTGTCTTAATAGAAAACATAGGCGTTGCATATATGTAGCTCTGATGACGCCAGCCTATACAATATTAATGTACAAACACACGAAGGTTCACACTACGGCATTACACCAACACAAACCACACCCAAATGGGAGGATAATGGCCTAATTGTTTCAAATTAACGCGCTAAGCACTATCAAGCTGTCAATACTGAGATAGCGTTGTACTAAAGCCTCAGGCGTCCTGATAAAGCCCAACGTGTTTATATAACGTAATCTATATAGCCAGTACGTCACAGCCAATGTGGCACTGATTCCGCGTCCGTTAATGATCATAGAAACTGCTGCAGCGAGTTAATTATTGCTATTGTGCTAGATTATCGAACGTGAGTAATTGTAGTGTCTATCAGTGATAGTAGGAGACCAACATAATGTCTTTGGTCAAACCCAATCGTGAACCACTGCCTTTTACAAGCTGCGTGTTAATTCGTTACTTATCGCTTGTGTGAAGACAAACATCGTGAGGAAATTTGTATATCTGAGGGTTGTCAATAATGTAGGTCCATATTGCCAATAAGGACCCCAATAATGTTCTTGAAAGACGTGTGAAGTCTGCCAACCTGATGTCTTGAACATATCTGATGATGGATATTTAATAATAATAATAATATAATAATATTCTGCCACATTCACACAACACCATGTAGTCCCAAACTAAACAGAGCTTGTACTATGGGTACTAGACAATGGATAATCATACATATATACTTTTGTTTTTTGTAAATACATACATATTATACATAGAAACAACCAGGTCAAGATAAACATCCATGTTCATGCACACAAATATTTGACTTGAGCGGGAATCGAACCCGCGACCTTCGGCGTAGCAGTCGCTTACACTCCCGCGGCGCCAACCGGTAGTCAATTTCTTTTGTTTTGCAATTTTTATATTTACAGACTCACTTGTATAATTATGACTATTCCCATCTCAACACTTGATAGAGCGTTCGTGGCCGGTTTGATGGCGTAAAAGGTTAAGTGTACCGTCCGGTCATTCCTTCATTTCGTCCTTGTCAATCAGTTAGCACGGACAGGAAGATGACGGTGCCAGGTGTGAGACAAAAGATTACACCTAAAGAGTTTTAATATAAATGCCAAGTCTAGTAGGAGATAAAACTGGTAAGTATAATATTATCATCAAATGCAAAATTTTCACATAAATAATGAATGAATACATTCATAAATAGTGTAAAAGAATACTAAATTAAAACATCTATTGAAATTACAACGATATACATAAAACACGAAATAATGTAATAAAATAAACCTATAAAATAACCTAAAAGGCTTTCATTAAAATAAAAATATAACACACTATCATGTAGCTTTATGGATGCATAAAATTGGGGGTGGTTATGCTTATTTTGCTCTTTGTCGTAGTAAACTCTCCGGGGATTAATATTATGTGGCTTTTACGAGTCCCTTATACCTCTTTACCTGATGAACGGTGCTATGAAAATTTTATTGTAACCCAGATCATCAAAAATTGGATTACATGATTTATTTCAAGCTGGATTTGTGAACTCAATCACTTTAATGTAGAAATTGAGATTATTATTATACTTCTGCGCTGAAACTTATGAAAAGACTCGTAATTTATTTGTTTGTTACTGTTTTAATTAAAAAAAAGAGTTTGAGAATTATTGAGTTAATAAAAGGAAGCATCCGGAACCATTCCAGGTCACTCAGAAAGTATTGCGAGAAAAAGTTTTTATGTATGTGAGACTGGCTAGTTAAAATTGATTTAAAAACATGATTACTTATATGTAAAAGCAGGTACGTGCTAAATTCAAAACTTTCCTCCACATTTTTTGCGAGCTAATTAAAATTACCGAGTCTCATTGAAAAATGGATTTGCGTCGAGAACATTTTTGCGCTTTGATTTTTACGATTTTAAGTGTCACCTGAAACCGGACGAATCCTTCGATAGACTTCAAATGGCATTCATGGATGAAGGCCCTTCTAAGACAACCGTGTATCGTTGGTATAATAAATTTAAGCGCGGTCGACTAACTTTGGGGGATGAATAAGGTAGTAATCGCCCTTTGACGGCTGTTACGGAAGAAAACGTGCTAGCAGTGAAAAATTTGATCCAAGACAATAGACGAGTTACATACCAAGAGATTCAGCATATAATACAGATTGGATCGGAAAACCTTCACGAGATTCTACACTTGCATCTACGGAGCGGAGGATAGTTTCACGCTGGGTGCTGCAAAACCTCACCGATGTTCAGAAGCAGGCAAGGGTGGAACGGTGCCATGATATGATAGACATATTTGAAGCAGGCTCGTCTCGGCGTGTTTACGACATCGTTACAAGTGATGCATCCTGGATTTATCAATACGATCCAGAAACAAAGCGCCAGTCGACGGTTTGGGTGTTTCAAAACGAATCAACGCCTACCAAAGTAAAGCCACCTAGAAGCGGGGGGAAGATTTTGATCGCGAGCATTTTCAATTTGACTGTCTACTTGGTGTCAATGCCTTTACGAAACCAAAGAAGCATTAACGCCGGATGATATACTACCAAATGCTAGGCAGAAGTTTTCTCTGTTGTGAGCAACAAGCGACAAAAACACAGGGCTCCGCGGGCTACTGCTCCACCACGATAATGCGCCCGCCCACACCGCAATCAAAACGAGGAACTTCCTAGACTGCACACCGGTCAAACTCCTGTGTCACTCTCCTTACAGCCCTGACCTAGCACCGTGTGACTTCCTTTTATTCCCAAAAATAAAAAATCAGCTGAAAGATATACAATTTTCGTCGCCGGATGATGCGCTCTCAGCGTTCGAGCAGGCTGTAAACGAGGTGTCTGTGGCGGTTTAGACGCATGAAACTTTGTATAGAAGCTGGTGGAGAGTACTTTGAAATGATGTTATAAAAATATATTACTTGTCACATTCACAATTTTTTTTATCATATTGGTTGCTGATACAAATATAGTACTGAGCTATAATGTTCTATTGTTGTAGTATTCGCATGTTTTGCTTTTTATTTTTCTTTAATTTATTTTGCAATCAGTGACGCCAAGTGTTTTGGCTGTGTCAGCAATCATGGTACCACAAATTGTTAAATTAAGATTCTGTTTTTAAAAGAGTGGCATGAGTTTCTTCCAGGCTCTTATCATAGCCCTACCATCCCGAACCTGGTTGTAAAAAAAAGAATCGTCGTTCATAAGCGTTGCTTTTGTAACCTATATGAATAAATGAGTTTGAATTTAAATTTGAATAATTACTTATAGAGCATTTTTTTTAGTGACGCAAATCTTTCTGAGTGTCCCACGTATGTTCTCTGAAAAGCTCTTTAACAATACAACAGACTTATTCAAGATTATTTAATGGAATGTATAAGAAGAATTAGTTATCTTTGGTATTGCAATGCGTTTTCAAAGATGTTTCTCCTAATGTTTTTAAATAAGATGAGGCTATCTCATTCTATATAGGTACCACCTCTCTGGTGGTAAGGTACCGCTTTTAAATGAAATTACTCTTTTGATAAACTTGCCACTATTCAACCTACTTCGGGTGTTAAGTAGACTGCCGTTCGCTGCCAAAGTAACGTTCGAAGGTCTCATACTGCGATAGTTTGCACATGAGACCTGTGTGTAAAGAACATTTTGGAATATTATATTGGTCAATGATACTTAAAAGTTATATAGTAATACAGGGTGTTTGGCACATGGTTGTCCAAATGAAGTAGGAATCTGGTTTGGGCCATTGCCAATGCGTTGGACTCAGGCAAATTAAATTCTGTCTCACAGTTTCAGCGATATGATGTTTTTTAATATTTTAAAGAAAAACCCAGAAATTTGGACTAATATTGAAAAAATGTTAAAAGAATATGGGTTTAGCTATCGTAATGATATTTTTTATTTTAGTTAACTATTGCTACATTTTATTTAAATAATTATTTTCTGTAGAAATCTTGTAAAAAAATTATAACAGGCTGTCAGTTTCGAAAAGAGCTACTAACACAACAAAGTTCAATTTTGTATGATTAAAAAATAATAATAATAATAGTGATGGAGGTTTTCAACATCTTTAAAAACTTCTTCAGTTCATACGCTTTAAAATGATGCATCATAAGCCTATAAAAGCATTCACTAAATAAAAAAAAAATGCCAATTATTCTCGACTGGCCGAAAACATTAGAAGTTGGCTTTACCTACATTGCACCTATTTAAGGAATTAAAATTACGTGAAACAACTTAATATGCTGTTTCACTTTTGCGCAGCACAAAATCTTATTTTTACCGTTTAATACCTTTTGTTGCCATACAAAAGTTTTTTTTTTTAAAGGTTAAAATTATATTTTGCGCCCAAGTGATACACTCTACTTTTCATCACTCACTATGAGAAAATAAAAGATGCCTCATTGTAATATTATCATTAATTCATAAAACAGAGTACCAACTACTTAAATTGAAGTTAAATAGTATCTAATAAAAAAACAACTAAATACTTTTTACATTTGAGACATTTTCGCAATTATGAAAATTTATTAGCCTACAATTTATTCCGCGTGGTTTAATTTGATTTCTTTTTTTTATGCGCGTTTAAGGGCCGTCGAACCAGCCAATCTTTATTCAAACAAAATTTGCCTTCGATTTCTTTGGCGCTGAACCAGGCCTCCGTCACTCGGCCGTACCTACAGCGATAAGTGCCTACACTTTCGCGCGGCTTCCAAGCCCGCGTCCGACGCGTCGCGCAAGGGTTGTCGACTTGAAAATTAGATTTTATTTATTTTACGAGAGCAACTTGAAAATTATTTTTTTTGTTTGTTGAGATATCCCAACGATTATGATGTCAAATTAAGGATCTAGTTCAAAAACCATTTTATCTGTTTGAATCATGTAAATCGGTCCACGCGTTTAGGAAATAACTAAGAATTAGTATAGTGAAAATGTAAACGACCAGATTTTTTGTGGTTTTTGTTCTACAAGCTCAAATAGTAGGATAGGATACTTATAGGATGATTATTTATTATTAGGTACGTGGTCAAGTAGGTAGATAGACGATGAATAAATATTAGAGTAGCAGCGGCAAGTCGACAACCCTAGCGCGACAGCTAGCGCGTCACTCCGCGCCAGACAGCGACAGCGTTATATGTTAGAAAAGAGCGGGAACGGTTAGGTGAATATCGCAGTAGGCACTGAGTGCTTATGCGAGCTGAATTGCACTTTGTTGCTTAGTAGCAAGAGTCGCAATTTCAATGAATTGGTTTGACAAGTGGTGCTTCTGTAGCTGAACACTAAGATGTTGCAAATTCAAAAAGTGCGCGGTAAAGATAATTGGCATCAAGTCGTCCTTTTTGTATATTTGCTATCGTCAAATTCAGAGTCTCTGTAATCAGTTAGATTAATTTTATTGAGTTGTG
Organism: Euclidia mi; assembly: GCA_944739405.2. Classification (NCBI taxonomy): domain Eukaryota; kingdom Metazoa; phylum Arthropoda; class Insecta; order Lepidoptera; family Erebidae; genus Euclidia; species Euclidia mi. The sequence goes on from OX123184.2 coordinate 33,749,606, forward strand.
TAAAGCAACGGCGAATTATTCTAATGAAGAATATGCAGACATTTTGATGGCATATGGAAGTGCTAACTCCAATGCACGCGAAGCTCAAAGGATTTACGGATAGTGTTATCCAAATAGGCGCTTGCCCGATCGCCTAACATTCTCTAATACTAATAAATTTTCATAATTGCGAAAATGTCTCAAATGTAAAAAGTATTTAGTTGTTTTTTTATTAGATACTATTTAATTTCAATTTAAGTAGTTGGTACTCTGTTTTATGAATTAATGATATTACAATGAAGCATCTTTTATTTTCTCATAGTGAGCGATGAAAAGTAGAGTGTATCACTTGGGCGCAAAATATAATTTTACCCTTTAAAAAAAAAAACTTTTGTATGGCAACAAAAGGTATTAAACGGTAAAAATAAGATTTTGTGCTGCGCAAAAGTGAAACAGCATATTAAGTTGTTTCACGTAATTTTAATTCCTTAAATAGCACCAATGTAGGTAAAGCCAACTTCTAATGTTTTCGGCCGGTCGAGAATAATTAGCATTTTTTTTTATTTAGTGAATGCTTTTATAGGCTTATGATGCATCATTTTAAAGGGTATGAACTGAAAAAGTTTTTAAAGATGTTGAAAACCTCCATCACTATTATTATTATTATTTTTTAATCATACAAAATTGAACTTTGTTCTGTTAGTAGCTCTTTTCGAAACTTTGACAGCCTGTTATAATTTTTTGCAAGATTTCTACAGGAAATAATTATTTAAATAAAATGTAGCAATAGCTAACTAAAATAAAAAAAATATCATTACGATAGCTAAACCCATATTCGTTTAACATTTTTTCAATATAGTAATATTCACAAATTATTGTTTCGATTCTGGGTGTTAATTGTGTCCGTTAGTTTTATGTTTGTAAAGTACCCCGCGACACAGGATTTAGTCCTAATGCGGGAGATGTCTTTTTTAAAAAAAAATATTAGTCCAAATTTCTGGGTTTTTCTATAAAATATTAAAAAAAACCGGTCAAGTGCGAGTCGGACTCGCGCACCGAGGGTTCCGTACAAACCTGTAGGTATATAAGTAAAAGTTCACCAGTCATAGTTATGGTATTTTTATTGCCAAATGAAATCCATAACATTACAGTATGGAAAGCTGGAGGAGCATAAATTAAAGAAAAAGGGGTCTTTGTCGTTTGTAATCAGTCATCCTTTATTTTATATTAACATATCATCATCATCAGCCTTTTTACAGTCCACTGCTGGACTAGGCCTCTCCTTTGAAAGGAGGAATTGGCCTACTATACCACGCTGGCCAGACGGGTTGGTACAGGGTTTGTATCAAGTTTTCCTTCTCTTACAATGCTGTTCTCTGCATAATATGCTCCCTCTGTCGGCTCTTACGACACCCATGGGATGATATGGGGTGGTGACAATTCGTATTCTTAATCCGTCACCACACGGACTACGGACACGGACATATTAACATATATCGCTTATTTTATAATATAACGTAAATACCTATACCAGCCTTGCAGCAGCCTTGCAAAAGTCTGCTGATGAATGATGGTAAGATTTTTTATCAAAGTTATTGATTTACAAAGTTTTTAGTGACTATTAGAAATCTGTTACAAAAATACTTATAAAGTACAGAATAATTTGCAAAAAGGTTAGAAGACTATGTAATTATTTGAAATCTCAATCTCAATCAGCCTATCGCAGTCCACTGCTGGACATAGGCCTCTCCCAACACGCACCACAGCACACGGTCCTCAGCCTTCCGCATCCTTTATCTGGGCTATAAGACGTTGCTTCGTACCAAATTTCAAGATATTGAGTTCACGGTAGGTTTTGATTCCCTTGCGAGTAGTCGCGAGTTTGAAAATATGATTATATTGCTCTTTCTTTTGATTGCGTAGACATAGAAGTTTGATTTTGTTACAGCCTAACGGTGTTATGTACCTGAGTATTTGATATGAATTTCAATTTAATACCTCTACCTACGCGTTCAAGAGAAAGGGGTAGTAACTTAAAATTTATTAAAAATAGTTTTTATATGCTGTAACTTAAAAATTACGGTATTCGCAATTTTTTCTTTATAAGTGATATAAGACGTTACTTCGTACTTAATTTCAAGATTTTGAGTTCACGGGAAGTACCCTTGTCTAGAATTACCGTAGGCTTACTGGGAATTGGTTGTAAGCACAGTGGAAGCTAATTTATATTCATCCAGTTGTCCTAAAGTAATCAAATGTCTGACATATATTGCTGAGATTCTCAGCGATGTCAAATTATAAAGTAGTTATAAGAAGATTTTACCTTATAGCTCCTGGTGATGTTCTTGAAGTGGACCTATAGATTAACTTATAATTTTGGCCAAAATAACAAGAGAATCAATGGATACCAGTTTACAATTCGGCGAAGTCCTTCTCCAGACCACGATGCACGTTAGCGGTTCACAAAACTTTTCACAAAAGTTCACTATGTCATCAATTTACAACAAACCTTGCCGGAAGTCAAAAGCGGCAATTACGTATTAAGTTAATTACGAGTTGATTCAATTCGCGTTAATTCAAAGGGCGATCAATTTAATTTAGGTACAAGGCACGCGAGCTTGCAAACGGCGTGTTAATTTTTCAACGGGAAGAGAACGGAAGTGACAGTTCAGTGTGACCATTGTCAGAAATTTTCAATAGACTAAACAAAATGTTACTCAATCGATCTAATCGATTTGACTTATAATAAAAACTAATTCTATTTCAAACATCCACCCGCCCCGGACCGGCCTACCGGTCCGCTAATCGGTTGGTAGACGTGACAATGTTGCAACCGCTCTCCTCAGAATCGAACCGTCCACCAAGACCTCAGCAAATCGGGGAACTCCATCAGCCCCAGTTACCAAACGAAGGATGCGCCCCCTGCGCCATCTGAGTGGCGGAAGGTTAGCCTCCTTTATCAAAACGAGGTCACCAATCTTGGGTGGATCGGTCTTGTCGGTCCACTTAACGCGTTGCTGGAGTATGTGCAAATATTCCAAGTTCCAACGTTTCCAAAAGCTCTGAGTAATCTGGCGTACTAATTCAAAACGCGAGAGACGACCAGGTCTCGTATCAATATAGGGGTACTCAGGCAAGGCGACAAGTGGGCGACCAATCAAAAAATGGCCCGGCGTAAGGGCCTCCAAATCATTCGGATCTGAGGAGATCGGGCACAACGGCCGAGAGTTCAAAACGGCCTCAATCTTACAAAACACAGTTGCGAGTTCCTCAAATGTAAGGACAGATTCACCGATTGTCCTGCGCAAGTGTGTTTTGGCCGATTTTACGGCGGCCTCAAATATACCACCCCAGTGTGGACAATTTGGTGGGGAAAACAACCAATTTATCCCACGTCGGGCAAGCCTATCACCTATATCAGCTTTGTTGGTTTCAAGAAAATTAACAACATCATTCAGATAATTATAAGTGCCCTTGAAGTTAGTGCCGCAGTCAGAACGGATCAAGGAAGGCAGCCCTCTGCGGGATACAAATCTGTCAAATGTGGCTACAAACGCCTCGGTCGTAAGCGAGGAGACCAGTTCTAAGTGTACGGCCTTTGTGGAAAGACAAACAAAAACACACAAGTAGGCCTTGACAGTCTTGCTGTTTCGAAGTGTCGACGTTTTCACCAAAAAAGGACCAGCGAAGTCCGTGCCAACACCGTCAAACGTCCTGCTTTCAGTTACGCGATCTGCCGGTAAGTCCCCCATCAAGGGCTGCATGGTAGAAGCCTTGAGCTTATAGCAAGGGATGCAGCGAAAGACTACACTCCGAATAATTCTTCGGGCAGACAAAATCCAAAACTCGCGTTGCAAAATGGCCAACAAGGCATTACAACCAACATGCGAATTTTTAAGGTGACGGTCAGTTACCAACAAGCGTACCAAATGACCGTCCTTAGGTAACAAAAGGGGGTGACGAGCCCCGTAAGGGAGGTTGGCGTTCTTGAGACGCCCTCCAACGCGCAAGAGACCCGTTTCGTCCAAAAAGGGGTTCAATTTAGATACAGCTCCCGACAATTTCGATTTCCCCGACTTGAGGATAGCAATCTCCCTTTCAAAATGCGCCAATTGCACAGAACGAACCCAAAAGGTGAGGGACTCCTGTCGTTCCTGTGGTGAGAGAAACGGTGTCAGTCGTTTCTGTTGTGGGTGCCTAAAATTAAAAACAAAACGCTTTATCCAAGCAGTGACACCTAACAACTTGTCGAGGGAGCTGTAACGATTCAACAAAAAATCGGGGTCGAAGGCGCATTCCACCTTCTCAAGAGCGAGTGTTCGTAGACCCGGCAAATTAGAAGTATTCAAAACTGGCGTTCGAGGCCAATCAATTTCTGGTCGACTCAACCATTCCGGACCCCACCACAGCGAATGACCTATCAAACTAGGCGTCAAGCATCCGCGCGAGGCACAATCAGCGGGGTTGAGCTCACCTGGCACGTGTCTCCAAACAAGTTTGACTTCGGATTTCTGGATTTGGGAAACGCAATTAGCGACAAATACCTCCAAAGTGTGGACAGAAGCCTTCAACCAACAAAGAACAATTTGGCTGTCTGTCCAGGCGTAGGTCCCATTAATGCAAATGCTTTTACCCAAAGTACTGGACACGTGGTTCAACAAGCGTACAAGAAGGGCTGCTCCCGAGAGCTCCAATTTTGGAATGGTCAGAGATGTCCGAAGGGGTGCCACCTTGCTCTTTGCCATGATCAGGGAAACCCTCACCTGACCTGAGGCACTAACTGTGCGCAAGTACACCACGGCGGCGTGACCACGTTCCGAGGCGTCACAAAACCCGTGAAGGGTGGCCTTGTACTTCCCGGGAGGAAGGATGGGACGAGGCAAGGAGATCTCGTTGACGGCAGGAAGTGAGGATACAAAAGAGGTCCATTCCTCAACAAGAGTGCCGTGCAGAGGTTCGTCCCAGGTCAATCCTGCTGTCCAAAGCTTCTGCAAGAAGCATTTTGCCCAAAATATAATTGGACAGATCCAACCGTTCGGATCAAAGGTTCTGGCGACAGTAGACAATACGAGACGTTTAGTCCAAGAACAAGGCAGTTTCAAGTCTACGTTATACGTAAAGATGTCTTGGACTGGTCTGTACTGAACGCCGAGAACAGCCATCATGGCGGGGTTGTCAACAATCTCAAATAGATGTGGATCTTGCTGATGATCCTCTGGCAAGCCTTCCAAAAGCGCTGGTGAGTTGGAAATCCATTTACGCAACTCATAACCAGCGGAGGCCAAAATACCTATCAATTCGTCCCGCAGGAGGATCGCCTCGTCCGCTGTGGAGGCGCCCGAGCAAATGTCATCGACGTAAATATCGTCCTTCAAGATGGCGGAGGCTCTTGGGAAACGTAGGCCTTCGCGGTCTGCGAGCTCCCAAAGAGAACGTATTGCCAAGTAGGGGCTTGATCTTAACCCGTACGTATTCGTATTGAGCTCGTAGACGACCATGGGATCGCGAGGAGACTCTCTCCAAAGGATCAGCTGGAAGCGACGGTCATCAGGGTGGATAATCGTCTGCCTGAACATCATTTTTATGTCGGCCACAAAGACAACCTGATGTCGTCGGAAGCTGGTGATGACGTCACAAAGGTCCTTGACCAACTTGGGACCAGAATGCAAGCACTGGTTCAAGGATACGCCTGTTGAAGTCTGCGCAGAACCATCAAACACTGTGCGCAGCTTGCCAGTCGATGGCTTCAATACCGCATGATGCGGGAGAAAGTAATGCTCCACCGAACGCCAATCCAAATTTGACACAGACATGTGTCCCAACTGTTCATATTCCCTCATGAACTCAATGTACTTCTGTCTGAGCTCCGGATCACGACCCATGCGACGCTCCATGGCCAACAACCTCTTTTCGGCTAAAGGTCGTGACTCACCAAGCGGAGGCCGAACAGACAGGAAGGGAAGCCTCGTAATAATCCGACCAGAACGGAGTCGACCAGTGTTATTCTGGAAGAACAGCTCGCACTCCTCATGTTCTGGATTCAAACGGGCAGCTTGAGGGGGCTCCTCTACCTCCCAAAACCTCTGAACCGCATCAGAGAGAGCGGAGCCTACAGCCAACAAATTGTCAAGTTCAGGTGGAGGGGGGTCCCTAGGTACAGGTCCCATCAAAGCAAATCCAAATATGGTCGGGATGGCAGTCAAACCATTTGGCACCAAGACTCGTTTCCCACCAATCAAAATTCCACCGAGGACATCAGAGCCAATCAACAAGTCGATTTGTCCCGGTGTGTCAAATTTGGGGTCTGCCAGTTCCAATCCCGATGTCAAATTCACCACAGCAGCAGGTAGCTGTTTCTGTGGATGCATACCCAAAATATTCTTCAGCACAATAGCAGAGGTTCTAATCCTCGGGTGTGAAGATTCAACAGGGCCAAACAAAACCTTAACTTGCCCTTCAACATTAGAGGCTACGTCACCTATGCCCCGTATACAATTCGAAAAAGAGCCCATATTTAAATTAACCTGCCCTACCAAATAAGTGGAAACAATGCAACCTTGTGAACCTGTGTCCAATATAGCACGGACAACAACAGAGGTCCCCGTGGGTCCCCAGACCCTAACAGCAACCGTTGGTAGGATAACGGTCTCAATGGGGGAGGTTGGCGTTATAGGGCAGGGGTCAATGACCTATTGTTGCCTGGGCGGCGACCGTTGGCCAGGACCAGGCAAATCAAAATGGGAGTGCGGCTTGAAGTCCTCAAAGGCGCGATGACTCGATCCGCGCGCCATCTGTGGGGGGTCATAGTGACGCACCCGCCCAAAACGAGGTGGGCGCGAGTCAAGGCGGGGACGTTCCGCCAAAGGAGGGGAATACCTGGGGCAGCAGTCATGGAGCTGGTGACGCTGAACAGCACATTCAGGTGCGCGAGAGAGAGGAGGCGTGCGCACGCTACGGTTCTCCAAGCGGGGTGAGTGGCGATCAATTGAGCGAGGCGACTCTCGGCTACGCGCCGGTGAGCCTCGGCTGCCACCTTCAAAACACCCGCCCGTGCGCTGCGTCGGCTGGTTGGACAAGCGGCCAACCTCTCTGGCATTCATGCAGAGAATGTCCAAATGCTGTCCTCCACAGTGAGGACAGGGGCGAGAGTTTGGGCAGTCTCGCTGGTAGTGGGACCCCAAGCAAGAGAAGCAAAGGCGGCGGGCATTCGCGATGCGCCTACGAGAGGCGACATGAAGGTCCAAAAATGCCCTGCAACTGGCCGTTCTGTGCCCCGTGACCTTGCAGTAGGAGCACTCCGCTGGGCTCTGCTTTTTTTTTTTTTTTTTTTTTTTCAACATACAAATCAACAATTACTGATTGAGGTTATGTGACAATGTGTTTCAAATTATCTAGGTCAACTTATACAATTAAATATTATGTATTTTAGACAATAACTGACCTGACAAACATTACAATACTGTCTACAAGGTGATAAGATACAAGCTCATACCAATCTGAGTCTATACTCAGTAATGCAACAGCGGCTAAGATACAAATTTACAATATAGGCAGTTAACCACGCTCTGCTACCAAAATTATGTCTAGAATTACCGTAGGCTTACTGGGAATTGGTTGTAAGCACAGTGGAAGCTAATTTATATTCATCCAGTTGTCCTAAAGTAATCAAATGTCTGACATATATTGCTGAGATTCTCAGCGATGTCAAATTATAAAGTAGTTATAAGAAGATTTTACCTTATAGCTCCTGGTGATGTTCTTGAAGTGGACCTATAGATTAACTTATAATTTTGGCCAAAATAACAAGAGAATCAATGGATACCAGTTTACAATTCGGCGAAGTCCTTCTCCAGACCACGATGCACGTTAGCGGTTCACAAAACTTTTCACAAAAGTTCACTATGTCATCAATTTACAACAAACCTTGCCGGAAGTCAAAAGCGGCAATTACGTATTAAGTTAATTACGAGTTGATTCAATTCGCGTTAATTCAAAGGGCGATCAATTTAATTTAGGTACAAGGCACGCGAGCTTGCAAACGGCGTGTTAATTTTTCAACGGGAAGAGAACGGAAGTGACAGTTCAGTGTGACCATTGTCAGAAATTTTCAATAGACTAAACAAAATGTTACTCAATCGATCTAATCGATTTGACTTATAATAAAAACTAATTCTATTTCAAACAACCCTGTAGGTTTTGATTCCCTTGCGAGTAGTCGCGAGTTTGAAAATATGATTATATTGCTCTTTCTTTTGATTGTGTAGACATAGAAGTTTGATTTTGTTACAGCCTAACGGTGTTATATACCTGAGTATTTGCTATGAATTTCAATTATTTACCTCTACGCGTTCAAGAGTAAGGTGTAGTAACTTTAAATTTATTAAAAATATTTTTCTCATATGATGTAACAAAAAATTTACGGTTTTCGAAATTTTTCCTTTATAAGTGATATAAGAAGTTGCTTCGTACCAAATTTCAAGATTTTGAGTTCACGGGAAGTACCCTGTAGGTTTTGATTCCCTTGCGAGTAGTCGCGAGTTTGAAAATATGCTTATATAGCTCTGTCTTTTGATTGCATTGACATAGAAGCTTGATTTTGTTGCAGCCTAACGGTGTTATATCCTAAGTATTTGATATGAATTTCAATTCAATACCTCCACGCTTCAAGAGAAAAGGGTAGTAACTTTAAATTTATTAAAAATATTTTTTATATGCTGTAACAAAAAATTTACGGTTTTCGCAATTTTTCCTTCATATGTGATACTAGAGGACGCCAGCAGCTACGCCTGCATTTTTTTTTAAATTTAGCCGTTTTGGCCGATCCCGTGGGAATTTCGAGAAATCCCTTCTTAGTGCACCCCTACGGTCCCCAAGGAACATACATGCCAAATTTCAGCTTCCTGCGCCCAATAGTTTCGGCTGTAGCGTGTCTGTCAGTCAGTCAGTAACGCAAGGATTTTATATATTAAGATAAGACGTTACTTCGTACCAAATTTCAAGATTCTGAGTTCACGGGAAGTAACCTGTAGGTTTTGATTCACTTGCGAGTAGGCGCAAGTTCGAAAATATGCTTATATTGCTCTTTCTTTTGATTACGTTGACATATAAGCTTGATTTTGTTGCAGCCTTACGGTGTTATATACCTGATTATGTGATATGAATTTCAATTTAATACCTCCACGCGTTCAAGAGAAAGAGGTAGTAACTTTAAATGTATTAAAAATATTTTTTTATATGCTGTAACTAAAAATTTACGGTTTTCGCAATTTTTCCTTTATGAATGATAAAAGACGTTGCTTCGTACCAAATTTCAAGATTCTGAGTTCACGGGAAGTACCCTGTAGGTTTTGATTCCAATGCGACTTTGAAAATATGCTGCAACTTGCAGCATATACGGCTGTATCTTTTGATTGCGTTGGTTAAGAAGTTTGATTTTTTTACAGCTCTATGGAACCGTAGATTCGAGTATTTAGTATAAATTTCAGTTTGATACCTCCACGCATTCCGGAGAAACAGGGTCTTGACAGACGGACGGACAACAAAGTGATCCTATAAGAGTTCCGGTTTTTCCTTTTGAGGTACGGAACCCTAAAAAACAACATATCGCTAAAACTGTGAGACAGAATTTAATTTGCCTGAGTCCAACGCATTGGCAATGGCCCAAACCAGATCCCTACTTCATTTGGACAACCATGTGCTAAACACCCTCTAGATATTGTTGTTTTATATTTTTATCATGGATTGGGATTGAACCAACTAGTTATGACTAGGGGTGGAACCTACCCTAGGTTCCAATTTAGGGAGAAAGAGAGACAGACAAAAAAATTACGCAAGTTTCTTTAAGTGACTCTTAACGGCAGCCTTTTTTGTATGCAGCAGTGACATGTTTATTTTTAAGTATGCTGGTTCGGCCTTACACCGAAACCGAAGGTTCTAGGCGATTTGGAGAAGGATTAATATTGTGGACTGTAGGATGGCGGTTCTTCGGCGACTAGGGGATGAGGGAAAGCGGAAGAGGTGATGTGGTTAGGAGCCTCTTACCTTGCAAATGGCAGCCTCCTGGTGTCTTCAAGTATATTGAAGCTGCTTGAATCACTCCACTACACAAATCACTTTCACTTGCGAGGGGTTTTGTTGAGTTTTGTATAAGCGGTAATAATATATACGGCGGTGCGGTTCAGTGCGGTATGGTGCGGCGGACATCAGTTTTTTAGCGTCTCGAATGTTCCATTTTTACTTTCGTCGCCGTTGAGCAGGCGGCCAATAGCGAGGCGTTTTTGGGAGGGGATTCATAATGTCGTATTTAAGGCTCGTTAAATCTGCAAAAATTTTAGTTACGACTCCTTTAGCTTTAATAGCCGAAACATTGTGGTAATCGGCGGATATATACCGTGTTTTTTGTACGATTTTAATTTTACGCATGCACAATTATAATAAATTTACCACACGTCATATGTTGATGAATTTTGTTACGTTGTACAATTTTAATTATGTTATTATTTTGAATGCTTTTTATTTGATAGAGAATAATGCAAATGAACTACACTACTAGAAAAATTTAAGGAATCAAAAAAAAATCCAAATTTTTGGGCAATTTTCAACAGGCCGTAACTTTGAGAGAAATAGTCGTACAGGAAATAAAAAAAAAAGGAAATTGTAGCTCCAAGTGACAAGTTTTTGGTTAAGAAGTTTAAAATTTTGTATCCTCCGCGGTTTTTGAGTAATTGTAGATAAACCAGCAACAAAAAAAAAATCAATTTTGTCAAGTTTTTATTTTTGGTCTACGGGCGCGGAATTTTTTTTTTAGCTTAACCACTATAAGGATCGGATACTTTGTTCATTTATGTTTAATTTATTTTTTTATTCACCTTGATACGTCCACTTCTCGCCGAGATATTGGTCTTCAAATGCACACACACACGTGGTACGCTTTGGATAACACTAATGCCGGCGGTAATTATTCTCATCAATTCAATTTTTTTTAATTGTTTTGCTGAATTTAAGCACTTTCTGAAGCAAAAATGTGGAAAAAGTTCGGAAATCCTTTTTTCTATTTTTTTTTAATTATAAGCTTTTCAGAGAAATAAAACGTGATCCTTTATTTTTTTTCAAAAATTTGATCGATGGAAACAATAAAAAACCGGCCAAGTGCGTGTCGGGCCACGCGCAATGTAGGGTTCCGTAGTTGCCCATAATGACTTGCTGCAAAGGGTATTAATGTACAACAAATCCGACTGTTTACTTTGCTGAAAAAAATATTTTAATATAATAACACTATTATAAGAACCTAAGTTTTGTTTAGTAAAATACTAGGTATGTATCCAGTTATGTATTGTAAGCATAAAATGTGGTTTCCAAGATATACTACTACTATACATACGTAGTACCGTAGTACATTACATACCAAAGTACGTATATCTTTAAGATTAAGCCAGCGCGCCCAATATAAACTCACAGAAATAGGTATTTATAAGTTAACCGACGATTACTCGTAAACTAGTGATGTCTACTTAGCCGTGATAGTTTTCCTTTTAAATTCGTTATATGCACTACATTTGTGATTTTTTTCACCTCTTCCAAATTAATAGTTTAGCCGGCAGAGGGGGGGGACACTTGAGTCTAACAGTTTTTTTCACTTCAAAGCTTGATATTTGACAAACCAATCACTTGATCGAAAAATGATTTGAGCAAACTAATAATATTTTATTAAAACCTATCTAATGATACCCCACATGATGGGGTATTCAACCAAAAAAAAATTCCTCCTCACTATATATGTAGGGGAGATACCCTTAAAAAAAATATTTTACTAAATTTTATTCTACAGTTTTGTTGCAATATCTTATGTCTATATTCATGTCAAATATCAGCTTTCTAGCACCAGGCGTCTTTGAGCTAGGCTGCGGACGGACAGACGGACGGACATGACGAAACTATAAGGGTTCCTTGTGGACTACGGAACTCTAAAAAGCTGGTTGGATTAATTTGTTTTTTTGTAGGGTTTTTGTAGATATATTGAACTGTAAAAGGCACACTTAACATTAGTGGTTTCCTAAATATTTTCGATCTAGCGCTTGATTTTCCAAAAAAACACCAAAAGTCCTTTTTTTTCAAATTTTCAAATTCATGTGACAAAAAGAAAAAATACTTTTTCGGAAAAGGAATGGCTAGTCGTTAAGGAAAATTCATTCAAATTCTTGAAACCCACCTTCAACTTTCTGTGCAATCATTGGTTGCTGAGATATCGATAATCAAAGACAAAGGGATTCTTTCCCATTTGAAGACCGATAATATCTCGGCGAGAAGTGGATGTATCATGGTGTATAAAAAAAAACAAATCAAAACTTAATGAACAACATATCCGATTCTTATAGTTTATAATCTAAAAAAATAAATCTTCTCTCCAGTTGCTGGTTTTCCTACGATTACTCGAAAACCGCGGAGTTCATTTTATTTGTCACATCCGCAGTATTTTAATTATTACAATACTTGTCTTGTGTCATCATTTTTATCATAATATTAAAAAAACAGACTGCAGTTTGTTTTAAAACATATTTTTGAGACCAAAATGTTAGAGTAGTTATGACGTTCGGTTTCAAGCTGTTTGCCAGTGATGTTTACGTTCACAAAACCGTATTAGTAGCAGCTATTGTCATTTATACTATAAAGAGTTTAGAAGAACATCATTTTATTGATTAGATGTTAGTAACTAGGTAGTAACGTAGATGCGGCCCTGATTTTTTTTTCCATATAATTGGTAATATTAATTTCTAGTTTAAATCTTGTCTTTCCTGACATTGAACGTGGACATCTACCATAATCTTACAACCAACCATCGGCGATTCCTATTTCTTACAATGCTTACTGTGACGGAAAAGCTCACCATTCAATAACCGAGACTTGTCAATTGTTCTAACCCGCTACTTCTACAGGACAACGCTCCATAGCCAACAATTACCATGTTGAAAAATTACTATCTGATATGACAAACAACGCACAGCCTAAACAACAAAACCCAAGACGCTGACATTTGTTTTTGAGATCGTAGGCTTGTACTAAGAAGAGAGAAATTACCACGGGATTGAGATGGAAATTTTGAAAAAGGTGTAGACGAACATAGCTTCGGGCATTCTCTAGTATTTTATAATTATTATTTTGATATAAAAAGTATACCAGTTCCATTAATATCAATCAGCTTTATCGTAATCCTTTGGCGTTTAATACAGTTACGGATTATAATTATTATTAGTATTACGTCGGAATTGGGATTTCTTAGTAATAAGCATTATCAGTAGTAGCTAGAATAATCTTAATATACAACGTGTAAATGAAATAACGCACATCCTCAGACACCCCAATTAGAATAACTTGTTACAATCATAATGCATGCATTGAATTTTGTTTTTTATTTGCGTAAATATTGTTTTTTGAAGAAAGTATAAACGCGATTAAAAGTATAAAGCGTGGTCACTATAAATTTGCGCACGCACACAAACACACGAAACGGTTGCTATGGTAAACAGACGACAGCGATCTGATAGGAACGAAATACGATACGATATGAACAAAATGTTTCAAATTTAGTCTTTATACAACACTCTGATAGAGTGGGGTTTACAAGAATGATGTTTGAGTAATTTGTCAGCTACTGTTGATATTTCCAAAGATATGACTACCTATTTCTTTCCACTACACTTTTCGGCTTTGGAGTGGACAGTCGACTTTGTATAAAATTAGTTATTGTTTGTTAATAACATGCACACGATCCATTGTATCATAATATTGTAAATGACTATTTAGTTACCTAGCATTATTGATAGATAAAGTAAAAGAATATCAATGAGAGAATAAAGCAAGATCGACGTGTTTAAAGTTGTAAATTAATAGTTACATTAATAGAATAATCAAATAACTTACAGGATAAAATCACATTATTATAGTCCACTTAACACTGCACTGTTCCCTCACGCATCACATCTTTTCACTGTTTCAAAAGCAGCTAATATGTATCAACTTAACTCCTAGGCACTTGTTGTCTTCTCACAATAAACTAGTGATTTAACATTTTCCCACAGTAAAAAAGTCCGGGGGCGACAAGTTATCATCAAGATGATGCAGAACGTTCCACACCAGCACTGTCATGTTGATAATTACAATTTTATTCACACAATTAAAATAGTTTTTCGCAACTCTCGCTGACAGATTCCCGATGGATGACTAGATAGTAGATACTTGTCATAACTTGTCAAAGCGCATCGCCAGCGCTTGTCATTGGCCAGCGCGGGCGACACATTACGTCTCGCTCTTGCCTGTTGCTTATTACGTAAGCGAAAGATAGATGATAGATATTTTCGTGGTAAATTGTGTGTATTGTCTTTTGCCGCTATTGTGTTGTACTAATGTGTGCGTTCGTGTGACCGAACATCGAACCATTAAACAAATGCATTTTAAAAGAAGGCGTTCTGCTTTGACTTAAGGTTTATTTTCGTATATTTCAACTTTTGAAATAAATGAGTGACTGTAATTTACGTTATTTTTATTATTTTAGAACAAAAAATAAACAATATTAAAAATGACAGTAATGGATTCAGTAGCCGATTCTGAACAAACTACTTTCAGGAAGTGCATTTAAATTTGTTACATGTTGTATAAAATGCTTGCGTTACTTACTGACTGACAGACACGCTACAGCCGAAACTATTGGGCGCTGGAAGCTGAAATTTGGCATATATGTTCCTTGGGGACCGTAGGGGTGCACTAAGAAGGGATTTCCCGAAATTCCTACGGGATCGGCCAAAATGTGTGAATTTAAAACAAATGCAGGCGTAGCTGCTGGCATCCTCTAGTTATTTACATTTAACTAGCAGAACTACACATATTATTATGGCGTACTAATTTAAACAATAGTGTCACGGATTAATAGTGCTGTGGGTTATATATATACCCGGTAGAATATTTGTTGATCTACAAATGATTACTTAAACTCTTACTTTTGTTTATACTTCGTGTTATTTAATTGAATGTTTGTTACATCTTCAGTGATATAGAATAAGAGGATAGCTGACAACGTACAAAAAATAATGTTATAGTCCCCTTGTAAGTCTTTTTCTTTTAAAATATAAGATTATGATTTCAAGATTGAGGTGTAAAAATTTGAATTGAATTTAATCTGTTATATAATTATGTCAAAAGGTAGAAATTGATATCACTAGTAGTACGTAAAACATGCGTCAAATCTCAGAATATACAGAATAGCAACTGTGTATTTTCAAAGGCTGACCGCCATCAATCTTTGCAAATACATAGGTTATGTGCAGTATTTGTATTTTCCTTTTCGTCCAAAATCAATTCGTCCAAATGCCAGAGCTACATGTTCAATAATATGCAGCAGACACTTCACAATTGCGTTACATCAACTTCATTCTTTACCGCACCTGCATCTCAATCGCAGTAATATTTCATCCTTTTTTATCACAAGCGATTGCATAAGTACGACTAGTATTATTTTTCAATGACAAAGGTTCGCATTTCGCAAGAAAGTTCGCAAGAAAGTTCGCAAGAAATTACATGTAGGCCGATGACCTCAGCTCGCCTCAAACACTTTAGTAATGATGTTGCTGCCAAGATCGCCAGTATTGACTTAACCGTTGATGATCCTGATGAATTATATAAATACTTATTTAAAAATATTAATGAAGAGTACAATAAAAATTTTAAACAGAAGACGTTTGCATCTGTTGTAGGCAGAGGCCTACCCCGACGGGAAAAAGGCGTGAGCATATGTATGTATGTATGTATGTACGTTTGCAAGGAACATGAAAGTAAATTTTTGGGCAAATGTTTGATTGGGCAACAGTAGGTATATACAAAAGTAGAGCTAGGTTGTATGATCTATATGGTATGAAGAAATACAATTTTAATCCTGAATTTATTCAATATGTTAGAAATTATTCAAATGTTTTCATGAGGACATGTGCTTTAGCCAAATCCTTATATTTAAGCAATCAAATCAAAGAATCCAAGAACAAAATTAAAACTACTTGGAGCATTATTAACAATGAGACTGGTCGAGCTAAATTGGTAGATAACGATTAAGAATTAAAATTTAATAGTGAAATTATTACTAGGAAAACTGATGTTGCTCAGACATTTAACAATATTTTCATAAACATACCAGTGAACAACCAGCTGTCTAGATTCATGTCCAAGCAAAGCTGAAATGTTTGTTAGGGGCAATGTGAATGAGTGTGATGTGCTTTTTAATTTTAAATATATTGACACCAATGACATACTGAAGGTATTCAAGACGCTTAACATTAAAATATCTGTTGACTTATGGGGCATTTCTGTTAAACTTGTTCAACAAATTATTTTTAGCTTAGCTCCATATTTAGCTGCAATATTCAACATATGCGTAGATACATGGGTATTTCCTGATCTAATGAAACACAGTAAAGTGATACTATTATTCAAAACGAGATCCAAGAGCGACCCTATTAATTTTCGGCCACTTTCTGTCTTGCCTGCTATTTGTAAAATTTTTTAAAAGATTATTTTGCATCAATTAGAGAGTCACTTTCACACAAATAATTTATTTCACAGTGAACAGTATGGCTTCACTTAGGGTCGCTCCACCGTTGATGTCGGTGTAACTTTGTTAAAGCATATTTTTAATGCTTGGGAAAACTCGAAGGATGCCATTGGTGTTTTTTGTGACCTATCAAAGACCTTTGACTGTGTGGAACATAATACACTTTTACTTAAATTGAAACATTATGGTATTAGAGATATCGCACTCAATCTTGTTGCCAGCTACCTTAGTGATAGAATTCAGTATGTAGATGTTAATGGGAGTAGGTCTCTAGGTTTGCCAGTGGGAATAGGTGTTCCACAGGGCTCTATTCTCGGTCTATTTCTTTTTTTAATATATATTAATGATTTGCCGTTCTTTGTTCAAAATTTATGTGATATTGTTTTGTTTGCCGACGATACGTCACTAATTTTTAAAGTTGATCGAAATTCATGTAACTTTAATACCGTCAATAACACTCTTGCACATGTATTAGATTGGTTTTCGACAAATAATTTGGTACTCAAACCTAGCAAAACCAAATGTGTTAAATTCTCTTTGCTTAATGTCAAAAGTGTTCCTACTAATATAATTTTAAATAAGGAAACAATTCAACTAGTCGAATCAATCGTATTCTTAGGTGTAACTTTAGATTGTAAGCTTCAGTGGGGCGCCCAAATATCCTGTCTCTCAGTACAACTTAGTTCTGCAGCGTTTGCAGTTAGAAAAGTTAGGGAATTCACAGATATAGATACTGCTAGACTAGTTTACTTTAGTTATTTTCACAGCGTAATGTCTTACGGTATAATGTTATGGGGTACAGCTGCTGATATACAGACTATTTTTGTCATTCAAAAGAGGGCAATATGTGCAATTTATAAGTTAGGTGCTAGAGATTCTTTACGTGATAAATTTAAAAAAGTAGATATATTGACAGTTGCATCGCAATATATATATGCTAACTTAATATTCATTTAGAAAAACTTAATTCTATACCGCAAAAATAGTGATTTGCACAAAGTGAACACAAGGAATAAGCATAAACTGGTGGAAACTAATTACCGTCTACATAAAGTTCAGAACTCATTTGCGGGGATTGGTATACGATTTTCAACAAATTGCCTCTTGTAATAATGAATTTACCCATGCACAAATACAAACGGACAATTAGGAACTTTCTTTTACAAAGGGGTTATTCCACTATTAAGGAAGTTTTAAATGATAAGACACCATGGGGATAGGCTTAAGCTTGTTTAACTCAAGATTATTTTATTTTCTGACCGTTTAATATAATTGTTACATAAATTTGATAAATTCTAGTTTTGATAACTGAGATGTTGAGTGGAGGTGCCTCGTGAACACATGATTTTTGCAGGATTTGGATATTTTTATGATTTGTTGAATGTAGTTTAACATTATTTATCCCTGATCATATCATTGTTCACTTGTCACCTTCACAAAATTCTTTCTACATTTGCATTCCTTCACGCGTTCTACTAATTCATGTTAATAGTTTCCCTGTCCCGTGTATCATATATACAAAATGTAAATTATGTATATTATGCAAAACCTGGCGTTGAAAAAGAGTGACCGTGAGTTTTATTGCCCGTTCTTTCTCATGGTTCTACGCCCTTGCTTTGCGAACATGGCAGTAAATGTAAATGTAGAGTCTTTAAGTAATTATTTTATGAATTTATTATTTTGACGTTCATAAGCGTCACATTGTGACCCAAATGAATAAACGATTTTGACTTTGACTTTGACATTCTGAATAGCAAAAGCGGTGAATCTCACTTTTTCAAGAGGCAAGGGTCGTTTCGTTTATCGATCTTGTATCGAGAACGCGCTACGAATCCCAATCGAGTTTTCGATAAAATTTCTGAGACAGATATCTTTTTTCCTTGTGTATATTTTTTCGTTCCAACACTTGGAATGTAAACGTTTTGATTAGACGACTTTATCTATTGCTTAATTTTATTTATAGGAGCTATAGTGCAACGTGCAATGTGTCTTGTGGGTGAATGCTTTTGTGATAGATGGCTGAGAATATCAATTCTGCTGATAGGTAGGTAAGTTGTTTTCTGGAGAAACGATAAAACCGTTAATTGATTTGCTTCTATTCCCTTTCTTAGAATTAATATCATTAGAATAATAAGTAGAGTTGAATATATTAAGTAAACGATGCTACTATTGTCGTTAAAGGTAATTTACGTATACGTAACTAGTAATTCTCTTTTAAGTGTTGCGTAGTAAACTACAAGGAATCAATAAAGTCTCGATATAATTATTCGTTCATTAGCTGTTTAATTTGCACATTATAGATGTGCAAATAAAACAGCTACGTATGCGTCAGCTGATCTGAGGTCCCGGATTGGCTTCCCAGGTCGGGCAAAAGTGTTAATGAGTTTTTCTGAATTCTCAGTAGCAGCACGGAGTCTGGTGATGTCCTGGTAACGGCAATAGGATCGTCCCCTATTACGTGGGACCTAAAAAAAATCATGGTGAAATGGGAGTCTAATATTTCACCTCTGCCTACCTTTGGGGTTACAGGCGTGAGACTATAAAAAAAATAAACAACTTGTTCACATTTATTGTATTAATCTAAATACATCGAGTTAGCATTCATCGTGGATTGGTTACCCAAGGATACCTTCTCTTCAAAAACCACAAACCACTCGTCTGCTCCTAAACAGCTTTCCAATCACTTTGGACAAAATGTTTATTTAATAGTAAATGCGTCGCGTATTTACTTGAAACAAAATATCAAAACAGTTTATAACATAATGCACAATCTGTTCATAATTTACTTTAACAGTACGTGCTCCAAATTCCATAAATAAAACCGCTAAGAAACTGTGATGCTCGTACGCGGAAATGCAGATATGAGCGATACGAGAACAGCTTAGTATGCAGTAGCTATGTTCAGTTGCCCGTATTCGCCTGCGGTTAAGATAAGGTTGCTGTGCTCATTTCGTCTCATGCGAGTGTCTACTGCATTATCTAGGTTTCAACTTGCGGAATGTATCGGCGGCATAATAATTATGGCTATTTTTCCCTGTTTGGCTTTAGATAACAAGTGACATTTGTATCTTGTGTGAAAAATAACTGTTAAAAGAAAAATTATCACAGGAACCAAACTACTGTTTACTTTTTTTGTTTCAGTGTGGTTTTAAGTTACTAAATTTAAATCGTCGAATTTCTCACTATAAACTGATGTTTTGGTTACTTTCCTAGAACTGTGTTTACAGAAAACTGGGTGGCATTAAGTATATAAATGTCTAAAGTATCTACTGAAAGTTTGCGACAGTTGTATGCGTTACACAAACAATGAGCTGACTGAAATACTACGTACAGGTACATTTACATAAACTAATTAAAGGCTTGATTTATTTATAAAAATAGCTTACAGAATCCTTATGTCTAATATAGCATCACCAGACCAAACTTTTGTGAAAAAAATTAACAAACAATTTAACACATTAACCCTCCTCGCTTAAAAAAGGTTAACGCTAAAGGCAACCTTCATACTTTTAATTAATTACATCAATTCAACTCTCTTCAATTCTCTTGAAACTAAATCAGTTTAATTTGACTTAGAAAATGACCAAAGAGAACGTCTAAAAGAAAGAGAATGCCGGCACGTCTAACTTTGTTTCAAAAAACCGATATCTAAGGCTGCCTAACTACTAGAGCAATGAAGAGCGGAGCTGTGTTAATAGAAATCTACAAAAAAACCGCAGCGGAGGTTTCTAGCATTTTTTCTAGTTGTATTGACACAGCTCCGCTCCAGTGAACACGCAGCTTGTCTTTATTTTGCCCACACGGCATTGAACCGCAAACTTTATAAAACCTTTTAGTTTAGGTTTTACAACAATTTCCTCTTCAGGCATTACTCGATACACGTTACCTTATCTATTCTTCTTTCTCCTAGCGTTTTCCCAGTTTCAACCGGGGTCCGCTTTCTAGTCTAACCGGATTTGACTGAATATTAGCTTCTCCACGGAGCGACTGCCTGTATTTTTTTTTTATGGAATAGGGGGCAAACGAGCAGACGGATCGCCTGATGTTAAGCGATTACCGCCGCCCATGGACACCCGCAACACCAGAGGAGTCACAAGTGCGTTGCCGGCCTTTTAAAAAGGAATACGCTCTTTTTTTGAAGGTTTGAAGGTCGTATTGGTTCGGAAAAACCGCAGGTGACAGATCATTCCACAGTTTAGAGGTGCGAGGCAGAAAGTTTCTAGAGAAACGCACCGTTGTGGATTGCCTACCATCTAAATGATGGGGATGGAAATGCTGTCGCGTAGAACGATGGCGGAAAGAGGCGGTAGGGATTAATCCGAACAATTACTCGGAGCACTCCCCATAGTAAAAGCGATAAAAGATGCATAGCGAGGCTACATCTCTACGCAGCGCCAAGGGGTCTAACCGATTGCAAATATCTTGGCAGTCGACAATTCGAGCGGCTCTCCGTTGGATGCGGTCTAGAGGGAGAAGCTGCTACTGGGGTGCCCCTGCCCAAAGATGAGAACAGTATTCCATATGCGGCCGGACCTGCGCCTTATAAAGGAGCAAGCGGTGGGCCGGAGTGAAATACCGTCTCGATCTATTTAGCACGCCAAGCTTCTTCGAGGCTAAGTTAGCCTTACCCTCTAAGTGACCGCGGAACTGGACTTCGCTCGATATGTCGACACCAAGTATTCCAATACTGGAGGAGGCAGTCAAGGGGGTGCTCTCAAAACGAGGACATACGACCATCGGCAGTTTTTTTGCGGTGAAAACGCAGACTTGTGTCTTTGTCGGGTTAAATTGGACCAAATTAAGTCTTCCCCAATCTGAGACCATCTCCAAGGAGGTCTCAATTTTAGACACAAGTTTATGTCTGCTCTCGATGACTTTTTCCCGAGAAATGTTGGCGTGGCCGGTATATAAAGCATCACCTGTGCTGTCATCTGCATAACAATGAATGCCGCTATCTAGCAACATATCATTGACATGCAGGAGGAACAGAGTAGGCGATAGCACGCAGCCTTGAGGAACACCAGTATTTACAGACAAGGCGTCAAAGCATTCACTGTCAACTACGACCTTTATGCTTCTGTCTGTAAGAAAGCTGGTGACCCATTCGCATAATTTCTCGGGCAGCCCATAGGAAGCGAGCTTCGAAAGAAGCGCTTTGTGCCAGACCCGATCGAAGGCCTTCGCTATGTCCAAACTGACCGCCAAAGCCTCTCCCTTTGTCTCGATCGCCTGTGCCCAAGGATGTGTCAGGTATACTAGAAGATTACCAGCCAACCGAACCTTACGAAAGCCGTATTGCTGGTCACTAAGCAGCTGATTATCCTCTAGAAACCGAAGGAGCTGGCAGTTAATAATGAACTCCATTATCTTCGAGAAGAGGGAGGTTATGGCTCTATGGGTCTGCAGTTGGACGAATTAGAGCGATCGCCTTTTTTAGGGATCGGGTGGACCAATGCTGTCTTCCACGATGTTGGAACTACGCCAAATGAGTAGGAGAGACGAAAAAGGCGTGTCAAAACTGGTGCCAACTCTGGAGCGCAGATCTTCAACACAATAGGGGGAATTCCATCAGGCCCATTCGACTTATGGATATCGAGGGACAGAAGTGCCATACGGACTGCGCGTTGGTGGAACCGAATATCCGGCATACAGCCCTTCAACAGCGGTATAGTAGGCGGTTCCTGTCCCCCGTCATCCAAGGTCGAGTTGGACACAAAGAGTTTGCCCAGAAGATCGGCTTTATGCTTTGCGTCGTGGGCCAAGGAGTCATTTCCCATGTGTAGCGGTGGAAAGGATGGCTTACAGAAGTTCCCTTCGATAGCTTTGGCAAGAGACCAGAATGCGCAGTTCCCGATGGAAGGCGCTCAAGCCTCTCGCCAATTCTACCGATGTGCTTCGTCTTAGCACTAGCAATGTCTCTTTTGAAGGACCTGGAGGCAAAGTTATACTCCTTTTTTAATGTCCTGTTTCCTGCTTCCTGCGATAAGCCTTTTTGGAAGGTTAACCAAACCAAGGCCGAAATTTGCCACCAATGGGGACCACAGAGGATGGAATGAAAAGTTCCATACCCTGTAGCACCACATCAGCAACAGAATGAGCAGCGGCGTTGGGATCATCCGGCGAGAAGCATATTTGTCCCCAAGGATAGGACGCAAAGAAGTTCCGCATCCTATCCCAATCTGCTGACTTGTAGCGCCACACACGGCGACTGCGTGTAGCCCGCGATCGCAGCGAGCACGTTAGAGGCACCACACTCCGTACAAGGCAGTGGTCTGAGGAGCCAAGTGGGGCGCCTACGGATACATTGTAACCGTCCGGATGAAAAGTCAGCAGAATGTCTAGCAGTGAAGGATTCTGGCTTTCAACGTCTGGGATTCGCGTGGGCGTGGTAACCAGTTGTGTCAGGCCATAAGCCAGTGCGAAGTCGTGAACAGATCTCCCCGCATGATCAGTTTTACTGGAACTGAGCCAGTCGGCGTGATGGGCGTTAAAATCGCCAAGCAAGATGATCTCTGCTGACGGGATCTGCTGCTGCACAAAGTCTGAAGCCATTTGGATGTGCTCAATGAGTCGGTCAGTTTCGGTATCACTGCTATGGGACCTATAAAGGCAAGCATAGACGCGGGGGTGGTCGTCGCTATCTATACGTAGCCATAAGGTGGAAAGGTCCCTACCTTCAAGATTCCTA
Source organism: Euclidia mi (assembly GCA_944739405.2). Classification (NCBI taxonomy): domain Eukaryota; kingdom Metazoa; phylum Arthropoda; class Insecta; order Lepidoptera; family Erebidae; genus Euclidia; species Euclidia mi. The sequence goes on from OX123184.2 coordinate 33,772,864, forward strand.
AGTCGACAAGAACTGATATCTTCTCTAACATACACGCACACTCCGGCCTTGGACAGAAAGGAGTGTTCAAGTCCATACCCAGGGTAAGTAAGGTAGGAAGTGTCTGCTGGAGGCGATATCTGCGTCTCAGTCAAGAAGAGCAAGGCCAGCTTTGTTGTCTCGAGGTGGTGGTGGACAGCATTAAGGTTGGTGTGTAATCCCCTGATATTGCAGAAGTCCACGGCCAGTGTGGCAGGGGGTGCCAGGATATTTTTGCTCCTTTTTAGGGACTTTTCGAGAGCAGTTTTGCCCCCCCCCCCCCCCAGAGTACGAGGGGCGGCCTGGGCGTCCACGCTCAGATGCGTTGTGTCCTGAACGCGGACGTCCAGAGCGGGATTCTCCAACGCTAGCGCAGTTGGTACCCTCCTGGGGTAGCAAAAAGTTTTTCAACTGCACCATCATAGGGGGGGGGGGGGATTGGGTCTCCGGTATCCTCACTCACTCGGCGAAACACAACGCAAGCGTTGTTTCACGCCGGTATTCTGTGAGGCCGTGGTATCACTCCGGTCGAGCCTGACCCATTCGTGCCGAAGCATGGTTCTCCCACGGTTAAAAACTGTGTATGACCTCCGCAACCCAAAGGGATAGCGATATTCCATGGTTTAGACTAGTGTCAGTTCATTCAGAGATAGGTACTGACTCCTTATAACGACTGTCAAAGATCTTCATGACAACCGGGACCGACTGCTTAACGTGCTCTCCGAGGCACGGGGCAAGCGATAATCAATAAATCAATACGCACATAACTCCGAAAAGTCAGTAGTGCGCGCCTAGGATTCGAACCCGATACCCTCCAGTCTGTTGGTATCTCCACTAGGCTATCACTGCCCTACGCTACCTTATCTATTATAATATAAAATAGAAATTATTCCGAAGTAGTTCCCTTGCAAGCCAAACAGATAAGCCACTGCCGCGTAAGTTTGCTACTTAAATTATACGCCAATTGGGAGAAGAATGTACGAAGGAAATCAAATATTTGAAATTGTTGGATTAAGATTGAGACAAAAGACTCTCCAGTAGTGTAAAGCACTCAAATTGGTTCCGTTGATGACAAATTGGTCCAAGAGAGGCAATTATGTGTTTGATGTGATTGAGTTTCTGTGTAGACCGTTAGATAAGTCAGAAAATGTTAATGTAAACGAAAAATATCTTCTATATATTAAAAAAAATAGTGTTTTATAATACGAGTCGGCCAGCCCGTTCTACCCAACCGATTCGCATGATTTTTTTTTAAATGAAAGCTCTCGCTGCATAGATTTGTCATCAAGCATTAGAAATTACCTAACTTGCACATTCATCAAGTTATATGGAAAAACAGTTTTCTCCCATACATTTTTTACGTTTTCGTAGCCGTAGTCAATGACTTTCTGCTTCTATATATCTGGTTCTCATTGAGGTAGGCGTTTCGTTATAGGCCTATAACACGCGCTGAAAAGAGTTCTTTCATTTGATGGTATGCTCTTTTAAATTGAGTAAGTTTGAAGTGAGACACGTGTGGACATTGAACTTATTTTTCAATATTTTGCTATAAATTTCTTAAGATTCCATTGCTTTTTCTCTACATGGACGGTTCTAAATTCAAAAATAGTTTTATGGCATCTAATAAGTTCCTTGCGGTAACTGCCAGGAAAAACGTTATGCCTCCTTAAGGTGACCTTGCCTTACTTTCATACGGGTGTGAGTGTGGTGGTGTGTAAAGTTACGAGTATACCCGATGTTGTTCAAATTATCACTATAGTGAATTATCGCTGATGGCAGGTAATATTCCCCGAATGTTACCAGTTAACCCTTATTGTTGGGTGACCCGATCTCTGATGTTGAGGAATTTTCCTCACGTTTTAACTTTCTTCGGGCATCTTATTTTTTTTTAATGTGGAACATATTACTACAGCGCTTCTACCCGATGTTGTTCAAATTATCACTATAGTGAATTATCGCTGATGGCAGGTAATATTCCCCGAATGTTACCAGTTAACCCTTATTGTTGGGTGACCCGATCTCTGATGTTGAGGAATTTTCCTCACGTTTTAACTTTCTTCGGGCATCTTATTTTTTTTTATGTGGAACATATTACTACAGCGCTTCATATTACTATTGTCATATAATTATATTATTACAAGTGGTAGTAATGGTAAAAATTGTAGCTTTGGTCAGAATAGTAATTTTGAGAGAAAAGGTAGTACATTTGACAGCACCGGCGGTTTTGGTAGAAATGGTAGTTTTGACAAAATGGTAGATATGATAGTGTTAGTACGAATAGTAGTTTTGATACAAACAGTAGTTTTTATAGGAATAGTATTTTCGGTAGGAATAGTAGTTTTGGTAGAAAATGGTATTTTTGGCATATACATTGTAGTTTTGGTAGCAATGTTACTTACGATTGCTACCAAAGCTACCAGTCCTACCAAAACTACAATTTCGACGAAAACTATAAACGTCATTATTACATTTCTAAATTATGATGGATTAATCACACACATACACAAAACAAAATAAATCGTGCTTCTCACAGAAATATTTAGCTGGATAACAGAAATAAAACCTATTTTATTACTTATAAAAAAAAGTTGTTTATCTACATTTTTAATTTTGATACTAAAATATTGACAGATAAAGAAAAAAATGAAGTTAGCGTAAGCAATGAATACAGATGATTTACATTAAAGAAGCTTATTTCTTAACGATGTCATGTGCCGATGAAAGTTGGCGTATTGACGGTTGTCATCAGCCTGGCGCAAGTTCCTAAGAAAAAACAGAATGTATGAAACGTGCTATCTTTTTAATGGCTACTATTATATATATAAAACGTGAAGATAGCATCCTTCACTATGTACCCTTGGAACAGTATTCTTTCAAAGTTAGACGGGTTATACGTACATCACCGCCTTGGCTGTCAATAGTGTCAAATGTCACAACTGTCACGTTATTATCCAGATTGAACTTTGCCGCGTTATGTAGTTTGTTTATAAAACGTAAAAAAACATACGGTAAAAGTGCTTTGTGTATACCAAATAAATGTGATTTTACACTTCTAGTGTTAGTGTTACTATATTTATTTGATTAGCATTGAAAGGAGCGCAATGAAAACAAGCAAACAACAACGTAACGTGCAAAATATGGCATACAACATGCCGGTCAAGCAATGAAAAAAGGGTAGGTATTTATGGCAAAATGTCCCTAGATAAAGATCAATTAATATTTATAATGTTATATAATGTGATATATTTTAATGAAACATAAAAAATAAGGAAATATTCTAAAGTTTCATATCCTAGTACTTTGTAGGTAAACAATAGTGCTGCCTGTCAGTTATCGATAATCCGTTATTAGAAATTGGCACAAGGACTAAAAATTCTATTCCTTTTTCTTTTTAGATGTAAAAATGGGTAGCTGCAACTGGAAACCAAGACTTGATTTATGTTCCCATTGAAAAATTACATCAGTTGAACTATGTGTGTGGCAAGCATTTTAAGCCGAAAGACTTAAAAAAAGGGAACTCAAGTCAGAAAAACATTTGTGCCTTGTATCTATAGACATTTCTTTAAATCCTATTACAGAAGAAATTTTGAAAACCTTTCCATCACATGTACATACATATTTATTTTTTAGTTCTGCGTATTTTTCTTCGCTAATCTAGAATAGATTTATAGAATAGGCTAATTTGTTGAATAAACACATAAATATTAAATACATCTTTTATTTGTGTTGGAAAAGTATAATTCTAGTCGAAACATAATTATAATTATTTCTTACCGATTATTATCGATATCGATATTTCGTTAATCACTGGAGGGTACATCCCTATATTGTCAAATATGACAATGCTGACAACATAAAAACGATGTCAATTAGTATCTTTATGTTGGTACGAGTTCTCCCTGCACGTTTCATACAAAGCTGAAAGTCTCGCATGATCTATGGCACATCCGCCTCTTCTTACGTAGTATTTGTATACTCTTTGGTTGTCATTAGTGTCACTACACTAATGACAACCAAAGCTAGCGCCGCCAACGGCGCCAACTACGAACTGTAGTTGGCGCCGTTGGCGGCGCTAGCGTCGTTCGCCATCTGTCTTGCATTGCTTTGGCGTAAGAAATACATAGCTGTTGCACTGACACTCACGCGACTGTTACGCCGCCAAGCGGCAATTTGGGTCGCAGAAAGTTTGTCTTAAACGCGCCAATAAGAAAAACATCTCTATAAATAAATATCTATGCTCTATGGCGTAAGTTAGTTACCTACTTTAAGTTTCTGATTTAATAACGTATTTTTTGTGAGTAGTTGTGTTTTCAATTATAATGATGGTTCTTGGAAGGAAATTGAAAAATGCTCAGAGAAAGTTTGAACAAAGAATCTTGGTCAATGACGGCCCTGTTGGAGATTTGGGACCGGATGGTCCTCCTACTGCTAAAAAATACGGGTGGAAACGGTTCAGATTTGATTAATTCTACCATTAACAATTTTCAAGTGATTTCCATTCTTGGTGACGGTAATTGCTTATTCGGCGCAATTTCTTATTGTTTATATGCAAGTGAGAAAAAACATTATGAAATTCGTTTGGTCACTGTTGATAACATTGTCAATAAGTGGGATGTATAGGTATAGTAACTTCATTGTTGGGGACGAAGCATATGGCCAGACCATTACAAATGCAACAGATTACACACGTGTGATGGGTGCCAATGGACGGTAAGCAGAGCATGCTGAACTTCAGAGTGTTAGTGAGCTATATCCCGAGTGTCAATTCAGAGTTCACCTGGAAAACAGTAATACTGACTATGGTACTGGCGAAATTGTTCATAACTTGCTATTTTCTGGGCACCTGGACGAAGGACATTACAGTGTCCTAATAGAAAGAATGGTAGGACAGCACAGTCATATTGAAGAACTTTCTTTCGTCAATGTTCAGTTATACATCTTAATATATAAAATCCTTGCGTTACTGACTGACTGACAGACACGCTACAGCCGAAACTATTGGGCGCAGGAAGCTGAAATTTGGTATACATGTTCTTTGGGGACCGTAGGGGTGCACTAAGAAGGGATTTCCCGAAATTCCCACGGGATCAGCCAAAACGTGTAAATTTAAAAATAATGCAGGCGTAGCTGCTGGCGTCCTCTAGTATTATATATATATCCCTATTGCGCGGCAAACCATTCAGTAATGCCAAGGTGGAAATTTCACGATACCTAAGGTGCAACGCAAAGCCAATGTTGTGAGAAAAGAAGTTTTGTGATATATATATTTTTGGTAAAAATATCATCTTTTTACTTATTAGATAAGGCAAAAATGTACTCATCATACCCATATGTAAGAGCTTTTTTATAATATTAAAATATGCTGTGGAGCAGCACGGGTCCTCTAGTCTATATATTAAAAGAATTTGTGTTTTATAATACGAGTCGGCCAGCCCGTTCTGCCCAACCGATTCGCATGTTTTTTTTTAACTGAAATCTCTCGCTGCATAGATTTGTCATCAAGCATTAGAAATCACCTAACTTGCACATTCATCAAGTTATATGCAAAAACTGTTTTCTCCCATACATTTTTTACGTTTTCGTAGCCGTAGTCAATGACTTTCTGCTTCTATATATCTGGTTCTCATTGAGGTAGGCGTTTCGTTATAGGCCTATAACACGCGCTGAAAAGAGTTCTTTCATTTGATGGTATGCTCTTTTAAATTGAGTAAGTTTGAAGTGAGACACGTGTGGACATTGAACTTATTTTTCAATATTTTCCTATAAATTTCTTAAGATTCCATTGCTTTCTCTCTATATGGACGGTTCTAAATTCAAAAATATGTTTATGGCATCTAATAAGTTCCTTGCGGTAGCTGCCAGGAAAAACAGTTATGCCTCCTTAAGGTGACCTTGCCTTACTTTCATACAGGTGTGAGTGTGGTGGTGTGTAAAATTATACCCGATGTTGGTAAAATTATCACTATAGTGAATTATCGCTGATGGTAATGTTGGGTGAACTGATCTCTGATGTTGAGGAATTTTCCTCTTTTTTTTTGTATCGCGATGAAATCCAGTTACGGACTGTCCCTCAAAGGGACCCTCCAACCGCCAACTCTGTACCGGGTTTAGGGCAGGTGGAGACCCTTCTCCACCTGCCCTAGCATCTAGGGGAAGAACCGAGCCACACACCCCTGTGTATGGCTCGGTTCTTCCCCTAGATGTTCGGGGATACCCACTAACCGCGACCCGAGGAATTTTCCCCAAATGTAGTGAAATTTCCGCCTAATGTTGGGAAAATTAACCCTACAGACGGGTAAATTACGTTTTATGTTAGATTTTTTTTACCGGCGGTTTTGGTAGAAATGGTAGTTTTGAAAAAAATATAGATATGATAGTGTTACTACGAATAGTAGTTTTGGTACAAATAGTAGTTTTGATAGGAATAGTATGTTCGGTAGGAAAATCAGTTTTGGTAGAATTACAACGATATACATAAAACACGAAATAATGTAATAAAATAAACCTGTAAAGTAACCTAAAAGGCTTGCATTGAAATAAAAATATAACACACTATCATGTAGCTTTATGGATGCATAAAATTGGGGGTGGTGTAACGGGTTCTGGGATTAAAACGCAGAAAAGGTTCTATGCGTTTATTTGCCGAGTATTGCCTCGCTTCCTATGCCGAGTATGACCGACCAACAACACGACACTGGCCTGAACACTAAGGGCTGCAGTCTCCCACGTTGTTCCCTCCGGTAGTGTGTAGGCAGGCTGCTCGAAGGCTGCGCGTAGCGGTGCAGGCCCTCGCTGACGTTGGCTCAGCTGGCAGACGCCGGCGGTGTGTGTACGATGAGCAGGGCAGGCCAGACTCTTTGCCAGAGGTGAAGCCAAAGGCGATGCAGGAAAGTGTAGCAGTCTAGGAGCGTAGCCCGGAGCTTCCAAGGTGGACCTGGAACCCGTAGCTGGGACCAGGATACACGTAGATACGACGTAGGGTCAGTAGGTACGCTTAGTTATAGTAGGTAGGTAGTAGAAGCGACGTTAGAGTAGCGGTGCCGGCCTCTCTGTCGGCCTCTTTTTATACCGGGCCCTCCATCAGGGTGAGAGTCCGTTTATGACCATATTTGGTCAGGCTTTGCGAGCGCGGACGATGGCTTTCTCTGATTGGCCGAGCGTATGGGCGGTACTGTGACGCAACGCGGTAAGTACCGGACATACGTTACAGTGGCTATGCTTATTTTGCTCTTTGTCGTAGTAAAATCTCCAGGGATTAATATTATGTGGCTTTTACGAGTTCCTTATACCTCTTTACCTGATGAACGGTGCTATGAAAATTTTATTGTAACCTAGATCATCAAAAATTGGATTGCAGGATTTATTTCAAACTGGATTTGTGAACTCAATCACTTTAATGTAGAAATTGAGATTGTTATTATACTTCTGCACTGAAACTTATGATAAGACTCGTAATTGATTTGTTTGTTACTGTTTTAATTTAAAAAAAGAGTTTGTGAATTATTGAGTTAATAAAAGGAAGCTTCCGGTACCATTCCAGGTCACTCAGAAAGTATTGCGAGAAATAGTTTTTATGTATGTGAGACTGGCCAGTTAAAATTGATTTAAAAATAATGATTAATTATATGTAAAAATAGGTACGTGCTAAATTCAGAACTTCCCTCCACATTTTTTGCGAGATAATTAAAATTACCGTGTCTCATTGAAAAATGGATTTGCATCCAGAACATTTTCGCGCCTTGATTTTTAAAGATTTTAAGTGTCGCCTGAAACCGGACGAATCGTTCGATAGACTTCAAATGGCATTCATGGATGAAGGCCCTTCTAAGGCAACCGTGTATCGTTGGTATAATGAATTTAAGCGCGGTCGACTAACTTTGGGGGATGAATAAAGAAGTGATCGCCCTTTGACGGCTGTTACGGAAGAAAACGTGCTAGCAGTGAAAAATTTGATCCAAGACAATAGACGAGTTACATACCAAGAGATTCAGCATTTACTGCAGATTGGATCAGGAAGCCTTCACGAGATTCTACACGTGCATCTACGGGTGCGGAGGATACTTTCACGCTGGATGCCACAAAACCTCACCGATGTTCAGTAGCAGGCAAGGGTGGAACGGTGCTATGATATGATAGACATATTTGAAGCAGGCTCGGCTCAGCGTGTTTACGACATCGTTGCAGGTGATGAATCCTGGATTTATCAATATGATCCAGAAACAAAGTGTCAGTCGACGGTTTGGGTGTTTCAAAACGAATCAACGCCTACCAAAGTAAAGTGACCTAGAAGCGGGGGGAAGATTTTGATCGCGAGCTTTTTCAATTTGACAGGCTACTTGGTGTACAAAACCAAAGAAGCATTAACGCCGGATGGTATACTACCAAATGCTTGGCAGAAGTTTTCTCTGTCTGAGCAACAAGCGACCAAACACAGGGCACCGCGGGCTACTGCTCCACCACGATAATGCGCCCGCCCACACCGCAATCAAAACGACGAACTTCCTAGACTGCACGCCGGTCAAACTCCTGAGTCCACCCTCCTTACAGCCCTGACCTAGCACCGTGTGACTTCCTTTTATTCCCAAAAATAAAAAATCTGCTGAAAGGGATACAATTTTCGTCGCCGTATGATGCGCTCTCAGCTTTCGAGCAGGCTGTAAACGAGGTGTCTGCGGCGGACTGGAAAAAGTGTCTCAAAAACAGGTTTAGACGCATGAAACTTTGTATAGAGGCTGGGGGAGAGTACTTTGAAAATATGTTATAAAAATATATTACTTGTCACCTTCACAAACTTCTTAAACCTTTTGGTTGCTGATACAGATATACTATTGAGCTATAGTGTTTTATTATTGTGGCATTCGCATGTTTTGCTTAATTTTTTTTCTTTAATTTATTTCCAATCAGTGACTCCAAGTGTTTTGGCTATGTCTGCAATTATGGTACCACAAATTATAAAATTAAGATTCTGTTTTTAAAAGAGTGGCATGAGTTTCTTGCAGGCTCTTCTCATAGCCCTACCATCCCGAGCCTGGTTGTCAAAAAAAGAATTGTCGTTCATAAGCGTTGCTTTTGTTACCTATATGAATAAATGAGTTTGAATTTGAATATTTACTTTTAGAACATTTTTTTTAGTGTCGCAGAACTTTCTGAGTGTCCCACGTATGTTCCCTGAAAAGCTCTTTAACAATACAACAGACTTATTCAAGATTATTTAATGGAATGTATAAGAAGAATTGGTTATCTTTGGTATTGCAATGCATTTTCAAAGATGTTTCTCCTAATGTTTTTAAATAAGATGAGGCTATCTCATTCTATATAGGTACCACCTCTCTGGTGGTAAGGTACCGCTTTTAAATGAAATTACTCTTTTGATAAACTTGCCTCTATTCAACTTACTTCGTTTGTTAAGTAGACTGCCGTTCGCTGCCAAAGTAACGTTCGAAGGTCTCATACTGCGATAGTTTGCACATGAGACCATTTTTTTTGTTTTGGTGTCGGGTTTGAAAATCCTCAAGGATTCCCTTCGCCCTGGGGGGAAGGACGAAGGGGACTGTCAGACTCTTATTGACTAAAAACCAACCCGTGCTCCTCATGTACCCATGTGTTGGAGGGTAGGGTTTTACCGAAGCATTCCTCGCTACCCCCCGTCGGGTATTGGCCCGCCAGATGGTCAGGCGCGCCCCGAACGAAACCCCCTTGGCGGCGGATGAAGGTGTTGGGCTCCGCCGCCAAAACACCCAGCGGCAGCAGAGGATAGGGAGGACGGCAACGCAATACCGCATCTCCTTTTCCTCTGCGGCCCCACCGCGACGCAACGATGGTGCGCCCCCATTTGGTCGCGGGAGATAGGGCGCGCGGCAACGCAACACCGACACGCCTCTCCTCCCGTGACCGCACCCGACTGCAAGGGACAGACAGAACTGTCCCCCGCACCCGCACCTTGGGACGCATCCCACGCAGGCCTCACCCAAGCCTACGTGGAGCGTCCCCTCCCGGGATCCCGCTTAGCTTCACCGTGGATGTACAGTCAGCGTCAAAAGTTGATGACCACATTTAGATTTTTCATATCGCTGTACACCATAATATACCTAAATTGCTCAACATGACAAGCGCCAGAAATGAATGATTATCTTAAAAGGGCATAAATAGGTGACCATGACTTTTCAAAAGTCGCTAAACAAAGTTATGGTAAAAAAAGCATAACAACACGTCACCAGTCATTCGGCCAGTACGGCCAGTGACGTCCGAGAACTAAATAAAGGAGGTCGTTACATTTGATAAACTAATGTGATTAATTATATTATTATAAAAGTATTTTGAAATAAATAATTTTATATAATACTATAGTCTTTTAAGGTAATGCAATATTTTATAGATGATAAATAATTGCAACTGCAATGGTTTACATTCGATACAAAGTGATAATTAAGTAGAAATATTATTTTACATTCAAGGGTAAACAGTTTTACAAAGAATTGAATTAAAACAGAATTTGTGTGAATTTTAAAAATGAGTCTTATATGTATATAGGGGGTCTAACAAGAGTTTGTTTTTCAAACAAACCAAGACTTTTGCACGCGATCGTCACGGAAGTTTCCTGCATGTGAAATAAATTATACAAGTATTTTTATCTAGTGAAACATGTCAAAATAATAGTAGTTTCATTCATCAATTAATGTTTAAACTTAATTTAACATTTTTTTATCGTCAAAATATTGATAATAAGTATTCTACTTGACAGCAAAACACTATGACGTCACTATATCATATTTCATACAAAACCCTTGACTAAGGTCGTTTTTGACATTTAATTAAAAGTGCTTGACTTGACTAGTTGGAAACAACCCTATTTCCATAGATTTTCTAAAAGCGCCTTTATCGGCCCTTATTATTATATTAGTAGCGATCGATAGAGGGTGCATTAAGGAAATGTACGAAAATTGTTCCCGTCGACTAGCCTATCATCACCGTGTTAATTTCGTACTAGACCCTCGGATTGGGTTCTAAATCAATCGTAAATATAAAAATCATAAACTAAGTCGACGGTATGAATTTGAACGGAAACTACGTGATTTTTGAAAATAAGTCTTATTACTTTACAAATAAGGTTACAATTCAGTCGAACTAAAAAATCTATAATAACGTTGATGGTATAAATTCAAACTGATGATTCTAAATGTTTTTGGATATTATAACGATCAGCAATTTTTGACAAAATGGTGTTCAGTGACCTTTGACAAGTAGTGTTCAGTTAGTTTTGAAGTTTAATGATGTTCATTCAATACTGGCGCCCTTCTTGTTGAGCGATTTATGGGTGATAAAATGTTCATTGATTTTGAAAATCTGAATGTGGTCATCGACTTTTGATGCTGACTGTACCTCAAACCCACGGTTACTGAGCCCCCCCACCACGACAAGGTGCAGATCCCACGGGGGATGCACATGAGACCTGCGTGTAAAGAACATTTTGGAATATTATATTGGTCAATGATACTTAAAAGTTATATAGTTATAGATATTGTTGTTTTATATTTTTATCATGGATTGGGATTGAACCAACTAGTTATGACGAGAGGTGGAACCTACCCTAGATTCCAGTTTAGGGAGAAAGAGAGACAGACAAAAAAATTACGCAAGTTTCTTTTAGTGACTCTTAACGGCAGCCTTTTTTGTGTGCAGCAGTGACATGTTTATTTTTAAGTATGCCATAATGTCGTATTTAAGGCTCGTTTAATCTGTAAAATTTTAAGTTACGACACCTTTAGCCTTAATAGCCGAAACATTGTGGTAATCGGCGGAAATATACCGTGTTTTGTGTACGATTTTAATTTTACGCTTGCACAATTATAATAAATTTACCAGACGTCATATGTTGATGAATTTTGTTACGTTGTACAATTTTAATCATGTTATTATTTGGAATGCTTTTTATTTGACAGAGAATAATGCAAATGAACTATTACCAACAAAATTTTGAAGAAATCGTCATCACCTAATCCCGATATGGAGAAAGCTGTCCGATATGTAATAAAAAAAATTACGACTGCTGTCTGACTTTTGCAATCCAAAGGGTTTCTTATATTTAGATATTTTATACAGTTATTGATCATTCCTAGTACCCCACTCTGACGGTTTAACGTGCCGGGCACATTAGATCCAAAATCAATCATAAAAACGTTTTGCGATGCATTGTATATAGAAAGGACAATGGCAGATCTCCATACATCAAAATGTCTGAAATTAAATTGAAGCGTACCGTAATAAAAAATATATAAAAAAACTTGGCGTAAGTAACAGAGTCTATATAAATGATTCTATTTTCACTCAGGAAAGGTGGAAAAAGAAGATATCGGTGTTTGAATTTTTAATAAAGAATGAATAATGTTACCTACATTGTTCATTCTTTGCTAAAAAAGGAAAGTTATAGTTTGGAAGTTAAACAATGTAGGTAGGTACGTTTGAATTATCAAATGACATATGCCAGATGGACATCAAAACGCGGTAGTATTTTGTAGCATCTAACTGTCACAGCCAAAGACAAAAGCAAAGCTGCACATTTTAAATCGATTTTATGTGAAATCGATACAACATTAAAACGATGCTGTTACGTTTTTATTTGATTTAAACGTTGTTTTGCTTCAAAAATATTAGCTTATTGATATAATGTTGATTAAATATTAAATAAATGCATTTCAAACCAAACCAACTCTATAGAAGTCGATCGTATCGATTACTTATTTAATAATCGATACGGATATAGCACTCAAGTCTACTCCTGTCACACCAATGTCTATGGCAACAATCAAATAATAAAGTATTCGTAATCAATTGGAATGCTTTTTATCATCATAAAATACTCCAGCTTTAACGAGACAAAGTGAAAATTTTAAAAATCGTAGAAAAAAGTACAATTTGTTTTGTTCATATGAAGTTTAAGGTCGCCACAACAAACCCAGACCAAATTCTGCCATTGTTCTTTATATTAGTTAGATTGAACATATTTCATTAATTTAGTGTCTTTAAAGACTGAGATGTTTGGATTAGAAATTTTGCAAGACATGAAGTAAAACTAAAGTTCATACTCCAACCTAAAAGTTCGAAAAACACAGTTTTATTCCAACAATGATCGCCAATGGAACATTTAAACTGGACTCCTGATTAACGCATTTTGCTCTTAACTTGCTGTTTCTTTAAGCCAGGGCATTATTCAGTCAGCATATTTACCGCGTCCTCACCTGCTGACTAATTGCTAAGGCACGTTAACAGGATTTAAGTTACAATCGGGTTACGTAACATTTAACGAATTCAGTCCCAGTTAGTTAGTCCGTACGTGAATAAGAGCTTTGCGAAGTCCATTGTTGGACTTAAATGGTTTAAGTATCCAAGTATTGGTGTAGTGTAACTGTAACTAGATTTGGAGTGCCGCTTTGTTCTGGTTTTAGATTACGTGTATTTAGAAAGAGGGTCTTTTGGGCTAAGCTTTGTATTAATGTTAGAAGTTTTAGTGGATGGTGACTTGGTACAACATAAAGAACTTTGTTAGTGGTAAAAACTATCTTATAATATTTAAAGTTCAGCTTTAAATTTTTTTGGCAAGTTAGCTATGAATAGCTGAAATGATTTACTAAGTGATATTTTATTTTTTATAGACTCACACTTGGGTCCCTGAAGGGGTAGGTGTAATTTATTACACCCGCAATTTGCCGTGTTATTAATTTGTAGGTCCCACGTAATAGGGGGCGAACCTATTGCCGTTGATGAGCATTTTACCAGGATTTGTGCTCTTTTGTCCGACCCGGGAATCGAACCCCGAAGTTCCCGATCAGCAGACGTATAGCCCATCCACTGGACCACGGAGACAGTCTAAGTATGTATTTGTTAAGTTAAACACTTATTAAACCTTAAACGTTATTGACAAATTGTCCGTGTGGTGATGGATTAAGAATACGGAATGTCACCCACCCCATATCATCCCATGGGTGTCGTAAGAGCCGACAGAGAGAGCATATTATGCAGAAAACAGCACTGTAAGAGAAGGAAATCTTGAAAAAACCCTATACCAACCCGTTCGGCCAGCGTGGTATAGTAGGCCAATTGCTCCTATCAAAGGAGAGGCCTTTAACAGTCCAGCAGTAGACTGTTAAAGGCTGGTGATGATGATTGACAACTGTGCAACTGTTACCTTGTAAAATAAATGTAAATGTTTATTCATTGTTACACAATTATTTTTTGTATTAATGAAAGAAAAATCGGACAGTTTAAATTGAAAAATCTGTGATCAAATTTGTACTTTATTTTTAATTTATTGATGTCATCATTCAGACTTGCTTAACACAATAATTTGAATATTGCTATAATGATTTCAGAAATATCTGTCAGTGATAATATCATGGGAATATTAAAATACTTGTAGATACCTAAAGTTTACACTTTTGAAAGCTTCTTTAAAGAAAGGAAAAATAAACGTTTTGTGAAAGACTAAACTGTTGGATAAAACAGGTTCTATTGCAAAAATCACAGCTAAAATTGCCAACGTTTGCCGACAAACCATTTCGCTAAGACAAACATAGAAAAAAATCTAACAAAACTATCGAACTCGCACGTAAGCTGACGGTCGGCTGGACGTATGCCAAGTAGTTGTTTCTGTTCGATTCTTGATTTTCGACGTTCATAAAACGTCGAACCAATGAGACATCGCACCCTCTCTGTCGGCACGAATAAAAACACCCACTAAACTGCCATCAAGATAATCTTTGTCAGAAACAAAATGGAGATATTCTTTTTGAACGTGGTCAGCTATGTCATGGAAGTTTTCATAAAAATACAAATGTATCGCAACGTATTGCCGCCAGTCTGTGTCTGCACTCAGTACTCCTTCATTAAATGTAAATTCTTTATCACGCTCTTTTGACTCGTTCACCGTTAGTTATTAAAGCATACAACAGTGCCATCGGGCCGACATTCGCTGTCATTTTACATTCAAATATCAACTGTATCATGTTATCCGTTAGTTGTAGTTTAGCCTGCAGTCTCTCCGGATTATTACGCACGCAAAAATGTACTTACTATTCATTTTATTTGTCACATCCGCAGTATTTTAATTATTACAATACTTGTGCTGTGTCATCATTTTTATTATAATATAAAAAAAACAGACTGCAGTCTGTTTAAATACATATTTATGAGACCAAAATGTTTGAGTAGTTATGAGATTCGGTTTGAAGCTGTTTGCCTGTGATGTTTACGTTCACAAAACCGCATTAGTAGCAGCTATTGTAATTTATACTATAAAGAGTTTAGAGGAACATAATTTTATTGATTAGATGTTACTAGGTAGTAACGTAGATGCGGCCCTGATTTTTTATTTCCACATAATTGGTAATATTAATTTCTAGTTTAAAACTTGTGTTTCCTGACATTGAACGTGGACATCTACCATAATCTTACCAAATTTGGACAACCAGCATCAGCCTTTAACAGTCGACTGCTGTACTGCTAACTATACCACGCTGGCCGAACGGGTTGGTATATGGTTTGTATCAAGTTTTCCTTCTCTTACAGTGCTGTTCTCTGCATAATATGCTCCTTCTGTCGGCTCTTACGACACCCATGGGATGATATGGGGTGGTGACATTCCGTATTCTTAATCCGTCACCAAACGGACGGAATTAGGTCAAACAACCATCGCCGATACCTATGTCTTACAATGCTGACTGTGTGTGTGACGGAAAAGTTCGCCATTCAATACCCGAGACTTATCAATTGTTCTAGCCAGCTACTTCTAGAGGACAACGCTCCACAGCAGACAATTACTATGTTGGAAATTGATTTTATAATAATCTGTATACACAAAATTCTTGCATTACTATCTGAATGACAGACAACTTACAGGCAAAACTACAAAACCCAAGAAGCTGACATTTTTTGGAGATCGTAGGGTTGCACTAAGAAGAGATTTTCTGAAATTACCACGGGATATAGTATGAAATTTAAAAAAGGTGTAGCCGAACAGAGCTGCGGGCATTCTCTAGTATTTTATAATTATTATTCTAATACAAAACGTATACCTACCAGTTCTATCAACATTAATCAGCTTTATCGAAATTAATCCTTTGGTGCTTAATTATTTGTATTATGTAAAAATTTAGATTTCTAAGTAATGATAATTATCAGTAGTTTACATTTAACTAGCAGTATCACATATTATTTTGGCGTACTGGTTTAAACAATAGTGTCACGGCTTAACAGTGTTGTGGGTTTAATTTATACCCGGTAGAATATTTTTGGATCTATAAATGATTACTTAAAACCTTACTTTAGTTTATAATTCGTGTTCTATGATTGAATGTTTGTTACATCTTCAGTGACATAGAATAGATGGATAGCTAACAACATGTTCTAGTCCCCTTGCAAGTCTTGTTCCTTTAAAATATAAAATTATGATTTCGAGATTGAGGTGCAAAGATTTGGATTGAATTTGATTTGTTAACGGTAGAAATTGATATCACTAGTATTACGTAACAGATGCATCAAGCCACAGAATTTACAGAGAAGTCTATGTGTATTTCCAAAGGCTGACGGCCATCAATCTTTGCAAATACACCGTGTATTATGTGCAGTATTTGTATTTCCCATTTCGTCCAAAATCAATTCGTCCAAATGGCAGAGCTACGTGTTCAATAATATGCAGCAGACACTTCACAATCGCGTTACATCAACTTCATACTTTACCTCCCCTGCATCTCAACCGCAGTAATATTTCATCATTTTTTATCACAAGCGATTGCATAAGTACGACTAGTATTATTTTTCAATGACAAAGGTTCGCATTCTGAATAGCAAAAGCGGTGAATCTCACTTTTTCAAGAGGCAAGGATCGTTTCGTTTATCGATCTTGTATCGAGAATGCGCTACGAATCCCAATCGAGTTTTCGATAAAATTTCTGAGACAGATATATTTTTTCCTTGTGTATATTTTTTCGTTGCAACACTTCGAATGTAAACGTTTTGATTTTATCTATTGTCTGTTTTTCTTTATAGGAGCTAAAGTTTTGGTTGTACGTGCAATGTGTCTTGTGGGATGCATTGTATTTGAGATAGATGGGTGAGAATATGAATTCTGCTGATAGGTAAGTTGTTTTCTGGAGAAACGATAAGACCGTACATTGATTTGCTTCTATTCCCTTTATAGAATTAATATCATCAGAATAATAAGTAGAGCTTAATATATCAAGGAAACGATGCCACTATTGTCGTTAAAGCTTATTTACGTATACGTAAATAGTAATTCTCTTTTAAGTATTGCGTAGGAAACAACAAGAAAGCCATAAAGTCTCGATATAAATATTCGTTCATTGGTTGTTTTATTTGCAAATTATAGATACTAGAGTGCTGACATTTGGTCAGGTTACTTTCAACTAAATACAACAACAGAATTGTAATTCTCGCGCATGTTTTGTTTTTAATCGTCAATTGGATTGTGTATGTATGTAATTATCGCTAGATAGGCCTTTCAACATTATTGGGGAATTCTGTATTTTTTATTGAGATTTGTTTGCAAATATTCAGCACGAAATTGTATTTTCGAAGTCCACAAACGACTCGCCTGCTCCTAAACAGCTTTCCACTCACTTTGGACAATAATTCGGGGGGATGGGCCTCGTTAGCCTTGGATGGCAACCCGTCTAGGAGAAGGAAAACTCCGAAATTAAACCACTCTCTTTGGGGGGATGGGCCTCGTCAGCTTTGGATGGCAACCCGTCTAGGAGAAGGAAAACTCCGAAATAAAACCAACATTCAGGGAGCATACCCGAAAACAAACCCCAATCCAAGGTGTCAACCGACCCGTGCCGAGGGATTCGTTGCCAGAGGGCAAGCTGGTCGCAAACGGAGGGTGCATGTGTTGATGGTCACAGGGCACAGCTGGGATTCCACCTTATCCCCGTAAAGGGCTCTGCGGGGATGGACATTTTAAATCCCTAATGCTCGTGGGAACGCTATGAAAACTGAAAATTATATTTCTCCAGACGGCGGCGACGCGGTTCGCAACCCATCACGTCTCGTTTCCCGCGAGGGCGAAAAGCGGCCTACGGAAAGCCGGTTTGCAACATTAAATGTTGGAGGAGGAATGGATGGTAAATTGAATGAAGTATGCCAGATGATGGATGATAGAAAGATTGATGTTATATGTGTGAATGAGACAAAAAGGAAAGGTTGTGGCCCCACCAAGCATGACAGCTACACGGCTTATTGGTCTGGGGTAGACAGTACCACCAGAGCCTGCAAGGGAGTTGGTTTAATACTGTCTGCGCGAATGAATGAGTGCGTTAAGGAATTTGAATGTTTAAATGCTAGACTATTGTGGATGAGAATGAAAGTAGGACTTACTCGTCTCTTTATTTTAGGGGTTTACGCCCCGGTCAATATAGTAGCGGGTATGTCACAGCAAGAACAAGACGAAAGGCAGGGATTTTGGGAGAACTTAAGAGCGATTTTGAGGAAATGTAAGGATAACGAAAGATTGATCTTGTTAGGTGATTTCAATGGATGGGTGAGAGTTAAAAGATATGGATTTGAAAGGGTTTTAGGTGGATTTGGTGATGAGAGTGTGAATGAAAATGCAAAAATTTTGCTTGAGGTTTGTTTAGAGCGGAGCCTTTGTGTGACAAACACCTTGTTTGATCACAAAAGGATACACATGTATACGCGTGAGGCTAAGAATGTTAGAAGAAGGATGATTGATTTTGTAATTGTAGATGAACGTTTGAGAAAGCATGTGTTAGATACCAGGGTGTATCGAGGGATCGGCATCCACACAGACCACTTCTTGGTGATGAGCCGGATAAGTGGACTCTTTAAAGGATGGCGAAACCGAGAACATAATGAAAATAGGGTCTTAGAAAGAATAAAAGTAGAAAATCTGCAAGAAAAAGATGTGAAAGATGAGTATAAGCGAAGATTGATAGCAAGATTTGAGAGGTTCGATGGCATAAATGATATGGAAGAATTATGGCAATCTTTTAAAGAAGAGATAGTATGTGTAGCGTCTGAAGTATGTGGTGTGATCAAGAGAAGAAAAATACGAAAGGTTAAGAATACATGGTGGGAAAAGGATGTACCATCAGCAGTGTCAGAGAAGAAGAAAGCTTGGTTAGATTGGTTGGCTGCCAGAGCAAATGAAAGAATGGGAAAGGCAACGAGTGATGACATAGATGAAGCAAGAAAGGAGTTTGTTAAGTCAAAAAGAATTGTGAAAGAAATTGTTAAAAGGAAAAAAGAGGAAAAGAAAGATGAGTTTGATAGCAGACTATCTGAAGATTTCCGGAGAAACATAAAGATTTTCTGGAAATCCGTTCGTGCAGTTCGAGGAAGAACTCAATCCTCAGAATACACGTCAATCAGAGACAAGAATGGAAAGATACTGAATGGTGAATCATGCGTGCTGAAGAGATGGAAGGAGTATTTTGAAGGTCTATATGAAAGAACGGCGATAGAGACATCGATCGACGAAATGAATGGTAATAATAGCAATGATGAAAGCGATATTAGTGTGGATGAGATTGTGAAGGCGTTGGGAAGTATGAAATTAGGTAAGGCTGCAGGATATGATAGGATTACAGTTGAAATGCTGAAGGCTGGACAGGGCATCATAGTTGGTCAGCTGCAGCGCTTATTTAACTTGTGCTGGAGCACCGGCCGAGTACCTGATGACTGGGCCACAGCGGTGGTTGTGCCTCTTTATAAGGGAAAAGGCTCGCAACAAGACTGCAAGAACTATAGAGGCATTAGCCTTCTCAGCATTGTTGGCAAATTGTATGCGAAGGTACTGATTGAAAGAGTTATGGAAGTAACCGACAAGAAAATATGGGATGTACAAGCAGGATTCCGAAAGGGTATGGAGTGTACGGATCAAATCTTTTCCTTGCGATGCATAGCCGAGAAAGTTTTGGCCAAAGGTCGAAAGGTCTACTGCGCATTCGTGGATTTGGAAAAGGCTTACGATAAAGTGGTGAGGAATGAAATGTGGTCGGTACTGTCGATGTATGGGGTGAACAGCAGCCTCATACGAGCTCTGAAATCCCTTTATGAAGATTCTAGAGCTTGTGTGAGGATAAGTGGGTCGTACACGGATTGGTTTACCATCGAGACAGGTGTTAGACAGGGATGTGTAGCGTCGCCGTGGCTGTTCAACCTCTTCATGGACAGTTGTTTGCAAGATTTGAAAAATAGTGACTGTGGATTAAGGATGAATGAGTTACTTGTCAAATGCCTCCTTTATGCTGATGATCAGGTTATACTTGCGTCTTCAGCGGAGGAATCGCAGGAGATGGTAACAATCATGCATGGTGCGTTAGAGAGGAAAGGAATGAAAGTGAATGTAAGTAAAACGAAAGTTATGGTTTTTGAAAAGGAGGAATGCGTTACGGCTTGTAATGTAATGATCGAAGGACAGCGAGTGGAGCAAGCGAATGAGTTTGTACATTTAGGTACGCTGTTTACAAGAGATTGTAAGAATGTAGAAGATATTGAAAGAAGAGTTAATGCAGGTAATAGAGTGAATGGAGCTCTGAAGGCGTTTATGAATAGCCAAAACGTGTCCAAAAAGGCACGTTTGGCTGTCCATAGAGGGGTGTTAGTACCTACTCTTACGTATGGTAGTGATAGTTGGGTATGGCAGAAGAGTCATGAAAGTAGAATAAATGCTGTAGAAATGAGAGCACTGCGAAGTATGTGTGGTGTTTCTTTGACTGAGAGAGTAAAGAATTGTGTGATAAGAGAGTGTTGTGGGGTAAAATAAGATGTAGTGACAAGCATCGAGAAAGGCATGCTAAGATGGTTTGGGCACGTGGAGAGGATGGATGACGAAAGACTGACCAAGCAGATATATAAGGCAAGTGTGGAAGGGACAGGACGAAGGGGAAGACCTAGGCGGACGTTCTCTGACCAGATTGGAGACATCCTAAAAACAGGACATGTATGTATGTATGTTGGACAATAAAGTTAATTTAATGGTAAAGGAGAATGCCGGTTTTTGTATCGAAGCCTGTACCGTTTGCTTTTTTATGAAATAAACATTTTTAGCCTACTTATTGTTTAATATTACCGTAGGCATGAAGCGTTTTTGTTTTCGAATCCGCAGTTCTGAGATATCTGATAACCATATTTTTAAAAAATCCGCCAAAGATATTGCAAAGGAACGAATTCGTCCTTTATTTCTAATTGTTTATAACGATTTCAATAAGTGAATGATGTTACAAGTTAAAAGAAACGTAGTTTCGACCCAGAGGAACAAACATCAACTCAACGGATAAAAATAAAATAATAACACAAACAAACACAAACGATGCGTAGGCGACGTTGTGTGGGGTTGACATTTGACACTTTTGACAGTTGCTCAAGTTATCAAATGTCAAGTGTTGCTATCTCGATTCAATTATATCTAAAATCGATATCACCTAAAAAACAATCGATTAATGAATAAATTACTCAACCAAAGACTGAAATCAAGTTAAGTAGCCAAATATGTATTTCTATTTAATAAAATCACACAGAACACAATTTTTTAATTCACTATCATAGTACCTATGGTAAGTTCTATTGGAATCCCAAATCATTTAATCGTGTAAGCAATCGTTAATGTTGAGAATATTACACTCGATTTTTAGTCGCTCGGGATCGACTTTTTTGTGCTGGCAATGTATGCATTCTGAAGTTGTTGATCTAAGTTCTACTTTTTTATAATATTTCGTAAACACGGGTTTAATAATGATTCTTAATTTAGTAATGGCAGTCAAAATGTGTCAAAAGTATTTACGGTATATCATTTATTTAAAGCAATTGGTACATGTTCCGGCATTCTCCTTTACCACATTTACTTGAAACAAAAATATCAAAACAGTTTACAAAATAATGCACAATCTGTTCATAATTTATTTTAACAGAACGTGCTCCAAATTCCGTAAATAAAACCGCTAAGAAACTGTGAAGTTCGTACGCGGAAATGCAGATATGAGCGATACGAGTACAGCTTAGCATGCAGTAGCTATGTTCAGTTGCCCGTATTCGCCTGCGGTTAAGATAAGGTTGCTGTGCGCATTTCCTCTCATGCGAGTGTCTACTGCATTATCTAGTTTTCAACTAGCGATATGCATCAGCGGCATAATAATTATGACTGTTTTTCTCCGTTTGGCTTAAGATAACAAGTTACATTTGTTTCTTGGGTGAATAATAACTGTTAAATGGAAAAAATCACAGGAACCAAACTACTGTTTACTTATTTTATTTCAGTGCGGTTTTAAGTTTCTAAATTTAAATCGTCAGGGCTATTAAAATTTTCACTATAAACTGATGTTTTGGTTACTTTCATAGAACTGTGTTTACGGAAAACTGGGTGGATAATATAAATGTCGAAAGTATCTACTGAAAGTTTGCGACAGTTGTTTGCGTTACACAAATAATGAGCTGCCTGAAATGCTACATACAGGTACATTTACATAAACTAATTATGGACTCGATTTATTTATAAAAGTAGCTTACAGAGTCCTTATGTTTAATATAGCATCACCAGACCAAACTTTAGTGCAAAAATTTTACAAGCAATTTAACACATTAAAAAGGGTTAACGCTAAAGGCAACCTTCATACTTTTAATAAAATTAATTACATGAATTCAACTCTCTTCAATTCTCTTGAAACTAAAACATTTTATTTTGACTTAGAAAATTACCAAAGAGAACGTCTATAGGAGAAAACTGTAAAGAGAATGCCGGCACGTCTAACTTAGTTCCAAAAAACCGACATCTAAGGCTGCCTATCCACTAGAGCAATGAAGAGCGGAGCTGTGTAAAAAGAAATCTACAAAAACACCGCAGCGGAGGTTTCTAGCATTTCTTCTAGTTGTGATGACACAGCTGCGCTCCAGTGAACACGCAGCCTGTCTTTATTCTGCCCACACGGCATTGTACCGCTAAGTTTATAAAACCTTTTAGTTTAAGTTTCGCAACAATTTCCTCTTCAGGCATTACCCGATACATGTTACCTTATCTATTATAATATAAAATAGAAATTATTCCGAAGTAGTTCCCTTGCAAGCCAGTCAGATAAGCCACCGCCGCGTAAGTTTGCTACTTAAATTATACGCCAATTGGGAGATGAATTTACGAAGAAAATCAAATATTTGAAATTGTTGGAATAAGATTGGGACAAGAGACTCTCCAGTTGTGTAAAGCACTCCAATGGGTAGCGTTGATGACAAATTGGTCCAAGAGAGGCAATTATGTGCTTGATGTAATTAAGTTCTAGTGTAGGTCGTTTGATAAGGCAGAAAATGTAAATGTACCTAAGCTTAAAAAAAAAGTTTTGATACGTAAGGATCACAAAATTTTAACAGATTGGCAAAGTTGAGTGAGCACCACTTCCAAGGACACCATTTTGGATCGGTGTGGATTTTACAACAAAATTTCTGCCGAACCTGCTTTTATATAAGTAGTCTACAAAGGAAGCAATATTTAAATCTTTTGTTAGCATTAATAAGACTTTTATTTTGCTACTAAACGTAATTATATTTACTTGGCCTCTTCAAACGTCTATTAGGCAACATCCTTTTAGAATTTCAAATTATCTACCAAAGAAAAACAGGTAAGAAACTTTCTCAAATAAGATACCCAATTTGGGGGGACCCCACTTAAAACTGTATAAAGCCCGATAAAAAGGTCTGATTTTATTTAAAGAGAATTTACTTTTATTAGGAATCAATAGAATCCGCGTACAGTAAAAAGGCACTTCGAACATAATCTTGCGGATTGGTGAAATTCAATTTTCTCGCTGCACTGGAAAAACAATAAGCTATAGACCATGTTCGAATGGAACTCGTATCGATATTCGATAAAAAAGTTGTATCATTTTTACAAGTTTGTTGATTAAAAATGGCGGTGGACTTGCGAGTGGGAGTTTTAAACTACAAATATAATATGGTATAGCAGTACAATCAAATACGGATGTTATGTTATTATTACGTCATGTACCTGATAGGCAGTGATAGCCTAGTGGAGATACCAACAGACTGCCATGAAAAGGGTATCGGATTCAAGTCCACGGCGCCCACCGCTGACTTTTCGGATTTATATGCGTATGGAATTGATAACCATCGCTTGCCCAGTGCCTCGGAGCGAACATAAAGCTCTCTTTCGGCAGCCTGTTCCGGCTGTCATGAAGATCTTTGACAGTTTTTATTCCTATAAACTATAAATATTATTCCTAGAAACCTCTGTATAAACAAACAAACCACAGACATAATAATATAATGTATTAAGTAAGTCTACCGGTTATGCACGTTCGTTTATCCACACTGATAATTGATGCTGCTCCTAATATTATCCGCAAACTGCTAGTTATTCAGTCTAAGTATGGAAACATACCCATTCCAAAAATTAAAGATTCTACACACACGACAACAAACAATGAAGCTCAGAAATCAAACATAACTAAATAATCCAATCAAATCAATACTGCAGTCCACAAATAACACATCACTTAATCACAGCCATATAATGTGCTAAGTAAGTCCGCCGGTTATCCGTGTCCGTTTATCCGCACCGGGTAATTTGAGGAGCAATATCCGCATTATGCCATAATGCGGATATTGCTCCTCAAATTATCCGATGACCGCTTGTAATCCGTCGCCCACCACACGTCATGCACCAACGATTATTGGGAACGATGAACTATTATTACAATTATATGGAGTAATAGCTTGCGACTGTGAATTTAATTGAGAATTCGCTGTTAATGATATAGGTTAAGTGGTTAAGTTTATTTATGAGCTCGTGTTCGTTATGAATGTTTTGTTGTGCATGTTATTTGTATTAAATTTATCTTTTGAAGCTCATTGTTTAGTAGTTCATAATAATTATTTAAACCATACATTTAAGATATACATGGCGCAAAATTATTTAAAGTGTTTATGTTTCTCATAAGCAAATAAAATAAAGGACCATGAGTCAAATTGGGCTCAGTGTCCAACAGAGTTATGGCATATGCCATTGTAAATGATTTTGTTCGTACTAAAATTGTTACTACCAGCACCACCTTCAATTCCATTGCAAAAAGAGATATGCACCTAAATAGATTTTGTAGAAAATACAATTGTTAGTCATAAAACTGTTATAGTAACAATATATTCATACTTTAAAATCAGTGGCGTATTTAGCTTGGGTGCGGGGCGGAAGTTGGCGGTCGACCTTTTTCTTTTTTTTTAGTCGATACCTAAAAATTACGGGCTAACTGCCCCCGAAACGTAGTGCTGAGCTAGTGCCTATGTTTTTTATATGTTTGTACATTGTTCTTAAAGTCGAGTTTGGGGTGGCACCCCAAAAAGGGTAACATCCGGGGCGGACCGCCCCCGCCGCCCCCTCTCCCTTCCCACGCCACTGTTTAAAATGATGGTAAACAATAGATGCGCTTGCGCCCGTGTGATTTACAACTCTCCTTCCCTCTCACACCTCTCGGACGCCTGCCCGGGCGCTCGTCCGCTCTCAGTCAGTCGACTCGTGATTCTCACGGTGTTATCTGTGTGTCCTTAAAACAGGACAGGTTAGAAGTACCCTGAACCGAAGAGCTTGCATGAGGAATCTGATGGGAGTGAATGAAGCAAGAGAGATATGTCAGGATCGTTGCAAATGGCGTTCCGTAGTAGATACTACGGAACGACGAATGAGAAAGGCAGATGCCTACCCCTCCGGGAATGTATGTATGTATGTTACCTTTGTGTTTTCGTGTATCCTCTCGGCACATACAATTTAATCCACCGGCAGTTCACCTAAACGATAGTATTATTGATATTGATTGAAATGTTAATAAAAGTATTTTTAACTGTTAGCAGCTGTTTTATTTTTTATGTATTATTTGCACATGGAATTAAAACTAGTTAAAGATGTGAAGCAAAAAAAACTAAAATGCCATAACAGCATTATTTTGTAGGATTATAGTTTTTTATGGCAGGAGAAAAATTATTTTTAGCTAAATAACCCCATGGATTCTTCGCAAAAATGAGTTTATATATTTTTATTTAGTGCTTTTCAAGTATATTCAAAGTGGTCTCATCTCTGTTGGTGGGTGAGCCCAGGCTTCATACATTTTTGCCCATGGTCCTTTAAAACAAGCGTAACTTAAATTTGACTAGGCACTGGTACACTCCACGAAATATTTTCAAGATGTATGTTATCAAATTATGGTATTTTCTTTAGGAGGCTGATGCGAGATCTTTTTTTTTTCTTCTTTTAAAAGATAATTATAAATATTCCCCCCATTAGGACTAAATCCTGTGTCACAGGGGACTTTACAAACATACATCTATCGAGGACAATTAACACCCAGACTCGAAACAATAATTTATGGATCACACAAAGTGTTGTCTCATGTGGGAATTGAACCCACAACACTCGGCGCAGTGTCAAGTGGCGAGGCGGCCGCTTAAACTACTACGCCCACCGTGCAGTCCCCAGAGATGTCATCTAGTTCAATTTAAAGCCATATCTTTTACAATGCAGTATATACAGTTTATTGTACTTAGGTAATTAAAAAACCT
Organism: Euclidia mi; assembly: GCA_944739405.2. Taxonomy (NCBI): domain Eukaryota; kingdom Metazoa; phylum Arthropoda; class Insecta; order Lepidoptera; family Erebidae; genus Euclidia; species Euclidia mi. The sequence goes on from OX123184.2 coordinate 33,799,465, forward strand.
AACAGAACATAGGCACTGTCTATCGCTCCAAGACCCCAGCTTATACAAAATTAATGTATGTACAAACACACGAAGCTTCACATTACATGCATTACACCAACACAAACACAAAAGATCGTACTAAATGGGAGGATAATGGCCTAATTGTTTCGAATTAACGCGCTAAGCACTATCGAGCTGTCAATACTGAGATAGTGTTGTACTAAAGCCGCAGGCGTCCTGATAAAGCCCAACGTGTTTATATAACGTAATCTATATAGCCAGTGCGTCACATCCCATATGGCACTGATTCCGCGTCCGTTAATGACCATAGAAACTGCTGCAGCGAGTTAATTATTGCTATTGTGCTAGATTATCAAATGTGAGTAATTGTAGTGTCTATAGTGATAGTAGGAGAAGGACATAATTAATGTCTTTGGTCAAACCCAAACGCGAACCACTGCTTTTTAAAACCTATGTGTGTGTTAATTAGGGATCGCTAGGGTAAAGCAAAACATCCTGAGTAATTCGCATATCTGAGATTTCTCCGTGATGTTCTTGAAAGACAAGTGAAATCAGCAAAGCCGCACTTCACCGGCGTGTTGGAATATGATCTTACGCTTCTCATAGTCAGAAGCGGTACGTACCCAGCAGCTGATGATAAAGGGTAATTGTGTAAGTTTGGAACTTTACTGTTACATTATTATTACAGATATACTTGTGATTGCCTCTATACTCCAGTGGATAGCGTATGCGACTGCTGATCGGGAGGTTCCTGGTTCGACTCCCGGGTCGGACGAAAAGTGTTACTGAGTTTTTGAATTCTTCGTAGCAGCAAGGAGTCTGGCAATGTAATGGCAATAAGCTCGCCCTGTATAACGTGGGACATAAAATTCATAAGGTGAAATGTGGGTGTAATAATACATACCTACACCTCTGCCAACCCCATCGGTAATACAAGCGTGACGAAAAACATCTTTAGGCATGATGCCCATCTATCTCAATAGTATACATTTGATAGAGCAAATGTGGTCGGTTCATTGGCGTTAAGGATACATGTAGTTGCCAGTCATTCCTCGGTATTTCTAACCTGAACCGTTTCCCTAGTCATATCCCTCTATTTCTGCCATTCCGTTTTCATGGTAAAACGGCTGAACCGATTTTGTTGCAATTTAATATAGCCATATATTGGACCATAGAGATGGCCATAGGCTACCATGCAAAATTGTAAAAATTTAACTGGGCGGGATTGTAGGGAGGATAGAAGCTTGTACGGCACAAATATACCTCTTGGAAGTAAGAACGCATGCGCTGAAATAATTGAGTACTGCGCATGTGCTATCGTATATCCGTCAGTACCTTAGACTATACTTTATGGTCAGTACTGTCACATTCACATTCATATTGTCATACTGTGACTACATTGTTCGCATATATGTAATAATTATATAGTACGCGTAAACGACTGAAACGATTATCTCTACTAATATATATATTTTTTAAAGACAACTCCCGCATTAGGACTTAATCCTGTGTCGCGAGGGATTTTACAAACATACAAATAACGGTCACAATGAACACCCAGACTCGAAGCAATAATTTGTGAATTACACAAAGTGTTGTCTCGTGTGGGGATCGAACCCACAACACTCGGCGCAGTGTCAAGCGGCGAGGCGGCCGCTTAAACCACTACGCCAACCGTGCAGTCAAATAAATGCGAAAGTGTTTATATAGACGTATTGAAGCATGGCTTTGACATTTGACTGTATGCAAGGTGATGCTATTCAGTACCTTTCGGTTGATAATGGTAGATAATGTGATGGATACTGACCGAGTTACTTTGTACCCTATAGAGTTTCTGAAGTCTTTTGAATAATCAGGAGTGAGACTGAAAGTAGATTTGTGTTACACCGAATTCAACGCACGCGAAGCCGCGGGCAAATGCTTAGTGTGTTTTTTGTCGATAAGGTTTTATAAACCTTATCGACAAAAAACACACTAATGGCAAAGTAGTATATACATAACTAGAGGACGCCAGCAGCTACGCCTGCATTTTTTTTAATTTACCCGATTTGGCCGATCCCGTGGGCATTTCGGGAAATCCCTCCTTAGTGCACCCCTACGGTCCCCAAGGAACATACATGCCAAATTTCAGCTTCCTGCGCCTAATAGTTTCGGCTGTAGCGTGTCTGTCAGTCACTCAGTAACGCAAGGATTTTATATATTAAGATTATGTTAATATAGCATGTACTTACAGTAGATAGTAATAATGCACTTAAGACTGTTTATGTTAATAACTGTTCATTTATTGTATATAATTAAGCGATACAAGAAATAGTTTTGAAGAATATTCCATTAAAACATATATGCCAAATTACAAAGATATTCATAAAACATAAAATAATGCTGCCAAATAGCATAAAAAATAAAACTATAAAATAACCTTAAAGGCTTTCATTAAAATAAAAATATAACACACTATCATGTAGCTTTATGGATGCATAAAATTGAGGGTGGTTATGCTTATTTTGCTCTTTGTCGTAGTAAAATCTCGAGAGATTAATATTATGTGGCTTTTACGATTTCGTTATACCTGATGAACGATGCTATGAAAATTTTATTGTTACCTAGATCATCAAAACTTGGGTTGAAGGATTTATTTCAAGCTGTATTTGAGAACTCAATCACTTTAATGAAGAAATTGCAGTTATCCTTAAGCATTTAAGTACTCTCAAAATTATCATTTTGGTGTCATGATATTTTGTTTGTTACCTACTGATTCAATTTGTTCGATTGCAATTGAGTTGGTGAAAGAAAACCTATATTCTCTGAAACCTTTTACAATAAACCAGTTTTGTCTTTAGGAAAATAATTATTATTACAAAAGTGGGTTCACTTTGCAGCCACTTCTCGAGTGATCAAGTGCACTTAGCTACATCCATGGTATAGATATTCTTTACCACCTCACCTCTCAAGTCAATGATTGTGAGGTCCAGCTTTCAAATGTGATTACTCCTTTGATACGATTGCCGCTATTCAGCCAATTTTGGCTGACTGACAATAGCTGTCTCAGCAACGTTCGGAATTCTCATGCTGCGATGGTTCGTACGTGGTAGCTGCATGCAAAGAACATCTATAGTATTTTCGCTGTATGATGATATGTATGACAGTTCTCATTTTACATATCACGCATACTACTTTCAACTTATGAAAATAAATTGGCAAAAAAAAACAATTATTAAAAAAAATATCTATTAAAAATTACAAAGTAAATTGATACTAGTATGTCTCTCTCTATTTTTATAATTATTATTAACTGTTAATAAATTATTTAAATATAATAAAATATAATCCTCAAAATGTCAGATACATGAAACGAACCCTCTGTCAGTAGAGATTGACACCATTGAATCGACATGAAATCGATGAATAGGAGCGGCCGTCTTGTGATCGAATACGTTAGTACGAGCGCCTTGTATGCTGTTTGTGATTCTGCCTGTTTTGCGTGTTAATTTTTATTTTTTTTGTTGTGTTTTATTTGGTACGTACAATGCCAAAAACAACAAAAAAGATAGTTTTAAACCCTCAAAGCCGTGAGTCAGTGCTTCGTTTGAGGACCTTCTTTGAACGAGAGCGTGCAAACGGGGGCCTGGTAATACCGATAGACAGTGTTGTGTACAGAGTTGCGGCAGCTCTGGATATCGGCAAGGCTTCAGTTTCTCGAATATCCACAGAAAAATTTGGAGAAACTAGTTTTGAAGACAAGAAGTTGTCCACTCTGAATAAACGTGAGCGTAAAGCTTCAATAACTGACAAAGATAGTTCCGATGTGGTGATATACGAAATCCCTACATTGCTAAAATTAATCAGTCGTAGAAATAACACAATCGACAATATTTACAGACTGGGATAAATATGTCCACCTCGACCGAATTTAAGATGAGCAATTAATTATCTCAGTCGGAGAAGATTCCGATTCAGATACCTATGAGGTTTTATTTCAAGTAACAGTGACGAATAATAAAAAAAAAAAAAATTACTGCGTTTTATTTGCGAATGTATTTTTCCAAAACACTTTTAATCTGAATTTATTTCCAAGATGTAAAATCGGTAACTACGTACGATTGCATGTCTTTTGCCAATTAATTCGATATTTATAAATAATCGCTTAAATTTCCTTAGGTTACATCACGATAATTGTCAGTCATGAACTGTCATGCATTGATATGCATGACAGTTCATGATATCACTATAGTATTTTCGCTGTATAATGATTTATACAGCGAAAATACTATAGTGATATTTTATTGGTCGATGGTACTTAAAAAGTTGGTATTTTTTATTTTTATCATGGGTTCGGATTGAAACAACAAGCTATGAGTAAGGGAGAGAGAGAAAAGGAGAGAAAATAATTACGTAATATTTTAAAATGACCCTTAAAGGCAGCCTTCTTTGTATGCAGCAGTGACGTGTTTATTGTTAAAGATGCCATAATGTCGTATTTAAGGGTCGTTAAATCTGTAAAATTTTAGGTTACGACTCCTTTAGCTTTAATAGCCGAAACATTGTGGTAATCAGCGGATATATATGTACCGTTTTTAGTGTACGATTTTAATTTTACGCTTGCGCAATTATAATAAACTAGAGGATGCCCGCGGTTACACCCGCGTTATTTAAGGCTACTGCTCCGCTCCCGTCGCACATAGCGGGATGTTATATAGGTTATAACCTTACTCGATAAATGGGCTATCTAACACTGAAAGAATTTTTCAAATCGGATCAGTAGTTTCAGACCAAATCACATCGGATCAGTAGAAACAAACAAACTCTTCAGCTTTATATATTAGTGTAAGATTTACCTCACGTCATATATTGATGAATTTTGTTACTTTGTACAATTTTGGTTATGTTATTATTTGGAATGTTTTTTTTTATATTTGACAGAGATTAATGCAAATGAACTCTTACGAACTTAATTTTAAAGAAATGGTCATCAAATAGTCTGATCTGGAGAATACTGTGCGATATTTAATTTAAAAAAAAATACGACAGCTGTCTGAGTCTTGCAATCCAAAGGGTCCAAAAGGATCCAAAATCATTTATAAAGAATGTTTTGCGATGCGTTGTAACTAGAAATGTATATTACTCAGATTCAACATATTTCATTCATTTAGCTTCTTGAACAACTAAGATGTACGGATTGAAAATTTTGCAAGACATGAGTAAAAATAAAGTTCATACTCCAACCTAAAATTCGAAAAACAGTCTTATTACAACAATGATCGCCAATGGAACATTTAAACTGACTCCTGATTAACGCATTTTGCTCTTAAGCTGCTCTGTTTCTTTAATCTAGGACATTATTCAGTCAGCATATTTACCGCGTCCTCACCTGCTGACTATTGCTAAGGCACGTTAACCGGATTAAAGTTACAATCTGGTTACGTAACATTTAACGAATTCAGTCCCAGTTAGTTAGTCCGTACGTGAATAAGAGCTTTGCGAAGTCCATTGTTGGACTTAAATGGTTTAAGTATCCAAGTATTGGTGTAGTGTAACTGTAACTAGATTTTGAGTGTTGCTTTGTTCTGGTTTTAGATTATGTGTATTTAGAAAGAGGGTCTTTTGGGCTAAGCTTTGTATTGATGTTAGGAGTTTTAGTTGATGGTGACTTGGTACAATATAAAGAATTTTGTTAGTGGTAAAAACTATCTTATAATATTTAAAGTTCAGCTTTAAATTTTTTGGCAGGTTAGCTATGTATGTTATTTTATTTTTATAGACTCACACTTGGGTCCCTGAAGGGGTAGGTGTAATATTACAACCGCATTTCGCCGTGTTATTAATTTGTAGGTCCCACGTAATAGGGGGCGAACCTATTGCCGTTGATGACCATTTTACCAGGATTTGTGCTCTTTTGTCCGACCCGGGAAGCGAACCCCGAAGTTCCCGGTCAGCAGACGTATACGCCATCCACTGGAGACAGTCTAAGTATGTATTTGTTAAGTTAAACACTTTATATTGACAACTTGTCAGTGTGGTGACGGATTAAGAATACGCAATGTCACCACCCCATATCGTCCCATGGGTGTCGTAAGAGCCGACAGGGGGAGCATATTATGCAGAAAACAGCACTGTAAGAGAAGGAAAACTTAAAAAAATCCCTATACCAACCCGTTTGGCCAGCATGGTATAGTAGGCCAATTCCTCCTTTCAAAGGAGAGGCCTAGTCCAGCAGTGGACTGTTAAAGGCTGGTGATGATGATTGACAGCTGTTACCATGTAAATATAAATGTTTGTTCACACACAGTAATTTGTTGTATTTATAAAATAAAAATTGGGCAGTTTAAATTGAAAAATCTCTGACCAAATTTGTACTTTATTGTTAAAATAATATTGCTATGATGATGTCAGAAATAACTGTCAGTGATAATATCATGGGAATATTACAATACTTGTAGATACCTAAAATTAACACTTTTGAAAGCTTCTTCAAAGAAAGGAAAAATAAACTTTTCGTAGAAACAGTCTTTAGCAATTAGCACATTGTGAAAGACTCAACTATTGGATAAAACAGGTTCACTTGCCAAAAATCACAGCTAAAATTGCCAGCGTTTGCCGACAAACCATTTCGCTAAGACAAACATAGAAAAAAATCAAACAAAACTATCGAACTTGCACGTAAGCTGACGGTCGGCTGGACGTATGCCAAGTAGTAGTTTCTGTTCGATTCTTGATTTTCGGCGCTCATAAAACGTCGAACCGATGCTACATCGCACCCTCTCTGTCGGCACGAATACAAACACCCACTAAACTGCCATGCCAAGACAATGTTTGTCAGATACAAAATGCAGATATTCTTTATGAACGTGGTCGGCTATGTCATGAATGTTTTCATAAAAATGCAAATGTACCGCAACGTATTGCCGCCAGTCTGTGTCTGCACTCAGTACTCCTTCATTAAATGTAAATTCTTTATCACGCTCTTTTGACGCGTTCACCGTTAGTTATCTTAATATATAAAATCCTTGCGTTACTGACTGACTGACAGACACGCTACAGCCGAAACTATTGGGCGCAACAAGCTGATAATTGGCATGTATGTTCCTTGAGGACCGTAGGGGTGCACTAAGAAGGGATTTCCCGAAATTCCCACGGGATCGGCCAAAACGATTTAAAAAAAATGCAGGCGTAGCTGCTGGCGTCCGCTAGTTAAAACATACAACAGTGCCATCGGGCCGACATCCGCTGTCATTTTACATTCAAATATCAACTTTACCATGTTATCCGTTAGTTGTAGTTAAGCCTGCAGTCTCTCCGGATTATTACGCACGCAAAAATGTACTTACTATTCATTTTATTTGTCCCATCCGCAGTATTTTAATTATTACAATACTTGTGCTGTGTCATAATTGTTATCATAATATTAAAAAAAAACAGACTGCAGTCTGTTTTAAAACATATTTTTGAATCCAAAATTTTTGAGTAGTTATGACATTCGGTTTGAAGCTGTTTGCCAGTGATGTTTACGTTCACAAAACCGTATTAGTAGGAGCTATTGTAATTTATACTATAAAGAGTTTAGAAGAACATAATTTTATTGATTAGATGTTACTAGGTAGTAACCTAGACACATGAGTAAATAAACCGAACAGAGAGACAGCTTCTTAAGAGCTTGTAAATTTGTTACCTATTTTGGTAGGGTTGTCACAATAGGTTAAGACAAATCGCTTGTTCGGTACACGACAGATTCTGGATTGGACAGATTTGTGATTTGGCAGATTCCCAACTCGACAGATTCGTGGATTGGGCAGATTCTTGGACTCGACGGATTCGCTATACGGCAGAAGTACAGTTGTAAATAAAATAGCGAGTGGAACCAAAAAAGGCATGCACCTGAAACTTTTGAAAGCACGGAATAAATATAATACATTTGTTACCACGGACACGACGTGACGACGTGATGTATTTGACATTCCCAACGATACCACTAATAGTGTTGAATATTTTCTGGTAATATGATCTATTTAGCTAATAAACATAGGAATCTTCATAAGCTATTATGGCCACTAGTTTTACCACGGGGATAGGTATCTAAAATAAGTTTAAAAAGAAATTGTGTGAGACAAATGAACGTCTACAAAACAAATGACTATAAAATGATCAACCATCGATAGAGCTTACAAAAAACAGGGGCATGCGATTTTCGACCTTATTGACAATTCATGACAAACTTTTTTTGGTATTTTCTTGCTTTCTGACATTGATACGTTATTAAAATTATAAATTCTGAGTTACGTCAATAAGGTCGAAAATCACATGCACCTGTTTTTTGTAATCCCTATCGATGGCTGATCACTTTCTGATAGTCATTGGTTTTGTAAACATTAATTGCTTTTACACAATTTCACAACTAATGAGTTGTTAAGTATTTCGTTGCCAACATTGACAATATTTATTTCAAGATCGAAATATTCGCGAAACTTTTGCTCGAGCAATTCAACAAATGCGACAAAATTATCAGGAGTTATACCTAATTAAAAAACCCAATTGTACGTTACCATTGTTAAAATCTTTATAATGATTTAATTATTTCATCTAGTATTATTCATACACACAGGTCAATAAACAACCATTATTAATAATAAAACACCTTTATATATATATATATATATATATATATATATATATATATATATATATATATATATATATATATATATATATATATATATATATATACATAAATCATCCATAATACCAGTGAACCACCACCCATGGCCTCACCCGTGTACCCCCACCCTTGCTCTCATCCGTGAACCCCTACCCGTGCCTACACCCGTGAACCCCCACCCGTACTCCCACCCATGAATTCGCACTTGCATCCCCACTTATGTACTCCACCCGTGAACCCAGTCCCTTCCCGGTGCCTGCCCGTTCCCTACCCTGATCCTACCCTACGAGTACTTCTAGATAGCCAAAAATATTTGAATCTAGTAGGGACATAAACTGAATTCCGAATTTTAAACCGCAAAGTTATCTTGGTGGCGTAATTAATACCTAATCCACGTACTACAAAGGTTCACAAACTTATTTGTGTAGATTCTAAAATATGAAAACTAGACCAAAATTAAAAACGTACATTTGTTTGAATTTTTTCTAAAGGTTTAAGGATTTTTTTATTTTTTTAGGCTTAATGATAATGATCATCAAAATTACAAGCTTGTACCTATGTCTGCTAGAAATACCTTAGAATTTTATGAAGACCGTTGAGTGAGTGTGATAATCAATAATTTTAAAGTACTAGTTCGATTTGGATGAAACTCTGTAATATATTTTTTATCCCTTCTATTCGAAAAGTGTCGCTTTGTTCCTCTTTTAGTTGGAGCAAAATAGCTCTTTTCTGTTAAGCACTTTTTAGCGAGCGGAAAAGTGATTTGAATTTGGAACGTATATCATTCATAGAAATCGAACGTAAATCTTATACTAATATATAAAGCTGAAGAGTTTGTTTGTTTGTTTGATTAAAGTACAGGATACGTGGTTCAATAAGCGTACAAGTAGGGCTGCTCCCGAGAGCTCCAATTTTGGGATAGTCAAAGATGTACGAAGGGGTGCTACCTTGCTCTTCGCCATGATCAGGGAACCTCTCACCTGACCTGAGGCACTGACTGTGCGCAAGTACACCACGGCCGCGTGACCACGAGGCGTCACAAAACCCGTGAAGGGTGGCCTTGTACTTCCCGGGAGGAAGGATGGGACGAGGCAAAGAGATCTCGTTGACAGCAGGAAGCGAGGATACAAAGGAGGTCCATTCCTCAACAAGAGTGCCGTGTAGAGGTTCGTCCCAGGTCAATCCTGCTGTCCAAAGCTTCTGCAAGAAGCATTTTGCCCAAAATATAAAAGGACAAATCCAACCGTTCGGATCAAAGGTTCTGGCCACAGTAGACAACACGAGACGTTTAGTCCAAGAACAAGGCAATTTCAAGTCTACGTTATACGTAAAGATGTCTTGGACTGGTCTGAACTGAACGCCGAGAACAGCCATCATGGCGGGGTTGTCAACAATCTCAAACAAATGTGGATCCTGCTGATGATCCTCTGGCAAGCCTTCCAAAAGCGCTGGTGAGTTGGAAATCCATTTGCGCAACTCAGTCCTCAAAGGCGCGATGGCTCGATCCGCGCGCCATCTTTGGGGGGTCATAGTGACGCACCAGCCCAAAACGAGGTGGGCGCGAGTCAAGGCGGGGACGCTCCGCCAAAGGAGGGGAATACCTGGGGGCTGCCCCAGGTATTCCCCTTCTTGAGTCATGGTGGTGGTGACGTTGAGCAGTCGCACATTCAGGTGCGCGAGAGAGAGGAGGCGTGCGCACGCTACGGTTCTCCAAGCGGGGTGAGTGGCGATCAATTGAGCGAGGCGACTCTCGGCTACGCGCCGGTGAGCCTCGGCTGCCACCTTCAAAACACCCGCCCGTGCGCGGCGTCGGCTGGTTGGACAAGCGGCCAACCTCTCTGGCATTCATACAGAGAATGTCCAAATGCTGTCCTCCACAGTGAGGACAGGGGAGAGAGTTTGGGCAGTCTCGCTGGTAGTGGGACCCCAAACAAGAGAAGCAAAGGCGGCGGGCATTCGCGATGCGCCTACGAGAGGCGACATGCAGGTCCAAGAATGCCCTACAACTGGCCGTTCTGTGCCCCGTGACCTTGCAGTAGGAGCACTCCGCTGGGCTCTGCGTGACCGCAAAGCGAGGAGGGCGCCGGTCAACATTGGCTCGGGTGTGAACGCGAGCCTGCTCCTTGACCTTGGACGGCTGCCTCTTAGCCGGCGTGTCACCACTGGAGTTGTCCAAAACCCGGCACTCATCCTCCAGGAACCTCTCCAGGTCAGCAAAGAGGGTCAGATGGGTCGCGCTATCCCCACCAAAGCGCTGTTCAAAACGCGATCTCAGGTCGGCAGGCAGCTTTTTCAGCACAATGTGAACCAATAGATTGGACCATTGGTCCACGGGTAGGTCAAGGCACTTAAGTGCGTTGATGGCCACCAAAAGTGGGTTCAACAGTTGGGTGCGCAACCCAGAGACCCGGGTGAGCGTGGGCAAACCCAAAATCTGCTCGATGTGCATGTCAGCGAGGCCACGCTTATTATGGTACCTACGGGTGATTAGGTCCCGAGCCGTCTGGTACGCCTCGTCAGACACGGGCAGATGCTGGATGAGGCCCTTGGCCTCCCCATCCAGAACCGACATCAAATAGGCCAATTTTTGTGCCGGCCGAAGGTCAGCCCTGTCATTGACAAGGCTGTCAAACAAATTAACGAAGCCCAGGTAGCTTCCTAGGCAGCCATCAAAATGGGGGAGGTCTAAAGTAGGGAGCCTACTCACCAGCCCCGGTGCTGTCTTAGGAAGCTCCTGCTTCAAGCCGGGTTGCCCGTCCCTATCGGCAACTAGTTGTCTCGCACTATTGGAGACAGCATCATACAGGTCTAAGACCTGGGCATAGTCTTCGCTGACCTTATTTCGCTGGTCAGCGGTGAAATCATTGACTGACACTTCGAGACAGCAAGCGCTGAAAGTGCGGAATTGCTGTTCCACACTTGCCAGGCGATCATCGATCCGCTCGTACCTTTGTAGTAAGGCCTGCTGGCGATCAGGCCGGTTCACTAAGGCACTGGCCGAGGCAAACCAGCGCAAATCTGATGCAATAGCACCAGCAGCCGCACGCAAGTCCTTGATAGCTGACATAATCAAATTTCAAAAGAGCCCGGACAAGCGTTTAATAATATTAACAATCAAAACTTAATATTTGTTAATTCTTTGAAACCAACAAAGTATTAGCCTGTTTACTACACTGCAAGTGCAGGTAAGTGACAGGTATCTACTGTCCAACAAAATTAATAGTTTCAATATATATTGACACAAAACAAAGTCAAAGTTATCAAAAATTGAACTTCAAATAAGTTACTTAAATTTAAATATTCAAATAAATTAACTAATTACTTGCAACAGACAGACTGGCTGTGTTATTTGAGATATACAATAGTAATAGTATGTGTTACCTAACAATATTATCTATATATTATAACAAAACAAAAGTTTATTAATGTGACCCGCCCAAGTGGCAAGGTCAAGTTAGTTGTTATAATGTTTATGAATATATGCAATAAACTAAATTTACTAAATTTATTGATACATACAGCTGTTATGTATCCAAACAAACTGACTTATTAATAGTAACAGCAACAAATCTATGCTAGATTTCAACAATTTAAATCAAACAATTACTGATTGAGTTTATGTGTGACAATGTGTTTCAAATTATCTAGGTCAACTTATACAATTAAATATTATGTATTTTAGACAATAACTGACCTGACAAACACTACAATACTGTCTACAAGGTGATAAGATACAAGCTTATACCAATCTGAGGTTTGTACTCAGCAATGCAACGGCTAAGTTTCAACCACGCTCTGCACCAAAGATTATGTCTAGAATTACCGTAGCCAGGTAGGAAACTGTTCAGAGTTGCAGTGGAAGCTGTAATACATCTACCTGACCACGATAGACAATATATCCAGACACAATGCACTGCGTTGCACAGCGAATCACAACTAATATTAATAAAATGGTTCAACTCACCTGATATCTTGATTGGGTCGGTCCTGCAACTAAGTTAGACAAGCACACGACTAAATTGGCCAATATAATAATGTTATATCTAATACTTAGCTCAGGCTGCAAACGCGACGTTTCAAGACACGATTACACGTGGACGTTGCTACCGGCTTCAACAACTTTCACAACTGTTCAATATTCACAACTTTATTCTTTATCACAATTTACCGTTGCCAGCACTAGATCAGGCGGCATTCAAGACGGTTTACAGCACGAATTCACTTCGACACCACTATGACTCGCGGAGCACCCATGTGCTTTCAAGGGGCGATAATTCAAGATACGGCTTGGTCAACTTTTTATATTTTTATTTAGTTTTTTCACTGACCGCGGGAAACCAACAAACGTTTCGCGAAGCTACCAGGATGTGCTTTTCAAAAGGCGATCAATTTATTTCAATTAGGTACAAGGCACGCGAGAGAGCAAACGGCGTCTTAATTTTTCAAGGCAAGAACGGAAGTTGACAGTTCAGTGTGACCATTGTCAGAAATTTTCAATAGACTAAACAAAATGTTACTTAATCGATATAATCGAGTTGACTTATAATAAAAACTAATTCTATTTCAAACATTATTATTTCAGATATACTTGTGATTGCCTCTATACTCCAGTGTATAGCGTATGCGTCTGCTGACCGGGAGGTTCCTGGTTCGACTCCCGGGTCGGACGAAAAGTGTTACTGAGTTTTTGAAATCTCAGTAGCAGCAAGGAGTCTGGCAATGTAATGGCAATAAGCTCGCCCTCTATTACGTGGGACATAAAATTCATGAGGTGAAATTTGGGTGTAATAATACACCTCTGCCAACCCCATTGGGGATACAAGCGTGATGCAAAAAAGCTTCAGGCATGATGCCCATCTACCTCAATAGTATACATTTGATAGAGCAAATGTGGTCGTTTTATTGGCGTTAGGGATACATGTAGTTGCCAGTCATTCCTCGGTATTTCTAACCTGAACCGTTTCCCTTGTCATATCCCTCTATTTCTGCCAGTTCTCTGTGCTGCGAAAACACTTATCTACAGCAGTCAGCACGGACAGGACGTAACGGTTCTGGGTGTGGAAAATAAGATTTCTTCTAAAGATTCTTGCCATAGTGCCATCACTGACAGAAGATAAAAAGCTTACCTACGACTACGCGGTACTATATGAAATATATCCCTACTTAATGTTATAAACTAGGGGACCCGCGCTGCTCCACAGCATATTTTAATATTATAAAAAAAAGCTCTTACATATAGGTATGATGAGTACATTGTAGAAGTTAATATATTTATTAGTTTAGAAAAAAAGGTTTCATTACTGCTAGCAATTAATTAAGAGAGGGAAAACTCGAAAGAAAATCACTATGCCAATCCGTCTGGCCAGCGTGGTATGTATATAAGTAGGCCGAAACCTTTATAAGAAGAGGTTTAAGTTCTGTAGTGGACTGCAAAAGGCTGTTGATGATGAACAATTAACATTGCTACCAAAACTCCCATATATGCCAAAAATAAAATTTCTACCAAAACTACTATTCCTACCGAAAATACTATCCTATCAAAACTACTATTTGTACCAATTTTTCAAAACTACCATTTCTACCAAAACCGCCGGTGCTGTCAAAAGAACCTTTTCTCCGAAAACTACTATTTTTACCAAAGCTACAATTCTACCATAACCACCACTTGTAATATAATTATATGACAATAGTACTATGAACCGCTGTAATATGTTCCACATATAAAAAAATAAGATGCCCGAAGAAAGTCCGTAATTTAAAAACACGAAAAAAATCCTAACATAAAACGTAATTTACCCGTCTGTAGGGTTGATTTTCCCAACATTAGGCGGAAATTTCACTACATTTGGGGGAAATTCCTAGGGTCGCGGGAATACTGACGTCGTTACCGCGACCCCGTCATGAGAGTCGATAGAGGAACACCGCGGTGTTTTAGTGGCTCTCCCCCCGTCCCCACATCTAGGGGGGAGAGCCGAGCCACACACCCCCCTCCACCTACCCCAAACTTGGTACAGAGCTGGCGGAGGAGTCCCTTTGAGGGACAGTCCGTAACTGGATTTCATCGCGATACAAAAAAAAGGGGGAAAATTCCTCAACATCAGAGATCAGTTCACCCAACATTAAGGGTTAACTAGTAACATTCGGGGAATATTACCTGCTGATGGCAGGTAATATTCCTTTTCCGTTAAATCACTATACCAACATCGGGTATAATTTTACACACCACCACACTGACACCCGTATGAAAGTAAGGCAAGGTTACCTTAAGGAGGCATAACGTTTTTTCCTGGCAGTTACCGCAAGGAACTTATTAGATGCCATAAAAATATTTTTGAATTTAGAACCGTCCATGTAGAGAGAAAGCAATGGAATCTTAAGAAATTTATAGGAAAATATTGAAAAATAAGTTCAATGTCCACACCTATCTTCCTTGAAACTTACCCAATTTAAATGAGCATACCATCAATGAAAGAGCTCTTTTCAGCGCGTGTTTTAGGCGTATAACGAAACGCCTACCCCAATGAGAACCAGATATATAGAAGCAGAAAGTCATTGACTACGGCTACGAAAACGTGAAAAATGTATGGGAGAAAACTGTTTTTGCATATAACTTGATGAATGTGCAAGTTAGGTAATTTCTTATGCTTGATGACAAATCTACGCAGCGAGAGCTTTCATTTAAAAAAAAAAACATGCGAATCGGTTGGGTAGAACGGGCTTGCCGATTCGTATTATAAAACACAAATTCTTTAAATATATAGATTCGAAAGTGTATATGTATGTGTGTTCCGTTTTCACGGTAAAACGCCTGATCCGATTTTGTTAAAATTTAATATAGCCATATATTGGCCCATAGAGATGGCCATAGGCTACCATGCCAAATTGCAGAAATTAAACTGGGAGGGATTGTAGGGAGGATAAAAGTTTGTACGGCACAAATTTACCTCTTGGAAGTAAGAACGCATGCGCTGTAATAATTGAGTACTGTGCATGTGCTATTGTATATCTGTCAGTACTGTCACATTCATATTGTCATACTGTACACTGTGATTACATTGTTCGCATATACGTATAAACTAATAATTATATACTACGCGTAAACGGCTGAAACGATTATCTCTACTAATATTACAAATGCGAAACTGTTTATATAGAGGTATTGTACATGTATTAAAGCATGGTTTTGACATTTGTTTGTATGCAAGGTGATGTTATTTAGTACCTTTCGATTGATAATGGTAGATAATGTCATGGATACTGACCTAGTTACTTTGTACCCTATAGGGTTTCTAAAGTCTTTTGAATAATAAGGAGTAAAACTGAAAGTAGATTTGTGCTACACCGAATTCAACGCACGCGAAGCCGCGGGCAAATGCTAGTTGTTTTATAAACCTTATCGACAAAAACACACTAATGGTAAAGTAGTATATACATAATTATGTTAATATAGCATGTACTTACAGTAGATAGTAATAATGCACTAAAGACTGTTTATGTTAATAACTGTTCATTTATTGTATCTAATTAAGCGATACAACTTACACGTGCGTTGTTGAGAACAGTCGTGTCAATCATATATTACGATAAATAAATAATCACTCCGTAAAATTGTGACCTTGAATTTCCAGCAGCGTAATCTGGGTCATATGTTTAACAAAACACGTGCCTACAAAAGTGCAGTTACTATGAAAAAAATAAGTGTGTAACAGAAAAGCAAACGAAACATGGAGAGCCCCTTCAGCCGGGGTAGCAAGACTCCTCGCTCTCCTACCGCTTCGCCCTCACGTGAATCAACCCCCACGCCCAATCCCAGACCAGTCATATCCCAGGATGAGGAGAACGTAAAGATATTATCCACACCAGAAATACAAAACTGGATGTCATCCGTGGAGCAATGTTTGAAGGAAGTGTGCACCATCACAACTGAGGGCAAACTAAATTCAGAGCAAAAGTTACGTGTGAGCACTTTATGTCGTACAGTAAGCCATGGCAAATCTAAGGTGATGGTCCAATACCAAGCGCTAAAATGCAAAACATTGCAAGCTCACTATGAAAACAGAGCACTCCAAGACCAGGCTGACCTAGCAAGCAAGCTAAAGGAGATCAAGCAAAGTATTGAGGACTCATCAAAACCTGCCCAAGTAACTTCCTTTGCCGATATGGTCAAAAAAGGTACAAACGATTTTGTTCAGACGTCAAATTTCAGCACAGTTGCCATTTATCCCAAAGATAAACTGAAATCGAGCGACGAAACAAAATTCTTGGTCCAGAAAATTATCCGCCCCGAGGAGCTAAAACTACATGTCAGAGGGATGCGAAAGACCCGAAATGGCGGTGTCATCATAAGCACTGACAGCAAAGATGACATTGAAAAGTTAAGGCAATCCGCACAATTGAAACACTCAGACCTTACTATCAACGAGCCTCGTAAACGAAAACCCCGAGTCGTAATTATAGGAGTACCAACAAGCATGCAAGAGAAAGACGTCTTTAACTGCCTTTACCACCAAAACTTAGCAGGCAAAGTCCTCGACGTCAATCTAGAGACCTTTTTAGCAAATATTAAACTTAGCCATAAATCAGGGAAAAGGGACGCTGAGACCTGTAATTACATAACTGAAGTTTCCACAGCCATACGAAAAGCTCTGATAACGAAAGACAGAGTATTTATAAACTGGTCTTCTTGCCCGGTGAAAGACTTCACCCTGGTCACACGTTGCTATAAGTGTCAACAATATGGCCACGCGGCGAAATTCTGTCGGGAACCTGTCGACACATGCGGGCACTGCGGCGATCTTAGACACAGCTTAAAGGACTGCATGAAGAAAGCCGAGGAACCCAAATGTGCTACCTGTCTACGTTACAAAAAACCCAGCAGTCATAACACAGGTGCTGCTGACTGTCCCGCAAAACTGATGGCAGAGAAGAGGTTCATGAATTCTATCGACTATGGAGGCGCCTAAGAGCGCCGACATCTGTGGTATCTCAGACCTTTTTTATTTCTATCTCTCTTTTCTTTACTTTATTTACCTTTAGTGTTGTTATACATTATGATAAACAACTTAATGAATGACTTAGATACAGATAAATATCTGTATCGGAGTCGATGATATGCGAAGTTGAGAGTTGTAAACAATATCTTCCATCTCATTCTAACTCCTTGACCGTACTAACACAAAACATACGCAGCGTTTATAAGAATATTGATAATTTTGTCACTTTTCTACAAAGATTAAAAGTAACTTGTGACGTTATAATACTAACCGAATGTTGGCTCTCTAAGAAATACGACGTACCGACCATGCCAGGATACAATATGTACAATAGTAATGTAAATTATAATCAAAACGATGGAGTAATAGTGTACGTAAAAAATCACCTTACTGTCACTGTAGAGGAGCCTAACATGCAAGAATGTAACCGACTGCTAATTAAAATCGGCTTAGAATTTGCCATACTAGCCATGTACAGATCACCATCTTTCAAAAATGTTAACAATTTCTTTGACTCTCTCAACTGGACCTTACAATCTTTATCTTCTTTTAAAAATATAATGTTACTCTAATATTGTTCCATCTAGCTGTGACACAAATGCCCAAGACTACCTCAACCTATGCTCCTTTCATGGCTTACTTCCAGCACACACGTTTCCTACACACGAAAGCGTGTCTTGTTTGGATCATATCATACTAAAATCAAGGTTTCCATCACTTACATTAGTCATGAACTCTACAATAACTGATCACAATGCTGTCCTACTTACCTTAAATTGTAAATTACCTAAACAAGACCACGTTCGCACTATTTCTAAATTAAATATAAATAAACTTGAAGATGACATAAGCAACATTGACTTTAGCCCAGTTTATAATTCTAGTGATCCGCAGTTTGGTATGTTATATGTTATAAACCATCTGCAACTTGCAATTCAGAAAAACACAACAAACATATGTTTAAAAAACAAAAATTATAACATTAAGCCGTGGATCACTACAGGCCTTTTACGATGTATGAGACATAGAGATAAACTGCACATGAAGGCTAAATTAAGTCCAGACAATTCAACTTTACAATTATCCTATAAACGATATCGCAATTTTTGTAATGATTTGCTTAAAAAAGTAAAGGTAAGCTATGACAAAAGTCTATTACAAAAAGCCGGTAAAAATAGCAAAAAGATTTGGCAATGTATTAAAAAGAAGACATACACTAATAAACAACATGAGTCATCGTCAAGTTTATTACGCGCGCACTCATCTAGAATCTGCTAATATTGCAAATATTTTTTTTGTCAATGTTGGCAAATGCCTCGCAGAAAAGGTTCCGGGTCAATCACAATACCTTAGCACTCCTCATAGCACATCTTTAACATCGTTTGTATTACTTGACACTGACGAAACTGAAGTTAACAATATAATTATGTCCCTAAAAGACAGCTGTGCCGCTGCATGGGATAATATACCAAACAAAATCATAAAGCAATTCAAGCACGTCTTAGTTCCCCCGCTGACCAACATTTTCCAAAAATGTTTGTCTAGAGGTATATTTCCCAAGTGCCTTAAAAAATCTGTGGTAGTGCCGGTGTATAAATCCGGTAATAAAGAACAAGTAAATAACTATAGACCGATTTCTCTACTGCCCTGTATGTCAAAAATACTGGAAAAATTATTAATAATAGACTGATAAAGTACCTAGAGGACAAATCGATATTGTCCAAGACACAGTTCGGATTTCGACCTAAACTATCGACAGCTGACGCCGTACATCACCTGACTGACTTTTTGGTACAAGAACTTGACAAGGGTAACCATACAATAGGAATATTTCTGGATCTTTCTAAGGCTTTTGACACCGTCTGTGTCCCTATTATGTTGCGTAAACTCGAGAACATTGGTATAACAGGTAAACAGTTAGAATTAATTAAAAGTTACTTAGAGGACCGCACGCAATGCGTAAAAATCGCTAACACAGTTAGCACTGATGAAAATAACACGTCTTTCGGAGTCCCCCAGGGTAGCATCTTAGCCTCTACGTTATTCCTCATTTACATAAATGACCTTTGTAATCTACACATAAATCACGGTACTATCATATTATACGCTAACTACACTGCTCTACTTTTTTCCGCTGATTCAGAAAAAGATGTTTTCGAGTATGCGCAACATGGTTTTAATTGTGTTAATAAATGGCTTCAGCACAATTTACTAACACTAAATGCAGAGAAAACCAACTATGTTAAGTTTACCATACGCAAATTAACAGCACAACAAACTAACACACCACTGTATGCCCATCACTGTGGCGCCTTTCCTAGAATTCCCTGTGCTTGTCCTTGTATTAATGGCACAAATAAAATAAAATATCTAGGTATCATAATAGACGAAACACTTTGCTTCAAAGAGCATATCGAGTGTTTAAACGGTAGAATACGTAAGTTAATATATGTCTTCAAGAAAATGCGACATATTGCTGACACAACATTAATAAGGCAAGTGTACTTTGCTCTATGCCAGTCATTATTAACATATGGTATTACGACATGGGGGGGCGCAGGAAAAACTTTGTTACTGTCTGTTGAAAGAGCTCAGCGAGCAATTCTTAAAGTATCAACCTACAAACCGTTCCTATATTCAACTAATTCCCTATACCAAGCTTGTAAATTATTAACAGTTAGACAACTATTTATCAAGAGTATCGTATTAAAGCAACACACAGCCCTTCCCTACAGCACTATCTCTAACAACTAAAGGCGACATAATATAACATTTCCGACTAAAATGCAAACAAGACACGCATTCACATCCAAATTTTATATATTCCTGGGGCCGCTACTTTACAAAAGACTAAACGCATTAACTAACCTAATTCCTTGCACCTACTTCAAATGCAACAAAATTGTCAACAATATCCTTCTGAATATGTCCTACGAAGATACAGTAAAATTATTAATTGTGTTAAAATAATTATCTCAACAAAATACACCTTTACCTCAATTTATTAGTTGTAATTATTCATAAGATATTATAGATCTAGTATTAGTGTACTAAAACATGTTGTACGTAATATTGTAGAAAGTAAGTGATTATATATTTTATAGTATCTAATTAGCCCTAATCGTCTGAAACACAGGTTTATCCTAGTTCAGGCATATAATCTTATATAAGCTTTTGTACTCTAAATAAGTAAATTGTACCTTTTTATTTAACAGAATAAATTGAATTTGAATTTTGAATTTGAATTTTTTGAATTTTGAGTTTTAAAGAATATTCAATTAAAACATATATATTATGCAAAATTACAAAGATATTCATAAAACATAATATAATACTGCCAAATAGCATATAAAATAAACCTATAAAATAACCTAAAAGGCTTTCATTAAAATAAAAATATAACACACTATCATGTAGCTTTATGGATGCATAAAATTAGGGGTGGTTATGCTTATTTTGCTCTTTGTCGTAGTAAAATCTCGGGGGATTAATATTATATGGCTTTTACGAGTTCCTTATACCTCTTTTACCTGACGAACGGTGCTATGAAAATTTTATTGTTACCTAGATCATCAAAAATTGGGTTGAAGGATTTATTTCAAGCTGGCTTTGAGAACTCAAGAGATTTGAGAAGAAATTTTCGGTTATCTTTAAGCATTTAAGTACTCTCAAAATTATAATTTTGGTGTCATGATATTTTGTTTGTTACTGGTTCAATTTGCTCGATTGCAGTTGAGTTGGTGAAAGAAAGCCAATGTTCACTGAAACCTTCTACAATAAACCAGTTTTGTCTTTTAGGAAAATAATTTTTATTACAGAAGTGGGTTCACTTTGGTACTGCAATGCATTTTCAGAGCCAGATGTTCATGTATGATGATGTGATAGTTCTAATTGTAACCTGTCCAATTCGAGAGGATTCGGATATGCAGCCACTTCTCGAGTGATCAAGTGCACTAAGCACATCTGTGGTATGGACATTCTTTACCACCTTACAAGTCAATGGTTGTAAGGCCCAGATTTCAAATGTGATTACTCCTTTGATACTATTTAGCCAATTTCGGCTGACTGAACGTTCGAAATTCTCATGCTGCGATGGTGTGCACGTGGTAGCTGCATGCAAAGAACATCTAGTGATATGTTATTGGTCGATGGTTCTTCAACAACTTTTTATTTTATATTTTTATCATGGGTTCGGATTGAACCAACAAGATATGAGTAAGGGAGAGCGAGAAAAATAGAGAAAATAATTACATAATATTTTAAAATGACCCTTAAAGGCAGCCTTCTTTCTATGACGTGTTTATTGTTAAGGATGCCATAATGTCGTATTTAAGGCCGTTAAATCTGCAAAAATTTAAGTTACGACTCCTTTAGCTTTAGTAGCCGAAACATTGTGGTAATCAGCGGATATATACCGTGTTTTGTGTACGATTTAATTTTATGCTTGAACAATTATAATAAATTTACCACACGTCATATTATGTTGATAAATTTTTGTACAAGTTTGGTTACGTACTTTGTACAAGTTTGGTTACGTTATTTTTAGTTTAGTTTTTTTTGTTTTAAAAGACAACTCCCGCATTAGGACTAAGTCCTGTGCCGCGGGGGACTTTACAAACATACAACTAACGGACACAATGAACACACAAGTTTGGTTACGTTATTTTTAGTTTAATTTTTTTTTGTTTTAAAAGACAACTCCCGCATTAGGACTTAATCCTGTGCCGCGGGGGACTTTACAAATATACAACTAACGGACACAATGAACACCCAGACTCGAAACATCAATTTGTGAATTACACAAAGTGTAATCTCGTGCGGGGATCGAACCCACAATACTCGGCGCAGTGTCAAGCGGCGAGGCGGACGCTTAAACCACTACGCCAACCGTGCAGTCAACAGTGATTATTTGAAATAATTTTTATATTTGAAAGAGATTTATGCAAATGAACTCTTACGAACATAATTTTGAAGCAATCGTCATCAAACAGTCCGATCTCGAGAATGCTGTCCGATATGTAATAAAAAAAAACACGACGGCTGTCTGCAATCAAAAGGGTCCAAAAGGATCCAAAATCAATTATCAAGAATGTTTTGCGATGCATTGTAACTAGAATTTTTTATTACTCAGATTCAACATAATTAATTAATTTTGCTTCTTTAAAAACTGAGATGTATGGATTAGAAATTTTGCAAGACATGAAGTAAAAATAAAGTTCATACTCCAACCTAAAGAACGCATCGAAAAACGCAGTCTTATTCAAACAATGATCGCCAATGGAACATTTAAACTGGACTCCTAATTAACGCATTTTGCTCTTAACCTGCTGTTTCTTTAAGCTAGGACATTATTCAGTCAGCATATTTATCGCGTCCTCACCTGCTGACTAATTGCTAAGGCACGTTAACCGGATTTAAGTTACAATCTGGTTACGTAACATTTAACGAATTCAGTCCCAGTTAGTCCGTACGTGAGTAAGAGCTTCGCGAAGTCGATTGTTGGACTTAAATGTTTTAAGTATCCAAGTATTGGTGACTACACCAATACTTGGATACTTAAACCTTAGTTACAGTTACACCAGTAACTGTAACTAGATTTGGAGTGTCAAAAAAAATGTCAGCTTCTTGGGCTTTGTAGTTTTGACTGTGCGTTGTCTGTCAGTCAGATAGTAATGCAAGAGTTTTGTGTATACAGATTATTATAAAATCAATTTCCAACATAGTGGTTGTCGTCTGTGGAGCGTTGTCCTCTAGAAGTAGCGGGCTAGAACAATTGACAAGTCTCGGGTATTGAATGGCGAACTTTTCCGTCACACACACAGTCAGCATTGTAAGATATAGGTATCGGCCATGGTTGTTTGTCCAAATTCCGTCCGTGTGGTGACGGATTAAGAATACGGAACGTCACCACCCCATATTATCCCATGGGTGTCGTAAGAGCCAACAGAGGGAGCATATTACGCAGAGAACAGCACTGTAAGAGAAGGAAAACTTGATACAAACCCTATACCAACCCGTTTGGCCAGCGTGGTATAGTATGCCAATTCCTCTCGTCTAAGGAGTCCAGCAGTGGACTGTTAAAGGCTGATGATGGTTGTCCAAATTTGGTAAGATTATGGTAGATGTCCACGTTCAAAGTCAGGAAAGACAAGTTTTAAACTAGAAATTAATATTACCAATTATCTGGAAATAAAAAATCAGGGCCGCATCTACGTTACTACCTAGTAACATCTAATCAATAAAATCATGTTCTTCTAACTCTTTATTGTATAAATTACAATAGCTCCTACTAATACGGTTTTGTGAACGTAAGCATCACTGGCAAACAGCTTCAAACCGAATTTCATAACTACTCAAACATTTTGGTTTCAAAAATATTTATTAAAACAGACTGCAGTCTGTTTTTTTTTTAATATTATGATAAAAATGATGACACAGCACAAGTATTGTAATAATTAAAATACTGCGGATGTGACAAATAAAATGAATAGTTAGTACATTTTGGCGTGCGTAATAATCCGGAGAGACTGCAGGCTAAACAACAACTAACGGATAACATGATAAAGTTGATATTTGAATGTAAAATGACAGCGGATGTCGGCCTGATGACACTGTATGCTTTAATAACTAACGGTGAACGAGTCAAAAGAGCGTGGTAAAGAATTTACATTTTATGAAGGAGTACTGAGTGCAGACACAGACTGGCGGCAATACGTTGCGGTACATTTGCATTTTTATGAAAACTTCCATGATATAGCCGACCACGTTCAAAAAGAATATCTCCATTTTGTTTCTGACAAAGATTGTCTTTATGGCAGTTTAGTGGCTGTTTTTATTCATGCCGACAGAGAGGGTGCGATGTCGCATTGGTTCGACGTTTTATGAACGTCGAAAATCAAGAATCGAACAGAAACTACTACTTGGCATACGTCCAGCCGACCGTCAATTTACGTCCGAGTTCGATGGTTTTGTTAGATTTTTTTCTATGTTTGTCTTAGCGAAATGGTTTGTCGGCAAACGTTGGCAATTTTAGCTGTGATTTTTGGCAAGTGAACCTGTTTTATCCAACAGTTGAGTCTTTCACAATCTGCTAATTGCTAAAGACTGTTTCTACGGAAAGTTAATTTTTCCTTTCTTTAAAGAAGCTTTCAAAAGTGTAATTTTAGGTATCTACAAGTATTTTAATATTCCCATGATATTAACACTGACAGTTATTTCTGACATCATCATAGCAATATTCAAATTATTGTGTTAAGCAAGTCTGAATGATATCATCAATAATTTAACAATAAATTACAAAGTTGGTCATAGATTTTTCAATTTAAACTGTCCGATATTTCTTTCATTAATACATCAGATTATTGTGTAACAATGAATAAACACTTTATATTTCATTTACAAGGTAACAGTTTCACAGTTGTCAATATAAAGTGTTTCTCCGTGATCCAGTGGATAGCGTATACGTCTGCTGATCGGGAACTTCGGGGTTCGATTCCCGGGTCGGACAAAAGACCACAAATCCTGGTAACGTGCTCATCAATGGCCATAGGTTCGCCCTCTATTACGTGGCACCTGCAAATTAATAACACGGCGAAATGCGGTTGTAATATTACACCTACCCCTTCAGGGACCCAAGTGTGAGTCTTTAAAAATAAAATAACACTTAATGAATCAGCTGTACATAGCTAACCTGCCAAAAAAATTTAAAGCTGAACTTTAAATATTATAAGATAATTTTTACCATTTTACAAAGTTCTTTATATTGTACCAAGTCACCATCAACTAAAACTCCTAACATCAATACAAAGCTTAGCCCAAAAGACCCTCTTTCTAAATACACATAATCTAAAACCAGAACAAAGCGACACTCCAAATCTAGTTACAGTTACTGGTGTAACTGTAACTAAGGTTTAAGTATCCAAGTATTGGTGACTACACCAATACCCAAGAAGCTGACTACACCAATACTTGGATACTATTGCCGCCAGTCTGTGTCTGCACTCAGTACTCCTTCATAAAATGTAAATTCTTTATCACGCTCTTTTGACTCGTTCACCGTTAGTTATTAAAGCATACAGTGTCATCAGGCCGACATCCGCTGTCATTTTACATTCAAATATCAACTTTATCATGTTATCCGTTAGTTGTTGTTTAGCCTGCAGTCTCTCCGGATTATTACGCACGCCAAAATGTACTAACTATTCATTTTATTTGTCACATCCGCAGTATTTTAATTATTACAATACTTGTGCTGTGTCATCATTTTTATCATAATATTAAAAAAAAAACAGACTGCAGTCTGTTTTAATAAATATTTTTGAAACCAAAATGTTTGAGTAGTTAAGAAATTCGGTTTGAAGCTGTTTGCCAGTGATGCTTACGTTCACAAAACCGTATTAGTAGGAGCTATTGTAATTTATACAATAAAGAGTTAGAAGAACATGATTTTATTGATTAGATGTTACTAGGTAGTAACGTAGATGCGGCCCTGATTTTTTATTTCCAGATAATTGGTAATATTAATTTCTAGTTTAAAACTTGTCTTTCCTGACTTTGAACGTGGACATCTACCATAATCTTACCAAATTTGGACAACCATCATCAGCCTTTAACAGTCCACTGCTGGACTCCTTAGACGAGAGGAATTGGCATACTATACCACGCTGGCCAAACGGGTTGGTATAGGGTTTGTATCAAGTTTTCCTTCTCTTACAGTGCTGTTCTCTGCGTAATATGCTTCCTCTGTTGGCTCTTACGACACCCATGGGATAATATGGGGTGGTGACGTTCCGTATTCTTAATCCGTCACCACACGGACGGAATTTGGACAAACAACCATGGCCGATACCTATATCTTACAATGCTGACTGTGTGTGTGACGGAAAAGTTCGCCATTCAATACCCGAGACTTGTCAATTGTTCTAGCCCGCTACTTCTAGAGGACAACGCTCCACAGACGACAACCACTATGTTGGAAATTGATTTTATAATAATCTGTATACACAAAACTCTTGCATTACTATCTGACTGACAGACAACGCACAGTCAAAACTACAAAGCCCAAGAAGCTGACATTTTTTTTGAGATCGTAGGATTGCACTAAGAAGAGATTTTCTGAAATTACCCCGGGATTGAGAAGGAAATTTTAAAAAGGTGTAGACGAACATAGCCGCCGGCATTCTCTAGTATTTTATAATAATTATTCTAATATAAAACGTATACCTACCAGTTCTATTAATATAAATCAGCTTTATCGAAATTAATCCTAAGGTGCTTAATTATTTGTATTATGTAGAAATTTGGATTTCTAAGTAATGATCATTATCAGTAGTTTACATTTAACTAGCAGTATTACATATTATTTTGGCGTACTGGTTTAAATAATAGTGTCACGGCTTAACAGTGTTGTGGGTTTAATCTATACCCGGTAGAATATTTGTTGATCTACAAATTATTACTTAAAATCTTACTTTAGTTTATACTTCGTGTTCTTTGATTGAATGTTTGTTACATCTTCAGTGATATAGAATAGGAGGATAGCTAACAACATGTTCTAGTCCCCTTGCAAGTCTTGCTCTTTTAAAATATAAAATTATGATTTCGAGATTGAGGTGTAAAGATTTGAATTGAATTTGATTTGTTATATAATTATGTCGAACGATAGAAATTGATATCACTAGTATTACGTAACAGATGCATCAAGTCACAGAATTTACAGAGAAGTCATTGTTTATTTCCAAACTGACGGCCATCAATCTTTGCAATAACACCGTGTATTATGTGCAGTATTTGTATTTCCCATTTCGTCCAAAATCAATTCGTCCAAAAGACAGAGCTACGTGTTCAATGATATGCACTTCACAATCGCGTTGCATCAACTTCATACTTTACCGCACCTGTATCTCAACCACAGTAATATTTCATCCTTTTTTATCACAAGCGATTGCATAAGTACGACTAGTATTATTTTTCAATGACAAAGGTTCGCATTCTGAATAGCAAAAGCGGTGAATCTCACTTTTTCAAGAGGCAAGAGTCGTTTCGTTTATCGATCTTGTATCGAGAACGCGCTACGAATCCCAATCGAGTTTTCGATAATATTTCTGAGGCAGATATATTTTTTCCTTGCGTATATTTTTTCCTTGCAACACTTGGTGTAAACGTTTTGATTAGACGACTTTACCTATTGCCTGATTTTATTTATAGGAGCTATAGTGCAACGTGCAATGTGTCTTGTGGGTGAATGCTTTTGTGATAGATGGCTGAGAATATCAATTCTGCTGATAGGTAGGTAAGTTGTTTTCTGGAGAAATAATAAGACCGTAAATTGATTTGCTGCTATTCCCTCTTTTAGAATTAATATCATCAGAATAATAAGAAGAGTTGAATATATTAAGTAAACGATGCTACTATTGTCGTCAAAGGTCATTTACGTTTACGTAACCAGTAATTCTCTTTTAAGTGTTGCGTAGTTAACTACAAGGAATCAATAAAGTCTCGATATAATTATTCATTCATTAGCTATTTTATTTGCACATTATAGATGTGCAAATAAAACAGCTACGTATGCGTCTGCTGATCTGAGGTCCCGGATTGGCTTCCCAGGTCGGGCAAAAGTGTTACTGAGTTTTTCTGAATGCTCAGTAGCAGCACGGATTCTGGTGATGTCCGGGTAACGGCAATAGGATCGTCACCTGATACGTGGGACCTAAAAAATTTCATGGTGCAATGTGAGTCTAATATTTCACCTCTGCCTACCCCTTCGGGGATACAGGCGTGAGACTATAAAAAAATAAAGAACTTGTTCACATTTATTTTATTAATCTTAATACATCGAGTTAGCATTCATCGTGGATTGGTTACCCAAGGATACCTTCTCTTCAAAAACCACAAACGACTCGTCTGCTCCTAAACAGCTTTGGACAAAATGTTTAATTAATAGTGAATGCGTCGCGTATTTACTTGAAACAAAATATCAAAACAGTTTACAACATAATGCACAATCTGTTGATAATTTACTTTAACAGTACGTGCTCCAAATTCCGTACATGAAATCGCTAAGAAACTGTGACGCTCGTACGCGGAAATGCAGATATGAGCGATACGAGAACAGCTTAGTATGCAGTAGCTATGTTCAGTTGCCCGTATTCGCCTGCGGTTAAGATAAGGTTGCTGTGCGGATTTCCTCTCATGCGAGTGTCTACTGCACTATCTAGTTTTCAACTTGCGGAATGCATCGGCGGCATAATAATTATGTATATTTTTTTCCGTTTGGCTTTAGATAACAAGTTACATTTGTTTGTTGGGTGAAAAATAACTGTTAAATGGAAAATAATCACAGGAACCAAACTACTGTCAACTTATTTTATTTCAGTGCGGTTTCAAGTTTCTAAATTTAAATCGTCAGGGCCAGTATTAAATGTTTCATTATAAACTGATATTTTGGTTACTTCCCTAGAACTGTGTTTACGGAAAACTGGTGGCATTATATAAATGTCGAAAGTATCTACTGAAAGTGTGCGACAGTTGTTTGCGTTGCATATATAATGAGCTGACTGAAATGTTACATATAGGTACATTTACATAAACTATCTAGAGACTCGATTTTTTTATAAAAGTAGCTTACAGAATCGTTATGTTTCATATAGCCTCACCAGACCAAACTTTTGTGCAAGAACTTAACAAACAATTTAACACATTAACCCTCCTCGCTTAATATAAAAAGGGTTAACGCTAAAGGCAACCTTCATACTTTTAAGAAAATTATTTACATCAATTCAACACCCTTGAAACCAAAATAGTTTAATTTGACTTAGACAATGACCAAAGAGAATGTCTCAAAGAAAAATAATGCCGGCACGTCTAACTATGTTTCCAAAAACCGATATCTAATGCTGCCTAACTACTAGAGCAATGAAGAGCTGAGCTGTGTTAATAGAAATCTACGAAAACACCGCTGCGGAGGTTTCTAGCATTTGTTCTAGTTGTATTGACACAGCTTCGCTCCAGTGAACACGCAGCCTGTCTTTATTCTGTCCACACGGCATTGAACCGCAAACTTCATAAAACCTTTTAGTTTAAGTTTCACAACAATTTCCTCTTTAGACATTACCCGATACATGTTACCTTATCTATTATAATATAAAATAGAAATTATTCCGAAGTAGTTCCCTTGCAAGCCAGTCAGATAAGCCACTGCCGCGTAAGTTTGCTACTTAAATTATACGCCAATTGGGAGAAGAATTGACAAAGGAAATCAAATATTTGAAATTGTTGGATTAAGATTGAGACAAGAGACTCTCCAGTTGTGTAAAGCACTCAAATTGGTTCCGTTGATGACAAATTGGTGAAAGAGAGGCAATTATGTGTTTGATGTGATTGAGTTTCTATGTAGACCGTTAAATAAGTCAGAAAATTTTAATGTAAACGAAAAATATTATGTTATTATTTTTAATATGACAATGAGAACGTCCGCATAATACAAAGATTTCAGTCGATGATCCAAGTATGTCTTTCAGATTACGTATTTATTTTGGTCTTAAAACCTTTTTAAATTGTTGTGATTTCGGTTTTTTAAAACGGCATTATTTGCATGTGTCCATTTCTCACAATTTTCTGTAATGGGCACAGACAAACACACTAACATTGATTGCGTATCGCCACAAAAATTTCTTGAGTTACTGTTCGTAATAGATCGGCAAAGTTGAATTATGGTTACAGAGGTTACCACTTCTATGGGTAACCTTTTATCGTGGCTTTTACATAAAAAAATGCAAACAACGCCGCAGTAACACAACTCATCAGTGTGTAGACGTCATAATTGTAGTTTGTTGAAGTACCGACAGTGCGAATAGAACTAAAAATATCAAAAATACAAAACAAGTGAGGGTAGCTGCCGAAACCCGCGCTTCGCAAGGACAGCGCTGAGCTGATACATCAGTCCCTCCGCGACCACAACCGTTGCAAGCCGGTAGAAACGTAGGAGAATAACAGAGGTATTTATGCCTTGAAATAAATAAATTATCGCGACTAAGACCCGCTAAAGAATATTGTATTATGTATACAAATCGCAAAAGTTTAAAATCGATTTTTACATCAAAAGTGCTGCAGATTTCACTTACGCCTTTATGCAGTCTACAAAGGAAGCGATATTTAAATTTTTAGGTAGCATAAATAAGTCTTTATTTTGCTACTAAACGTAATTATATTTACATGGCCTCTTCAAACGTCTATTAGGCAACACCGTTTTAGAATTTCAAAATTATCTACCACAGAAAAACAGGTAAGAAACTTTCTCAAATAAGATTTGGGGAGACCCCACTTAAAACTGTATCAAGCCCGATAAAAAGGTCTGATTTCATTTAAAGAGAATTTACTTTTATTAGGAATCAATAGAATCCGCGTACAGTAAAAAGGCACTTTGAACATAATCTTGCGGATTGGTATAATTCAATTTTCTCGCTGCACTGGAAAAACAATAAGCTATACACCAAGTTAGAATGGAACAAATTCGATAAAAAAGTTGTATCATTTTTACAAGTTTGTTGATTAAAAATGGCAGTGGACTTGCGAGTGGGAGTTTTAGACTACAAATATAATACGGTATAGCAGTACAATCAAATAAGGATGTTATGTAAGGGTGCTTCTACACGGTGCATGTAGCTTGAGCATGTTGAGGCACTTGCGCGGGTTATATGCACGGTAAACATATCGTTTAAACAAATGTGCGGGTCCAGCGACTCGAGCATGTATCAAAGCGGGCCACCCGCGCAACTAACTCGCGTGCTCAGCGGCGCACGCGGGTCAGTCGCGCATGTTACTTGTTAAAATTACATTTTTAACATATGATTTTAAAAGATTTTTCGTTCGTTGAGACATTTTGACGCGATTCAAGTCGTAAAGCTACCGCGCGAATAGCATGCACATGTAGCTCTTGACCACGAACAAATAACATGTACATACAGCTTGCGCAAGTAGCCCGCGTCTTTACTTGTTTCAGTTATTTGCACCATGAACAAGAACAAGCGGGTAACTTGAACAAGTAGCTTGCGCATATTACTCACGCATATAACCCGCACCTTTACTTGCTCCAGCTACATGCACCGTGTACAAGCACCCTTCTTATTACGTCATGTACCTGACAGGCAGCGATAGCCTAGTGGAGATACCAACAGACTGCCATGCAAAGGGTATCGAATTCAAGTCAACGGCGCCCACCGCTGACTTTTTGGATTTATTTGCGTATGGAATTGTTAATCATCGCTTGCCCAGTGCCTCGGAGCGAACGTTAAGATCTCTGTTCCGGCTGTCATGAAGATCTTTGACAGTACTTATTCCTATCTACACTAATATTATAAAGAGGTAAAATTTGTATTTTTGTTTGTAATGGATAAACTCAAAATTTACTGGACCGATTTTAAAAATTCTTTCACCATTAGAAAGCTACATTATCTGCGAGTAACATAGGCTATATTTTATTTTAGAAAAAATAGGGGTCCGTAAGATATTTGTGTTTGTCGGGTACGCGAAGTAGTTCCCTCAGGACGCGGGTGAAACCGCGGGAAACGGCTAGTAAACTATAAATATTATTCCTAGAAACCTCTGTATAAACAAACAAACCACAGACATAATAATATAATGTATTAAGTAAGTCTACCGGTTATGCACGTTCGTTTATCCACACTGATAATTGATGTTGCTCCTAATATTATCCGCAAACTGCTAGTTATTCAGTCTAAATATAGAAATATACAAAAATTAAGATTTTACACACACGACAACCAAAAAAGAAGATCAGAAATCAAACATCACTAAATAATACAATCATTTGTGGATTACAGTATTGATTAATACTGTAATCCACAAATAACACATCACTTAATCACAGCCATAAAATGTGCTAAGTCAACGGCGCCAGTTATCCGTGTCCGTTTATTCGCACCGGGCGGCATAGTGCGGATATTGCCCCTCAAATTATCCGATGACCGCTTGTAATCCGTCGCCAACCACACGTCATGCACCAATGATTATTGGGAACGATGAACTATTATTACAATTATGTGGAGTAATAGCTTGCGACTATGAATTTAATTGAGAATTCGCTGTTAATGATAATAGGTTAAGTGGTTAAGTTTATTTATGAGCTCGTGTTCGTTATGAATGTTTTGTTGTGGATGTTATTTGTATTAAATTTATCTTTTGAAGCTCATTGTTTCGTAGTTCATAATAATTATTTAAACCATACATTTAAGATATACATGCCGCAAAATTATTTAAAGTGTTTATATTTCTCTTAAGCAAATAAAATAAAGGACCATGAGTCAAATTGGGCTCAGTGTCCAACAGAGTTATGGCAAATGCCATTGTAAAGGATTTTGTTCGTACTAAAATTGTTACTACCAGCACCACCTTCAATTCCATTGCAGAAAAAAGATATGCACTTAAATACATTTTGTAGAAAATACAATTGTTAGTCATAAAACTGTTATAGTAACAATATATTCATACTTTAAAATCCACACACACACAAAATAATGGTAAACAATAGATGCGCTTGCACCCGTGTGATTTACAACTCTCCATCCCTCTCACACCTCTCGGACGCCTGCCCGGGCGCCCGTCTGCTCTCAGTCAGTCGACTCGTGATTCTCCCGGTGTTATCTGTGTGTCCTAAAAACAGGACAGGTTAGAAGTACCCTGAACCGAAGAGCTTGCATGAGGAATCTGATGGGAGTGAATGAAGCAAGAGAGATATGTCAGGATCGTTGCAAATGGCGTTCCGTAGTCTCTGCCTACCCCTCCGGGAATGTATGTATGTTATCTTTGTGTTTTCGTGTATCCTCTCGGCACATACAATTTAATGCACCGGCAGGTCACCTAAACGATAGTATTATTGATATTGATTGAAATATTAATAAAAGTACTTTTAACTGTTAGCAGCTGTTTTATTTTTTATGTATTATTTGCACATGGAATTAACACTAGTTAAAGATGTGAAACAACAAAAACTACAATGCCATAACAGCATTACTTTGCAGGATTATAGTTTTTTTATGGTAGGAGAAAAATATTTTAGCAAAATAACCCCATGGATTTTTCGCAAAAATTAGTTTATATCTTTTTATTTAGTTCTTTACAAGTATAGTCAAAGTGGTCTCATCTCTGTTGGTGGGTGAGCCCAGGCTTCATAAATTGTTGCCCAAGGTCCTTTAAAACAAGCGTAACGTAAAGGAGATCATCCAGCCACCATACAAATTTGGGCTAATTCTAAAAGCGCCGGCCAACTAAAATAAACTTTAAATTATTATAGAATAGTACGAAATAAACACTTTTTATTACTACACTAAAGTTTTAAGTGCAGTCTGTGTGATAATATTCGAGCTCAAAGAATCTGCTCTGTTAGTGAAATAAATACTAATTATTGTAATTTTTTTCCTAAAATAATGTGCACTTTGCAGTTTAAATGGCATCAGGTAATGGCAGGTTGTGAGCCAAGAGCGAGATAACATTAGACGCAGCATTTGTCACGGTGTCTCGCTCTAATTCGCACTGCTCTCACTGCGTGCGCTGCTTGCTTTCTGTTCTTCCTTCAGTATGCCTTAATGGCAGAAGAACTATCGCCTGCTGGCCCCATGAAATGTGCATTGTGTGGTACATAAGATTTGCAAGCCACCTTATTTTTGGTGCGTAGCTGGATCTACTCACATTACTCACAATAACCACCACGGTGTTCTTGACGGCGGTCATGTGAATTGCGTCGTACACCGTTACCTTTTCAGGGTTTAACACGCCGTTGGATGCTGGCGGGCTACGCCATATTTGCTAATCAACATTTCTGGGGACGCACGTGGTCACGGCGCCGCTGCCTCAGCCTACTGGCGATCGGGGAGCGGCCCCTAGGCAGTATCATCGACTTCTCTCGTTTCGCCATCTGCTTGGTCAGCATTACTGCCTCACAGAAAGAGACGCTAACGTTCCAAGCCATCACGCACTGGACCATGGAGAGGGCAGGGAGAGAGGATACGACTGTAAAAATTGCCGCGACCAGTTCACGACCAATTCGAAACATGACCAGTGAAAAATCCAGTGGAATAACTATTATTGTAGTAGAGGTACCCAATTGGAATTCGTCAATAAATACATATATACCTAGGGCAAGAGATAAAAATGGGCAAAGCAAACCAGGTGAACGAGATTGATAGACGTATCCGTTTGGATTGGGCCACTTTCGGCAAACTGGCATTCGCTTTGACGAAGCAACAAAAAGCAAGAATATTCAACCTGTGCGTCCTGCCAGTCCTTACCTTCGGAGCCGAAACTTGGGTTACTACGCCTTTGTAGTAGCCCAAGTTTCGGCTCTGTTCCGTTCCAGAAACTTGAAGTAGCTCAAAGGGCATGGAAAAAAAACTGGTAGGAGTGACACTAAGAGACAGAAAGACGAATAAATGGCTCCGAAAAGAAAGTCGAGTATCAGATGTGGGCAAAAGAGTAGCGAAGCTAAAATGGTAGTGGGCCGGACATGTAGCCAGAAAACCCGAAACATGGTGCAAGAAAATATTGAAATGGAGACCGTGGGATTGTAAACGACCAGCCAAAAGACTACAAATGAGATGGAAAGATGACATCATAAAGAAAGCAGTAATTGGTTGAGGTCTGCCAAAAACAGAATCGCTTAAGATGCTGATGAGTTTACGGCACTGGGATGCCTAATCTGGACATTCCGACAACTTTTGCAGCGCCGTTTCTTCGACAGGGTTGCAGCTGCTGTCATAATTTTGACATCCAGGCGTTTTCTCCTGGCCTTTCCTCCACAAGTACCGGTCGAAATAACTATGGAAAGTGAGAACGCTGCAACGCAACATCTCTTCGACCACATGTCTGGAAGAGGAATTATCGTCACTATGGTGGCATGCCTATATTCAAGACATCTGCCTGTCATAGACATTCCTACTAAAGGTTTAGACGATATTTTTCAGGTCAGGTCAGGAGTCCACTGAATTTTAAAGCTCACCTATTGCACGTGAGGCTGAAAACGTATTGTTGATCACCTTTACACCCTCTTTGATTTATCACTTTTGACAGCACAAACCTGTTCTACGGTACTTTAAGACATACTTTCAAACCTAAATATTGTCTCAGACTTAACACAAACTAAAAATTGACTTAGGAGTTTGGTGTAATAGTAAAAAATGTTTAAAATAGTGTGTTCTATTAAAATAACACAATTCTATTGATTGGCCGGCAAAATAAAAATTAGCCCAATTTGAATGATGTCCTTTGATTAGGCACTGGTACACTTGACGAAATATCTTCAAGATGTATGTTATCAAATTATGGTATTTTCTTTAGGAGGCTGATGCGAGATCTTTTTTTTCTTCTTTTAAAAGACAACTCCCGAATTAGGACTAAATCCTGTGTCGCAGGAGATTTTACAAACATACATCTATCGAGGACAATTAACACCCAGACTCGAAACAACAATTTATGGATTACACAAAGTGTTGTCTCATATGGGAATCGAACCCACAACACTCGGCGCAGTGTCAAGCGGCGAGGCGGCCGCTTAAACCACTACGCCCACCGTGCAGTCCCCAGAGATGTCATCTAGTTCAATTTAAAGTCATATCTTTTACAATACAATATATACAGTTTATTGTACTTAGGTAATAAAAAACCAAACAGAACATAGGCACTGTCTATCGCTCCATCCTAGCTTATACAATATTAATGTATGTACAAACACACGAAGCTTCACATTACATGCGTTACACCAACACAAACACAAAAGATTATACTAAATGGGAGGATAATGGCCTAATTGTTTCGAATTAGTGCGCTAAGCACTATCAAGCTGTCAATACTGAGATAGCGTTGTACTAAAGCCGCAGGCGTCCTGATAAAGCCCAACGTGTTTATATAACGTAATCTATATAGCCAGTACGTCACAGCCCATGTGGCACTGATTCCGCGTCCGTTAATGATCATAGAAACTGCTGCAGCGAGTTTATTATTGCTATTGTGCTATCAAACGTGAGTAGTTGTAGTGTCTATCAGTGATATTAGGTATGAGACCATGACCACCATTATATCTTAGTAAAAACCCGAACGACTGCCACTGTTTTATCGAAGCTATCTAAGTGTTAATTTGGTAATTATCGCCTGTGTGAAGACAAAAATCGTGAGGAAATCTGCATGTCTAAGAGTTCTCCATAATCTTCTTGAAAGACATGTAAAGTCTGCCAACCCGTAGTTGGCTAGCGTGGTCACTTATGACCCAACCCTTCACATTGTCTGAAGACGCAGCAGCAGCTGAAGGTGATGGGTATTTCTTATGTTTTGAAATTCTTATATGTTCAGACTCACTTGTTTGTGACTATTTCCATCTTAGCACTGGCTGGTCATTCCCTGTACTTTCCGCCTAGTACTATCCCTCCCATTCACAGCAGCTATAACGAACAGAAGGATGACGGTGCCAGGTGGCAGAAATAAGATTTTCTCTTAAAAGTATACATGTAAATGACAAGTCTAGTAGAAGATAATACTGATAAGTATAATATTACCATTTAGATTACTTGCAAAATCTTGACATAAATAGATACATTCACTCAATTATTCATCAAATTAAAAAAAACTATGGAAAAATTACAATGATATTCATAAAACATAAAATTATGCTACCAAATAACATAAAATAAACTTATAAAATAACCCAAAAGGCTTAGACAAATGATTGGTATCGCTTCGCTATACTAGACACCGCACTGCCTAAGAAAAATAGGTCCATAAGTGAGGCAACTCATTATGACAGTGTGTGTCAATCAAAAGCATCAAGACGCATGCGTGAAAATTTGTGTTGTCAGCTTCTCAACAGTTACCCGAGTTAATAGGAAAATATTTTTTACTGTGGTCTATTGGATAAGTAACTGGTTATTAATGTAGGTACAAAATTTACAAGGGTTAGGCGCAGGTTTCATCATCGAAGAAATGGTGGGTAGGTATATTATCCAATGATTTGGTTGTATCCAAATGGGTTGTTACATATGATATTTACAAATTATTACGTATTCAAAATAATCTTGTAGGTTATAAGTTATTTAGAAAATAGTGCATTCTATTTCCATTCTAGCCGTCAATTTTTAGTTACACACTATTTAGTATAGGTACGTATACCAATTTGTCCTTTTAAGTTTTACTAAGGTTTATTTACTGTTAATAGTCATATTAGTCATATAGACACCAAAACTCACAAGTAACGATAGACAATATTAACAGACTGCCATGTAGACGATTTCGAGTTTGAATCTACGGCGTGCCCGCGTGCATCATTGTCTTTTCAAAGATATGTGCCTATTAAATTGCTAATGATCGCTTGCCCTGTGCCTCGGAGAGCATGTTAAACCGTCAGTCCCGGCTTTCATTAAGATCTTTGAAATTCTTTACGGGGAGTCAGTCCCCTCAGACAAACTGATACTGGTCTAAACCTATGGAATATCGCTATCCCTTTGGGTTACGGAGTCAGACGGCAGCCGCTCTGTGGAAAAGCAGATATTCTGTCATATCTGGTTGGACTAGTATGTAAGCGGACCCCAGGCTGCAAGTCGCAAGGTCTTGGATGCAACTGGAATAACGCTAGGACGAAGATGATGGTGAATGACTGCGATACGTATATATATACCTAATTATTCTAATAGCATCTACGTGTAATGAGTAGCTGAATGTGAGGCCCAAAATATATTTATTCTGTAACCACGAGAAGATACTGCGTAAACTGTTGAACTTTTTTAGATTTTTTTACTAATAATTAAAATAGATAAAATTGTTCTAGGTACCAAATTGTGTATATAAAATTGTATAGGTACCAGATTTTAAATTACATTTTAAGGAATCTTATCTTTATTGCTTAAAATGAAGTCCAAACGCATGTGCGACCTATCACTACTGTTACTTTGTAAAACAATATGAGCTCACATCTGTTCAAGATGACTGCCTTATATATTTACTTCAACACTTTATGTATATAAATTACTAATGTAAACATTAAACAATACATAAATATGTTAAATAAATAATAAGGTTAGATAAATGCAATAGATTATATTATAAAATACAATAACAATACATTTATATTATAAAAATCTCAACTACGAGGAAATTGTTCTTCTACGCGCAGCAACACTGAATGTTTTTTTTGGTTTATTGGTATTTTAGGGTGAAATTTCAAATTTATTGTCATGTTACAGATGGTATGTGATCTCAGAGTCCTTCTTATTGCTTGCTGACTTACTTTTACACGGGATAAAAGCGCAACTTGGCATTGTACAGCGAATTATTTGCATAATTAATTTGGTGGATATATGCACCTGACACACGGCTGTCAGTGTGACAGCCTCAAACCATGCCAGCTGGCATGGTTTTTTCTGCCTCATTTTACAAGTATGAGGGCTCCGTCTAGTAGAGCAGAGCGAGACCAATCATTAGTCTATGCCAAAAGGCTTTCATTAAAATAAAAATATAACGTACAAAAATTGGATTGAAGGATTTATTCAAACTGGATTTGAGAACTCAATCACTTTTGAAATTGAAATTGAGATTATTATTATACCTAAGTACTTCTGCGCTGAAAATAATGATAATGATTATATTTTATGCCGTGTGGTTGACGGCATAGAATACAAGTGTCACCACCCCATATCTTCCCGTGGGTGTCGTAAGAGGCGACTAAGGGATAACACGATGCAAATACCATCTTTGCCTAGAGACGGAAAACTCGACATCAAACCCTAAACGACTGCCTCGTTGGTCTCGCGGCATAAATGTGCGCGTGGGATCGGGAGGTCCCGGGTTCGATTCCTGGGTCGGGCATTGTTATTGGGTTTTTCTGTCACGAAATTCTCAGTAGCAGCACGGAGTCTGGAAATGTGCCCGGCACGGCAATAGGCTCGCCCCTTATTACGTGGGACTAAAGTATATCTGGCGAAAAGTGGGTGTAGAAATACACCTCTGCCTACCTCTTCGGGGATAAAAGGCGTGACGATATGTATGTATGTATGTATGATTATATTTAATTTTTACTGATTCAATTTGCTCGAGTGCAACTGAGTTGAAAGAGTAAAGAAATACTATGTTCTCTGATAAATTCATCAGTAAACCAGACTTCTAATAGTCTTTTAGGAAAGAATGAGAAGAGTGTCTTCACTTTGGTACTGCAATGCATTTTCAGAGTCAGATGTTCATGTATGATGATGTGATTGATCTTTCTAATCGTAGACCTGTCCTATTCGAGATGATTCGGGTATGCAACCGCTGCTCGAGTGATGAAGTGCACTTAGCTACATCCGTGGTATGGACATTCTTTAGCACCTCACCTCAATAGTCAAGAGGTCAGTGATCAGAGTCAGCTGTGAGGCCCAGATTTCAATTGTTATTACTCATTTGATACGATTGCCACTTTTTAACCAATTTCGGCTGATTAACAATAGCTGTCTCAGCAACGTTAGAAATTCTCATGTTGCGAAGGTTTGCACGTGGAAGCTGTAAAACTCAAACTCAACTCAAAATCCTATCCTTAGATCACAAAGTGACACTTATGAACGTCAAATCGTCGTGTATGTGAATAACATCTAGTAATATCTTATTGGTCGATTGTACTTAAAAAAGGTTGTTATTTTATATTTTTATCATGGGTTCGGATTGAAACAACAAGATATGAGTAAGGGAGAGAAAGAAAAAGAGAGAGAATAATTACGTAATATTTTAAAACGACCCTTATAGGCAGCCTTTTTTGTATGCAGCAGTGACCTGTTTATCATTAAGGATGCCATAATTTTGTATTTAAGGGTCGTTAAATCTGTAAAATTTTAAGTTATGACCGAAACATTGTGGAAATCAGCGGAATATACCATTTTTGTGAACGATTTTAATTTTACGCTTGCACAATTATAATTAACTAGCTGTGCCCGCGACTTCGTTCGCGTAAATGTTGGAATTTAATTAGCATGACATTTATGCTAAGAGTATAATTTATTATTTATAATTTTTATATGTACATTATATACCTAATATATATCTTTAGAGAATTTCTTTATACACAACATTAATTGTTTTACCACCTTCACATAGAACATACATACATACATAGACTCACGCCTGTTTCCCGGAGGGGTAGGTAGAGACCATGGGACGCCATTTGCAACGCTCCTGACATACCTCTCTTGCTTCATTCACTCCCATCAAGTTTCTCATGCATTCTCTTCTGTTTAGGGTACTTCTGTCCTGTCCTTTTTTAGGATGTCTCCAATCTGATCAGAGAACGTCCGCCTAGGTCTTCCCCTTCGTCCTGTCCCATTCACACTTGCCTTATATATCTACTTTGTCAGTCTTTCGTCATCCATCCTATCCATGTGTCCAAACCATCTTAACATGCCTGTACAGTTTACCTGTACAAAATGCTTACTCGGCATTTACATTATATGTGCGACAGCGTTGCATCGGTGTAGTACCTATTATTTTATTACGAATAATAAAAGTCAAGTTGAGGAGAGGACCTCGTGGCCGCACACCTTGACCAGACGCAGCCGTGCCGCGGGAGGCATGCTGCGAGGCAGGTGTGCCCCCTCTACAGCAGTACAAGAAAAGTGATAGTGCAATTTGTGAAACTGTGAATGAAGTGATCAGGCCAATAGAGTGCGTACTAAGTGAAATCAAAAGGTCAGTGTTAAGTGTGGACGTGGGGACCTCCCTTACTCCTCTTAGGTCGCAATTTAATAAACTTTAAAAATACTCGTAGCTATAAGTAATAACAATATAAATTGTTCATTATCATTCTATGTATCATCTAATTTCAATATGATATCATTTAGTGTAAGAATTCATTTTATTTTTCATAGTTTTTATAGATTCTTTATCATTATACTGATATCATCTTTTAAGTGGGCAGGATGTACAGTTTACCTGTACAAAATGTTTACTTGGCATTTACATTATATGCGCGACCGTTGCATCGGTGTAGTACCTATCATTTTATTACGAATAAATCAGTGCACTTACAGCATTCACCTCGGGCGGCTTCTTTTATCATTCTTGATCATTTATATCATTTTTATATCATTATCATACATGTCAGCAGTATGCGTATATACTACCGACAATGCCTTTCCCGATGCTTGTCACTACATCTTCTTTTACCGCATACCACTCTCGTATCACACAATTCTTTACTCTGTCGGTTATAGACACACCTCACATACTCCTCAGTGCTCTCATTTTTACAGCATTTATTCTACTTTCATGACTCTTCTGCCATACCCAACTTTCACTACCAAACATAGAACATGTAAATTATTTTAACCGATCATGTGAAAAGCAACATGTTCGGATGTCGATTCCAGCTGTTTCAAGTGTCTGTCCCTGCGATTTATTTAGAAAATACACACAGGACTACGACTATCCAGCCCTGCCGAAAGTAAGATAGCCCCGTTGAGTAATTCAAGAGGTATCTGAATTCAGGGCTCAGTCTCCCGCTCAGAGATTCCCACGTACGTGACGTGAGGAGTGGGAAATTGGGAATAATGAGACACCCGTATAAGAACAGAACACGACCGAACGAAAGAAATCAAAGAAACACGATAACATTCAACAATCATAAACTCATAAGTAACGTCAAATATCCAATCCAAGTATTCCAACGACGGTGAAAGCACATTATCTGAAAACCTGATCAATCCTCGGAGAATCTTAACACCACCATTCAGAAAATGACGTCATTTTTCAACGCCATCTATGTTTACATATACAAACCGACCGAGATAGAAAATAATAATTATGGACAAATCGACAATTTATTGAAAAAAGGATCTATAGTCATTGAATTTATTATTTAAAATAATGAAATGATTATATAACTATTATATAAAATAATTTGAAATACATGAGATTGACTGTTTAAATTAAGTGGACATTGTAATAAATTTTGACACAGAGACTTTTTGTTTATGAAAGTGCCGAATATTATACTTTATTATTTTTTAATAACAGAAACATACCCGACACATAATTATCGTCTTTTTTGCAAGAAACATTTATTTAGCTAGAAAATTATTTGAAAATAGTGACATCTATCGGTATATCGGTAGTGGCGGTGGTTTTCCATTTATCTCCGTTCAGATATTGCTTATTCAGTGTTAAACATGTCCCCACAACCGCCCCCACCCAATGCCGGTGAGCATCTCTTCCTGGAAGTTGAGCTGCACCATACAAAAATTCTCCTTGGTGTTTACTATTGTCCATCTATGCGTGTTGATTACTTTTCATCCTTCGAGAATCTTTTACTTAATCTATCACCCTCTTACAGTCAAATCATAATAATGGGTGACTTTAACACCTGTCTTCTTAAGAACGATTCACGTTCCTCTTCTCTCTCTTCTATAGCTGTCTCCACTAATCTGCATATACTTCCTCTGAATGCACATCACTTTCCAAATTCTACACCTTCACTTTTAGACCTGATATTTGTCTCATCGCTTGGCCATGTTGCTAAACATGGCCAATGTAGTGCAGATGCATTTTCCTACCACGATCTCATTTATCTGTCCTATAAAATTCGTCCCCCCAAGGCAAAGTCTAGAACTCTCTTGCTTCGCAATTTTAGTGGTATGGATATTGATAGTCTCATTGATGATGCTAAGGCAATTGACTGGAAACCGCTACTGGATGCTGAAACTGTAGACCACAAAATCGAGTTATTTGAGAAAAATATTATTGACATCTACGATGCTCATACACCTGTTCGTGCTATTAAATTAAAGCATGCGCCTTCACCCTGGCTTACTGAGGAAATAAGAGTACTGATTCAGAAAAAAGCAGCGGCTAAGTCTAAGTTAAAATCAAAACCTACTGAGGTAAATAAATTAAAATACATTACACTCAGAAATCACTGCAACAGGGTGTGTAGGGATGCACAACGCCAGCATATCCATAGCTCTGTAGAAAACGGAGATCCAGCGAAAGTATGGAAATTTCTCAAATCTTTAGGAATTGGAAGGCAAAGTCAGAATATTATTCCTTACAACTTTGATATTAATTTGCTTAACCAGCACTTCTCTGCTTCGTCCAATTTTGAAAGGACAATCAAATTGAGTACAATTAATTATCTTTCATTGCTTTCAACTCCTGATTATACTCCTTTTGTCTTTAGTCAGTTTACTGCATGTGATGTTAAGAAGAGCATTTTATCCATTAGCTCTAACGCTGTTGGTTCTGATTGTATCACCCGTAATATGATCCTCCCCATCCCTGATGTTATCCTGCCTATTATCACGCACATGTTCAACTTCTCAATTACTAGTGGCGTGTTTCCTACAGCTTGGCAGTATGCTCATGTAGTTCCTCTACCTAAAAAATCCAATCCTGTATCCTTCTCAGAATTCCGGCCCATATCCATACTACCCTTCCTTTCCAAAGTCCTTGAACGTCTTATCCATAATCAACTCAACTCATTCCTTATTAAAAACAACATCCTCAATCCTTTTCAATCAGGTTTCCGTTCAGGTCATAGTACCAGGACTGCACTTGTCAATATTACGGATGATATCAGGTCAGGCATGGAGGATGGCAAGCTCACAATTCTCTGTTTGTTGGATTTCAGCAATGCTTTCAACACCGTTGACTTCGATGTTCTCCTTGCCATTTTAAGCTCTTAGCATATCTCCATCAGTGATTGACTGGTTTCGTAGTTACCTGTTTGGCCGCCAGCAGCGTTTCCATCTGGATGAAATTTATTCGTCCTGGTGTGACAATACTGCGGGTGTACCTCAGGGCGGCGTTCTTTCACCTCTGCTCTTCTCCATCTTTATCAACTCAATATCTAATTCTATTTCTAGTTCCTACCACCTCTATGCAGATGATTTGCAAATCTACACTCAAGCGAAGCTTGAAAATTTATTGTTAGGCGTCGCCAGTATTAATAAGGATCTAGTTGCTATATCTGAATGGACTGAAACGTATGGTCTTAAGGTTAATCCCCTTAAAACAC
Organism: Euclidia mi; assembly: GCA_944739405.2. Classification (NCBI taxonomy): domain Eukaryota; kingdom Metazoa; phylum Arthropoda; class Insecta; order Lepidoptera; family Erebidae; genus Euclidia; species Euclidia mi. Next base: position 33,844,139 of record OX123184.2, read on the forward strand.
AGGCTATAATTATCGGCAGCTCTAGACTTATTTCTAGGATTAACTGGTCTATGCTTCCCCAGGTGTCTTTTGCAGGTGCTTCTATACCTTTCAGTAAAGATGTTAAGAATCTGGGGATATACATAGACACAACATTTTCTTGGACCATCTAGCTACAATACATCAGTCGACGTATTTTTGCTGCCGTGGCATCATTGAGACGACTGCGTAATTTCCTTCCGACTGCCACTAAAATGGCACTTGTGCAATCTATTCTTCTTCCCATTCTTGACTATGCCGATGCCAGTTATCTCGATCTCAACAATGATCAGCTTGATAAACTTGAGTGACTCCAAAATTTCTGTATAAGATTCATATACGGGTTACGCAAATATGATCATATCTCCGAATTTCACATGAAGCTCAAGTGGCTGCCTATCCGCCTTCAACGAAATACTCACATTCTCTGTCTTCTCTATAATATTCTATACAATCCTTCATTTCCCTTATATCTCAAAACACGCTTTGAATACCTTCACGACACACATACGAAGTGCTTAAGATCATCGGAGAATCTTAGATTGAAAGTTCCTTCACACACTACGATTTTCTACGACAAATCTTTTACTGTACAGGCTGTACGATTGTGGAATTTGTTGCCTGAGACAATCCGACAGGCTCAGTCCTTAACAGTATTTAAGAAACTCGTCACCAATCACTACTTGGCAGATATTCCTTGACTGCTCTTTTAAACTTGCACTAATATTATATATGGTATCTATTTATATATTTTATAATGTATGTATTTATATATTTAGTAATTTTAGTATGTAAGTAAATAGTATTGTTATTTGTTTTGCTGAGCTCCTATGAATACACTATTCCATAAAGTACACCATAATTTACCCACTCTCTCAGTCACTAAATCATTGTATTCCATTCTTGGTTGTCTGGAAGAAATCGCATTTTGCGATAAGACCGCCCTTGTACCACTAGACTTAAGTTCTTCTTTTGATCCATGTATTCTTGTTATTTCTGGTGTACAATAAAGAGTTACTATCTATCTATCTATCGATCGGTAAGTAGCCATAAAACACTTTGAAGGTACCTATTTAGAGTATCTATACTTTTACTAACAAACTTATAATGAACATAGATGGCACCATATATATAACCTATTTTGGATGATCCCTGCTTTGTTTGGGACTACGTACAAAGGAGAGGTCAAGCTGTACACCGAAAACCACTCAACCGATTGTGATGTAACATATACTATTTTATAGGTTTGAGTATCCTTTGTACATGAGTGTAAGTTTTATTGAAATCAATTTCGCCATTTTAGAGATCTTTAGCAACATAGGGAAAGACAGACATAAATTCTAAAAAACACCAAGTATTGCTTTTTAGCATTTTCCTAGATTTTTTAGCTAATTTTCGTCAAAAAATCTTTAATGTACAGACTTTTTCACCTCTACAGTTTTATTATAGTATAGATAGTTTTACCTCACATCATATGTTGATGAATTTTGTTCTTTTGTCCAATTTTGGTTATGTTATTATTTGGAATGATTTTTATATTTGACAGAGATTAATGCACATGAACTCTTATGGCCTTAACACACGCTCGAACTTGGTCCGAACAGACCACGGATTTGCTCCGCCTCCGGACCAAATCTGCCCGTCTGTAGAGTAGTCCGGCGAACATAATTATTATTAATTGAGTCCGCCTCGGTCCGCTAGTTTGCAGATCGGTCGGATCGGATATGGCTTACGTGAAGCAACTGTCCGATCCGGTCGTCTGTAGCGAGAACGGATTTGGTCCGCTAGACCAACGGGTTTTGTCCGCCGGACAAGTTCGAGCGTGTGTTACGGCTATAACAAACATAATTTTGAAGAAATCGTCATCAAATAGTGCGATCTCGAGAATGCTGTTCGATATGTAATAAAAATAATTACGACAGCCGTCTGAGTCTAGCAATCCAAAGGGTCCAAAAGGATCCACAATCAATTATAAAGAATGTTTTGCGATGCAATGTAACTAGAAATTTATATTACTCAGATTCAACATAATATTTCATTTTAGCTTCTTTGACCACTGAGATGTATGGATAAGAAATTTTGCAAGACACGAAGTAAAAATATAGTTCATACTCCAACCTAAAATTCTAAAAACGCAGTCTTATTCAAACAATGATCGCCAATGGAACATTTAAACTGGACTCCTGGTTGACGCATTTTGCTCTTAACCTGCTCAGTTTCTTTAAGCTAGGACATTATTCAGTCAGCATATTTACCGCGTCCTCACCTGCTGACTAATTGCTAAGAAATGTTAACTGGATTTAAGTTACAATCTGGTTACGTAACATTTAACGAATTCAGTCCCAGTTAGTTAGTCTGTACGTGAATAACAGCTTTGCGAAGTCCATTGTTGGACTTAAATGGTTTAAGTATCCAAGTATTGGTGTAGTGTAACTGTAACTAGATTTCGAGTGTCGCTTTGTTCTGGTTTTAGATTATGTGTATTTAGAAAGAGGGTCTTTAGGGTTGAGCTTTATATTGATGTTAGGAGTTGTATTTGATGGTGACTTGGGACAATACTTTGTTGGTGGATAATTATCTTATATTACTAATGTTGTACTATTTTTGTTGGCAGGTTAGCTTTGGATAGCTTTATCCTCGAGTCGTATTTACATTATAAACAAGGCCAGAACGCAGGGGTGTGAAACTAATCGCGTATAGATTGGAAATAACTTTTTTAGCTGAGTTCTTCCAATCTATACACGATTAGTTTGCAAATACTCGAGTATACTTCGTAGTGATCTAACTGACTTGCTTATACCACACTATACAGTGCCAGTACGCATACGGACTAATCGTGTATAGATCTGAAGATAATTTTGGATTTTGTAAGGCATTCATTATATTACATCACAAATATAATATGTAGGTAAGTAGACTAAGTTGACGGAGCCCTGCTTCGCAGGGCTCCTATGTTTGGGTTAAGGGTCTAAAGAGAACCTAACATAACCTACTTAGTTACTTGAATTACATACAATTTAATCCTCCACTAATAAAGTTCAAATATTATTTCATATATGCACCCATTATTTCACTAAACTATATCTCTTGTCTTGTCAGGTACCTGCCTGAACTAATGTAGTATAGTCCGGGACTAGGACGCATGTATTCACGTTACGAACTATACACGAGCAGTACGCAAAATTCGTGTATATATTGTAATCACAGATTTAAATATAGCATTACAATATGTACGCGACCGGTTCCCTATGGCTGCGTTTTGGCCTTGTATAGTCTGTAAATACGCATCCTCGAGGGGTGGGTAGAGGTGTTATATTATACCCATGTTTCGCCATGATTTTAGTTTGTAGGTGCCACGTCATAGGGGGCGAACATATTATTGCCGTACTGACCTAGTTTTGTTACTGAGAATTTGGAAAAACTCAGTAACACTTTGCCCAACCCGGGCATCAAACACGGTAGTTCGCGATCAGCCACCGTAGACACTATCCAGTGGACCGCAGAGGCAGTCTAAGTATGTATTTGCTAAGTTGCACTTTGTAAATATAAATAGCATATAAGTGTTTATACATAATAACACAATGGCTCTTGTTTTAATGAAAGAAAACTCAGGTAGTTTAAATTAAAAACTTGTTAATAGTGTCATTATTTAGGCTTGCTAACACAATAACTTGAATAATGCTTTGATGTCAGGAATAAATGTCAATGACAATATTATGACTACTATAGTGCTTGTAGTTACATCATTTACACTTTTGAAAGCTTCTTTAAAGAAAGGAAAAATTTACTTTTCGGAGAAACAGTCTTTAGCAATTAGCAGATTGTGAAAGACTCAACTGCTGGATAAAACAGGTTCACTTGCCAAAAATCAGAGCTAAAATTGCTAACATTTGCCGACAAACCATTTCACTAAGACAAACATAGAAAAAAATCAAACAAAACTATCGAACTCGCACGTAAGTTGACTCGGCTGGACGTATGCCAAGTAGTAGTTTCTGTTCGATTCTTGATTTTCGGCGTTCATAAAACGTCGAACCAATGCGACATCGCACCCTCTCTGTCGGCACGAATAAAAACACCCACTAAACTGCCATAAAGACAATCTTTGTCAGTAACAAAATGCAGATATTCTTTACTAGCTGCTGCCCGCGACGTCGTCTGCGTGAACGCTATACAGCACCTAACTATTAAATAAATACCTACGATGATACCTTTAAAAAAATACGCGGCGGCAATAGCCCAGTGGTGTATGTAACGGACTGCCGAGATGATGGTCTTGGGTTCGATCCCCAGTTACCCCGGGCACACACCTATGACTTTTCGAAGTTATGTGTGTATTAAAAAATATTAATTAATTATCGCTCGCTTAACAATGTGCCCGGTAGATGGCAATAGGCTCGCCCCCTATTACATTGGGACCGAAACATATCTGGCGAAGTGTGGGTGTGTAATACACCTCTGCCTATCCCTTCGGGGATAAAAGGCGTGAAGATATGAGAAGATATACCTTTTAAAATAACATTCATTTACCCGTTTCTACTTTATATTTCATACCTGCAGAAAGTGTAGTAACAGAGGGAGACTGTCTTTTGTATAATTGACCTTCAAAAAGTGCTGATTTTCAGCCTGCTTTGAATAAATGACTTTATGGTGATTCTGCTGAATTAAGTCATAAGTTGTGACTGAAGCAAATGGAGAAAATAAGGAATACATAACAGGGTAAAATACATAGTTATAGGACTTCTCGATATACAACATTAGTGGTTTGGCTCTCCGCAGCCAAAATGTAAAGAGAGTCAGGACTGGTGACGCGGGAGCAAGCAACATACAGGACACCCGCTGCCCGCAATGTCTGCGAATTATTGATGGTCATCGCGAAGCAAACACTCACGGGGAACTGTATGCGCTTGAATTATGAGGTATGAGAGGAATGCGTGGTATAAATACTGCCTCGCTGACGCCACAACCCGTAAGAATTTCCTAAATGGTGTGTCTGTGGAGCGAGATGACTTTCAGGCGGGTCACATTACACAACTTCGGAGGAGATAGGTTCCGAAGAAGCATAATCGGGACACCGACCTTCAGCTTGATGCTATGTGCTGGAAGTTCAGTTGCTGACTGGGAGTTCAGAAATTCCACGGGATAATGTGTGGCGTTTTCTTGCTCGACGACAGTGTTTATAGAGGTACACCTCTATAAACACTGTCGCGACCACTTCATTCCTCTCAATTTCCGAGAGAATGCATTCGTTAATTGCTACAGCCTGATCATTATTGGGTGTCAAAATAGGCCATTCACACACTCACGAATTCTGCTATTACGATATACAGCTGTATAATTCTAAGCTGGATACAACTCTACTGAGAGACTCTGGAAGCACCACCTGTCCACCTCTCTCCTCTGGTAGAGTCTCTTCGCCAAGACTTAGAAAGACATCTTAGAATTGTTGAGCATGTACATTGACGCCAAGCTGAGCTCTCATATTAATGGTCAAGCGCAGCATACGAACTCGTGCCCACAACAAATACAATTTCAACGAAGCACTCACCTTGTCCGTGCGGTGACGGATTAAGAATACGGAATGTCACCACCCCATATCATCCCATGGGTGTCGTAAGAGCCGACAGAGGGAGCAAGAACAGCACTGTAAGAGAAGGAAAACTTGATACAAACCCTATACCAACCCGTTTGGCCAGTGTGGTATAGTAGGCCAATTCCTCCTTTCAAAGGAGAGGCCAAGTCCAGCAGTGGACTGTTAAAGGCTGATGATGATGATGATTCACCTCGTCAGCCCTCGCTCCCCGCGTCATCACGGGAAGCGTTTGTCGGGAATCGTCACTGAACAGAACTGTGACTACCCATTAAATGCTCGTTCCTGCGGATGTCCTGCAGGGTTCTGTCCATGGCCTAAACTGCCTTTCTATTGGCCATACGCTCATCCCATACGATCAGAGAGCAATCCTTGAGCACGTGTCCCTTATCACTGTTACGGGACACGCCACAAACGGGTGTTACGGCGCTCTCTAAATCGATGGGAAATTTAAACATGGTATGTGCTGTCTTGCCACCCGGAAGCAGTGTGGCAGCGATTGCCGGCGACGCTACAGCAATGACAATTTTGCCTTGCCTCCTGACCTCTGCAAGTATTCCTGTTCCACCAGGAGCATCCAAGAAAAACATTTTAGCCTGGCTTTGCCCAACGCTTTCAAGGACGGTGTCGTAAAATTCGTAAGGTGGTCGTTCCAAATTGTCTCAGCGTTATACTCCCAATTTTCACGGTTTTGATGCGGTGATGATTGGGAAGCTGGTAACAAATATTTGACCAGTGGATTGCCGCTGATAGAAATGACCACGTCTTGAAGTGAACTGAGACAGGTGTTCAGCACGCGGTCATCAGTTACTTCGACTTCGTCTCTAGTAACACGCCTCAAAGCTCGTAGAAAATCTTCAGACAGATGAGGGCGATACTTCTCCCAGAAAGCTTCCAGGTTCGCGACTCCACAAAACACCAAGATGACGTCAAACAGATGACGCATGAGGCTGGGACTGTCACTGACGCTCGCCTCCGCGAGGTTGTCATCCCAGTATTGGTCACCGTCGAGATAGTGACGTACTACGCAGGCTGTGCGGTAAGTGGCATACTCCAAGCCATCAAATGTCCTCAGAAAGGCGAAAGACGTTGGGCCTCGGACCGTGTGAAGTAACAACCGCAGAAAATAGCATTCGACATTATTTGTGTGTACGGTATAAACTCTACAAAATGCGGTGTCCTTGAAACTTCCCGGGAAACCTTCCACAGCACCTCCTCGTCAACGTCGGTTAAATACACCCTTTTGCTTGTCGTAAGTGTAATATGAAGTCATCTCGTCTTACGTAAGGGACCTCCCAAACTGATCGATTTTACAGAGCCTGAAAAATGCCAAGAGAGTTGTTTGACGCGGATTTTCCAAGTGCTCAGCAACGCTGTCGGGATCAAAATATATGCGCTGGCCGTTCTCGAGGTGGTCGTGTAAATGCATTACGGTAGGATGCTTCTCATGAATAGAGAACACCAGTATCCGCCAAACCAGTTCAGACGTAACAATAAATAAATGGCTGTGTGTGAGTAAAAATAATCTAGCTAGTTTCACATCTCACTAATGTTTATATACAGTTAAGCCAAACAAAGGTACGTGCTATAAGTATGTATATCCCGGAAGACAATTTAAAGGAAGTTTACATACGACATGAAAATATATTAATTAAGAAGCAATAATTACACCAATGTGACCAAAATGTTTCTTTTGTACTAAATTTATTACTATTTATTCTGACAGAAATGATGTAAGGAATCAAGTGTGGCGATGGTGTAGTTAATTAATTAAATAACTTCAACTTATAGTCTTGCTCATCTCTGAAACGAATTAAAAATACAATTTTTAAGAAGAAAATGTACAACTCCATCTATGACTTTTGAAAACAACAATTAACGTCGCCAACATGTTCAAATTTAAATTATTTATATCCAAAAAGGGCTTACACATGTAATTCGACTTGATGTTTTTGAACTCTCTTAGATGGCGCTGCATTAAAATTGTCTTGATTCTACTCATCATCATCATCATATCAGCCAAACGACGTCCACTGCTGGACATAGGCCTCCCCCAAGGTTCTCCACACAGACCGGTCTTGAGCCGCCCGCATCCAACCGCCTCCTGCGATCTTGTCGAGGTCGTCGGTCCACCTTGTGGGGGGCCTACCTCTGCTGCGTCGTCCGGTACGTGGCCGCCACTCCAGAACCTTTCTGCCCCAACGGCCATCGGTTCTTCGAGCTATGTGCCCTGCCCACTGCCACTTCAGCTTGGCTATCCGGAGAGCTATGTCGGCGACTTTGGTTCTACTGCGGATCTCCTCATTTCTGATTCGATCTCGCAGGGAAACTCCAAGCATAGCTCTCTCCATCGCCCTCTGAGTGACCTTGAGCCTTCTGATAAGGCCCGTAGTGAGCGACCACGTCTCTGATCCGTAAGTCATCACAGGCAACACACACTGGTCAAAGACTTTCGTCTTGAGACACTGCGGGATATCGGACGAGAAGATATGTCGTAGCTTCCCGAACGCTGCCCAACCGAGTTGGATTCGACGATTGACCTCCTTCTCGAAGTTGGACCTACCTAATTGGACTACTTGTCCCAGGTAGGTATACTTGTCGACAACTTCGAGCGTAGAGTTCCCAACCTGAATAGGAGCAGGTACAACATGGACGTTCGACATGATTTTCGTCTTGTCCATGTTCATCTTAAGACCTACTTGTTGGGAGACTCTACAGAGGCCATCGAGCATTGTGCCTAGGTCTTCCATGGTCTCAGCCATGACAAAGATATCGTCTGTGAATCGAAGGTGAGTGATGTACTCGCCGTTGATGTTGATGCCGAGTCCATTCCAGTCCAGAAGCTTGAAAACATCCTCCAGCGCAGTGGTAAACAGTTTCGGGGATATGACATCCCCCTGTCTCACCCCTCGCTGGAGTTGAATAGGTTTCGAACTCTGGTCCTGGAGGCGGACTGACATAGTGGCGTTTTCATACAAACACTTCAGCACTTCGATATATCGGTAATCGATCCGGCACCGTTGGAGAGACTGTAGCACCGCCCAGGTTTCGATCGAATCGAAGGCTTTCTCATAGTCCACAAACGCCAAGCATAGTGGTAGCGCCATCTACCTTCCTATCTATAACTAATCGCACCAAGATCAATCGTTCCACGTACAAGTGTGAGCGATACCATATTTCCGTCTCCCTCTACCCCACTCCCTGGAAGAGGCACTGCCTTTCGCCTGATTCGTCGCCGCGATCGTGGACGCGAGTGACAGTCCAGAACATTCCGCTCGCTGAGAACGCCGTCTCGTTCGTATCGCGCCGCACCGTTGTATGTGATTTATTACCGCTTCCACCAAGGAAAACCCGCTCGCAAATGGTGTAGTGTAGTGAAAACAAGCAGCTGCATCACGAAACCACCAGGAGACTGCCCTACGGAAACGAAGAAGGTTGTATAAGGTAAGTGCCCTCCATCCTTGAAATATCCTATACCCACTCAATCACCTCTCCCCGTAACCATCTCCTAGGCGGCGAAGAACCGCTATCCTCTGTATACAGTCCATTTCCCTCCCAAGTCGCCTAGAACCTACCCTACGGTTTCGGTGTAACGCCGAACCATTTTTTTTGATCCATACGAGTCGGATTCATTTACGTTTTTATACGTTATATCGCTATACCTAGGCAGTTATAGCACCTAGCTATACTCCTAATATATTCACATAACCGTCACATGGTTATTTCCGCCCGCATCAGTAGGTAAACTTTTATGTAGCTACCTACTTATTAAATTATTAATTCTGGAACTATCACAGTTGTCTTATAAATCTCATATTTCAAGCAACTTTTAAGTCCTCAGCTCTAAAGTGTTGCCTACTTAGCCTACTTAGGTAAAATAATAGGTACATTAGATATTCTTATTTTGTTTCGTTCTCATTAGCTTATACTTACGTAAGCATGTCACAACAAAAGAAGTCACGCGTGTCGGAAGACAAAGAGATGACAATCTTAGAAGCAAAACGCAATATTTTATTTGAGCGCATTCAAAACATCTATGAACGATCAAAAACCGCATCTATGTCTGACAGTAATAGCGAAGCATTTCTCAGTTATTGTATAACAGTAGATAGTATTCGAACAGATTTTCATAAGTTGTTAGACGATTATAACGCAAGATTACTTTCTATCAATCCTGATGAAAAACCGAACTATCAGGCGTATACCTCATTCGAAGATCTTTATTGTATTATTAAGCGTATACAATCGCAATTGGAGGGTAAATGTTCAGCAGAGCCCGTTGCCCGCAAACCGAGATTACCGCCAATCGAGATTATGTCGTTTGACGGAGATATACGAAATTGGCCGTTATTCTATGCGAGCTTTAAGTCTACAGTGCACGATAATGGTTCTCTGACAGATGCTGACAGGTTGTACTATTTAATAGGTAAACTGTCACCGAAAGCCCAGTCCGTATTTGCAGGTGTCACACCCAGTGCTGAGAATTATCAGGTCATATTTCAGTCACTACTTGACAGATATCAGGACACGCGCGTCCTAGCGTCTACGTACTTTGACCAAGCTTTAAATCTCAAACTGTCCGGCAACGCGTCTGTCTCGAATTTCCAGCTGTTTATTGATAACTTCGTAACCGCGGTTAATTCTCTTAGGAATTTAAAATTAGAAGATCTTTCCGACTTTATGTTGCTTCAACTCGCTTTAAAAAAGTTTGACACTGATACAATTCGCGCATTCGAGATGACGGAACGCAATAATAAAATACCTACACTAGATAGTTTTATTTCGTTCATAAAAGATCAGTGTCGAATATTTCATAATACGCAGTCTGGTTCACCTGGCCCGTCTAACACTAACAGGAACAAACAAAGGTTGAATAAATCGCGAAATAGTAATAATAACTCGGTCCCTAATCCACAATCTTACGTAACATGTTCGGAATCTAATAGTAATAATTCACAGAAGTGTCTGTGCAGTAATATAGTGCACGACCATTACTATAAGTGTCCTACCTTTAATGATTTAAATCCAATTGCTCGTTTTAAATGCGTAAAAGATAGCAAAGCTTGCATTAACTGCTTAAGCATAAAACATAAAACAAGTAATTGTTCTACTAAGACAAAGTGTCGATCATGTAATCAAAAACATCATACACTGTTACATTTCGATAAAAATAACCGGTTGTCAAGTCAAGCCGCTAACCTTGACACACTCACGCCGCAAGTGCAGAACACGGTAGCTGCGCCTTCCATGCCTCGCAATGAGATATCGTTGTGTACGACATCCATTGCGCGGGCAGCACGCACGCGCGGACGGCCTTTGCGCGCTTGTAGTGATCAGAGCAGTGCTAGGCCGCCATGTATGGCGTCTAAGACTGTTCTGTTAGCGACAGCGCAAGTTATCATATATGATGTCAATGGGTCGCCGCACATGGTACGTTGTCTGCTAGATAGCGCATCTCAGACCAATTTAATAAAGTTAGAATTGTTCAAACGCCTCGGATTATGGGATAACTTTAAAAATACGAACTCAATAATCCGAGGGATAGGCGGATCAGAAAAACATTGCAAAGGTTCCGTAGATATTAAAATACATTCGCGTTTTGATAGGGACATTAATTTTAACATTTCTTCGCTTATCGTGGAACGTATTACGGACACATTGCCAAACGCTAATGTGGACGTATCGCTTCTCACACATCTCGAGTCATTACCACTAGCGGACTCGGAGTTTGCGAATCCGGCAGACATTGATGTTTTGATCGGAGCCGCAATATTCCCGCACTTGCTACTTACTAAAATGGTACGTAGTGAGCAAAATAACTTACCGCCCGCTATTGAGACGGTATTTGGGTATGTGATTATGGGTACCGTACCTACATTACATACTTCTCAATACGTTTCGTCTTGCTGTTGTTCTGTTCTTCAAGAAAACAATATTGACTCTCTTCTCAAGCGATTTTGGGAGCTTGAAGATGTTACCGCACCGCCCTCGATGAGCCGTAAAGATCTCGAGTGTGAAGAGCATTTCCGCGCTACCACTGTTCGTGACGACAGTGGCAGATACATTGTGGCGTTGCCACTCTGTGGTGACCCTTATTCGTTAGGCGACTCGTACGCTGCTGCGCTCAGACGTTTCCATTGTTTGGAACGTAAACTTGATGCATCACCTAAGCAGCGCAGCGCCTATAATGACGTCATTCGTGACTACATAGATAAAGGTTTTTTGAGTGTAGTTGTAAACAACGAGGGCAACTCTCTGCCCTCATATTATATCCCGCATCACGGCGTAGTTCGCGAAGATAAAACCTCTACTAAACTTCGTGTGGTTTTAGACGCTAGTTGTAAGACTACATCGGGTCAGTCGATTAATGACATTTTGCATGCCGGCCCCAATCTACAAGGTGATTTATTTAACATCATAATAAAGTTTCGTCTTTTCCAAATCGCTCTGTCAGCTGATTGCCGCCAAATTTTTCTCAATATCGGCGTTCGCGAATCTGACTGTAGATTTCAACGGGTCTTTTATCGTTTTGACAAGAAAGAACCTTTATCTGTGTATCAGTTCAATCGTGTTTGTTTTGGACTCAAGTCTAGCCCATATCACGCGTTACGAGTTGTTCGCCAGTTGATCGCTGATGAAGGCGATCACTTTCCCGCCGCAGCGGCTGTTGCCACTTCCGCTTTGTACATGGATGACATTGCCTGTAGTGTCAAATCCGCTCCGCTAGCAATTTCGCTTTGTGAAGAGCTTATTCAGCTTTTCAAGCGAGGCCAGTTTGATCTTGTCAAATGGACAAGCAACTCTAAGGAGGTTCTCGCACGCATACCAGATTCTCATAAGGCTTCTCCAGACATTGAGTTTGAGAAGTCTGTACCGCATAAGGTTCTCGGTTTACGCTGGGACAAATCCTGCGATAGTTTTCGGTTTGACGTCTCACCACCAGATGATAAGTGCACCAAACGCACTATGCTGTCCACAGTGGCTCGACTATGGGACATAATGGGTTTTGTGGCTCCCACAATTTTGTACGCCAAGCTCTTGATCAACGAGCTTTGGCTATCAAAGTGTGAGTGGGATGAAACACCCCCTGACCATATTGTCGCCGCTTGGGGCCAGTTTTGTATTGAGCTTACCGCGCTCAATCAAGTTACTATTCCGCGTCATCTTGGGTTGGTAGATGGATGTACCATCAACTTGATAGGTTTCGCTGACGCCAGCGAGCGTGCTTACGGCGGAGTCGTATATCTGCAAGTCCGCATTGGTTCTAACTACTCGGTGCAGTTAGTTTGTGCCAAGTCTAAGGTCTCGCCTGTTAAAACCGTTTCAGTTGCGAGACTGGAGTTGTGCGCGGCCCTTCTGCTGTCTCAGTTGCTCCGCAAGGTTCAAGACACAGTTTTGCCCCACTACCCCATTAATAAATTATACGCATTTTCCGACTCCAAGTAGTGCTCGCTTGGATTTATTCATCTCCTCATCGCTGGCAGACTTTTGTCGCCAACCGCGTTAGCAAATTGATTGAACTGGTTCCTGCTACTTGTTTCAATCACGTCGCGGGTATTGAGAACCCCGCAGATTGCTTGTCTTGTAGTGTCACTCCACTTAATCTTCTGCATCATCCATTGTGGCGTCGTGAACCTTCTTGGATCTCCCATGATCCGTCAGAATGGCCCATGCAACCCTTCGACCACAGTGCAGAAGACGAAGATGTACCCGAACGGAAGTCTGTTTCTTATCCCGTGATTGCTGAGGTTGCGGAGTCTCCCATCTATGCACTCGCACTACGCATGTCATCGTGGTCTAAGTTACTCCGCGCCATCGTTTATGTCTATAGGTTTCTTAGGCACCTACCTAATGAGACTTTTGTATCAAGTACTGATCTCAAATTCGCAGAATGTAAGTTACTACGAGCTGTACAAGCTGTTCATTTTAGTAACGACATTCAAAATTTAAAGGACAATGTACCTTGTTCTCCCGCTATCCTTAGACTTAAACCGTTTCTCGATGAACATGGCGTCATACGAGTTGGGGGTCGTCTGTCAAATTCGGATGAACCTTATAACTACAAACATCCTTGTATTCTGCCGCGACATGATCATTTTGTCGACCTTCTTGTTGATTTTTATCACAAGAAGCACCTCCATGCCGGTCCGGAGTTGCTTATGTCCTTACTTAGGCATAATTATTGGATTTTAGCCGCTCGACGAATAATTCGTCACAGAATACATAAATGTAACGTCTGTTTCAAATTTCGTCCGCGTCCGACTTTCCCTCCCATGGCCGATCTCCCTAGCCAGCGCGTCAACCAGGTTGCTAAAGCGTTTACACACACCGGTTGTGATTACGCAGGACCACTGCAGTATACGCCAGTGCGTGGTCGAGGTGTTAAAAGCCGTAAAGCCTGGCTATGTATTTTTACATGCTTAACGACGCGCGCTACGCATATTGAAGTTGCGACAGACTTAAGCACGGTGTCATTCCTGGCAGCCCTTAAACGATTTCTCTCACGGCGCGGCCCTATACAGTGTTTGTACACGGATAACGGCACTTGTTTTGTGGGCGCAAGCTCTTATTTACTCGACCTTTATAAGTTTCTCAGGGAAGAATATCGTACTCGTCTTCAGGAAGAACTTTCCATAAATCATATTGACTGGAAGTTTATTCCACCAGCATCACCGCATTTTGGTGGATATTGGGAAAGCATGGTCAAAGTAATTAAAACGCATCTCTTCAAGGTTATAGGTCAACAGATCCTCTCTTACGAAGAGCTTTTAACTGTCCTTGCACAAGTCGAGGCACTGCTCAACTCGCGTCCGCTCACGGCATTGAGTAGTGACCCTGCAGAACCATCCGCGTTAAGCCCTGCACATTTTCTGAACACAGTGCCATTATCGTCATTTCCGGCTCCTGAAGCAGACTCTTCAAGCTTGCTCCAGAGACATACTCTGCTGGATAAACTCGTGCAGTCGTTCTGGCGGCGCTGGCGTGCGGAATATCTACACCAGCTTCAGGCTAGATCCAAGTGGAATAGTCCTGCATCCTCTATACAGGAGGGTACGTTGGTCGTCATAATACATGATAATGCTCCGCCGCTTTCATGACTGTTAGCCATCGTAGAGAAATTGCATACTTCCAAGGACGGTACAACTCGCGTTGTTACCGTGAAAACCACCAAAGGGAGTTACGTGCGCCCTGTTGTACGTCTCTGTCCGCTTCCAACTCAGTGAGATCTAGCCTGAAGTTGGACCTACCTCTTAGTATAAGTATTTAGTTAGTAGTTTTCGCTATTATTGCGTTTGTAGTTTTCGCTAAAGTTGATTTAGATTAATTTTATTGTCATATCGCTGTCTTAGCCTATTGATGGGTTATGCGGTAGTACACCCAACATAGCTAAGTTCAATTCTATTCCTTTTTTTAAAGGCAACCCTTTAGGGCCGGGGAAATATGGTAGCGCCATCTACCTTCCTATCTATAACTAATCGCACCAAGATCAATCGTTCCACGTACAAGTGTGAGCGATACCATATTTCCGTCTCCCTCTACCCCACTCCCTAGAAGAGCCACTGCCTTTCGCCTGATTCGTCGCCGCGATCGTGGACGCGAGTGACAGTCCAGAACATTCCGCTCGCTGAAAACGCCGTCTCGTTCGTATCGCGCCGCACCGTTGCATGTGATTTATTACCGCTTCCACCAAGGAAAACCCGCTCGCGAATGGTGTAGTGTAGTGAAAACAAGCAGCTGCATCACGAAACCACCAAGAGACTGCCCTACGGAAACGAAGAAGGTTGTATAAGGTAAGTGCCCTCCATCCTTGAAATATCCTATACCCACTCAATCACCTCTCCCCGTAACCATCTCCTAGGCGGCGAAGAACCGCTATCCTCTGTATACAGTCCATTTCCCTCCCAAGTCGCCTAGAACCTACCCTACGGTTTCGGTGTAACGCCGAACCACATAGGGACTGGTTATACTCCTCGGACTTCTGTTTAACCTGCCGCAGCGTATGTATGTGGTCTATGGTACGGTAGCCTTTACGGAAACCGGCTTGTTCGGGAGGCTGGAAGTCGTCTAGCTTGCTCTCGAGATGATTCGTGATGACCCTCGAAAACAGCTTGTAGATGTGGCTCAGAAGTGTGATGGGTCTGTAGTTCTTCAAGAGGGTTTTATCCTCTTTCTTAAAGAAAAGCACCACCACACCTCTGTGCCACGCCTGTGGCGTTTTACCCTCGAGAATGACGGAATTAAATAGCTTCCGGAGGGCTTCTCTAGCGGGTGCACCGCCGGCCTTCAGAAGCTCGCTCGTAATTCCGTCATCACCCGGCGCCTTGTTGTTTTTGAGCTGTTTGAGAGCCACACTATTCTCGTGCATGCTGACGTCCGGGATATCTTCGGTATAGTGTCGGGTCAATCCAGCTCTAGGGTCTGACGCTGGAGTGCTTGCGGGTTGTTGCGTTGTCGTGTACAGCTGTCCATAGAACCTTTCGATCTCCTCCAAGAGCTCAGGCTTGGACGATACGATTCTGCCATCTTCCGTCTTCAGCTTTGTCAGCTGACTCTGCCCAACAGACAGATTCTACTCATATTCAATTAATTATGTTTATCAGCTTAAGTTACTTATATTGCGTGATTTTTATAGTGTAAAGCTAGCTTATAGCATAGTTAACATAATAACAACATTCTAATATGCATTGTTACATTACACGTTGTTACAGAATGCGTTGAAGAAATAAAGGTTCTCTGCTCGTTTCCTGTAGGTCATAGCGTGATAATATGTAGCCTATAAGGTGACCCGACTTTTTAATAATATTTGTGCCAAATTTGAAGTAAATTCATGCAGTATTTTTTTACTTTATGCCGGATATAAGGACAAACAGATAAACAGACAAACAGACAAAAATTCTAAAAACTATATTTTTGGCCTCGGTATCGATTGTAGATCACACCCCAAGTATTCTTTTAAAAAAATATTCAATGTACAGTTTTGACTTTCCTACCATTTTATTATATGTATAGATGAACGTGGTCGGCTATGTCATGGATGTTTTCATAAAAATGCAAATGTACCGCAACGTATTGCCGCCAGTCTGTGTCTGCACTCAGTACTCCTTCATTAAATGTAAATTCTTTATCACGCTCTTTTGACTCGTTCACCGTTAATTATTAAAACATACAACAGTGCCATCCGCTGTCATTTTACATTCAAATATCATTTTTATCATGTTATCCGTTAGTTGTAGTTTACTGTTTACTGCAGTCTCTCCGGATTATTACGCACGCAAAAACGTACTTACTATTCATTTTATTTGTCACATCCGCAGTATTTTAATTATTACAATACTTGTGCTGTGTCATCATTTTTATAATAATATTAAAAAAAACAGACTGCAGTCTGTTTTAATAAATATTTTTCAAACCAAAATGTTTGAGTAGTTATGAAATTCGGTTTGAAGCTGTTTGCCAATGATGTTTACGTTCACAAAACCGTATTAGTAGGAGCTATTGTAATTTATCCTATAAAGAGTTTAGGAGAACATAATTTTATTGATTATTGATATTATTGATATTGACCTAGATGCGGCCTTGATTTTTTATTTCCACATAATTGGTAATATTAATTTCTAGTTTAAAGCTTGTCTTTCCTGACATTGAACGTGGACATCCACCATAATCTTACCAAATTTGGACAACCATCATCAGCCTTTAACAGACCACTGCTAGACTGGGCCTCTCCTTTGAAAGGAGGAATTGGCTTACTATACCACGCCGGCCAAACGGGTTGGAATAGGGTTTGTATCAAGTTTTCCTTTTCTTACAGTGCTGTTCTCTGCATAATATGCTCCCTCTGTCGGCTCTTACGACACTCATGGGATGATATGGTGTGGTGACATTCCGTATTCTTAATCCGTCACCACACGGACGGAATTAGGACAAACAACCATCGCCGATACCTATGTCTTACAATGCTGACTGTGTGTGTGACGGAAAAGTTCGCCATTCAATACCCGAGACTTGTCAATTCTTTTAGCCCGCTACTTCTAGAGGACAACGCTCCGCAGACGACAACCACTATGTTAGTAATTGATTTTATAATAATCTGTATACACAAAACTATTACTATCTGACTGACAGACAACGCACAGTCAAAACTACAAAGCCCAAGAAGCTGACATTTTTTTTTGAGATCGTAGGATTGCTAAGAAGAGATTTTCTGAAATTACCCCGGGATTGAGAAGGAAATTTTAAAAAGGTGTAGACGAACATAGCCGCGGGCTTTCTCTAGTATTTTATAATTATTATTCTAATATAAAACGTATTGTCCGTGTGGTGACGGATTAAGAATACGGATTGTCACCACCCCATATCATCCCATGGGTGTCGTAAGAGCCGACAGAGGGAGCGCATTATGCAGAGAATAGCACTGTAAGAGAAGGAAAACTTGATACAAACCCTATACCAACCCGTTTGGCCAGCGTGGTATAGTAGGCCAATTCCTCCTTTCAAAGGAGAGGCCTAGTCCAGCAGTGGACTGTTAAAGGCTGATGATGATAAAACATATACCTACCAGTTCTATTAATGTTAATCAGCTTTATCGAAATTAATCCTTTGGTGCTTAATTATTTGTATTATGTAGAAATTTGGATTTCTAAGTAATGATAATTATCAGTAGTTTACATTTAACTAGCAGTATCACATATTATTTTGGCGAACTGGTTTAAAAAATAGTGTCACGGCTTAACAGTGTTGTGGGTTTAATTTATACCCGGTAGAATATTTTTGGATCTATAAATGATTACTTAAAATCTTACTTTAGTTTATAATTCGTGTTCTTTGATTAAATGTTTGTTACATCTTCAGTGATATAGATTAGGAGGATAGCTAACAACATGTTCTAGTCCCCTTGCAAGTCTTGTTCTTTTAAAATATAAAATTATGATTTCGAGATTGAGGTGTAAAGATTTGGATTGAATTTGATTTGTTATATAATTATGTCGAACGGTAGAAATTGATATCACTAGTATTACGTAACAGATGCATCAAGCCACAAAATTTACAGAGAAGTTTATGTGTATTTCCAAAGGCTGACGGCCATTAACCTTTGCAAATACACCGTGTATTATGTGCAGTATTTGTATTTCCCATTTCGTCCAAAATCAATTCGTCCAAATGGCAGAGCTACGTGTTCAATAATATGCAGCAGACACTTCACAATCGCGTTACATCAACTTCATACTTTACCGCACCTGCATCTTAACCGCAGTAAAATTTCATCCTTTTAATCACAAGCGATTGCATAAGTACGGCTAGAACTATTTTTCAATGACAAAGGTTCGCATTCTGAATAGCAAAAGCGGTGAATCTCACTTTTTCAAGAGGCAAGGGTCGTTTCGTTTATCGATCTTGTATCGAAAACGCGCTACGAATCCCAATCGAGTTTTCGATAAAATTTCTGAGACATATATCTTTTTTCCTTGTGTATATTTTTTCGTTGCAACACTTGGAATGAAAACGTTTTAATAAGACGACTTTATCTATTGCCTGATTTTATTTATAGGAGCTATAGTTTTGGTTGTACGTGCAATGTGTCTTGTGGGTGAATGCTTTTGAAATAGATGGGTGAGAATATCAATTCTGCTGATAGGTAAGTTGTTTTCTGGAGAAACGATAAGACCGTAAATGGATTTGCTTCTGTTCCTTTTCTTAGAATTAATATCATCAGAATAATAAGTAGAGCTTAATATATTAAGGAAACGATGCTACTATTGTCGTTAAAGCTTATTAACGTATACGTAAGTAGTAATTCTCTTTTAAGTGTTGCGTAGTAAACTACAAGGAATCAATAAAGTCTCGGTATAATTATTCGTTCATTCATGTTTTTTTGCACATTTATAAGGAGGAATTGGCCTACCACGCTGGCCAAACGGGTTGGTATAGAGTTTGTATCGAGTTTTCCTTCTCTTACAGTGCTGTTCTCTGCATAATATGCTCCCTCTGTCGGCTTTTACGACACCCATGGTATGATATGGGGTGGTGACATTCCGTATTCTTAATCCGTCACCACACGTCGCGTATTTACTTAAAACAAAATATCAAACCAGTTTACAACATAATGCACAATCTGTTGATAATTTACTTTAACAGTACGTGCTCCAAATTCCGTAAATAAAACCGCTGAGAAACTGTGAAGCTCGTACGCAGAAATGCAAATATGAGCGATACGAGTACAGCTTAGCATGCAGTAGCTATGTTCAGTTGCCCGTATTCGCCTGCGGTTAAGATAAGGTTGCTGTGCGCATTTCATCTCATGCGAGTGTCTACTGCATTATCTAGGTTTCAACTTGCGGAATGCATCGGAGGCATAATAATTTTGGCAATTTTTTTCCGTTAGGTTTTAGATAACAAATTACATTTGTTTGTTAGGTGAAAAATTACTGTTAAATGGAAAATAATCACAGGAACTAAACTACCTACTGTTAATTTATTTTATTTCAGTTGGGTTTAAAGTTTGTAAATTTAAATCGTCACGGCCAGTATTATATGTTTCACTTTAAACTGATGTTTTGGTTACTTTCCTAGAACTGTGTTTACGGCAAACTGGTGTCATTATATAAATGTCGAAAGTATCTACTGAAAGTGTGCGACAGTAGTTTGCGTTACACAAATAATGAGCTGCCTGAAATGCTACGTACGGGTACATTTACAATTTACATAAACTAATTATAGACTCGATTTATTTATAAAAGTAATTACAGAATCCTTATGTTTAATATAGTATCACCAGACCAAACATTTGTGCAAAAATTTTACAAATAATTTAACACATTAACCCTCCTCGCTTAAAAAGGGTTAACGCTAAAGGCAACCTTCATACTTTTAATTAATTACATCAATTCAACTCTCTTCAATTCTCTTGAAACTAAAAAAGTTTAATTTTACTTAGAAAATTACCAAAGAGAACGTTTCAAAGAAAACTGTAAAGAGAATGCCGGCACGTCTTAGTTTCAAAAAACCGATATCTAAGGCTGCATATCCACTAGACCAATGAAGAGCGGAGCTGTGTTAATAGAAATCTTCAAAAACACCGCAGCGGCGGTTTCTAGCATTTCTTCTAGTTGTATTGACACATCTCCGCTCCAGTGAACACGCAGCCTGTCTTTATTCTGCCCACACGGCATCGAACCGCAAACTTTATAAAACCTTTTAGTTTAAGTTTCGCAACAATTTCCTCTTCAGGCATTACTCGATACACGTGAGCTTATATATTATAATATAAAATAGAAATGATTCCATACGCCAATTGGGAGAAGAATTTACGATGGAAATCAAATATTTGAAATTGTTAGATTAAGATTGAGACAAGAGACTCTTCAGTTGTGTAAAGCACTCAAATTGGTTCCGTTGATAACAAATTGGTCCAAGAGAGGCAATTTAGTGTTTGATGTAATTAAGTTCTAGTGTAGGTCGTTTGATAAGGCAGAAAATGTAAATGTAAACTTAAAAAATGTTATATACTTTTTCTACTATTTTGCACAAACAACCTAAGCTTAGATACATCAGGATCACAACATTATACCAGATTGGCAAAGTTGAATGAGCATCACTTCCAAGGACACCACTTTGCATCGGTGTGGATTTTACAACAAAATTTCTGCAGAACCTGCTTTTATATAGTCTACAAAGGAAGCAATATTTAAATCTTTTGTTAGCATTAATAAGTCTTTTACTTTGCTACTAAACGTAATAATATTTACTTG
The DNA here is from genome assembly GCA_944739405.2 of Euclidia mi. Classification (NCBI taxonomy): domain Eukaryota; kingdom Metazoa; phylum Arthropoda; class Insecta; order Lepidoptera; family Erebidae; genus Euclidia; species Euclidia mi. The sequence goes on from OX123184.2 coordinate 33,865,496, forward strand.
GCCTCTTCAAACGTCTATTAGGCAACATCGTTTTAGAATTTCAAATTATCTACCAAAGAAAAATCAGGTAAGAAACTTTCTCAAATAAGATACCTTATTTGGGGAGACCCCACTTAAAACTGTATAAAACCCGATAAAAAGGTCTTATTTCATTTAAAGAGAATTTACTTTTATTAGGAATCAATAGAATCCACGTACAGTAAAAAAGGCACTTCGAACATAATCTTGCGGATTGGTGGAATTCAATTTTCTCGTTGCACTGGAAAAACAATAAGCTATACACCAAGCTCGAATGTAACTCATTTCGATATTCGATAAAAAAGTTGTATAATTTTTACAAGTTTGTTGATTAAAAATGGCGGTGGACTTGCGGGTGGGAGTTTTAAACTACGAATATAATACGGTATTGCAGTACAATCAAATACGGGCGATATGTTATTATTACGTCATGTACCTGATAGGCAGTGATAGCCTAGTGGAGATATCAACAGACTGCCATGCAAAGGGTTATCGGATTCAATTCCACGGCGCCCATTGCTGACTTTTCGGGTTTATTTGCGTATGGAATTGTTAATCATCGCTTGCCCAGTGCCTCGGAGCGAACGTTAAGCGCTCTGAGCCGGCTGTCATGAAGATCTTTGACAGTCTTTATTCCTATATACTATAAATGTTATTACTAGAAACCTCTGTATAAACAAACAAACCACAGACATAATAATACAATGCATTAAGTAAGTCTACCGGTTATGCACATTCGTTTATCCCCACTGATGCTGCTCCTAATATTTATTTATTCTTCATATATACAAAGTATATAGGCGGACTTAATGCCATGGGCATTATCTACCAGTCTACCTTAGAGAGGTGCAGAGAGATAAGAAGTAGGTGTATTATGTGATGTAAGTTTAGAAAAAAAAAACTAAATATTTAATTATAATTCTTGATCATACTAATTATACATACTTACATAAATATATATTATAATAAAATACATAAACTTAGTACATACACAATAAATACAAATATAATAACAATTACATTCAGAAATGAGCTATTGACTTTCTTATACATATTAAATATACATACCTATGTTTAGAGTCCGGGCTAACATTGGGTAAGTTTGCAGTGGAAGCGATTAATTCATCCAGTCTTAGCCCAGGGCAAAGGTTTAAACATATATTACTGCGACTGCACAGCGAGTTCAAGTAATAGGTAGGTACATGAAAAATTTACCTTATATCTCCTGGTGATGTTCTTGAGTTGACCTATAAGATTAACTCATAATTTTGGCCAAAATAACAAGAAAATCGTTATGAATACCACTACTCGAGGTCCAGATCGGCGTCCTTCTTCAGACCACGATGCACGTTGGCGGATTCACCAAAGTTTTACAATAGTCCTTATAAGGTTACTTATGATTTTATCCTTTATCACTTCGCGAAGCTACTAGGACGAGCTTTCCAAACGGCGAACAATTTATTTTAATTACAAAACCACGCAAGAGAGACAAAACGGCGCGAGCCCAAAACCAAACGGCTATTAATTTACTTTTGTCAATCGCTCACAACCTCGTCGGACAACTTCATATAGCGACGGTTGCGAGGTTGTTTATTACTATAATTAACTCAAAACCTCAAAATTACAAAAACCTGCGTGCTTACAAGATACGGTGTGGTCAACACCAAACTTTTTCCGGGAAACGGACCATGAACCAAAGTGAGTGAATGACAGTTTATAGTGTGACCATAGTCAAAATTTACAATAGACTAAACTAAACGTTACTAAATCGATATAATCGACTTGACTTATCATAAAACTATTTCTATTTCAAACAACATATTATATACATAAACATATACCTAGTTAAGATAGCAACTTATGATACATTCGCGGACTCACCTAACAAGAGTTCCTTTACTTTGGACTTGAATATTAATTTGGTTTTGGAAGAGCATTCCATAGAAGAATAGATTGAACGGTGAAAGAAGAGTGAAGGAAATCAGATCTGTGAGTAGGTACCATGAGTTGAAGATTGTTAGAGGAGCGAAGATTTTGCTCATGATTAGAACAAAGGTACTAAAAGTAAGGAGTCATATAATGAGGAAAAGTAGGAGATGTGAGAATAGTGTATAGAGTAGTGAGAGCACGCAAACTACGGCGTTGACGTATAGGGAGCCACTTTAATTGGGAACGATAAGTAGACACATGGTCATACTTACGGAGATTAAAAATGAATCGAATGCAGTTATCCAGAAGACGGTCAAGTTTATTGAGGAGATCTGCATTCAGGTCAAAGTAACATACATCACCGTAGTCGATCAGAGGGAAAATCAAAGTTTGCACAAGCATTGTTTTAGTCTCGGAAGAGAGTAAGTTTTTAAGGCGGTAGAGAGCACGCAAAGTGCAGATGATCTTCTGACTAACCTGTGTCACCTGAACCTCCCAATTCAGCCTGGTATCCATGTGTAGCCCAAGATTTTTAACTGTGGGGTACAGATCGATGATAGTACCGTTAAAAATTATAGCTGGTAGTGTCATTTAGTCTTATCTGCTTAGAATTCGTTGACTGTCCACAATTATGGCCTGAGTCTTGCAAGGGTTTACGGTGAGTCCAAACTTGTCTGACCATGTCTTTAAGGTCGTCAAATCCCTATTAACCTTGTCAATGGCCTCCGCTACGCATTCCACACTTACATGGGAGTATATCTGCAAGTCATTGGCATACAAATGGTAAGCGCACTGAGGATGTTGAGGTAGGAAATTTATGAAAATTGAAAATAAAAGAGGAGAGAGGATGCCGCCTTGAGGAACGCCAGATGTGACGTCCAACCACCCCGAGGATAACTCATCGAGGCGGACAGACTGTTGATGACCTCGAAGATAAGTTGAGAATCAATCCAGTGTCCCAGCCGAGACCTTGAGATGGGAGAGAATAGATAAAAGGACATAGTGACTGACGGTATTGAAAGCATTAGAAAAATCGATCAACACTTGAATAGTGATTTCGGTGTTCTCCATAGCCTCTCAAATATTGCCAGTCACTTTGAGGAGGGCGGAGGTAGTGCTATGACCAGGCCTGAAGCCTGACTGAAATGGACTCAACAAGTCATTGTGGTAGACAAAACGAGACAATTGTTTGTTCACACAGGCCTCAAGCACTTTGGATAGGAAGGGTAAGATGGAAATTGGTCGGAAGTGTTGAGGAAGAGTAGGATTGGGGATTTGGGGCAGAGGAATTATATGGGCTTTGCGCCACAAGGAAGGAAAGGTACCAGAGGTAAGGGCAAAGTTTCTGATGTGCTGATCTAGGATCGTTGTAATCATATGCCGGCTAATGTTGTCGCAACCCACAGCATTGGACCTTATGGAGAGGATTATCTTTTTGATCTCGGCCGGCGATCTGGAGAAAAGCTAAAATATTCAATTTTGGGTTAAGGCAACCCGGCTAAATAGTTGACAGTGAAACTCGTAGTTTGGTGATCCAGTAAATCAGTAGAGGTGAAATGTTTGTTGATATCATCCAAACTAAGAGTCCCATGGTAGTCAACATACCGCTTTTTGCCAATACCTAAAGTTCCAAGGAACTTCCAGATATTAGCAGCTGATGAAGAGCTGATATTATCGAGAATATGTCGGTGTTTAGCGTTGCGTACCATCTGATTGCACCGATTTCTTGCAGATTTAAAAAAGACCCAGTTTTCCTCACAACGATCCCTTTTGTATTTCCGATATGCTCGGTCTCTACGACGCATTGCCGTCCGACCACCCGTTGTAATCCAAGGTGCAGGAGGGTGCCTTAGCTTTATCCGTCTAACTGGAGCATGTATATCATATAGACCGCAGACCGCCTCATTGAAGACATTAACCTTTTCATCTACAGTGGAAGCAGATAGCATTCTGTTCCAGTTCAGCTCAGAAGCATCCTCACCGAGTTTATTTTCATCGATACGACCAAAACAACGCATATGCAGTACTTTGGGCGGAGATTTTTAGAGGTTTTAGACGGTATGCAAGGAAAATGAGGTCATGACGGGAGAAGCCAGGTGCAGAAAGTTGGCCGTGGGAGGTGGCTAAGGAAGGATCAGAGGTCCTCACCTCTGATCCTTCCTTTATTTCAATTTCCTTTATTTCCATTAAGTCAAGCCAAGTGTCCACGCCATTGAGATTGTGGTTAGTTGCTTGCAAAGGTAGTATTTGGAGGCTAGCTGACTGAACGAGGTCAAGTAATTTACGGGAACGACTGGAATGTTGGGAAAGGAGATCGGTGTTAAAATCGCCCATGATGATGTGGTGTGTGTACTCTGACCCTAAAGATTCCAGAATAGGCTCGAGACTGGAGAAAAAGTCAACACAAGGGTGACAATAGACGACGCCAAGGACGACTTTAGCCCCCCGACGTCGACCTCGAGAAATAAGTACTCCGCAGATGAAGAAGTTAGTAATGAAGAAGACAAGATTTAAAAAATAAAGGAACTGCGGAGATATATTGCGACACCGCCACCTCTCTTGCCAACTCAGTCGGTACGTACAAGAACGTACCCCGGCAGAGAATAAGAGGTGGAAGAAAGAGAAGTCGGTTTAAGCCGACTCTCAGAGACCAGAATGGCATGAGCGTTACAGTTGGAAAACCCTTCCAACAAATCACTATAGTGACTCGGTATGCTCTGCGCATTTATACGGTTAAACGTTAAACAACGACTGACATCGTTTTGCAAATGCATTCAGCAGGTAGTCACTCAGGGTTCCATCCGCAGAACAGAAACTCTCGTTGTCAGATGAAGAAACTGACTCATTAGCCGACAGATATGTATCAAAGTCCATTATAAAATATGTTTGTAATAAAATATATAAAATAAAAAATACTTATATATAAGCTATATAAAAATGTATTAATTATTAATTATACACGATAACTGAAAAGTAACTGTAAAGTAACAAAAAAAATAGAAAGATAACAAAACGTAATACAAAACATAATAAACAACACAAAGAAAACATTGCAAATAAGATTTCCGAACGTATCCATAGACTAATCACGAACTGTCAAATGTCAAACGTACATACCTCACATTGTGATTGTAACAAAGAAATAAACAAACTAATAGGTAATCATGCATATTCATTGTGACTAGAGTATAGTTGGAAAACAGAGTATAGAAAGTAAAAGAGTTAGAAATAGAGATAGTAGTGAGTTGATACTTAATTTACGCGGCTTAGAGGTCGTGTTCGATTACGCGACAGCCCCGGCGCCACTCTTGCTCGCAGAACCGCTTGCCTGCCTGGGATACTTCTGCAGCAGACTGTCCAGGCCGTCCGAAGTTGTCACCTTATGCCGGGTGCCATCCGACGCCTTTACCATGATGACACCGTCTTGTGTCCAACAGGAACGGATCCCAAAGTGTTGGCGAGCCTCGCTAAAGATAGCCTGCCTGGACCTTGTCAGGAACTCCTTAACTGTCACAAATGTGGCCCTCAGTTTGGTCTTGGCTCTCCAGACTGCAGACCTCAAGTGCATTCCGAAAAAACCAGGCCAGGACTGGACGATGATGATCATTAGTGGACGCACCGATTCTGTGGCATGCAGTAAAGCTATCTGCTGAGATACCTGGAAGATCCATTTTGCGAACCACTTTCAATAGAGACGCCTTAATATTATCCGCAAACTGCTAGTAATTCAGTGTAAATATAGAAACATACCCAGTAAAAAAATTAAAGATTTTACACACGTCGTGTGTGTAAAATCTTTAAAGATCTTTGACAGTCTTTATTCCTTTAAACTATAAAGTTATTCCTAGAAACCTGTGTATAAACAAACAAACCACAGACATAATAATACAATATATTAAGTAAGTCTACCGGTTATGCACGTTCGTTTATCCACACTGATGCTGCTCATAATATTATCCGCAAACTGCTAGTAATTCAATCTAAATATAGAAACTTACCAAGTCAAAAAACAAAGATTCTACACACACGACAACCAAAAATAATGCTCGGAAATCAAACATTACTAAATAATCCAATCAAATCAATACTGCAATCCATAAACTTCCATATAATGTGCTAAGTAAGACTGCCGGTTATCCGTGTCCGTTTATCCGTACCGGTGGCATCGTGCGGATATTGCCCCTCAAATTATCCGTTGACCGCTTGTGATCCGTCGCCCACCACACGTCATGCACCAATGATCATTGGGAACGATGAACTATTGTTACAATTATATGGAATAATAGCTTGCGATTGTGAATTTAATTGAGAATTCGGAGCTGTTAATGATATAGGTTAAGTGGTTACGTTTATTTATGAGCTGGTGTCCGTTATGGACCTTTTGTTGTGGATGTTATTTGTATTAAATGTAACTTTTGTAGTTCACGGTTTTGTAATTTATATACGGTTCATAATAATTATTAAGTATGAAACTATAATATTAATATTTGCACAGTAGGTACTAAATATTTTATAAGGTGTATTTTCTAAAGTAAATTAAGCAAATTGTACATTTGATTTCACACTGAAACACTAGACGAATTTTCTTCAAGATGTGTGTTGTCAAATGGTGTTTTGGAGATAAATGCCAGATGATTTCATGTTACATATAAAGCCATATCTTGAATAACGCAAAAGGTACACTACCATTGTGCTTAATAGAAAATCTAAGAACATAGGCGTTACATATATATAGCTCTGATGACGCCAGCCTATACAATATGAATGTACAAACACACGAAGGTTCACACTATAGCATAACACCAATACAAACACAAAATATCATACTAAGTGGGAGGATAATGGCCTAATTGTTTCGAATTAACGCGCTAAGCACTATCAAGCTGTCAATACTGAGATAGCGTTGTACTAAAGCCGCAGGCGTCCTGATAAAGCCCAACGTGTTTATATAACGTAATCTATATAGCCAGTACGTCACAGCCAATGTGGCACTGATGCCGCGTCCGTTAATGATCATAGAAACTGCTGCAGCGAGTTAATTATTGCTATTGTGCTAGATTATCAAACATGAGTAATTGTAATGTCTATCAGTGATAGTATGAGACCAACATAATGTCTTTGGTCAAACCCAATCGTGAGCCACTGCCTTTTACAAACTGCGTGTTAATTCTTTACTTATCGCTTGTGTGAAGACAAACATCGTGAGGAAATTTGTATATCTGAGGGTTGTCAATAATGTGGGTCCATATTGCCAATATGGACCCCAATAATGTTCTTGAAAGACGTGTGCAGTCTGCCAACCTGATATCTTGGACATGTCTGATGATGGATATTTAATAATAATAATAATATAATAATATTCTACCACATTCACACAACACCATCTAGTCCCAAACTAAACAGAGCTTGTACTATGGGTACTAGACAATGGATAATCATACATATATACTTTTGTTTTTTGTAAATATATACATATTATACATAGAAACAACTAGGCCAAGACAAACATCCATGTTCATGCACACAAATATTTTACTTGAGCGGGAATCGAACCCGCGACTTTCGGCGTAGCAGTCGCTTACACTCCCGCGGCGCCAACCGGTAGTCAATTTCCTTTGTTTTGCAATTTTTATATGTACAGACTCACTTGTATAATTATGACTATTCCCATCTCAACACTTGATAGAGCGTTCGTGGCCGGTTTGATGGCGTAAAAGGTTAAGTGTACCGTCCAGTCATTCCTTAATTTCGTCCTTGTCGATCAGTTAGCACGGACAAGAAGATGACAGTGCCAGGTGTGAGACAAAAGATTGCACCTAAAGAGTTTTAATATAAATGCCAAGTCTAGTAGAAGATAAAACTGATAAGTATAATATTATCATCAAATGCAAAATTTTCACATAAATAATGAATGAATGCATTCATAAATAGTTTAAAAGAATACTAAATTAAAACATCTATAGAAATTACAATAATATACATAAAACACGAAATAATGTAATAAAATAAACCAATAAAATAACCTAAAAGGCTTTCATTAAAATAAAAATATAACACACTATCATGTAGCTTTATGGATGCATAAAATTGGGGATGGCTATGCTTATTTTGCTCTTTGTCGTAGTAAAATCTCCGTGGATTAATATTATTATGTGGCTTTTACGAGTTCCTTATACCTCTTTACCTGATGAACGGTGCTATGAAAGTTTTATTGTAACCCAGATCATCAAAAATTGGATTGCAGGATTTATTTCAAGCTGGATTTGTGAACTCAATCACTTTAATGTAGAAATTGAGATTATTATTATACTTCTGCGCTGAAACTTATGAAAAGACTCGTAATTTATTTGTTTGTTACTGTTTGAATTAAAAAAAAGAGTTTGAAAATTATTGAGTTAATAAAAGGAAGCATCCGGTACCATTCCAGGTCACTCAGAAAGTATTGCGAGAAAAAGTTTTTATGTATGTGAGACTGGCTAGTTAAAATTGATTTAAAAATATGATTACTTATATGTAAAAACAGGTACGTGCTAAATTCAAAACTTCCCTCCACATTTTTTGCGAGCTCATTAAAATTACCGAGTCTCATTGAAAAATGAATTGGCGTCGAGAACATTTTCGCGCTTTCATTTTTACGATTTTAAGTGTCACCAGAAACCGGACGAATCCTTCGATAGACTTCAAATGGCATTCATGGATGAAGGCTCTTCTAAGACAACCGTGTATCGTTGGTATAATGAATTTAAGCGCGGTCGACTAACTTTGGGGGATGAATGAAGAAGTAATCGCCCTTTGACGGCTGTTACGGAAGAAAACGTGCTAGCAGTGAAAAATTTGATCCAACACTATAAACGAGTTACATACCAAGAGATTCAGCATATAATGCAATTTGGATCAGAAAACCTTCACGAGATTCTACACGTGCATCTACGGAGCGGAGGATAGTTTCACGCTGGGTGCTGCAAAACCTCACCGATGTGCAGAAGCAGGCAAGGGTGGAACGGTGCCATGATATGATAGACATATTTGAAGCAGGCTCGTCTCGGCGTGTTTACGACATCGTTACAAGTGATGCATCCTGGATTTATCAATACGATCCAGAAACAAAGCGCCAGTCGACGGTTTGGGTGTTTCAAAATGAATCAACGCCTGCCAAAGTAAAGCCACCTAGAAGCGGGGGGCAGATTTTGATCGCGAGCATTTTCAATTTGACTCGCTACTTGGTGTCAATGCCTTTACGAAACCAAAGAAGCATTAACGCCGGATGGTATACTACCAAATGCTAGGCAGAAGTTTTCTCTGTTGTGAGCAACAAGCGACCAAACACAGGGCTCCGCGGGCTACTGCTCCACCACGATAATGCGCCCGCCCACACCGCAATCAAAACGAGGAACTTCCTAGACTCTCCTTACAGCCCTGACCTAGCATCGTGTGACTTCCTTTTATTCCCAAAAATAAAAAATCTGCTAAAAGGGATACAATTTTCGTCGCCGGATGATGCACTCTCAGCGTTCGAGCAGGCTGTAAACGAGGTGTCTGTGGCGGTTTAGACGCATGAAAATTTGTATAGAAGCTGGTGGAGTAGTGGAGTGGATACTTTGAAAAGATGTTATAAAAATATATTACTTGTCACATTCACAAAATGTTTTATCCAATTGGTTGCTGATACAAATATACTACTGAGCTATAGTGTTCTATTGTTGTAGTATTCGCATGTTTTGCTTTTTTTTCTTTAATTTATTTTGCAATCAGTGACGCCAAGTGTTTTGGCTGTGTCAGCAATCATGGTACCACAAATTGTTAAATTAGATTCTGTTTTTAAAAAAGTGGCATGAGTTTCTTCCAGGCTCTTATCATAGCCGAATCGTCGTTCATAAGCGTTGCTTTTGTAACCTATATGAATAAATGAGGTTGAATTTAAATTTGAATATTTACTTATAGAGCATTTTTTAGTGTCGCAAATCTTTCTGAGTGTCTCACGTATGTTCTCTGAAAAGCTCTTTAACAATACAACAGACTTATTCAAGATTATTTAATGGAATGTATAAGAAGAATTAGTTATCTTTGGTATTGCAATGCATTTTCAAAGATGTTTCTCCTAATGTTTTTAAATAAGATGAGGCTATCTCATTCTATATAGGTACCACCTCTCTGGTGGTAAGGTACCGCTTTTAAATGAAATTACTCTTTTGATAAACTTGCCACTATTCAACCTACTTCGGCTGTTAAGTAGACTGCCGTTCGCTGCCAAAGTAACGTTCGAAGGTCTCATACTGCGATAGTTTGCACATGAGACCTGCGTGTATGATACTTAAAAGTTATATAGTTATAGATATTGTTGTTTTATATTTTTATCATGAATTGGGATTGAACCAACTAGTTATGACTAGGGGTGGAACCTACCCTAGGTTCTAATTTAGGGAGAAAGAGAGACAGACAAAAAAATTACGCAAGTTTCTTTAAGTGGGGGTTTTTTAATTACGGGAGTTTCTGGGGGGGGGTTGGTGTAGGCCTCGGTGGTGCTTGTCTTGCAGTAAGGCACTCGCTTATAAAATGCTGAAATTTAACCGGAACATACACCCAAGTGCGCAGAGTTGGGTTTTGTTATGTGCACCAACAAGTCCAACATACACGTCCACGCTGCCTCCATACTGCCGCCGCGGGATGGAGGTAGGCTCACTGTCACACCTAGTGAGTCGTCCCTCCTGGGCAATGCTACAGTTCTCAGGGCTCTGCACATTCCATCTACCCCTGAACTGCAGTAGCAAAGTATGTTGGGCGAAAGCGAGTCTTAGGCGCTATAACCTAATAAACAGCTAGGGGAGACAACTCTGAAACAAAAACCAGCGTGCAGCCTGAAAAGGCTGCCCCAGACCGTAAGCCTGTGGTCATGTCTCGCAGGAACGGGGGTCTGAGCTTCGCCACTTGGACTGCGAGGAAAGTAACCTCTATAAAAAATCTCCTAATCCTACGGTGTGGTCCGTGCCTATAGGACTTCTTGGCTGAAAGTTAGATCTAGTCTCGAGCGACCCAAACTCGACGTAACAGGCGACCGTCGTTTTATGTAGCCCTCTTCTCGGAATAGGCGTCACCCCAGGAGCGACCTTTATATCGTCCTCACTCGTGGGCACATTATGAATGATCCAAATAAAATCCAAGCAACTCGAAATATAAATCCACCTAAATCTCTAACCCAAGAAATCTTCCACAAAGGATTGTTTGAAAGTTGACCTCGCTCAAACTCGATATCTGAAATTCTTAAAACCACAAGTCAAGAAAATAGTGCTCAAAAACAGCAAGATACACAAAATAATCACACAGAAAATTGGCAAGAAGTACAAAGTAAAAAACGACTGAGGAGCCCAGATGACACCAGGGAACCTTCGAAGCAAACTAAACTAAACACATACTGGCTCTCACAATCAGAACCAATATCTACAACCAACAGCTTCGCGCAACTAGATGTGGAACCGTCTCAAAACCATGGGGAAAAGGTCGTAAAGCCCCCACCAATATATGTGGACAAAGTTGAGAACATACAACCACTCATCAATCTCCTGAATGAATATGCATGTGACAACTTCATAGTTGTCACATGCATGAGTCTTTGAGCTCATGCTCAAAGTGCTAAACAATGACCAGGTCAAAATACAACCAAAGACATCAGACGCCTATAGAGATATAGTTAAGCAATCAGAAATAAAAAATACAGAATTCTACACATCAACATTTTAAGAACATGCATCTATCTACTGATATAGAAGAATTAAAGCAATCTATGGCTGATTTAGGCCATAAGTGTACAAATATTTGGAATATTAAGCAAAGAACATCTAAAAAACCGCTGCCTATGTTCATTGTTGAAGTAGAATCAAACACTTTTAATAAAAATATATACAACATAAAAAGTATCTTAAACTGAAGAATATCATTTGAGCCTCCTCGTCCTAAACGGGAAATACCCTAGTGTGCAAAGTGTCAACAGTATGGCCACACAAAAAGATATTGTCGCCGAAATCTAAAACGCGTTAAATGCGCTGGTGATCATCTACCTAACGAATGCCCGCGTAAAACAAGATCCGATCAAGTTAAGTGTGTACTTTGCGACGGAAACCACCCAGCAAACTATAAAGGGTGTCAGGTCTTTCGGGAACTACAAAATATTAAATTACCTAGCAAGCCTGACCCAGTTGAGAAAAACTTCTTATCTAAACATGGACAGACACGGCAACAGCAAGCGCCACCAAACAATAACACTGATAATCGATTTTAAACTTTCGCGATTTGTATACATCATACAAAATAATTGTGATTATGACAGTAAGATAAGGAATCTGTTAAGTGACACATTAGTATATAAGGCTGTGTCATATAACCCGACCGCCAGAGTGACAAAACGCATTCGAGCCTTAATTAGGGACCATGAAAGCTTATTTACGGAAGAGGTATTTGACCGGTTACATAAAGCTCACATTGTGCAGCCGCCTAAGATGTACGGATTACCTAAAGTACATAAGACTAACGTACCTTTGCGACCGATTGTGAGTCAAATAAATTCACCTACGTATGGTTTGGCGAAACACATAAGCAAGGTACTACAACCGTTAGTAGGCAAGACGCACTCTTTCGTACAGGACTCTCGCCACTTTATTGAAATCATCAAGAGCATGAAAAGGGAACCGGACGAGGTGATGGTGAGTTTTGATGTCGAGTCACTATTCACCAATGTTCCTATTCAAGATTGCCTTGACGTTGTAGAGAGAATATTAAGGGAAAACGGTCTGTCTAACGAATACAGCGTTCTACTTAGGAATTGCTTGAATGGAAACTACTTCCTATATCGTGGACAACATTACCTCTAGATCGATGGAGTGGCTATGGGCAGCCCTATAGCACCGGTAATGGCCAACATCTGGATGGAGCACTTTGAGGAATCCATAGACATGCAGGCGTCAAATGTGAAACTATGGAAAAGGTATGTCGACGATATCTTCTGCATCATGAAGGGCAACAAGCAGGACGTAGAACAATTCGCAGACAAATTGAACTCCATACATCCAAACATCCGATTCACTTTCGAAATGGAGGTAGACGGATCGTTACCCTTTCTCGACGTGAAAGTGACAGTGAGAGATAATGGTACCCTTGGACACACAGTGTATAGGAAACCAACACACACCGACAGGTATCTCAACGCGAACTCACACCACCATCCGCGGCACTTGGATTCCGTTGTGTCCTCGTTAGTGAACAGAGCGTATGACCTATGTGACCCTGAACAATTAAATAGTGAGCTGTCACATGTTCGGGAGGTACTTAGGTGCAATGGATACAAGAAAAACATACTCCGTCGGAAGAGGAATGAGCGTAAACCTGAAGTAAGCAGAGTGCCCGCTTACATGCCGTATCTAAAGGGAGTGACAGACAAAGTTGGAACAGTACTCAAGAAATACTCCATCAAGACTGTATATAGTCCGCTCTCTAAGATAGCACACAATCTGCGTACCCCAAAGGATGTCATTCCTCTCCAAACACCTGGCGTCTACAAAGTCGATTGCAGCTGTGGTAGTTCATACATCGGGCAGACTAAGCGTACAATCGCTGAAAGAGTAAAAGAACATATCGCAGCTGTAAAAAACCGACATATTAATAAGTCGGCGATAGCTGAGCATTTGTTGGAGCCTGGACCAAACCACTGGATAGAACTGCATCAACCACAAGTCTTATCCACCGATCGTCACTATTAGTCCAGGATAGTACGTGAAGCGGTAGAAATCAAGAAATATAACAATTTCAACCGGGAGGATGGATATAGATTATCGGCTACTCGGAATCCAGTCATCAGCAAATGTAAACACCGCCACAGTGATAAATCTCAACAGTGTGTAGACGTCATTAGTGTATTGTGTCGGAGTACCGACATTGCGAACTTAAATAGAGACCAAGTGAGGGTAGGTGCCGAAACCCGCACTTCCACAAGACGGCGCTGAGCTCTCATCAGTCCCTCCGCGACCAAGCTCGGTGCAAGACGAGCGAAACGTCGGAAACAAATAGGTATTTATACCTTAAATAAGTTAAGTTAACGCGATTAAGACCCGATAAATTATTTTGTATGAATAACACTGATAATCAAGTCCTATCACAAGACACTCGCTACAGGGATGCGCTACTCCAACAAAAAGGGAAAATAAAAGCCCATGATGACAAATTTAGCTCTAATGACATGACGCAACTTCTTATAATGATGAAGCAAATTATGGAACAGTTGACCACAATGACTAACCTTATAATAGCCCTCACGACCAGACTTACAAATTCGGCTCCCTCAAAATAGTCATATGGAACGCTAATGGGCTGTCACAACACACTCTCGAGGTGAAATCCTTTTTGACTATGCATGATGTTGACATTCTTATAATTTCTGAAACGCATTTTACAAAAAAGAGCCACTTTATTCTTGACAAGTATAAATTTTACCATACGATACATCCAGACGGCACAGCACATGGAGGAGGTGCAGTAATAATAAAAAACAATATACGACACCACGAGACCGTAAACTACTGCACCAATGAGTTTCAAGTTACGAATATAGTCGTTGATGACTGGACTGGACCTCTCACAGTTTCAGCGGTGTAAAGTCCCCCTAAACATAAAATAAAACAGGATGACTACGAACAACTATTTACCTCATTAGGACACCGATTTGTTGCTGGTGACGATTTTAATGCCAAACACACTTCCTGGGGCTCAAGGATCATTACGCCAAAGGGACGGCAGCTACTCAAAGCTATAGACAGCCTAAATTTTCAGGTAATATCATCTGGAGAACCAACATATTGGCCAACTGATATAAAAAAGACCCCTGACCTAATTGACTTTGTCGTTGTCTAAGGAATAGCAGATACATATTTCACATGTACTCCTAGGTATGAACTTTCATCCGACCATTCACCCGTCGAAATACTGTTAACAAGACGCATACAACCTAGTCTTAAACCATGCCGACTACACAGTCGCAAAACCGATGGGGTAAAATTTCGTGAATATGTAACCGAACATTTGAATTTAAATGTCCCTCTAAAACCGGATGATAACATAGAGGAAGCTATCGAACAGTTCAATCATTGCATCCAACAGGCAGCTTGGCTGGCTACTCCTGAAACTCCAGAAAGATTAAAAGGCGATTGTGAATACCCCATAAAAACTAGGGAACTCATAGCTCAAAAGCGTAAAATCCGCAAACGCTGGCAGCAAACTCAATACCTTGCTGATAAAACGGTGCTAAACTCTCTGACAAAACAATTAAATCACCTATTGAAGAATGACAGGAATCAAAAGGTAGAAGCGTATTTAAAAAGCCTGGATACCACTGCTGCTTCTGATTATGCGCTGTGGAAGGCGACAAAGTATTTGAAGCGTACAATAACAGCTCGACCTCCTCTACGCAAAAGTATCAACACTTGGGCTTATAAGTGTTAGGGATAAGGCACAGACATTTGCAGACCATCTAAAAACTGTCTTTACGCCAAACCCTGACCAGGGATCTAGGCAGAGTAAAACAGTCTACAAAGTCTTGAACCAAATTCACTTAGACATTTAGATCCTCCAATAAAAAGATTCTCTAAATATGAAGTAAAGCAAGCAATTTTTAAACTCAACGAGCATAAGGCTCCGGGATACGACCTGATAACAGCTTAAATATTAAGAGAATTGCCAAATTAAGGAATACTATTCCTGGCGTATATTTACAACTCTATACTTGAAAGAACAGTGGAAAGTAGCACAAATCATAATGGTCCAAAAACCAGGCAAAAGCCCAGAAGAAGTTTCATCTCATAGAATTATAAGCCTGCTACCGATACCGTCAAAAGTAATGGAAATATTATTTCTGAACAGACTAATGCCGAATATAAAAGAAAATAAACTCATTCCCGACCACCAATTCGGCTTTCCACAAAAGCATAGCACTATAGAGCAGGTCCACAGGCTAGTTGAAAATATAAACATTGCATTTGAAAATAAACTGTATTGCACTGGAGCCTTCTTGGACATCTCACAGGCGTTTGATAGGGTCTGGCATGATGGGCTGCTATTTAAAATTCAAAATAATCTCCCAATAAATTATTACCAGTTCATCAAATCATATCTAAAAAGTAGACACTTCATGGTAAAACTAGATGAAGAAGTAACGACACTGCATGAGATCACTGCAGGTGTGCCACAGGGTAGTGTCATGGGCCCTATTTTATACTTACTTTACACTGCGGATCTACCTTCCACAGAAGGAATAATAACCGGCACATTCGCTGATGATACTGCTGTACTGTCTTCGAACGAATCGCCAGATATAGCATCTCAAAAACATCAAAATAGTTTACATGAAATTTCAGCCTGGCTTAAAGACTGGCGCATAAAGGCAAATGAGTCTAAATCCATCCAAGTAACATTTACAACTCGCCGAAATACATGTCCACCGGTAACAATAAATAATGTACCTATTCCCCAAGCTAATGAAGTTAAGTATCTGGGTATATGTATATCTAGATAGAATACCTACATGGAGAAAACATATTTATACCAAGCGACTTGCAATGGGGCAGCAAGTGCGTAAAATGTACTGGATGCTCAGAAGACAGTCCCAACTATCCTTAGAAAACAAATTATTACTATACAAGTGCATAATTAAACCAGTTTGGACCTATGGGCTACAACTGTGGGGAACAGCGGGGAGCAGTTCTAATATCGAAATCTTGCAAAGATTCCAATCAAAAATGCTCCGTATGATATGTGACGCACCATGGTATATGACAAATGACCGGCTGCATCGGGAACTAAATATAAAGACAGTCCGACAGGAAATCAAAGAAAAATTTAAAGTTTATAAAGACAGACTACAAAATCATCCAAACACGCTTGCTAGAGGCCTAATGAGAGAGACAACGTTGCCCCGGAGACTAAAACGACTAATTCCACAAGATCTACTTATATAGATTTATATTAAGGAAACGGGAATGTCAGTGGACGTGTGCCGTACAAGACTGAAATAAATATAAATATGAAACAATTGCTAAATGTCGACAAGACAGATTGCAAGAATAACATACAGAAAAAAAAAGTTTCTTTAAGTGACTCTTAACGGCAGCCTTTTTTGTATGCAGCAGTGACATGTTTATTTTTAAGTATGCCATAATGTCGTATTTAAGGCTCGTTAAATCTGTAAAATTTTAAGTTACGACTCCTTTAGCTTTAATAGCCGAAACATTGTGGTAATCGGCGGATATATACCGTGTTTTGTGTACGATTTTAATTTTACGCTTGCACAATTATAATAAATTTACCACACGTCATATGTTGATGAATTTTGTTACGTTGTACAATTTTAATTATGTTATTATTTAGAATGCTTTTTATTTGATAGAGAATAATGCAAATGAACTACACTACTGGCAAAAAATAATTTTTGGGCAATTTTCAACAGGCTGTAACTTCGACAGAAATAGTCGTACAGGAAATAAAAAAAAAAGAAATTGTAGCTCCAAGTGTCCAGTTTTTGGTTTAGAATTTTAAAATTTTGTATCCTCCGCGGTTTTTGAGTAATTGTAGATAAACCAGCAACAAAAAAAAATCAATTTTGTAAAGTTTTTATTTTTTGTCTACGGGCGCGGAATTTTTTTTTGCCGAGATAATATCTCGGCGAGAAATGGATGTATCATGGTGTATAAAAAACAAATCAAAGCTTTATGAACAACATATCCGACTCTTATAGTGGTTAATCTAAAATAAAAATTTTCCTCGCCAGTAGACAAAAAAAAAAAAAATTGTTTTTTTTTGTTGCTGGTTTTTCTACGATTACTCAAAAACCGCGGAGGTTACAAAATTTTAAATTTTAAATCCAAAAACAAGACACTTGCAGATACAATCTGATTTTTGTTTTATTTCCTGTATGATCATTTCTCTCGAAGTTACGGCCTGTTGGAAATTGCCCAAAAATGTTGGATGATTTTTTGATCCCTTAATTTTTCCGTTTAGTATATTACGAACAAATTTTGAAGAAATCGTCATCACATAATCCCGATCTGGAGAAAACTGTCCGATATGTAATAAAAAAAATTACGAGTGTTGTCAGTCTTTTGCAATCTTAATAAAGTGTTTATTCATTGTTACACAATTATTTGTTGTATTAATGAAAGAAATATCGGAGAGTTAAAATTGAAAAATCTATGACCAACTTTGTAATTTATTGTTAATTTATTGATGACATCATTCAGACTTGCTTAACACAATAATTTGAATATTGTTATGATGATGTCAGAAATAACTGTCAGTGTTAATATCATGGGAATATTAAAATACTTGTAGATACCTAAAATTTACACTTTTGAAAGCTTCCTTAAAGAAAGGAAAAATTAAATTTTCGAATAAACAGTCTTTGGCAATTAGGAGATTGTGAAAGACTCAACTGTTGGATAAAACAGGTTCACTTGCCAAAAATCACAGCTAAAATTGCCAACGTTTGCCGACAAACCATTTCGCTAAGACAAACAGAAAAAAATCTAACAAAACTATCGAACTCGCACGTAAGCTGACGTTCGGCTGGACGTATGCCAAGTAGTAGTTTCTGTTCAATTCTCGATTTTCGGCGTTCATAAAACGTCGAACCAATGCGACATCGCACCCTCTCTGTCGGCACGAATAAAAACACCCACTAAACTGACATAAAGACAATCTTTGTCAGAAACAAAATGGAGATATTCTTTTTGAACGTGGTCGGCTATGTCATGGAAGGTTTTATAAAAATGCAAATGTACCGCAACGTATTGCCGCCAGTCTGTGTCTGCACTTAGTATTCCTTCATTAAATGTAAATTATTTATCACGCTCTTTTGACTCGTTCACCGTTAGTTATTAAAGCATACAATAGTGCCATCAGGCCGACATCCGCTGTAATTTTACATTCAAATATCAACTTTATCATGTTATCCGTTAGTTGTAGTGTAGCCTGCAGTCTCTCTGGATTATTACGCACTCAAAAATGTACTTACTTTTCATTTTATTTGTCACATCCGCAGTATTTTAATTAAAACAATACTTGTACTGTGTCATCATGTTTATCATAATATTAAAAAAAACAGACTGCACTCCGTTTTAATACATATTTTTGAAACAAAAATGTTTGAGTAGTTATGACATTCTGTTTGAAGCTGTTTGCCTGTGATGTTTAGTTCACAAAACCGTATTAGTAGCAGCTATTGTAATTTATAATATAGAGTTTAGACGAACATCATTTTATTCATTAGATATTACTAGAAAGTTACTTAGATGCGGCCTTCATTTTTTATTGCCACATAACTGGTAATATTAATTCCTAGTTTGAAACTAGTTTGTCCTGACCATGTACATCCACCATAATCTTACCAAATTAAGACGGCAAATTATCGCAATGACCTTGCTCGCCATTCAATAACCGAGATTTATCAATTGTTCTACTTCACTACTCTTTCAAGACAACGATTTTATAATAATCTGCATACAATACATACATACAATTCTTGCATTACTGTCTGACCGACAGACAACGCACAACCGAAACTACAGAGCATAAGAACCTGATTATTTTTCTTAGATCGTAGGGTTGCACTAAAAAGCGTTTTCCCAAAATTACCATGGGATAGCGAAGATAATAAAAAAAATGTGTAGGCGTAGCTGCGGAAATTCTCTAGTATTTTATAATAATTATTTTCAATAAAAAGTATACCAGTTACATAAATATCAATCAGCTTTATCGTAATCCTTTGGTGTTTAATACAGTGACGGATTATAATTATTATTTGTATTACGTCGAAATTGGGATTTCTAAGTAATAAGCATTATCAGTAGTAGGTAGATTAAATATTTACATTTAACTAGCAGACCTACACATATTATTATGGCGTACTAGTTTATACAATAGTGTCATGGATTAATAGTGTTGTGGGTTATATCTTAATATTTGTTGATCTACAAATGATTACCTAAACTCTTACTTTTGTTTATACTTCGTGTTATTTGATTGAATTTTTGTTACATCTTCAGTGATATTGAATAAGAGGATAGCTGACAACGGTACAAAAAATAATGTTATAGTCCCCTTGTAAGTCTTGTTCTTTTAAAATATAAAATTATGATTTCAAGATTGAGGTATAAATATTTTAATTGAATTTCATATGTTATACAATTATGTCGAAAGGTAGAGATTGACATCACTAGTAGTACGTAAAACATGCGTCAAATCTCAGAATATACAGAATAGCAACTGTGTATTTTCAAAGGCCATCAATCTTTGCAAATACACCGTGTATTATGTGCAGTATTTGTATTTTCCATTTTGTCCAAAATCAATTCGTCCATATGGCAGAGCTATGTGTTCAATATTATGCAGCAGACACTTCACAATCGCGTTACATCAACTTCATACTTTACCGCACCTGCATCTCAACCGCAGTAATATTTCATCCTTTTTTATCACAAGCGATTGCATAAGTACGACTAGTATTATTTTTCAATGACAAAGGTTTGCATTCTGAATAGCAAAAGCGGTGAATCTCACTTTTTCAAGAGGCTAGGGTCGTTTCGTTTATCGATCTTGTATCGAGAACGCGCTACGAATCCCAATCGAATTTTCGATAAAATTTCTGAGATAGATATCTTTTTTCCTTGTGTATATTTTTTCGTTGCAACACTTGGAATGTAAACATTTTGATTAGATGACTTTATCAATTGCCTGATTTTATTTATAGGAGCTATAGTCCAACGTGCAATGTGTGTTGTGGGTGAATGCTTTTGTGATAGATGGCTGAGAATATCAATTCTGCTTATAGGAAGGTAAGTTGTTTCTGGAGAAACGATGAGACCGTAAATTGATTTGTTTCTATTCCCTTTCATTAATATCATCAGAATAATAAGTAGAGTTGAATATATTAATTAAACGATGCTACTATTGTCGTTAAAGGTAATTTACATATACGTAACGAGTAATTCTCTTTTAAATGTTGCGTAGTAAACTACAAGGAATCAATAAAGTCTCGATATAATTATTCATTCAAATTCAAAATTTTAAATTCAAAATTCAAATTCAAAATATTTATTGTGTAACATAGGTAGGTACATAAGTTGGAATTTTTGGTTATTTGAACATGCCATGTCCCGCCATTTAGGCATACAATAATTAGGTACATTTATTCTATCATAATATTATAGAATGCTAGCTGTTTTATTTGCACATTATAGATGTGCAAATAAAACAGCTACGTATGCGTTTGCTGATCTGAGATCCCGGATTGGCTTCCCAGGTCGGGCAAAAGTGTAACTGAGTTTTTCTGAATTCTCAGTAGCAGCACGGATTCTGGTGATGTCCCGGTAACAGCAATAGGATCGTCACCTATTACGTGGGACCTAAAAAAAATTCATGGTGAAATGTGAGTCTAATATTTCACCTCTGCCTACCCCTTACCTAGATTTGGAGTGTACCCCGTAACTAGATTTGGAGTGTCGCTTTGTTCTGGTTTTAGATTATGTGTATTTAGAAAGAGGGTCTTTTGGGCTAAGCTTTGTATTGATGTTAGGAGTTTTAGTTTTAGTTGATGGTGACTTGGTACAATATAAAGAACTGTGTTAGTGGTAAAAACTATCTTATAATATTTAAAGTTCAGTTTTAAATTTTTTTGGCTGGTTAGCTATGTATAGCTGATTAACTAAGTGTTATTTTATTTTTATTGACTCACACTTGGATCCCTGAAGGGTTAGGTATAATATTACAACCGCATTTCCCCGTGTTATTAATTTGTAGGTGCCAGGTAATAGGGGGCGAACCTAAACCTATGGCCATTGATGAGCACTTTACCAGGATTTGTGCTCTTTTATCCGACCCGGGAATCGAACCCTGAAGTTCCTGATCAGCAGACGTATACGCTATCCACTGGACCACGGAGAAACACTTTATATTGACAACTGTGCAACTGTTACCTTGTAAATGAAATATAAAGTGTTTATTCATTGTTACACAATTAATTGTTGTATTAATGAAAGAAATATCGGAGAGTTAAAATTGAAAAATCTATGACCAACTTTGTAATTTATTGTTAATTTATTGATGACATCATTCAGACTTGCTTAACACAATAATTTGAATATTGTTATGATGATGTCAGAAATAACTGTCAGTGTTAATATTATGGGAATATTAAAATACTTGTAGATACCTAAAATTTACACTTTTGAAAGCTTCCTTAAAGAAAGGAAAAATTAAATTTTCGAATAAACAGTCTTTAGCAATTAGTAGATTGTGAAAGACTCAACTGTTGGATAAAACAGGTTCACTTGCCAAAAATCACAGCTAAAATTGCCAACGTTTGCCGACAAACCATTTCGCTAAGACAAACATAGAAAAAAATCAAACAAAACTATCGAACTCGCACGTAAGCTGACGTTCGGCTGGACGTATGCCAAGTAGTAGTTTCTGTTCAATTCTCGATTTTCGGCGTTCATAAAACGTCGAACCAATGCGACATCGCACCCTCTCTGTCGGCACGAATAAAAACACCCACTAAACTGACATAAAGACAATCTTTGTCAGAAACAAAATGGAGATATTCTTTTTGAACGTGGTCGGCTATGTCATGGAAGGTTTTATAAAAATGCAAATGTACCGCAACGTATTGCCGCCAGTCTGTGTCTGCACTCAGTATTCCTTCATTAAATGTAAATTATTTATCACGTTCTTTTGACTCGTTCACCGTTAGTTATTAAAGCATACAACAGTGCCATCAGGCCGACATCCGCTGTAATTTTACATTCAAATATCAACTTTATCATGTTATCCGTTAGTTGTAGTGTAGCCTGCAGTCTCTCTGGATTATTACGCACTCAAAAATGTACTTACTTTTCATTTTATTTGTCACATCCGCAGTATTTTAATTATTACAATACTTGTACTGTGTCATCATGTTTATCATAATATTAAAAAAAACAGACTGCATTCCGTTTTAATACATATTTTTGAAACAAAAATGTTTGAGTAGTTATGACATTCTGTTTGAAGCTGTTTGCCTGTGATGTTTACGTTCACAAAACCGTATTAGTAGCAGCTATTGTAATTTATAATATAGAGTTTAGACGAACATCATTTTATTCATTAGATATTACTAGAAAGTTACTTAGATGCGGCCTTCATTTTTTATTGCCACATAACTGGTAATATTAATTCCTAGTTTGAAACTAGTTTGTCCTGACCATGTACATCCACCATAATCTTACCAAATTAAGACAGCAAATTATCGCAATGACCTCGCTCGCCATTCAATAACCGAGATTTATCAATTGTTCTACTTCACTACTCTTTCAAGACAACGA
Organism: Euclidia mi; assembly: GCA_944739405.2. NCBI lineage: Eukaryota > Metazoa > Arthropoda > Insecta > Lepidoptera > Erebidae > Euclidia > Euclidia mi. The sequence continues at coordinate 33,888,832 of OX123184.2, forward strand.
TTTTATAATAATCTGTATACAATACATACATACAATTCTTGCATTACTGTCTGACCGACAGACAACGCACAACCGAAACTACAGAGCATAAGAACCTGATTATTTTTCTTAGATCGTAGGGTTGCACTAAAAAGCGTTTTCCCAAAATTACCATGGGATAGCGAAGATAATAAAAAAAATGTGTAGGCGTAGCTGCGGAAATTCTCTAGTATTTTATAATTATTATTTTGATATGAAAAGTATACCAGTTTCATTAATATCAGTCAGCTTTATCGTAATCTTTGGTGTTTAATACAATGACGGATTATAATTATTATTTGTATTACGTCGAAATTGGGATTTCTAAGTAATAAGCATTATCAGTAGCAGGTAGATTAATTATTTACATTTAACTAGCAGAACTACACATATTATTATGGCGTACTAGTTTATACAATAGTGTCATGGATTAATAGTGCTGTGGATTATTTTTATACCCGGTAGAATATTTGTTGATCTACAAATTATTACTTAAACTCTTTTGTTTATACTTCGTGTTGTTTGATTGAATGTTTGTTACATCTTCAGTGATATAGAATAAGAGGATAGCTGACAACGTACAAAAAATAATGTTATAGTCCCCTTGTAAGTCTTGTTCTTTTAAAATATAAAATTATGATTCAAGATTGAGTTGTAAATATTTTAATTGAATTTTATCTGTTATATAATGATGTCGAAAGGTAGAAATTGATATCACTAGTAGTACGTAAACATGCATCAAATCTCAGAATATACAGAATAGCAACTGTGTATTTTCAAAGGCTGACGGCCATCAATCTTTGCAAATACACAGGTTATGTGCAGTTTTTGTATTTTTCGTTTCGTCCAAAATCAATTCGTCCAAATGCCAGAGCTACGTGTTCAATAATATGCTGCAGACACTTCACAATCGTGTTACATCAACTTCATACTTTACCGCACCTGCATCTCACCCGCAGTAATATTTCATCCTTTTTTATCACAAACAATTGCATAAGTACGACTAGTATTATTTTCCAATGACACAGGTTCGCATTTCGCAAGAAATCACATGTAGGCATATGACCTCAGCTCGCCTCAAACACTTTAGTAATGATGTTGCTGCCAAGATTGCCAGTATTGACTTAACCGTTGATGATCCTGATGAATTATATAAATGCTTATTTTAAATTATTAATGAAGAGTATAATAAAACATTTAAACAGAAGACTTTTGCAAGGAGCATAAAAGTAAATTTTTGTGATTGGGCAACATTAGGTATATACAAAAGTAGAGCTAGGTTGTGTGATCTATGTGGTATGAAGAAATACAAATTTAATCCTGAATTTATTCAATATGTTAAAAATTATTTAAAGGTTTTCAAGAAGACATGTGCTTTAGCCAAATCCTTATATTTAAGCAATCAAATCAAAGAATCCAAGAACAAAATTAAAATTACTTGGAGCATTATTAACAATGAGACTGGTCGAGCTAAATTGGTAGATAACAATTATGAATTAAAATTTAATGGTGAAATTATTACTGGGAAAACTGATGTTGCTCAGACATTTAACAATTTCTTCATAAACATTCCATTGAACACAACCAGCTATCTAGATTCATGTCCAAGCAAAGCAGAAATGTTGGTTAGGGGCAATGTGAATGAGTGTGATGTGCTTTTTAATTTTAAATATATTGACACCAATGACATACTAAAGGTATTCAATTCAAGACGCTAAACATTAAAAAATCTGTTGACTTATGGGGCATTTCTGTTAAACTTGTTCAACAAATGGTTTCTAGCTTAGCTCCATATTTAGCTGCAATATTCAACAGATGCGTAGATACAGGGGTATTTCCTGACCTAATGAAACACATTAAAGTGATACCATTATTCAAAAAGGGATCCAAGAGTGACCCTAGTAATTTTCAGCCAATTTCTATCTTGCCTGCTATTAGAAAATTTTTTAAAAAGATTATTTTGCATTAATTAGAGGGCCACTTTCACACAAATAATTTATTTTACAGTGAACAGTATGGCTTCACTAAGGGTCGCTCCACCGTTGATGCCGGTGTAACTTTGTTAAAGCATATTTTTAATGCTTTGGAAAACTCGAAGGATGCCATTGGTATTTTTTGTGACCTATCAAAGGCGTTTGAGTGTGTGGAACATAATACACTTTTACGTAAATTGAAACTTTATGGTATTAGAGATACCGCACTCAATCTTGTTGCCAGCTACCTTAGAGATAGAATTCAGTATGTAGATGTTAATGGGAGTAGGTCTCTAGGTTTGCCAGTGGGAATGGGCGTTCCACAGGGCTCTATTCTCGGTCCATTTATTTTTAATATATATTAATGATTTGCCGTTCCTTGTTCAAAATGTATGTGATATTGTTTTGTTTGCTGACGATACGTTACTATTTTTTAAAGTTGATCGCAATTCAAGTAACTTTGATACCGTCAATAACCCTCTTGCACATGTATTAGATTGGTTTTCGACAAATAATTTGGTACTCAACCCTTGCAAAACCAAATGTGTTAAATTTTCTTTGCCTAATATCAAAAGTGTTTCTACTAATATAATTTTAAATAAGGAAACAATTTAACTAGTCGAATCAACCGTATTCTTAGGTGTAATTTTAGATTGTATGCTTCAGTGGGGCGCCCAAATATCCTGTCTCGCAGTAAAACTTAGTTCTGCAGCGTTTGCAGTTAGAAAAGTTAGGGAATTCAGAGATATAGATACTGCTAGCCTAGTTTACTTTAGTTATTTTCACAGCGTAATGTCTTACGGTATAATGTTATGGGGTACAGCTGCTGATATACAGACTATTTTTGTCATTCAAAAGAGGGCCATACGTGCAATTTAAAAGTTAGGTGCTAGAGATTCTTTACGTGATAAATTTAAAGAAGTAGATATATTGACAGTTGCATCGCAATATATATATGCTAACTTAATGTACATTAAGAAAACTTAATTCTATACCGCAAAAATAGTGATTTGCACAAAGTGAACACAAGGAATAAGCATAAACTGGTGGGAACTAATTACCGTCTACATAAAGTTCAGAACTCATTTGCGGGGATTGGTATACGATTTTACCTCTTGCAATAATGAATTTACCCATGCACAAATACAAACGGTCAATTAGGAACTTTGTTTTACAAACGGGGTTATTACACTATTAAGGAATTTTTAAATGATAAGACACCATGGGGATAGGCTTAGGCTTGTTTAACTCAAGATTATTTTATTTTCTGACCGTTTAATATAATTGTTATATAAATTTGTTAAATTCTAGTTTTGATAAGTGAGATGTTGAGTGGAGGTGCCTCGTGAACACATGAATTTTGCAGGATTTGGATATTTTTAAAATTTGTTGAATGTAGTTAAACATTATTTATCCCTGATCATATTATCATTGTTCACTTGTCACCTTCATAAAATTCTTTCTACATTTGCATTCCTGTACGCGTTCCACTAATTTATGATAATAATAACGATCTCGAAAATGGAGGTAATTGGCGGTCATGGTCAGTATATACAATAGATTGTTTCTTACTGCCGGTTCGTATACCGTTTTCGTAATGCTCACTAAAATGTCATTTCTTGTGGTGGCATCGTGTGTCGGGTCAGCCCTGTTCCTCTAATATGGCGAGAGGGATGATGGCTGGTACATGCATCATACTCGTGAACGGGTGCTACTTGCGATGACTGGTCGATGATGGTCTTGCGGGCTGGTATTACATTTTAATATTTACTTGCATCCTTTCCATCATGGTTCTGATCACTTTCGTGGATTGCCTGCATTATTAGGTGTACATAATGTAAATGAATGCTCCTGTTTCACCCTGTCTATTCTGAGGAGGCTAATTTTCAATACTCGAGCTATAGATAGATCTGTAGATTTTAGATTCGTGTTTGACATAATTTGTATGAAGCTTATGTCAAAAACTGTCAAAAACGAATCTAAAATCTACATATCTATCTATAACTCAAATATTGAATTCCATAGTAAATGAACATCAAAATTAAAATTAAGAATTATGCTTGACTATTATTATGTACAGTAAATATATACAAGTGATATAGAAGGTGTAACAGTTGCAGCACCTTACTAAATGTAAATTATGTGTATTATGCAAAACCTGGCGCTGAAAAAGAGTGACCGTGAGTTTTATTGCCCATTCTTTCTCATGGTTCTACGCCGTTGCTTTGCGAACGTGGCAGCAAAGAGTCTTTAAGTAATTATTTTATGAATTTATTATTTTGACGTTCATAAGCGTCATATTGTGAGCCAAATAAATAAAGGATTTTGACTTTGACTTTGACATTCTGAATAGCAAAAGCGGTGAATCTCACTTTTTCAAGAGGCAAGGGTCGTTTCGTTAATCGATCTTGTATCGAGAACGCGCTACGGATCGCAATCGAGTTTTCGATAACATTTCTGAGACAGATAACTTTTTTCCTTGTGTATATTTTTTCGTTGCAACACTTGGAATGTAAACGTTTAGACGACTTTATCTATTGCCTGATTTTATTTATAGGAGCTATAGTGCAACGTGTAGTGTGTCTTGTGGGTGAATGCTTTAATGATAGATGGCTCAGAATATCAATTCTGCTGATAGGTAGGTAAGTTGTTTTCTCGAGAAACGATAAGACCGTAAATTGATTTGCTTCTATTCCCTTTCTTAGAAATAATATCATCAGAATAATAAGTAGAGCTTAATATTTCAAGGAAACGATGCTATAGTAGCATCGTTTCCTTGAAATATTAAGCTAAAGTTAAAGCTTATTTACGTATACGTAAGTAATAATTCTCTTTTAAGTGTTGCGTAGTAAACAACAAGGAATCAATAAAGTCTCGATATAATTATTCGTTCATTCATATTTTATTTGCACATCTATAATGTGCAAATAAAACAGCTACGTTCGCGTCTGCTGATCTGAGGTCCCGGATTGGCTTCCCAATCCGGGACCTCAGATCAGCAGACGCAAGGTCGGGCAAAAGTGTTACTGAGTTTTCTGAATTCTCAGTAGCAGCACGGAGTCTGGTGATGTCCCGGTAACGGCAATAGGATCGTCCCCTATTACGTGGGACCTAAAAAAATCATGGTGAAATGGGAGTCTAATATTTCACCTCTGCCTACCCCTGCGGGGATACAGGCATGAGACTATAAAAAAAATAAACAACTTGTTCACATTTATTTTATTAATCTAAATACATCAAGTTAGCATTCATCGTGGATTGGTTACTCAAGGATACTTTCCCTTCGAAAACCACAAACGACTCGTCTGCTCCTAAACAGCTTTCCAATCACTTTGGACAAAATGTTAATTTAATAGTAAATGCTTCGCGCCCATACCTACTTGAAACAAAATATCAAAATAGTTTACAACATAATGCACTATCTGTTCATAATTTACTTTAACAGTACGTGCTCCAAATTCCGTAAATAAAACCGCTAAGTAACTGTGAAGCTCGTACGCGGAAATGCAGATATGAGCGATACGAGAATAGCTTAGTATGCAGTAGCTATGTTTAGTTGCCCGTATTCGCCTGCGGTTAAGATAAGGGTGCTGTGCGGATTTCCTCTCATGCGAGTGTCGCGAGTGGATAGGCTGCTTAAGATGCGAAAAAAAATACTAGCAATTTAAAACATTAACCCTCCTCGCTTAAAAAGGCAACCTTCATACTTTTAATAAATACATCGATTCAACTCTCTTTTATTCTCTATAAACTAAAACAGTCTAATTCGTCTTAGAAAATTACCAAAGATAACGTCTCAAAGAAAACTGTAAAGAGAATGCCGGCATGTCTAACTAAGTTTAAAAAAACCGATATCTTAAGCAGCATATCCACTAGAGCAATGAAGAGCGGAGCTGTGTTAAAAGAAATCTACAAAAACACCGCAGCGGAGGTTTCTAGCATTTCTTCAAGTTGTATTGACACAGCTCCGCTCCAGTGAACACGCAGCCTGTCTTTATTCTGCCCACACGGCATTGAACCGCAAATTTTATAAAACGTTTTAGTTTAAGTTTCGCAACAATTTCCTCTTCAGGCATTACCCGAAACACGTTACCTTATCTATTATGATATAAAATAGAAATGATTCCGAAGTAGTTCGTTCCCTTGCAATCCAGTCAGATAAGCCACCGCCGCGTAAGTTTGCTACATAAATTATACGTCAATTGTGAGAAGAATTTACGAAGGAAAACAAATATTTGAAATTGTTGGATTAAGATTGAGACAAGAGACTCTCCAGTTGTGTAAAGCACTCAAATTGGTTCCATGGATGACAAATTGGTCCAAGAGAGGCAATTATGAGTTTGATGTAATTAAGTTCTAGTGTAGGTCGTTTGATAAGGCAGAAAATGTAAATGTAAACTTAAAAAATGTTATGTATACTTTTTCAAATATTTTGCACAAATAACCTAAGTTTTGATGCGTCAGGATCACAACATTTTAACAGATTTGGCAAAGTTGAGCATCACTTCCAAGGACACCACTTTGGATGGGTGTGAATTTTACAACAAAAATGCTGCAGAACCTGCTTTTATATAGTCCACAAATTAAGCAATATTTAAATCTTCTGGTAGTATAAATAAGTCTTTTATTTTGCTACTAAACATAATAATATTTACATGGCCTCTTCAAACGTCTGTTAGGCAACAGCGTTTTAGAATTTCAAATTACCTACCAAAGTAAAACAGGTAAGAAACTTTCTCAAATAAGATATCCAATTTGGGGAGACCCCACTTAAAACCGTATAAAGCCCGATAAAAAGGTCTAATTTAATTTAAAGAGAATTTACTTTTATTAGGAATCAATAGAATCCGCGTATAGTAAAAAGGCACTTCGAACATAATCTTGCGGATTGGTGAAATTCAATTTTCTGGTTGCACTGAAAAAATAATAAGCTATACGATCGATATTTGATAAAAAAAATTTATCATTTTTACAAGTTTGTTGATTAAAAATGGCGGTGGACTTGCAAGTGGGAGTTTTAAACTACAAATTTTAAACGGTATAGCCGTACAATCAAATACGGATGTTATGGTATTATTACGTCATGTACCTGATAGGCAGCGATAGCCTAGTGTAGATACCAACAGACTGCCATGCAAAGGGATATCGGATTCAAATCCACGGCGCCCACCGCTTACTTTTCGGATTTATCAGCGTATGGAATTGTTAATCATCGCTTGCCCAGTGCCTCAGAGCGAATGTTAAGCTCTCTGTTCCGGCTGTCATTTATTCCTATAAACTATAATGTTATTCCTAGAAACCTCAGTATAAACAAACAGACCACAGACATAATAATATAATGTATTAAGTAAGTCTACCGGTTATGCACTTTCGTTTATCCACACTGATTCTGCTCCTAATATTATCCGCAAACTGCTAGTAATTCAGTCTAAATATAGAAACATACCCAGTCAATACAAATAAAGGTTCTACACACACGACGACCAAAAAAGAAGCTCAGAAATCAAACATAACTAAATAATCCAATCACATCAATACTGCAATTCACAAATAACACATCACTTCCGCCGGTTACCCGTGTCCGTTTATGCGCACCGGCGTCATAGTGCGAATATTGGCCCTCAAATTATCCGTTGACCGCTTGTAATCCGTCGCCCACCACACGTTATGCACCAATGATTATTGGGAACGATGAACTATTATTACAAGTAGAAAGAAAGAAGGAAGAAAGAAAGAAAAAGCATTTATTTCTAACAGACAAAAGACATGAAAAAAATAAGTCAATGTGACAAAAGGACTACAATATACAGGTATAAATATGTACTCGCCTGTCGTCTGCATAGAAATATGAGGCCAGTTCAGCATATTGCCGGACACAGGTGCCCGGCGCTGGTTTTCAACTGGCTCCTCAGTAGACGCGGATGTCAAAACCAATGAACAATATTACTAACTATAAAATAATTATTAATATAAAACATTATATGGAGTAATAGCTTGCGATTGTTAATTTAATTGAGAATTCGGAGTTGTTAATGATATAGGTTAAGATGTTAAGTTTATTTATGAGCTGGTGTTCGTTATGGACGTTTTTATGGATTTTATTTGTATTAAAATTATATTTTGTAGCTCAATATTTCGTAGTTTATATACTGTTCATAATAATTATTAGGTATAACTATATTACTTAGATTTGCATTGTACTAAATTATTTATAGGGTGTATTATCTAAAGCAAAAAAAAGCAAGCAAAAAGTTAATTTAAAACAAGCTTAAATTTGATTACACACTGAAACATTCGACGAATTTTCTTCAAGATGTATATTGTCAAATGGTGTTTTGGAGGTAAATGCCAGATGACATCTTGTTCCACGTAAAGCCATATTTAAACTACCATTGTAGCTAATAGAAAACCTAACAGAACATCGGCAACAGAACATGACAACATACATATTAATGTACAAACACGAAGCTTCACACTACAGCATTACACCAATACAAACACAAAATATCATACTAAATGGCCTAATTGTGTCGAATTAACGCGCTAAGCACTATCAAGCTGCCAATACTAAGATAGCGTTGTACTAAAGCCGCAGGCGTCCTGATAAAGCCCAACGTGTTTATATAACGTAATCTATATAGCCAGTATGTCACAGTCCATGTGGCACTGATTCCGCGTCCGTTAATGATCATAGAAACTGCTGCAGCGAGTTAATTATTGCTATTGTGCTAGATTATCAAACGTGAGTAATTGTAGTGTCTATCAGTGATAGTAGGTATGAGACCAACATTATATCTTAATAAAATCCCGAACGAATGCCACTGATTTATCGAAGCTATCTGAGTGTTAATTTGGTAATTAACACTCAGATCGCTTGTGTGAAGACAAAAATCGTGAGGAAATCTGCATGTCTAAGAGTTCTCCATAATCTTCTTGAAAGACATGTAAAGTCTGCCAACCCGTAGTTGACTAGCGTGGCCACTTATGACCCAACCCTTCACATTATCTGAAGACGCACGTGCCCAGCAGCTGAAGGTGATGGGTATTTCTTATGTTTTGAAATTCTTATATGTTCAGACTCACTTGTTTGTGACTATTTCCATCTCAGCACTGGCTGGTCATTCTCTGTACTTTCCGCCTAGTACTATCCCTCCCATTCACAGCAGCTATCACGAACAGAAGGATGACGGTGCCAGGTGGCAGAAATAAGATTTTCTCTTAAAAGTTTAAATGTAAATGACAAGTCTAGTAGAAGATAATACTGATAAGTATAATATTACCATTTAGTAATATTTTACATTGCAAAATCTTCACTTTAATAGATACATTCACTCAATCATTCATCAAATTAAAAAAACTATGGAAAAATTACAATGATATTCATAAAACATCAAATTATGCTACCAAATAACATAAAATAAAGTTATAAAATAACCCAAAAGGCTTTCATTAAAATAAAAATATAACGCACTATCATGTAGCTTTATGGATGCATAAAATCGAGGGTGGTTATGCTTATTTTGCTCTTTGTCTTAGTAAAATCTCGGAGGATTAATATTATGTGGCTTTTACGAGTTCCTTATACCTCTTTTACCTGATGAACGGTGCTATGAAAATTTTATTGTAACCTAGATCATCAAAAATTGGATTGAAGGATTAATTCAAACGGGATTTTTGAGAACTCAATCACTTTTGAAATTGAAATTGAGATTTTTCTTATACCTAAGTACTTCTGCGCTGAAAATGATGATAATGATTATATTTAATTTTTACTGATTCAATTTGCTCGAGTGCAACTGAGTTGAAAGAGTAAAGAAATACTATGTTCTCTGATAAATGCAACAGTAAACCACACTTCTAATAGTCTTTTAGGAAAGAATGAGAAGAGTGCCTTCACTTTGGTACTGCAATGCATTTTCAGAGTCAGATGTTCATGTATGATGGTGTGATCTTTCTAATCGTAGACCTGTCCTATTTGAGATGATTCGGGTATGCAGCCGCTTCTCGAGTGATGAAGTGCACTTAGCTACATCCGTGGTATGGACATTCTTTAGCACCTCACCTCAATAGTCAAGAGGTCAGTGGTTAGAGTCAGCTGTGAGGCCCAGATTTCAATTGTTATTACTCATTTGATACGATTACCACTATTAAACCAATTTCGGCTGATTAACAATAAGCAACGTTAGAAATTCTCATGTTGCGAAGGTTTGCACGTGGAAGCTGTATGTGAATAACATCTAGTAATATCTTATTGGTCGATTGTACTTAAAAAGGTTGTTATTTAATATTTTTATCATGGGTTCGGATTGAAACAACAAGATTTGAGTAAAGGAGAGAGAGAAAAAGAGAGAAAATAATTACGTAATATTTTAAAATGACCCTTAAAGGCAGCCTTTTTTGTATGCAGCAGTGACGTGTTTATCATTTAGGATGCCATCATTTCGTATTTAAGGGTCGTTAAATCTGTAAAATTTTAAGTTATGACTCCTTTAGCTTTAATAGTCGAAACATTGTGGAAATCAGCGGAATATACCGTTTTTTGTAAACGATTTTAATTTTACTCTTGCACGATTATAATAAATTTACCTCACGTCACATGTTAAAAAACTTTGCAAAACACGAAGTAAAAATATAGTTCATACTCCAACCAAAAATTCGAAAAACGCAGTCTTATTCAAACAATGATCGCCAATGGAACATTTAAACTGGACTCCTGGTTGACGCATTTTGCTCTTAACCTGCTCAGTTTCTTTAAGCTAGGACATTATTCAGTCAGCATATTTACCGCGTCCTCACCTGCTGACTAATTGCTAAGGCTCGTTAACTGGATTTAAGTTACGATCTGGTTTCGTAACATTTAACGAATTCAGTCCCAGTTAGTTAGTCCGTACGTGAATATGAGCTTTGCGAAGTCCATTGTTGGACTTAAATGGTTTAAGTATCCAAGTATTGTTGTCGTGTAACTGTAACTAGATTTCGAGTATCGCTTTGTTCTGGTTTTAGATTATGTGTATTTGGAAAGAGGGTCTTTAGGGTTTAGCTTTGTATTGATGTTAGGAGTTGTATTTGATGGTGACTTAGGACAATACTTTGTTGGTGGATAATTATCTTATGGTACTAATGTTGTACTATTTTTGTTGGCAGGTTAGCTATGGATAGCTTTATCCTCGAGGGGTAGGTAGAGTGTTATATTACACCCATGTTTCGCCATGATTTTAATTTGTAGGTGCCACGTTATAGAGGGCGAACATATTATTGCCGTACTGACCTAGTTTTGTTACTGAGAATTTGGAAAAACTCAGTAACACTTTGCCCAACCCGGGCATCAAACACGGTAGTTCGCGATCAGCCAACGTATACACTATCCAATGGACCGCAGAGGCAGTCTAAGTATGTATTTGCTTAGTTTCGCTTTGTAAATATAAATAGCATATAAGTGTTTATACATAATTACACAATGTTTCTTGCTTAAATGAAAGAAAACTCGGGTAGTTTAAATTTAAAAATTACGATCCAACTTGTACTTTATTGTTAATAGTGTCATTATTCAGGCTTGCTTAACACAATAACTTGAATAATGCTTTGATGTCAGGAATGAATGTCAATGACAATATTATGACTACTATAAGTAGTGCTTGTAGTTACATAATTTGCACTGTTGAAAGCTTCTACAAGGAAAGGAAAAATTAACTTTTCGTAGAAACAGTCTTTAACAATTAGCAGATTGTGAAAGTCTCAACTGTTGGATAAAACAGGTTAACCAGTCAATAATCACAGCTAAAATTGCCAACGTTTGCCAACAAACCAATTCACTAAGACAAACATAGAAAAAAACAAACAAAACTATCGAACTCACACGTAAGCTGACGGTCGGCTGGACGTATGCCAAGTAGTAGTTTCTGTTCGATTCTTGATTTTCGGCGTTCATAAAACGTCGAACCAATGCGACATCGCACCCTCTCTGTCGGCTCGAATAAAAACTCAACTCAACAACTCTCGTACCTTGTCCGTATAATCAGCCGTATTCATCACTACAGTGGCGTTTCCCTTATCGGCCTTAAGCACTAAAATATCCTGGTTGTCCCGAAACCTTTTCAGTGCTTGACGCTCTTCCATAGTGACATTGCTGGTGGGTGTCTTCGACTTCCGTAATATCACCGCGACGTCCTGTCGTAGGGTACCGTCATCACCGGGCGGTACTTTGTTACGGATAATAGTCTCCTCAACACTGCTAGCTTTGACGTTGAGTCGCTCTTTACCAATGTTCCAATAAGGGAATGTCTGGACGTAATGAGGGACAGACTGAGTGACAATGATATGCCTCACAACTATATTGATCTACTAAAACACTGCTTGGATGGCAACTACTTCCTCTTCCAAGGCCAATATTACCTCCAGATCGATGGTGTCGCAATGGGGAGTCCAGTACACCCAGTACTGGCTAATATCTGGATGGAACATTTTGAGGAAAAGGCGCTTAGCATCGGACCTAAGACCATCCGGCTTTGGAAAAGATACGTGGACGATATCTTTAGTATCGTAAAAGGAGGCAAACAGGAAGTAGATCAATATGTGCAACACCTTAACTCCAATTATCTGAAAATGAGGTTCACATACGAAATGGAAACTGACAGATCGTTGTCATTCATGGATGTCAAAGTGACTGTGAGACCAGATGGGTCCTTAACACACTGCGTATACCGGAAGCCTGCACACACAGATAGATACCTGCACGCCACGTCGCAGCACCACCGACACCTGCAATCCGTTGTGACGTCACTAAAAACAGAGCTCATGACCTGTGTGACCCTGAGCATTTGAAGCTAGAGCTAGACCATGTTCAGGAGGTACTTAAAAAAAACGGATACCAGGTACAACGACGAATGACGCGGCCTATCAAGTGAGAAAAACATCCGGCGGTAAATAGACAACCGAGAACATGAACATGACCTACATTAGAGGTGTTACGGATAGAATTGGAGCCAAGTTAAAAATCTACTCCATTCCGACCGTATTTACACCAGGGGCCAAAGTATACGACATGGTGGGCACACCAAAGGACGTTTTACCCCTACAAACCCTAGATGTCTATAAAATCAACTGCAGCTGCGGAAGCTCTTACATAGGGCAAACGAAGCGGACTATCGCTGAACGTATAAAGGAGCACATCGCAGCTGTAAAGAACCGTCAAACGAACAAATCGGCGATTGCGGAACATTTACTTCAATCGGGTACCAATCACTGGATTGAATTTCATCGTCCCCAAGTCCTCTCCACGGAACGCCACTTTTACCCAAGAGTTGTGCATGAAGCGATCGAAATCAGAAAACATAAAAATTTCAATCGGGAAGAGAACTTCAAATTGTCATCGGCGTGGTTTCCAGTGATTCGACTAACAACACTCCACATTAATGCGCAGTCGGCGAATGTTCAATATACAGATACGGTTAGTGTGCTTTGCGCCGGTACTTCGAATTTCAACGACCCGGGGGTAGAAATAGAATCTTCTACCTCGCACTCGGAGACTTGAGATCGCTACACCAGTCAGCTTGCGACCACGGGACATGCAACCGTCTCGAAACGTCAAGCAAAATAAGGTATGTAAATACCTAATGCATGTTCGCGTTAATTCCCGTATATATATAATTTAACACATTAACCCTCCTCGCTTAAAAAGGGTTAACGCTAAAGGCAACCTTCATACTTTGAATTAATTACATCTATTCAATTCTCTTGAAACTAAAACAGTTTAATTTGACTTAGAAAATGACCAAAGAGAACGTCTCAAAGAAAACTTTAAAGATAATGCCGGCACATCTAACTTAGTTTCAAAAATACCGATAGATATCTAAGGCTACCTAGAGCCCATCTAGAGCAATAGAATGTTAATAGAATTGTACAAAAACACCGCAGCGGAGGTGTCTAGCATTTCTTCTAGTTGTATTGACACGGCTCCGCTCCAATGAACACGCAGCCAGACTTTATTCTGCCCACACGGCATTGAACCGCAAACTTTATAAGACCTTATAGTTTAAGTTTCGCAACAATTTCCTCTTCAGGCATTACCCGATACACGTTACCTTGCCTATCTATTATAATATAAAATTGAAATTATTTCGAAGTAGTTCCCTTGCAAGCCAGTCAGATAAGCCGCCACCACGTAAGTTTGCTACTTAAATTATACGCCAATTGGGATAAGAATTTACGATGAAAATCAAATATTTGAAATTGTCGGATTAAGATTGAGACAAGAGACTCTCCGGTTGTGTAAAGCACTCAAATTGGTGCCGTTGATGACAAATTGGTCCAAGAGAGGCAATTTTGTGTTTGATGTAATTAAGTTATACTGAAGAAAATGTAAATGTAAATGTAAACTAAAAAAATGTTATATACTTTTTCTTCTATTTTGAACAAACAACCTAAGTTTTGATACGTCAGGATCACAACATTTTAACAGATTGGCAAAGTTGAGCATCAGTTCCAAGGATACCACTTTGGGTGTGAATTTTACAACTAAAATGCTGCAGAAACTGCTTTTATATAGTCCACAAAGGAAGCAATATAAATCTTTTGCTAGCATAAATAAGTCTTTTATTTTGCTACTTAACGTAATAATATTTACATGGCATCTTCAAACGTCTATTAGGCAACACCGTTTTAGAATTTCAAATTATCTACCAAAGAAAAACAGGTAAGAAACTTTCTCAAATAAGATACCCAATTTGGGGAGACCCTACTTAAAACTGTATAAAGACCGATAAAAAGGTCTCATTTAATTTAAAGAGAATTTACTTTTATAAGGAATCAATAGAATCCGCGTATAGTAAAAAGGCAATGCGAACATAATCTTGCGGATTGGTGAAATTCAATTTTCTCGTTGCACTGGAAAACAATAAGCTATACACCAAGTTCAAATGGAACTCATATCGATATTCGATAAAAAAGTTACATCAATTTTACAAGGTCATTGATTAAAAATGGCGGTGGACTGGCGGTAGGCGAGTTGGAGTTTTAAACTACAAATATAAAACGTTATAGCAGTACAATCAAATATGGATATTATGTTACGCGTAACATCAGCTCTGTGTATTAAAATTTCCAAAAAATAGTTAACTCACAGTAACAAGTAAAATAATTAGTTTATCTTTGATAAAACATTGCAATAAGTGTGTGATAGTGTTATCTCGACATAAACTCAAGTAAAAGTGCATAAAAAACCATTTCAAAACTTAGATGGAAAAGTTTGTTTACATGTAAACCTACAGTGAACATTCAGTGAATTAATTACATTACAACAATAGACAGTTCATAAAAACAATAATTTGTTGACTAAAAAGTGAATAACTAACACAAAATAAGTGTATTTATAACAATTCTAAGTGATAAAAAAACCGACGGTATCAACAAAATTCAAAAGCATAACGTCTCTTACAAGTTGTTCACTTAATAGAAACAGAACAGATATTTAGGAGATTCATATAATTACCATTTGGCTGAATGGTTTAAAGCGTGACACTATGTAATAGTCCAAGATCCCAGAGCCGACAGACCTACGTCTTTTTAAAGATAAAGAAATAAATATCTAAATTACACCTTTGATATGTTCTCCAATTATACTGGTAAAGTAAACAATACAGCTATAGCTAATATATTCCAGAATTTAAAAAAAAAAATAGATTTTCTCAATAGTTTTTATAAAAATAATTTTAAAAACAAAACCTATAAAGAAAGTAACTGCAATAATGCCCAACAATGGAGACCCGGAACCATTCCCTATTATTTTAAGACAATAACTACCACAAAAAATCTTCATGACCTAGGATCCGACACTCAGCATCCATCTCTATTAAATGATAGATGTTCTCAAAATGATGTGGACATAACATCCACACCACAAATATCAAATCAGTTTTTTCGTGTATAACCACATTACAGTTCTACACCAAAACATAAATGGACTTATATCTAAATCTGGTCTTCTGACATTAGCTCTTGAGAATGAGGTTACTCCTATTGACGTATTGTGCATCACTGAACACAATATGATAGTGACTGATAAAAGTACCCTTTGCATTACTGGTTATAAACTGGGCTCTTGTTTCTGTCGGAAAAACCAACGTGGAGGTTCTTGTTTTTCAATTAAAAAATCGCTTGCATATGTCCCAATTGACGAAATCACCAAATATTCACAAGAAAACATCATAGAATGCACTGGTATCGAAGTAACAGAACATAACATATACATTATATGCATTTATAGACCACCAAGATCCAATGCAGAAGATATAAATAAATTCTTCTAAACCTTTAACTCCCTTCTAAGGAAATTCTGTTACAGTAAAAAAAGGATTATAATTTGCGGTGACTTTAATATCGACACACTCAACACCACTTTTGATGCAAATGAATTTAAACAGATACTTCAAAGTTACAATCTGAAACTCAGCATAAAAGAACCAACGCGTTTGTCAAGCCAAACATGCATTGACAACATTATATATTTTAATATTAGGGGATGTACAGCAAAGGTAATTGAATTCGCGTTGTCGGATCATACCGCTCTGTTGCTTAGATGCCCAGTCAAACCTACTTTCTTTCTTAAGTCATGAAATATAGAAAAACGAGATTATTCTAAAGATAATATTAAAAAAATTCAAAGAATGTTTGAATTCACTTACATTTAATGATGTTTATAATAAAACAGACGCAAACTTAGCATTTAACGAATTTTACGAACTTTTCATCCTTTTTTATAATCTTTGTTTTCCCTTGGTTAAAATAAAAATAACAAATAGGCGCCGGATTCAATGGGTCACCCATTGAGTCCGGCGCCTATTTGTTATTTTAAAGGCCTAAAAATATGCTGTAAGCGTAAACGACAGCTTTTATGGGAGTACAGAAAAAAAACAATAGATGAAAATAAAATTCATTTCTTAACTTTATCCACACGGCTTAAACGTATCATCCGGTTATCTCAAAAGTCTCGTAATGATCATTAAATAAATAATGCTAGTAAATAATCACAAGCCACCTAGAAGATAATAAATTCCAATAAGCTAAATATACCAACCGAGCAAATACAACAAATTTTGTTAGACGGTAATGTGATAAATGATCCCAAACAGATAGCGAACCATTTTAATAATTTTTTCGTTGACCAGACTAAAATTTCCGTTCCTAACCGATCAAAATGTCATATCTCATATGAGAATAATTCAAAATTTGTTCGCCCTACCATGCCAAACGATATTTATAAGATTATAAGAGACTTAAAAAATACAAACAGCACTGGGTATGACGATACATCAACAAAAATTTTAAAACATGTTGCCATCAGACTTGCAGATAGTGCTCGTAGCGAGACTTGGCTTGTCGTTCGTAACAGATCGGCAAAGTTAAGCAACGCTTGCACAGGTTACCACTTGGATGGGTGACCGTGTGTGGCATTTACATCTGAGCGCTACCGTGCTTCGGAGGGCACGTAAAGCTGTCGGTCCCGGTTCTTGTCCAAGGATAAGGATCGTTAGGCCATGTCGGAGGCCTTCGGGCGGTCTGAAAACTCCGACACCAGAGTTGGCCACACGCTCACACGAAAAACAAAAACAAACAAACTTGCAGATACTCTAAACCATGTAATAAACTTATGTATTACGACTGGTATATTGCCAGAAAAACTCAAAGTAACGGTAATTAAACCTTTATTCAAGAAAAATGATAGGAATGACATGAGCTGCTATCGTCCAATAGCGCTTGTGCCTGTCATATCTAAAATTTTTGAAAAAGTTTTTTATGATAGAATTTATAATTACTTTGAAAATAACGCTTTATTTTGTAACGAACAGGTTGGTTTTCGTAAAAAGAAAACGATTGACATGACAATATACAACTTTCTTCATACTATATTAACTAACATGGATAAAGGTAAACAGGCATGTGCGCTATTTATGGACCTTGCAAAGGCCTTCGATTATGTGGATCATGACATACTACTAGTCAAACTCTACGCCTATGGTGTGAGAGGGAACATGCATGATTTGATTAAAAGTTATTTGAGTAATAGAAATCAAATAACTCAGATTACTAGGATATGTCCCATTACGAAACTAATAAAAAAACATTAATCAACATACAGAATAGTAAGATCGGGCGTTCCACAAGGAAGTGTGCTTGGTCCTCTTCTATTTATCATATACGTAAATGACCTTCCTTTAGCCTCGAAGCATAACACAGTTCTGTTTGCTGATGATAGCACAGTACTTTTCACAGGAAATAATAAATCTGATATGAAAGCAGAAATAAACAAGACTCTGGAGAATATTGTAAACTGGTTGACAGCAAATAATTTACATGTTAATTTAAGCAAAACTAATTTAATGACATTTAGAAGTAGGTTTAATAAAATAGGAAGTATGAATATTAATTACCAAAACAATAAGATTCAAGAAGTAGACATAACAAGGTTTTGAGGCCTGAACATTGATAATACTTTAAACTTTAAACAACATATTGATTCACTTTGCTCCAGAATTAATACCTATTCATATGCACTGTATATGCTTAGACAAACGGTCAGCAACTCAACCCTTCTTACAGCATATCATGGCTATTGTCTAGAGTTGCCGTAGGCAGGCAGGAAATTGTTCAGAGTACGCAGTGGAAGTTTGTGACACATCCACCTGACCACGACAAGGCAAAAGATCTAAACACTTATACTGTGATTGCACAGTGAATTACAAGATTACAATATTAATTTACTTACCAAATCTTCACTGGATGTCAGGCCAATATTAGCTGGTGAATTATCTAAATACTTAGCTATTGGGCTGCAAACGCGTATTCAAGACACGATGGCACGTGGACATCGACACCGGATTCACTCATTTTTTGCAAATGTTAAATAGTTCACAATTCTATCACAATTTACCGATGCCAGCACTAGATCAAGCGCCATTCACGAGGGTTTACGACACGAATTCACTTCGACACCACTACGATTCGCGAAGCACCCATGTGCTTTCAAGGGGCGATATTTCCAATGGAGGACAAAACCGTAGGTATTAATTTACTATTGTCAATCGCTCACAACCTCGTCGAACAACTTCATATAGCGACGGTTGCTAGGTTGTTAATCAATATAATTAATTCCAAAACGCAAAAATACAAAACTGCGTGAGCGCAAGAAAATTTGTATACCGGGAAACCGACAATGAACCAAAGAGAAAGAATGACAGTTCATAGTGTGACCATAGTCAACATTTGCTATGGACTAAACTAAACGTTACTAAACCGATATAATCGATTTGACTTATCATAAATAATACTTCTATTTCAAACAGCTATGTTGCATCCATTTTAAGGTATTGTGTTATTTTTTGGGGCAATTCTACCGATAGGCAAGTGGTCTTTAATGCGCAAAAGAAATGTATTCGACCCATATCTTACGAGTATATAAAGCAGACAGATAGCTGCAAACCATTCTTTATAAAATTAAATATTCTTACATTGCCATGTACGAGTATATATATAAATGAAGTTGTATTATTTGTCAGAAATAACATGCACTATTTTAATAATTTAAAAAGTAAGAGACATCATTTTTATATATGTATACCTAAAAATAGAACAGCACTACTCAATAAAAGTATTTTTTGCATGGCACCACGCATATATAACCATTTGCCTAGATCACTCCTCGAGATAGCAGACATTAACATATTTAAGAAAAAATTAAAACATTGCTATTGTCAAAAGCTTATTATATGTTAGTGAATTTTTGCAAGATAAATTGTATTCTCAGTGTTGTACCTACTTTATTATATTGGTACTACTAACCTCCATTTGTACATTTTACACTGTTTTATTATTAGTTTTGCATGCCTTATGGTAGGATATGGTCAATGCACATTTGTTAACTATATAAGATCTTTATGTACCCATATTCGCAAACAAATAAACGAATTTGAATTTGTTATAATAACGTCATTTACCTGATAGGCAGCGATAGCCTAGTGGAGATGCCAACAGACTGCCATGCAAAGGGTAACGAATTAAAGTCCACGGCGCCCACTGCTATCTTTTCGGATTTATTTGCGTATGGAATTGTTAATCATCGCTTGCCCATGAGCCTCGGTGCGAACGTTAAGCTCTCTGTTCCAGCTGTCATGAAGATCTTTGACAGTCTTTATTCCTATAAACTACAAATTTTATTCCTAGAAACCTCTACCCTACTGTTGTTATGTTGTTATTCCTAGAAACCTAAACAAACAAACCACAGACATAATAATATAATGTATTTAGTAAGTCTACCGGTTATGCACGTTCGTTTATCCACACTAATAATTGATGCTGCTCTTAATATTATCCGCAAACTGCTAGTTATTCAGTCTAAATATAGAAACATACACAGTAAAAAAATTAAAGATTCTACACAAACGACAACCAAAAAAGAAGCTTAGAAATCAAACATAACTAAATAATCCAATCAAATCAATACTGCAATCCACAAATAACACATCACTTAATCACAGCCATATAATGTGCTAAGTAAGTCCGCCGGTTATCCGTGTCCATTTATCCGCACCGGCGGCATAGTGCGGATATTGCCCCTCAAATAATCCGTTGACCGCTTGTAATCCGTCGCCCACCACACGTCATGCACCAGAGATTATTGGGAACGATGAACTATTATTACAATTATATGGAGTAATAGCTTGCGATTGTGAATTAAATTGAGAATTCGGAGCTGTTAATGATATAGGTTACGTGGTTATGTTTATTTATGAGCTGGTGTCCGTTATATAAACCTTTTGTTGTGGATGTTATTTGTATTAAATTTAACTTTTTAGCTCATTGTTTTGTAATTTATATACGGTTCATAATAATTATTCGGTATAACTATAATATTAATATTTGCATAGTAAGTACTAAATATTTTATAAGCTGTATTTTCTTAAACAAATAAAGCAAATTGTACATTTGATTACACACTGAAACACTAGACAAATTTCCATCGAGGTGTATGTTGTCAAATGGTGTTTTGGAGATAAATGCCAGATGATTTCTTGTTACATACAAAGCCATATCTTGAATAATGCAAGAGGTACACCAGCAAATAGAACACCTAACACAACATAGGAGGCCCTGTCTATCGTTAACCAACACCAACCTATACAGTTAACGTGGAAACACACGAAGCTTCACACTACAGCATTACACCAACACAAACACAAAATATCATACTAAATGGGAGGATAATGGCCTAATTGTTTCGAATTAACGCGTTAAGCACTATCAAGCTGTCAATACTGAGATAGCGTTGTACTAAAGCCGCAGGCGTCCTGATAAAGCCCAACGTGTTTATATAACATAATCTAATATATATAGCCAGTATGTCACAGTCCATGAGGCACTGATTCCGCGTCCGTTAATGATCATAGAAACTGCTGCAGCGAGTAAATTATTGCTATTGTGCTAGATTATCAACGCTGAGTAATTGTAGTGTCTATCAGTGATAGTAGGAGACCAACATAATGTCTTTGGTCAAACCCAAACGTGAACCACTGCCTTTTACAAGCTGCGTGTTAATTCGCTACTTATCGCTTGTGTGAAGACAAACATCGTGAGGCAATTTGTATATCTGAGGGTTGACAATAATTTGGGTGCGCCAAAGTTCACCTAAATTTTCAACTCCGATAATTGGAAAACCGAAAATGTTCTTCCTAACATTTTACATCCTAACAATCACAATTCCTTACTACTCTGTCTCTTGTGTTCATAATTCCGAAGCATTCAACTTCATAATGTCCATAGCAATAAACATCTATTATACTTTTATTTGTTTTCCTATTTTTTCTCAACAGAACCATCTTTTCAAAGTCATAACTTTTTTGTTTAGACTTCTTTTTATTCATAATCATCAGTATTATATACATTAATTTTGCGTAACTTTATTTTCACATAACATGTATAACATATAAGAGTCGTAGTACCATGGTACAAATGCACAATAGTACAATGGTCAAATTGCAGAAACGAATCAGTCCTATTCATAATTATTGGTTTAGGTTAGGTAAGAACTGTGACCACAACGCACGAGCCGAGCGAGCGAAGCGAGCGTGCCGCGGCAGCGGCCGGCGAAGTGCCAGAGCCGAATCGGTCCTATAGTTACTGGTTTAGGTTCGGTTAAAACTGCGGTATAAACTCCCAGGACATAAACATAACGGTAAATGAGTCGTGTTTTATGAATTGCGGTTGGAGTGTAGCCTTAGGGGTGCTACGGTGCGAGGATTTAGAAAAATGTAGCCAAAAAGGGTTATTTTTGCAAATCGTTTATTTTCTCGATTCTATCGTATAAAACAAGGCTATTAAATATAAGGCTAAAGGTGTCTTGGTAAAAGTGTCATAATTTTTTTATTATCTACACTTGTTAAATGTTTCTTTCTGAGTATGAGTGAAAATATTATGATAATTATGTTTAGGAATAAAAGCGTTATGATAATGATAAAAACAGTAGGTGTTTAAATATATTTACATTAATGATATTATTAATTACAATTTTTGGAAACATGAGTGTTATGAACATCGCTGGTGCATTACAAATAGTATGAATGAAAAAAATAAAAAATTAGGATGAAAAATTTTAGTAAGAGTGATCATTCGGATTACAAATCATTAGGAAGAACAATTTCGGGTAAAAACTTTAGGTGAGCCAATATGGAACCCAATAATGTTCGTGAAAGACAACCAAGAGTCAGCCAACCTGATGTCTTGAACCTGTCTGATGATGGATATTTAATAATAATAATATAATAATATTCTACCACATTCACACAACACCATCTAGTCCCAAACTAAACAGAGCTTGTACTATGGTTACAAGACAATGGATAATCATACATAATTATATACTTTTGTTTTTTGTAAATACATATATATTCTACATAGAAAAACCCAGACCAAGACAAACATCCATGTTCATGCACACAAATATTTGACTTGAGCGGGAATCGAACCCGCGACCTTCGGCGTAGCAGTCACTTACACTCCCGCGGCGCCAACCGGTAGTCAATTTCTTTTGTTTTGCAATTTTTATATTTACAGACTCACTTGTATAATTATGACTATTCCCATCTCAACACTTGATAGAGCGTTCGTGGCCGGTTTGATGGCGTAAAAGGTTAAGTGTACCGTCCGGTCATTCCTTCATTTCGTCCTTGTCGATCAGTTAGCACGGACAGGAAGATGACGGTGCCAGGTGTGAGACAAAAGATTGCACCTTAAGAGTTTTAATATAAATGCCAAGTCTAGTAGAAGATAAAACTGGTAAGTATAATATTATCATCAATTTCACATAAATAATGAATGAATGCATTCATGAATAGTGTAAAAGAATACTAAATTAAAACATCTATTGAAATTACAACGATATACATAAAACACGAAATAATGTAATAAAATGAACCTGTAAAGTAATCTAAAAGGCTTTCATTGAAATAAAAATATAACACACTATCATGTAGCTTTATGGATGCATAAAATTGGGGGTGGCTATGCTTATTTTGCTCTTTGTCGTAGTAAAATCGGCGGGGATTAATATTATGTGGCTTTACGAGTTCCTTATACCTCTTTTACCTGATGAACGGTGCTATGAAAATTTTATTGTAACCTAGATCATCAAAAATTGGATTGCAAGATTTATTTCAATTGGATTTGTGAACTCAATCACTTTAATGTAGAAATTGAGATTGTTATTATACTTCTGCACTGAAACTTATGATAAGACTCGTAATTTATTTGTTTGTTACTGTTTTAATTTAAAAAATGAGTTTGTGAATTATTGAGTTAATAAAAGGGGGCTTCCGTTACCATTCCAGGTCACTCAGAAAGTATTGCGAGAAAGAGTTTTTATGTATGTGAGACTGGCCAGTTAAAATTGATTTAAAACAAATGATAACTTATAATATGTAAAAATAGGTACGTGCTAAATTCAGAACTTCCCTCCACATTTTTTGCGAGATAATTAAAATTACCGTGTCTCATTGAAAAATGGATTTGCGTCGAGAACATTTTCGCGCCTTGATTTTTAAAGATTTTAAGTGTCGCCTGAAACTGGACGAATCGTTCGATAGACTTCAAATGGCATTCATGAATGAAGGCCCTTCTAAGGCAACCGTCGACTAACTTGGGGGATGAATAAAGAAGTGATCGCCCTTTGACGGCTGTTACGGAAGAAAACGTGCTAGCAGTGAAAAATTTGATCCAAGACAATAGACGAGTTACATACCAAGAGATTCAGCATTTACTGCAGATTGGATCAGGAAGCCTTCACGAGATTCTACACGTGCATCTACGGGTGCGGAGGATACTTTCACGCTGGGTGCCACAAAACCTCACCGATGTTCAGAAGCAGGCAAAGGTGGAACGGTGGCATGATATGATAGACATATTTGAAGCAGGTTCGTCTCGGCGTGTTCACGACATCGTTGCAGGTGATGAATCCTGAATTTATCAATACGATCCAGAAACAAAGTGTCAAGTGTGAAATTGCTCTTTTGTTAAACTTGCCACTATTCAACCTACTTCGCCTGTTAAGTAGACTGCCGTTCGTTGCCAAAGTAACGTTCGAAGGTCTCATACTGCGATAGTTTGCACATGAGACCTTTTTTTTTTGGTGTCGGGTTGGAAAATCCTCATGGATTCTCTTCGCCCTGGGGGGGATGGACGAAGGGGACTGTTAGACTCTTACTGACTAACAACCAACACGTGCATGTACCCATGTGTCGGAGTGTAGGGTTTCACCGAAGCATTCCTCGCTACCCCCCGACGGGTATTGGCCCGCCAGATGGTCAGGCGGGCCCCGAACGAAACCCCCTTGGCGGCGGATGAAGGTGGTGGGCTCAGCCGCCAAAGCACTCAGCGGCTGCAGAGGATAGGGAGGACGGCAACGCAGCACCGCATCTTCTCTTCCTCTGCGGCCCCACCGCGACGCAACGATGGTGCGCCCCCATCTGGTCGCGGGAGATAGGGCGCGCGGCAACGCAACATCGACACGCCTCTCCTCCCGCGACCGCACCCGACTGCGAGGGACAGACAGAACTGTCCCCCGCACCCGCACCTTGGGACGCATCCTACGCAGGCCTCACGCAAGCCCACGTGGAGCGTCCCCTCCCGGGATCCCGCTTAGCTTCACCGTGGGTGTACCTCAAACCCACGGTTACTGAGCCCCCCAACCTCGACAAGGTGGAGATCCCACGGGGTGCACATGAGATCTGCGTGTAAAGAACATTTTGGAATATTATATTGGTCAATGATACTTAAAAGTTATATAGTTTTAGATATTGTTGTTTTATATTTTTATCATGGATTGGGATTGAACCAACTAGTTATGACGAGGGGTGGAACCTACCCTAGATTCCAATTTAGGGAGAAAGAGAGACAGACAAAAAAATTACGTAAGTTTCTTTAAGTAACTTTTAACGGCAGCCTTTTTTGTATGCAGCAGTGACATGTTTATTTTTAAGTATGCCATAATGTCGTATTTAAGGCTCGTTTAATCTGTAAAATTTTAAGTTACAACTCCTTTAGCCTTAATAGCCGAAACATTGTGGTAATCGGCGGATATATACCGTGTTTTGTGTACATACATACATACACATAAACTCACGCCTGTTTCCCCGAAGGGGTAGGCAGAGGCATATTAAACGCCCACTTTTCGCCAGTGTTTTGATCCCACGTAATAGGTGGCGAGCCTATTGCCGCTTATCGGGATATTTTGTTTGCCAGAGCCTCGTCCGTTGATCGGCAGGTGCACCACTTGCAGGTGAGGTTGGCTTGGGACCCTAAATTCTTGGTGGGAACCCTATATATATGTATAACCCTATATATACCCTATATATATATATATATATATATATATATATATATATATATATATATATATGTTTTGTGTACGATTTTAATTTTACGCTTGCACAATTATAATAAATTTACCACACGTCATATTATGTTGATGAATTTTGTTACGTTGTACAATTTTAATTATGTTATTATTTGGAATGCTTTTTATTTGACAGAGAATAATGCAAATGAACTATTACGAACAAAATTTTGAAGAAATCGTCATCACATAATCCCGATCTGGTGAAAGCTGTCCGATATGTAATAAAAAAAATTACGACTGCTGTCAGACTTTCGCAATCCATAGGGTTTCTTAGATATTTTATACAGTTATTGATCATTCCTAGTACCCCGCACTGACGGTTTAACGTGCCGGGCAAATTAGATCCAAACTTAATCATAAAGATTTTTTTGCGATGCATTGTAACTAGAAATTTATATAACTCAGATTCAACATATTTCATTAATTGAGCTTCTTTATAAACTGAGATGTATGGATTAGAAATTTTGCAAGACATGAGTAAAAATAAAGTTCATACTCCAACCTATAATTCGAAAAACACAGTCTTATTCCAACAATGATCGCCAATGGAACATTTAAACTGACTACTGATTAACGCATTTTGCTCTTAACCTGCTCTGTTTCTTTAAGCTAGGACATTATTCAGTCAGCATATTTACCGCGTCCTCACCTGCTGACTAATTGCTAAGGCACGTTAACCGGATTTAAGTTACAATCTGGTTACGTAACATTTAACGAATTCAGTCCCAGTTAGTTAGTCCGTACGAGACTGAGAACTTTGCGAAGTCCATTGTTGGACTTAAATGGTTTAAGTATCCAAGTATTGGTGTAGTGTAACTGTAACTAGATTTGGAGTGTCGCTTTGTTCTGGTTTTAGATTATGTGTATTTAGAAAGAGGGTCTTTTGGGCTAAGCTTTGTATTGATATTAGGAGTTTTAGTGGATGGTGACTTGGTAATTGCCATTTAGTACGTTCAAAAGTAAAATAAAAGACTGCCTTATTAGGAAAGGTTATTATACCATTAATGATTATTTCAGTGATAAGGATAGATGGTCACTTACACTAGCCAACTCTTGATATTTTTAATTTATATAGATACCTTACTTTTCAGTTTTTTTATATAATATCTCTAGTTCTATTAATTTAATATTCATGCATTATTAGGTCATTCAACTTACTACATTTTCATTTTCATTGTTGTTCCACAAATTTTATAAAAATTTGCTACAGTGTTAGATGAAGGTAACTCGTTATCATGGGCTGGATACTAACGTTTTTGTGATTTTCATGTATTCATATACCGTCACTTTCTGTAACATACTTTTCCACCATAGTTCTGAACATGATCGCGAGTTGCCTACATTATAAAGCGTAAGTGGATGCTCCTGTTACACAAGATTCACATTTGAAGACTACTACAGCACTTAATTCAGTAACTACATATTTGTTTAAGTATTATGTATGTTCTTATTTACTATTTACAAGTAATTTATTACAATGTGAAACAGTTGCAGCTCCTTACAAAAACAAAATATGTACCATAACACTGGCGATTAAAAAGAGTGGCGACGAGTTTTATTGCCCGTTCTTTCTCGTGGTTCTACCTATTGCTTTGCGAATGGGCAGTAAATGTAAATGTAGAAGCATTATTAATTTACTTTAAAAAATTGACGTTCATAAGCGTCACGTTGTGACCTAGATGAATAAATGATTTTTGACTTTTGACTTTTTGACTTTGACTTTGTACATCATAAAGAAGTTTGTTAGTGGTAAAAACTATCTTATAATATTTAAAGTTCAGCTTTAAATTTTTTGGCAGGTTAGCTATGAATAGCTGAAATGATTTCCTAAGTATTATTTTATTTTTTATAGACTCACACTTGGGTCCCTGGAGGGGTAGGTGTAATATTACACCCGCATTTCGCCGTGTTATTAATTTGTAGGTCCCACGTAATAGGGGGCGAACCTATTGCCGTTGATGATCATTTTACCAGGATTTGCGCTCTTTTGTTCGACCCGGGAATCGAACCCCGAAGTTCCCGATCAGCAGACGTATACGCCATCCACTGGAGCACGGAGCCAGTCTAAGTATGTATTTGTTAAGTTAAACACTTTATATTGACAACTTGTCCATGTGTTGGATTAAGAATACGGAATGTCACCACCCCATATCGTCCCATGGGTGTCGTAAGAGCCGACAGAGGGAGCATATTATGCAGAGAACAGCACTGTAAGAGAAGGAAAACTTAAAATAATCCCTATACCAACCCGTTTGGCCAGCGTGGTATAGGCCAATTCCTACTTTCAAAGGAGAGGCCTAGTCCAGCAGGGGACTATTAAAGGCTGGTGATGATGATTGACAACTGTTACCTTGTAAATATAAAGTGTTTATTCATTGTTACACAGTTATTTGTTGTATTAATAAAATAAAAATTGGGCAGTTTAAATTGAAAAATCTATGACCAAATTTGTACTTTATTGTTAATTTAATTTAATATTGCTATGATGATGTCAGAAATAACTGTCAGTGATAATATCATGGGAATATTACAATACTGGTAGGTACCTAAAATTTACACTTTTGAAAGCTTCTTCAAAGAAAGGAAAAATAAACTTTTCGTAGAAACAGAAAAAGTCTATAGCAATTAGCACATTGTGATAGACTTAACTGGTGGATAAAACAGGTTCACTTGCCAAAAATCACAGCTAAAATTGCCAACGTTTGCCGACAAACCATTTCGCTAAGACATACATAGAAAAAATCAAACAAATCTATCGAACTTGGACGTAAGCTGACGGTCGGCTGGACGTATGCCAAGTAGTAGTTTCTGTTCGATTCTTGATTTTCGACGTTCATAAAACGTCGAACCAATGCGACATCGCACCCTCTCTGTCGGCACGAATAAAAACACCCACTAAACTGCCATAAAGACAATCTTTGTCAGAAACAAAATGGAGATATTCTTTATAAACGTGGTCGGCTATGTCATGGAAGTTTTCATAAAAATGCGAATGTACCGCAATGTATTGCCGCCAGTCTGTGTCTGCACTCAGTACTCCTTCATTAAATGTAAATTCGGTATCACGCTCTTTTGACTCGTTCACCGTTAGTTATTAAAGCATACAACCGTACCATCAGGTCGACATCCGCTGTCGTTTTACATTCAAATATCAACTTTATCATGTTATCCGTTAGTTGTAGTTTATCCTGCAGTCTCTCCGGATTATTACGCACGCAAAAATGTACTTACAATTAATTTTATTTGTCACATCCGCAGTATTTTAATTATTACAATACTTGTGCTGTGCCATCATTTTTATTATAATATTTAAAAAAACAGACTGCAGTCTGTTTTAATACATATGTTTGACACCAAAATGTTTGAGTAGTTATGACATTCGGTTGGAAGCTGTTTGCCAGTGATGTTTACGTTCACAAAACCGTATTAGTAGGAGCTATTGTAATTTATACTAAGTATAAAGAGTTTAGAAGAACATGATTTTATTGATTAGATGTTACTAGGTAGTAACGTAGATGCGGCCCTTATTTTTTATTTCCAGATAATTGGTAATATTTATTTCTAGTTTATATCTTGTCTTTCCTGACATTGAACGTGGACATCTACCATAATATTACCAAATTTGGACAACCAACCATTGCCGATACCTATTTCTTACAATGTTGACTGTGTGTGTGACGGAATAGTTCGCCATTCAATACCCGAGACTTGTCAATTGTTCTAGCTCGCTACTTCTAAAGGACAACGCTCCACAGCAGACAATTACTATGTTGGAAATTGATTTTATAATAACCTGTATACACAAAATTCTTGCATTACTATATAACTGACAGACAACGCACAGCCAAAACTACAAAGCCCAAGAAGCTGACATTTTTTTTGGAGATCGTAGGGTTGCACTAAGAAGAGATTTTCTGAAATCACCCCGGGATTGAGAAAGAAATTTAAAAAAGGTGTAGACGAACATAGCCGCGGGCGTTCTCTAGTATTTTATAATTATTATTCTAATATAAAACGTATACCTACTAGTTCTATGAATATTAATCAGCTTTATCGAAATGAATCCTTTGGTGCCTAATTATTTGTATTATGTAGAAATTTTACATTTAATGAAGGAGTACTGAGTGCAGACACAGACTGGCGGCAATACGTTGCGGTACATTCGCATTTTTATGAAAACTTCCATGACATAGCCGACCACGTTTATAAAGAATATCTCCATTTTGTTTCTGACAAAGATTGTCTTTATGGCAGTTTAGTGGGTGTTTTTATTCGTGCCGACAGAGAGGGTGCGATGTCGCATTGGTTCGACGTTTTATGAACGTCGAAAATCAAGAATCGAACAGAAACTACTACTTGGCATACGTCCAGCCGACCGTCAGCTTACGTCCAAGTTCAATAGATTTGTTTGATTTTTTCTATGTTTGTCTTAGCGAAATGGTTTGTCGGCAAACGTTGGCAATTTTAGCTGTGATTTTTGGCAAGTGAACCTGTTTTATCCACCAGTTAAGTCTTTCACAATGTGCTAATTGCTATAGACTTTTTCTGTTTCTACGAAAAGTTTATTTTTCCTTTCTTTGAAGAAGCTTTCAAAAGTGTAAATTTTAGGTATCTACAAGTATTGTAATATTCCCATGATATTATCACTGACAGTTATTTCTGACATCATCATAGCAATATTAAATTAAATTAACAATAAAGTACAAATTTGGTCATAGATTTTTCAATTTAAACTGCCCAATTTTTATTTTATTAATACAACAAATAACTGTGTAACAATGAATAAACACTTTATATGTACAAGGTAACAGTTGTCAATCATCATCACCAGCCTTTAATAGTCCCCTGCTGGACTAGGCCTCTCCTTTGAAAGGAGGAATTGGCCTATACCACGCTGGCCAAACGGGTTGGTATAGAGTTTGTATCGAGTTTTCCTTCTCTTACAGTGCTGTTCTCTGCATAATATGCTCCCTCTGTCGGCTTTTGCGACACCCATGGTATGATATGGGGTGGTGAAATTCCGTATTCTTAATCCGTCACCACACGTCGCGTATTTACTTAAGGCGCTGTCCTAAGCGACTGTTTTGGTAAATGAGGGGGTGAAGCAGGGGAGGTGAAGGGAGCTTAGCTCCGTCTACTGCGGGGCGCCCCCCTTCATTCTCGTCGCGTGCGGCCGTATTCTGGCGACATCCGTATTCCAATATTTCAAAATCGCAAGCAAAACGTTTTAGCATATTGAATTGAGATACTGATTTTAAAATTTATATTACATACATCAATCTGTTTGTACAATATAGGCATAGCGCAATTTTTGTTCTCAGTGCAGCCATGAGCAAAACTGGTTTACATTAGACGTTATAGGTATTAAATGTTGACGAAAGTAGGTAAATACCTACGTGCCGTAAGATGATAAAAATAATTAAGTCAGTTCCATGTATGGAGAGGCCATTATTATGTTTGTTTTGTTTTTGTATAAAAATAGTGAAGCAGTTCATAGAATACCTACATCTAATTCCATTCCTGCCAGTTTTCAAATCTGTTTTGCAATAAATTGGCTGTGACATACGGGCAGACAAACAGACAGACATTGCGAATCTATAAGGGTTCCGTTTTTAAATTTTTTGGCTACGGTACCCTAAAAAACACAATACTGCTCTACTAAGCGCAAAAGCCGTATCTCAACTAAAGCGAGTTACGAGATAATTGAAGTTTAGTAAAAGTTGATTTCTTTTATTTATTTATGGATGTTTACTGTTATTATAGCTATAATTATTATGGCAAAGGTTTCGAAATACGTCGCCGTTTTTAGGGGTTGTGAGTGATTGGAGAGGGAGCAGGGGAGGTCTTGAAACCCCCCTCACCATTTTCACTTGCCGGAAATACTTGGTTTCCTCTGAAAAAAAAAAACTCCAAACATCGGTGTGTATGGCACTGCCAACTTCCACATTCATCACACTAGTTTAATAAACTAAGGTTGTCGGAGCCCTGCGAAGGGCTCCTATTTTCGGATTAAGGGTCAAAAGAGAACCTTATTACCTTATTTATTTACTTATTACAGTCGCTCCTAACCCAAGGCACTCGAAAGCAATGACGCACAAATTTGACATTAGCTGTCAATATGATCATTCCAAGATGGCAGTTTTGCGTTTCGTTTCACGTTTTTCACATAAAACATAAAATAGACATTTGTAAAACTGTACTAAAGTATAAAAACTATGTTCCGTTTTGCATAATTGCCGAAGTAAATACTTCGATGAAATTTTGGAAATTGTTTAAAATGTTTAGACGCAACTCCGGCAGCCAAAATTACTTTGAAGGGATTAAAACGAACTACCTTAAGCCCCCTACACTACCAATACCCTCAAATTCAGGCGACTCGTTTCGAAACCCAACCCATTATTATTTTTCAAAATAGATGAAACATCAAAAATATATGTGGATATACCTTATTCATGAGATACTGCTATGTCGCTTAGAAAATTATAGTATTAGAATTTGAGTTACTGCTTTTTCGTTAGCTCTCGTCATACATGTTTGTATGGAAAAATATAAAAATGTTCTTTCGCTTCAAATATGTGTTGTTTCAAAGAAAATAAATATTAAAAGATATTTATTTATATTCATTTACAATTTATTAACGAAATACAGAGTTTACAGTTCATCAAAAGTTAGCTGTCTGCTACAACCCGGCAGGTTTTCTTTATTCTCATCAAATGTTAAAGGCAGTGTGTGAGGTGATAAGGCTTCAATGCTTATTATTTGCTGTTGTTCACGAGGCACAGTTTCATTTACTTTCCTTTTACGGCTTGGTATTGTAGAAATTTCAAGCACTGATGAAACATTTTCCTCTCCGTGATCTCGCAATGCCATCCCTTGAGCTTGACGAGAATCATCAATTTCAGGCAACTGCCAATTCATATAAAACGCCACAAGCTTCTCCCAGAAAACATCATCTCTTTCTATAATTTATATTTTTAATGGTATACTTTCGCCACTCCACATAGCAAATAAACACTTTTGTTTGCGTGTAACGTGGCGTTGCCCCTGAATTTGGTAATAACAATTACAATATATAAATTTGTTTAGACTAGTTAGTTCACTTTTTTATCATGTTTCCATATTTGTATTTTATTTGCTCTTATACTATTCTCCAGGCCATTCTTATAGGCAACTTTAGAACATTAAATTTCCACAATCATGTTTGGACCTATTAATCCATCTGGCGTGGCACCAATAATCGAATAATAAACAAGGCTCGATTGTTACATTTTCTTGCTTTGCCAGTTGTTGCAAAGCCAGTTGTTCATTTTAGATTCCATGCGCAACTGATTTTACATTGCAAATATTTTATTTGTACAAAATATTTTTTACTAAGTTGGCTTTACTGCTGTTATCTCTTCTTTTTACCACTATACAAAAATTTCAATCTGTCAACATATTCTTACGCAATTCGAACCAGTCACTGCTATCCCTCTTGTAATCTTTGCTTATCACTACGGAATTTGAGTCAAATTTGTTAAAAAAATTGTTTGGCATTTCTTGGCTAGCTCTTGAACAGATCGTGTTAGGAATGACTGAAGTCAAATGTGTGTAAGACGTTGCAGAACTGTTATCTTTAACTTCACTGTAATTACAATAATGATAATTAGTTACGCACTTTATTATTAAAAAAATACTATATCTTGTGTTATAGCAAACAGAGAAGTTACCTTCTTACTTATAAATTATTGATTTTAGAAATTAAAAAGATATTAGATGTACTGAGACATACCTTATAGTTTATGAATAATCAAAGTTTTACCCGATGTACCTAAAAAGGTTTATGTTCAAAACACAATAATACAACATTCATTACCGCTTGTGTGCGGATTGCGGAGTGCCATATTAGCGCTGTCATCATTATTGTTCGCCCTGGCGGCATCTTAGCGCTCCAGGCGCTTTGACAAGCTAATGAATTTGAAATATAGGTACATAAAATGATTCGATTTTATGTTATTACTCTTTCAAAAATTGAAAACTGTGGCAGCTATGTATTGTGAGAATAATTTATATAATTATATTATGCATAATCTATAATATATAAGTGACATAGTTAGTCATAAAAGACTCTTATGAAAATAATTTGTGTAAAAATGTTACATATTTCATAATCACTTGGCCATGGATGAATTTCTATTTTATTACGACGCTTTCTTGAACAAATCCATCGTAGAACTTCATTTCTCTAATTGTCCATATTTTATTCTTCTAATTATATATTTATAAGCACAGAAACAATAACACATTAAACGCAACAAGAGTATAAACTTAGGTCCTAATTATATGTGCCCATAGTTACATGAAAAGCCTACTTGATTCAAAGTATTCAGTCTATAACATAAAAGACGAAATTACGAACTCAAATCGGCGTATTATTATAACAAACAGGTTTACGTAAAATTTCGTGCAGCGGAGACGCAAGCGACATGACCTATCTCTCACAGGGCTCATAGCCGAATGATGAGGTCTGGGCGGGGCGTACTAGCAACTGACACTCAGTACACCGCTTATGCTAATAAGGTTTAAATTGCTGAAGCGTTTGATATTGATGGGATCTACCGAGCGTCAAAATCATAGACGTTTGGCAGATTTTATTTAATTTTACAAAATATACACGTATAATATGAAAATAAACAGGGTAATTCTTTAGTTCATTAGATTTCCTACAATATTATCAAAAAAAATATGACAGCTTACGATCAAAATATTGCAAACAGTGAGACGAAAGATTATTTTCTGCCTCGATTTTGTGATTTTTTTACCGTGATTCTATTTTACGTACATGAAAAATTCTTTCAAAAGTCTTTTTATCAGACTTTTGACTTTAAGCTCTAATTTTTGCTGGTTTGTAATATGTACCGTTATGGCTAGATGCGCGACGAAAAATTAGTTGTTTTTCGGCTTCTGAGGTATAACAGCGCCTTAAAACAAAATATCAAACCAGTATACAACATAATGCACAATCTGTTGATAATTTACTTTAACAGTACGTGCTCCAAATTCCGTAAATAAAACCGCTAAGAAACTGTGAAGCTCGTACGCGGAAATGCAGATATGAGCGATACGAGTACAGCTTAGTATGCAGTAGCTATGTTCAGTTGCCCGTATTCACCTGCGGTTAAGATAAGGTTGCTGTGCTCATTTCCCCTCATGCGAGTGTCTACTGCATTATCTAGGTTTCAACTTGCGGAATGCATCGGAGGCATAATAATTTTGGCAATTTTTCTCCGTTAGGTTTTAGATAACAAATTACATTTGTTTGTTGGGTGAAAAATTACTGTTAAATGGAAAATAATCACAGGAACCAAACTACCTACTGTTAATTTATTTTATTTCAGTTGGGTTTAAGCCGTGTGGTTGACGGCATAGAATACAAGTGTCACCACCCCCTATCTTCCCATGGGTGTCGTAAGAGGCGACTAAGGGATAAAACGATGCAAATACCATCTTTGCGTAGAGAAGGAAAACTCGACATCAAACCCTATGCGACTGCCTCGTTGGTCTCGCGGCATAAATGTGCGCGTGGGATCGGGAGGTCACGGGTTCGATTCCTGGGTCGGGCAGTGTTATTGGGATTTTCTGTCACGAAATTCTCAGTAGCAGCTCGGAGTCTGGAAATGTGCCCGGTACGGCAATAGGCTCGCCCCTTATTACGTGGGACTAAAGTATATCTGGCGAAAAGTGGGTGTAGAAATACACCTCTGCCTACCCCTTCGGGGATAAAAGGCGTGACGATATGTATGTATGTATGTATTTCAGTTGGGTTTAAAGTTTGTAAATTTAAATCGTCACGGCCAGTATTATATGTTTCACTATAAACTGATGTTTTGGTTACTTTCCTAGAACTGTGTTTACGGCAAACTGGTGTCATTATATAAATGTCGAAAGTATCTACTGAAAGTGTGCGACAGTTGTTTGCGTTACACAAATAATGAGCTGCCTGAAATGCTACGTACGGGTACATTTACAATTTACATAAACTAATTAAAGACTCGATTTATTTATAAAAGTAATTACAGAATCCTTATGTTTAATATAGTATCACCAGACCAAACATTTGTGCAAAAATTTTACAAACAATTTAACACATTAACCCTCCTCGCTTAAAAAGGGTTAACGCTAAAGGCAACCTTCATACTTTTAATTAATTACATCAATTCAACTCTCTTCAATTCTCTTGAAACTAAAAAAGTTTAATTTTACTTAGAAAATGAGCAAAGAGAACGTTTCAAAGAAAACTGTAAAGAGAATGCCGGCACGTCTAACTTAGTTTCAAAAAACCGATATCTAAGGCTGCAAATCCACTAGAGCAATGAAGAGCGGAGCTGTGTCAATAGAAATCTTCAAAAACACCGCAGCGGCGGTTTCTAGCATTTCTTCTAGTTGTATTGACACATCTCCGCTCCAGTGAACACGCAGCCTGTCTTTATTCTGCCCACACGGCATCGAACCACAAACTTTATAAAACCTTTTAGTTTAAGTTTCGCAACAATTTCCTCTTCAGGCATTACTCGATACACGTGAGCTTATATATTATAATATAAAATAGAAATGATTCCATACGCCAATTGGGAGAAGAATTTACGATGGAAATCAAATATTTGAAATTGTTAGATTAAGATTGAGACAAGAGACTCTTCAGTTGTGTAAAGCACTCAAATTGGTTCCGTTGATAACAAATTGGTCCAAGAGAGGCAATGTAGTGTTTGATGTAATTAAGTTCTAGTGTAGGTCGATTGATAAGGCAGAAAATGTAAATGTAAACTTAAAAAATGTTTTATACTTTGTCTACTATTTTGCACAAACAACCTAAGTTTTGATACGTCAGGATCACAACATTTTAACAGATTTGCGAAATTGAGTGAGCATCACTTCCAAGGACACCACTTTGAATCGGTGTGGATTTTACAACAAAATTGCTGCAGAACCTGCTTTTATATAGTCCACAAAGGAAGCAATATTTAAATCTTTTGTTAGCAAAAATAAGTCTTTTATTTTGCTACTAAACGTAATAATATTTACATGGCCTCTTCAAACGTCCATTAGGCAACGTTTTAGTATTTCAAATTATCTACCAAAGAAAAACAGGTAAGAAACTTTCTCAAATAAGATACCCAATTTGGGGAGACCCCACTTAAAACTGTATAAAGCCCGATAAAAAGGTCTGATTTCATTTAAAGAGAATTTACTTTTATTAGGAATCAATAGAATCCGCGTACAGTAAAAAAGCACTTCGAACATAATCTTGCGGATTGGTGCAATTTAATTTTCTCGTTGCACATATTATTATGGCGTACTGGTTTAAACTATAGTGTTGCCGCTTAATAGGATTTAATCCATACACTATAGATTTTTTTGCTCCACAATTTATTTTCTAAACCTTAGTTTTGGTTGTATTTCGTGTCCCTTGAGTGAATGTTTTAGTTAATGTTACTTCCTCAGTGATGTAGAATAGAGGATGATAACACTTGCACTAGAAATTATGTTCAAGTCCTTTTGCAAATGTTGTCCTTTAAAATATAAAATATACATATATCACTTAAAGCTCAAAGCTTTCAGTGATTTATACTTTTATTGATTAAAAATTATTCCATATATTATATACATTATGTCGAACGGTAGAAATTTATATAGCTCGTAGTACGTAACACATGCGTCAAGTCACAGAATTTACAAAATAGAAACAATGTATTGTATTTTCAAAGGCTGACGGCCATCAATCTTTGCAAATACACCGTGTATCATGTACAGTATTTGTATTTTCCATTTAGTCTAAATCAATTCGTCCATAAGGCAGAGCTACGTGTTCAATAATATGCAGCAGACACTTCACAATCGCGTTACAACAACTTCATACTTTACCGCACCTGCATCTCAACCGCAGTAATATTTCATCCTTTTTTATCACAAGCGATTGCTTAAGTACGACTAGTATTATTTTTCAATGACAAAGGTTCGCATTCTAAATAGCAAAAGCGGTGAATCTCACTTTTTCAAGCGAAAAGGGTCGTTTCGTTTATCGATCTTGTATCGAGAACGCGCTACGAATCCCAATCGAGTTTTCGATAAAATTTCGGAGACAGATATCTTTTTTCCTTGTGTATATTTTTTCGTTGCAACACTTGGAATGTAAACGTTTTGATTAGACGACTTTATCTATTGCCTGATTTTATTTATAGGAGCTATAGTTTTGGTTGTACGTGCAATGTGTCTTGTGAGTGAATGCTTTTGAGATAGATGGGTGAGAATATCAATTCTGCTGATAGGTGAGTTGTTTTCTGGAGAAAAGATAAGACCGTAAATTGATTTGTTTCTATTCCCTTTCTTAGAATTAATATCATCAGAATAATAAGTAGGGCTTAATATATCAAGGAAACGATGCCACTATTGTCGTTAAAGCTTATTTACGTATACGTAAGTAGTAATTCTCTTTTAAGTATTGCGTAGGAAACTACAAGCAAGCCATAAAGTCTCTATATAAATATTGATTCATTGGTTGTTTTATTTGCACATTATAGATACTAGAGTGCTGACATTTGGTCAGGTTACTTTCAACTAAATACAACAACAGAATTGTAATTCTCGCGCTTGTTTTGTTTTTAATCGTCAATTAGATTGTGTATGTATGTAATTATCGCTAGATAGGCCTTTCAACGATATTGGGGAATTGTTTATTTTTTATTGAGATTTGTTTGCAAATATTCAGCACGAAATTGTATTTTCGAAGTCCACAAACGACTCGTCTGCTCCTAAACAGCTTTCCAATCACTTTGGACAAAATGTTAATTTAATAGTAAATGCTTCGCGCCCATACCTACTTGAAACAAAATATCAAAACAGTTTACAACATAATGCACAATCTGTTCATAATTTACTTTAACAGTACGTGCTCCAAATTCCGTACATGAAACCGCTAAGAAACTGTGACGCTCGTGCGCGGAAATGCAGATATGAGCGATACGAGAATAGCTTAGTATGCAGTAGCTATGTTCAGTTGCCCGTATTTGCCTGCGGTTAAGATAAGGTTGCTGTGCACATTTTCTCTCATGCGAGTGTCTACTGCATTATCTAGTTTCCAACTTGCGGAATGCATCGGCGGCATTATAATTATGGATATTTTTCTCCATTTGGCTTTAGATAACAAGTTACATTTGTTTGTTGGATGCAATTTTTATTAAAGGTAGGGAAAATCGTTCAAATCCAACTAATGTTTACTTATTTTATTTCACTGTGATTTTCAGTTTCTAAATTTAAATCGTCTGGGCCAGTATTACATTTTTCACTATAAACTGATATTTTGATTACTTTCCTAGAACTGTGTTTACGGAAAACTGGGTGGCATTAAGTATATACATGTCGAAAGTATCTACTGAAAGTTTGCGACAGTTGTTTGCGTGATAATGAACTGGCTGAAATGCTACGCACAGGTACATTTACATGAACTAATTATAGACTCGATTTATTTATAAAAGTAGCTTTCAGAATGCTTACGTTTGATATATCATCACCAGACCAAACATTTGTGCAAAAATTTTACAAGCAATTTAACACATTAAGCGTCCTCGCTTAAAAAGGGTTAACGCTAAAGGCAACCTTCATACTTTTAATTAATTACATCAATTCAACTATCCTCAATTCTCGTGAAACTAAATCAGTTTAATTTGACTTAGAAAATGACCAAAGAGAACGTCTCAAAGAAAGAGAATGCCGGCACGTCTAACTTTGTTTCAAAAAACCGATATCTAAGGCTGCCTAACTACTAGAGCAATGAAGAGCGGAGCTGTGTTAATAGAAATCTACAGAAACACCGCAGCGGAGGTTCCTAGCATTTCTTCTAGTTGTATTGACACAGCTCTGCTCCAGTGAAAACGCAGCCTGTCTTTATTCTGCCCACACGGCATTGAACCGCTAACTTTGTAAAATCTTTTACTTTAAGTTCCGCAACAATTTCCTGTTTAGGCATTACCCGATACACGATACCTTATCTATTAAAATATAAAATATAAATTATTCCGAAGTAGTTTCCTTGCAAGCCAGTCAGATAAGCCGCCACCCCGTAAGTTTGCTACACAATTGGGAGAAGAATTTACGAAGAAAATCAAATATTTGAAATTGTTGGATTAAGATTGAGACAAGAGACTCTCCAGTTGTGTAAAACACTCAAATTGGTTCCGTTGATGACAAATTGGTCCAAGAGAGGCAATTACATGTTTGATGTAATTAGGTTCTAGTGTAGGTCGTTTGATAAGGCAGAAAATGCTAATGTAAACTTAAAAAATGTATGTTATATACTTTTTCTACTATTTTGCACAAAGGACCTTGGTTTTGATACGTCAGTATCACAACATTTTAACAGATTGGCAAAGTTGAGCATCACTTCTAAGGACACCACTTTGGATGGGTGTGAATTTTACAACAAAAATGCTGCAGAACCTGCTTTTATATAGTCCACAACGGAAGCAATATTTAAATCTTTTGTTAGCATAAATAAGTCTTTTATTTTGCTACTAAACGTAATAATATTTACATGGCCTCTTCAAACGTCTATTAGGCAACGTTTTGGAATTTCAAATTATCTACCAAAGAAAAACAGGTAAGAAACTTTCTCAAATAAGATACCCAATTTGGGGAGACACCACTTAAAACTGTATAAAGCCCGATAAAAAGGTCTGATTTCATTTAAAGAGAATTTACTTTTATTAGGAATCAATAGAATCCGTGTACAGTAAAAAGGCACTTCGAACATAATCTTGCGGATTGGTGAAATTCAATTTTCTCGTTGCACTGGAAAAACAATAAGCTATACACCAAGTTCGAATGGAACTGGTATCGATATTCGATAAAAATCGATAAAATAGCTGTATCATTTTTACAAGTTTGTTGATTAAAAATGGCGGTGGACTTGTGAGTGGGAGTTTTAAACTACAAATATAAATCGGTATAGCAGTACAATCTAATACGGATGATATTTTATTATTACGTAATGTACCTGATAGGCAGCTATAGTCTAGTGGAGATATCAACAGACTGCCATGCAAAGGGTATCGGATTCAATTCCACGGCGCCCACTGCTGACTTTTCGGGTTTATTTGCGTATGGAATTGTTAATCATCGCTTGCCCAGTGCCCAGTGCCTCGGAGCGAACGTTAAGGGCTCTGTTCCGGCTGTCATGAAGATCTTTGACAGTCTTTATTCCTATAAACTATAAATGTTATTCCTAGAAACCTCTGTATTAACAAACAAACTACAGACATAATTAATACAATGTATTAAGTAAGTCTACCGGTTATGCACATTCTCCAAATATTTATTTATTTATTTATTCTTCATATACACAAAGTATATAGGCGGACTTAATGCCATGGGCATTATCTACTAGTCTACCTTAGAGTGGTGCAGAGAGATAAGAAGTAGGTGTATTATGTGATGTAAGTTAAGAAAAAAAAAACTAAATATTTAATTAAAATTCTTGGTCATACTAACTATACATACTTACATAAATATATATTATAATAAAATACATAAACTTAGTACATATACAATAAATACAAATATAATAACAATTAAAATCAGAAATGCTTTATAGACTTACTTATACTGATACATATTAAATATACATATTATATACATAAACAGATACTTAGTTAAGATAGTGACTTATGATACATTCGCGGACTCAGCTAACAAGAGTTCCTTTACTTTGGACTTGAATATGAATTTGGTTTTGGCCATTCTGATCTCAGGAGGAAGATCATTCCATAGAAGAATAGATTGAACGGTGAAAGAAGAGTGAAGGAAATCAGATCTGTGAGTAGGTACCATGAGTTGAAGATTGTTAGAGGAGCGAAGATTTTGCTCATGATTAGAACATAGGTACTGAAAGTAAGGAGTCATATAGTGAGGAGGAGGAGATGTGAGAATAGTGTATAGAGTAGTGAGAGCACGCAAACTACGGCGTTGACGTATAGGGAGCCACTTTAATTAGAAATGATAAGTAGACACATGGTCATACTTACGAAGATTAAAAATGAATCGAATGCAGTTATTCAGAAGACGGTCAAGTTTATTGAGGAGATCTGCATCCAGGTCAAAGTAACATACATCACCATAGTCGATCAGAGGAAAAATCAAAGTTTGCACAAGCATTGTTTTAGTCTTGGAAGAGAGTAAGTTTTTAAGGCGGTAGAGAGCACGTAAAGTGCTGGTGACCTTCTGACTAACCTGTGTCACCTGAACCTCCCAATTCAGCCTGGTATCCATGTGTAGCCCAAGATTTTTAACTGTGGGGTACAGGTCGACGATAGTACCGTTAAAAATGATAGCTGGTAGTGTCATTAACTCTAATCTGCTTAGAATTCGTTGACTGTCAACAATTATGGCCTGAGTCTTGCAAGGATTTACGGTGAGTCCAAACTTGTCAGACCATCTCTTTATGGTCGTCACATTCCTATCAACCTTGTCAATGGCCTCCGCTATGCATTCCACACTTACATGGGAGTAAATCTGCAATTCATCGGCATACAAATGGTAAGCGAACTGAAGATGTTGAGGTAGGAAATTTATGAAAATAGAAAATAAAAGAGGAGAGAGGATGCCGCCTTGAGGAACGCCAGATGTGACGTCGTACCACCCCGAGGATGACTCATCGAGGCGGACAGACTGTTGACGACCTCGAAGATAAGTTGAGAACCAATCCAGTGCCCCAGCCGAGACCTTGAGATGGGAGAGGATAGGTAAAAGGACATCGTGACTGACGGTATTGAAAGCATTAGAAAAATCGATCAACACTAGAATAGTGATTTCGGTGTTCTCCATAGCCTCTCGAATATTGCCAGTCACTTTGAGGAGGGCGGAGGTAGTGCTATGACCAGGCCTGAAGCCTGGCTGAAATGGACTTAACAAATCATTGTGGTAGGCAAAACGAGACAATTGTTTATTCACACAGGCCTCAAGCACTATGAATAGGAAGGGTAAGATGGAAATTGGTAGGAAGTGTTGAGGAAGAGTAGGATTGGGGATTTTGGGCAGAGGAATTATATGGGCTTTGCGCCACAAGGAAGGAAAGGTACCACAGGTAAAGAAAAAGTTTATGATGTGCTGATCTAGGATCGTTGTAATCATACGACGGCTAATGTTGTCGCATCCCACAGCATTGGACCTTATGGAGAGGATTGAAGCAACTCGGCTAAATAGTTGACAGTGAAACTCGTAGGTGATCCAGTGAATCAGTAGAGGTGAAATGTTTGTTGATATCATCCAAACTAAGAGTCCCATGGTAGTCAACATGCCGCTGTTTGCCAATACCTAGAGTACCTAGAGTTCCAAGGAACTTCCAGATATTAGCAGCTGATGAAGAGCTGATGTTATCGAGAATATGTCGGCGTTTATTGCACCGATTCCTTGCAGACTTAAAAAAGACCCAGTTTTCCTCACAACGATCCCTTTTGTATCTCCGATATGCTCGATCTCTACGACATATTGCCGTCCGAACATCCGTTGTAATCCAAGGTGCAGGAGGGCGCCTTAGCTTTACCCGTCTAACTGGAGCATGTACATCATAATGACCGCAGGCCGCCTCATTGAAGAGATTAACCTTTTCATCTACCGTGGAAGCAGATAGCATTCTGTCCCAGTTCAGCTCAGAAGCATCCTCACCGAGTTTATTTACATCGATACGACCAAAAAAACGCATGTGCAGAGAGGTGAGGATTAAGTCAAGACAAGTGTCCTCGCCATTGACATTGTGGTGCGTTGCTTGCAAAGGTAGTATTTGGAGGCTGGCTGAGTGAACGAGGTCAAGTAATTTGCGGGAACTACTGGAATGTTGAGAAAGGAGATAGGTGTTAAAATCGCCCATGATGATGTGGTGTGTGTACTCTGACCCTAAAGATTCCAGAATCTACTCGAGACTGGAGAAAAAGTCAACACAAGGTGGACAATAGACGAAACCAAAGACGACCTTACCCCCCCCCCCCCGACGTCGACCTCGAGAAATAAGTACTCCGCAGGTGAAGAAGTTAGTAATGAAGAAGACAAGATTTTCAAAGTAAAGGCAGTGCGGAGATAGATTGCGACACCGCCACCTCTCTTGCCAACTCGGTAGTTACGTATAAGAACGTACCCCAGCAGAGAGTAAGAGGTGGAAGGAACAGAAGGTTTAAGCCAACTCTCAGAGACCAGAATGGCATGAGCGTTACAGTTGGAAAACCCTTCCAACAAATCACTATAGTGACTCGGTATTCTCTGCGCATTTATATGGCAAACGTTAAACAACGACTGACATCGTTGCCCAAATGCATTCAGCAAGTAGTCACTCAGGGTTCCATCCCCAGAACAGAAACTCTCGTTGTCAGATGAAAAAACTGACTCATTAGCCGACAGATATGTATCAAAGTCCATTATAAAATATGTTTGTAATAAAATATATAAAATAAAATATACTAATATAAAAGCAATATAAAAATGTATTAACTATACACGATAACTGAAAAGTTACTGTCCTCTCTGCACCACCCGCCAGCAAACACAAATTTAAAAAATAAATATCAGAAACAACAAAAAAAATTAGAAAGATAACAAAACGTAATACAAAACATAATAAACCATTAAAGAACACAAAGAAAACATTGCAAATAAGATTTCCAAACGTATCACGAACTATAGACTAATCA
This sequence comes from Euclidia mi, assembly GCA_944739405.2. NCBI lineage: Eukaryota > Metazoa > Arthropoda > Insecta > Lepidoptera > Erebidae > Euclidia > Euclidia mi. Next base: position 33,933,471 of record OX123184.2, read on the forward strand.
CGAACTGTCGAATGTCAAACGTACATACCTCACATTGTGATTGTGACAAAGAAATAAACAAACTAATAGGTTATCGTGCATATACATTGTGACTAGAGTATAGTTGGAAAAACAGAGTATAGAAAGTAAAAGAGTTAGAAATAGAGATAGTAGTGAGTTGATACTTCATTTACGCGGCTTAGAGGTCGTGTTCGATGACGCGACAGACCCGGCGCCGCTCTTGCTCGCAGAACCGCTTGCCTGCCTGGGATACTTCTGCAGCAGACTGTCCAGGCCGTCCGAAGTTGTCACCTTATGCAGAGTGTCATCCGACTCCTTTACCATGATGAGACCGTCTTGTGTCCAACAGGAACGGATCCCAAAGTGTTGGCGAGCCTTGCTAAAGATAGCCTGCCTGGACATTGTCAGGAACTCCTTAACTGTCACAGATGTGCCCTTCAGTTTGGTCTTGGCTCTCCAGACTGCAGACCTCAAGTCCATTCCGAAAAAACCAGGCCAGGACTGGACGATGATGATCATTAGTGGACGCAACGATTCTGTGGCATGCAGTAAAGCTGTCAGCTGAGATACCTGGAAGATCCATTTTGCGAACCACCTTCAATAGAGACGCCTTAATATTATCCGCAAACTGCTAGTAATTCAGTCTTAATATAGAAACATAACCAGTAAAAAAATTAAAGTAAATGTAACACACACGGCTACCAAAAATAAAGCTCAGAAATCAAAATTAACTAAATTTTCCAATCAAATCAATACTGCAATCCACAAACTTCCATATAATGTGCTAAGTAAGTCTGCCTGTCCGTTTATCCGCACCGGTGGCATAGTGCGGATATTGCCCCTCAAATTATCCGTCGCCCACCACACGTCATGCACCAATGATTATTGGGAACGATGAACTATTATTACAATTATATGGAATAATGGCTTGCGATTGTGAATTTAATTGAGAATTCGGAGCTGTTAATGATATAAGTTAAGTGGTTACGTTTATTTATGAGCAGGTGTCCGTTATGAACCTTTTGTTGTGGATGTTATTTGTATAAAATTTAACTTTTGTAGTTCACGGTTTTGTAATTTATATACGGTTTATAATAATTATTAGGTATAAAACTATAATATTGATATTTGCACAGTAGGTACTAAATATTTTATATATAATACAACAGACTTATTCAAGATTATTTAATAGAATGTATAAGAAGAATTGGTTATCTTTGGTATTGCAATGCATTTTCAAAGATGTTTCTCCTAATGTTTTTAAATAAGATGAGGCTATCTCATTCGATATAGGTACCACCTCTCTTGTGGTAAGGTACCGCTTTTAAATGGAATTACTCTTTTAATAAACTTGCCACTATTCAACCTTCTTCGGCTGTTAAGTAGACTGCCGTTCGCTGCTAAAGTAACGTTCAAAGGTCTCATACTGCGATAGTTTTCACATGAGACCTGCGTGTAAAGAACATTCTGGAATATTATATTGGTCAATGATACTTAAAAGTTATATAGTTATAGATATTGTTGTTTTATATTTTTATCATGGATTGGGATTGAACCAACTAGTTATGACTAGGGGTGGAACCTACCCTAGGTTCCAATTTAGGGAGAAAGAGAGACAGACAAAAAAATTACGCAAGTTTCTTTAAGTGACTCTTAACGGCAGCCTTTTTTGTATGCAGCAGTGACATAGTTATTTTTAAGTATGCCATAATGTCGTTTTTAAGGCTCGTTAAATCTGTAAAATTTTACTTTACGACTCCTTTAGCTTTAATAGCCGAAACATTGTGGTAATCGGCGGATATATACCGTGTTTTGTGTACGATTTTAATTTTACGCTTCCACAATTATAATAAATTTACCACACGTCATATGTTGATGAATTTTTTTACGTTGTACAATTTTAATTACGTAATAATTTGGAATGCTTTTTATTTGACAGATAATAATGCAAATGAAATATTACGAACAATATTTTGAAGAAATCGTCATCACATAATCCCGATCTGGAGAAAGCTGTCCGATTTGTAATAAAAAAATTACGACTGCTGTCTGACTTTTGCAATCCAAAGGGTTTCTTAGATATTTTATAAAGTTATTGATCATTCCTAGTACCCCGCTCTGACGGTTTAACGTGCCGGGCATATTAGATCCAAAATCAATCATAAAAATGTTTTGCGATGCATTGTATCTAGAAAAGTATATTACTTAGATTGAACATATATCATATTTAGCTTCTTTAAAGACTGAGATGTTCGTATTAGAAATTTTGCAAGACATGAAGTAAAACTAAAGTTCATACTCCAACCTAAAAGTTCGAAAAACACAGTCTTATTCCAACAATGATCGCCAATGGAAAATTTAAACTGGACTCCTGATTAACGCATTGTGCTCTTAACCTGCTGTTTCTTTAACCTCTTGTATGCCGGAATACCAGACACAATTAAAAAGCTATTGTGTCTCGCGTAGATCTGCGTTCCGGCATACAAGGGGTTAAGCTAGGACATTATTCAGTCAGCATATTTACCGCGTCCTCACCTGCTGACTAATTGCTAAGGCACGTTAACCGGATTTAAGTTACAATCTGATTACGTAACATTTAACGAATTCAGTCCCAGTTAGTTAGTCCGTACGTGAATAAGAGCTTTGCTAAGTCCATTGTTGGACTTAAATGGTTAAAGTATCCCAGTATTGGTGTAGTGTAACTGTAACTAGATTTTGAGTGTCGCTTTGTTCTGGTTTTAGATTATATATATTTAGAAAGTGGGTCTTTTGGGTTAAGCTTTGTATTGATATTAGGAGTTTTAGTTGATGACTTGGTACATTATAAAGAACTTCTTTAGTGGTAAAGACTATCCTATGATATTAAATTTCCAACTTTGCATTTGTGGACGGGTTAGCTACGAATATAGCTGAAACAAGTTTTTTTACTATTTATTTTTATTTTTATAGACTCACGTCTGTATCCCCAAAGGGGTAGGCAGAGGTGTAATATTACACCCACATTTTCCCACATAATAGGGGGCGAGCCTATTGCCGTTACCGGGCATTTCACCAGACTCCGTGCTGGTACTGAGAATTCGGAAAAACCCAGTAATAGTTTTGCCCGACCCGGGAATCGAACCCGGGACCTCCGATCAGCAGTCGCATCCACTGGACCACGGAGGCAGTCAATCAATTTATGCATGTCAGAGCAATTTATTTTTAGTCTCACGTTTGTATCCCCGAAGGGGTAGACAGAGGTGTCATTAATAGTATACCTTAATTTCGCCCTCTGATTGATGTGTGTACCCCGGATCTCTGCCTTTTCGCCGAAAATTGTTCAGCCGATTATCACTTGCCAACTAACGTTTCGCAGAATTTTATTTCGCAGAATAATCGTTTGCCAACTTGTGATATAATTTTGTTTTTATTTCCTAACCTCACAGTTGCCAACTTAACGTTTGGTCTTCCTTATATTGTTGCAGTTCGAACCTAACCGATGTAGCATATTTAAATGCCCTGTGTAGTGAAATAAAAGCGATTTGGTTCTGGCACTTCGCCGGCCGCTGCCGTGGCACGCTCGCTTCGCTCGCTCGGCTCGTGCGTTGTGGTCGCAGTTCTAACCTAACCTAACCAGTCATTGTTTCAGTTGACGTGCATTGTTTATCAGCATACTAACCTAACCTAACCGATTCCTTTCGATTTTACCTGAACTTCCCGAAACATCACCTGAACAGACGAAACGTTATTCGTCTAAAAGTTGTCTGGCCTAATAATTTGACAAAAGATAAATGCTCCAAACGTTTTTTTGTCATTACAATAATAAGCTTAACAATAATTCTACCAAATGAAACGTTGTCATACAAAAATTTGACAATCGTTAGTCGTCAAAGTGAAAAATAGGCGAAACGGAGGTTGGTGGTAATCGGCCAAACAATATTCGGCGAAAAGTCAGGATCCCGTATACCCCACGTAGTAAGTGGCGAGCCTATTGCCGTTGCCAGGCAATTTTCCAGACTCTGTGCTGCCACTTCGAATTCGAAAAAACTCAGTTACACTTTTGCCCGACCCAGGTATCGAACTTCCCGATCAGCACACGCCTATATATACATAATATATATTTCTGATCACTGGATCACGGAGGTAGTCTAAATAAGCATTATTTGTGCAACTATTACCTTTTCAATATAATAAAAGCATTTATTCATTATAACCCAATTTTCGTTGTTTTATTGAATGTAAAATTGGGTAATTTAAATTAAAACGTATTCCTTATTTTTTATTTGATGTCATCATTCAGACTTGCTTAACACATTGACTTGACTACTATGCTGGTTAGAAATAATTACCAACGATGTACATGATGGTCAATATCATGTAGCAATTATTATAGTCAATAAATTAAAATACATCGCTTACACTTCTTAAAGCATAAATTTAAGAAAGGCAAAATAAACTTTTCGTAGAAACAGTCTTTAGCAATTAGCACATTGTGAAAGACTAAACTGTTGGATAAAACAGGTTCACTTACCAAAAATCACAGCTAAAATTGCCAACGTTTGCCGACAAACCATTTCGCTAAGACTAACATAGAAAAAAATCAAACAAAACTATCGAACTCGCACGTAAGCTGACGGTCGGCTGGACGTATGCCAAGTAGTAGTTTCTGTTCGATTCTTGATTTTCGACGTTCCTAAAACGTCGAACCAATGCGACATCGCACCCTCTCTGTCGGCATGAATAAAAACAGCCACTAAACTGCCATAAAGACAATCTTTGTGAGAAACAAAATGGAGATATTCTTTTTGAACGTGGCCGGCTATGTCATGGAAGTTTTCATAAAAATGCAAATGTACCGCAACGTATTGCCGCCAGTCTGTGTCTGCACTCAGTACTCCTTCATAAAATGTAAATTCTTTATCACGCTCTTTTGACTCGTTCACCGTTAGTTATTAAAGCATACAGTGTCATCAGGCGGACATCCGCTGTCATTTTACATTCAAATATCAACTTTATCATGTTATCCGTTAGTTGTAGTTTAACCTGCAGTCTCTCCGGATTATTACGCACGCAAAAATGTACTACTATTCATTTTATTTGTCACATCCGCAGTATTTTAATTATTACAATACTTGTGCTGTGTCATCATTTTTATCATAATATTAAAAAAATAGACTGCAGTCTGTTTTAATACACATTTTTAAACCATAATGTTTGAGTAGTTATGACATTCGGTTTGAAGCTGTTTGTCATGATGTTTGCGTTCACGAAACCGTATTAGTAGGAGCTGTTATAATTTACAATATAGAGTTTAGTAGAACTTCATTTTATTGATTAGATTATACTAGGTAGTTTCTTAGATAAGACCTTGATTTTTATTGCCACATAACATGGTAATATTAATTCCTAGTTTGAAACTAGTTTTTCCTGACCATGAACATCCACCAGAGCCTTACCAAATTTGGACAGCAAATTATCGCAATACCTATTCCTAAGAATGCTGACCTCGCTAGCCATTCAATAACCAAGATTTGTCAATTGTTCTACCTCGCAACTCTTTCAAGACAACAACAACGATTTTATAATAATCTGTATACAATACATGCAATTCTTGCATTACTGTCTGACCAACAGACAACGCACAACCGAAACTACAGAGCATAAGAAGCTGATTCTTTTTATTAGATCGTAGGGTTGCACTAAGAAGCGTTTTCCCAAAATTACCATGGGATAGCGAAGATAATTAAAAAAATGTGTCGACGTAGCTGCGGCAATTCTCTAGTATTTTATAATTATTATTTTGATATAAAACGTATATCAGTTCTAATAATATCCATCAGCTTTATCGTAATCCTTTGGTGTTTAATAGAGTGACGGATTATAATTATTATTTGTATTATGTAGAAATTCGGATTTCTAAGTAATTATCATTATCAGTAGTAGGTACAATAATTATTTACATTTAACTAGAAGTATCACATATTATTTTGGCGTACTGGTTTAAACAATAGTGTCATGGCTTAACAGTGTTGTAGGTTATATCTATACCCGGGAGAATCTTTGTTGATCTACAAATGATTACTTAAATTCTTACTTTAGTTTTTACTTCGTGTTCTTTGATTGAATGTTTGTTACATCTTCAGTGATATAGAATAGGAGGATAGCTAACAACATATTCTAGTCCCCTTGCAAGTCTTGTTCTTTTAAAATATAAAATTTTGATTTCGAGATTGAGGTGTAAAGATTTGGACTGATTTGATTTCTTATATAATTATGTCGAATGGTAGAAATGGATATCACTAGTATTACGTAACAGATGCATCAAGTCACAGACTTTACAGAGAAGTCTATGTGTATTTCCAAAGGCTGAAGGCCATCAATCTTTGCAATAACACCGTGTATTATGTGCAGTATTTGTATTTCCCATTTAGTCCAAAATAAATTTGTCCAAACGGCAGAGTTACGAGTTCAATAATATGCAGCAGACACTTCACAATCGCGTTACAACAACTTCATACTTTACCGCACCTGCATCTTAACCGCAGTAATATTTCATCCTTTTTTATCACAAGCGATTGCATAAGTACGACTAGCATTATTTTTCAATGACAAAGGTTCGCATTCTGAATAGCAAAAGCGGTGAATCTCACTTTTTCAAGACGCAAGGATCGTTTCGTTTATCGATCTTGTATCGAGAATGCGCTACGAATCCCAATCGAGCTTTCGATAACATTTTTGAGATAGTTATCTTTTTTCCTTGTGTATATTTTTACGTTGCAACACTTGGAATGTAAACGTTTTGATTAGACGACTTTATCTATTGCCTGTTTTTATTTATAGGAGCTATAGTTTTGGTTGTACGTGCAATGTGTCTTGTGGGTGAATGCATTTGAGATAGATGGCTGAGAATATCAATTCTGCTGATAGGTAAGTTATTTCTGGAGAAACGATAAGACCGTAAATTGATTTGGTTCTATTCTCTTTCTTAGAATTAATATCATCAGAATAATAAGTGGAGCTTAATATATCAAGGAAACGATGCCACTATTGTCGTTAAAGCTTATTTACGTATACGTAAGTAGTAATTCTCTTTTAAGTATTGCGTAGGAAACAACAAGAAAGCTATAAAGTCTCTATATAATTATTCGTTCATTGGTTGTTTTATTTGCACATAGAGTGCTGACATTTGGTCAGGTTACTTTCAACTAAATTCAACAACGGATTGTAATTCTCGCGCTTGTTTTGTTTTTAATCGCCAATTGGATTATGTACGTATGTAATTATCGTTAGATAGGCCTTTCAACGACATTGGGGAATTGTATATTTTTAATTGAGATTTGTTTACAAATATTCAGCACGAAATTGTATTTTCGAAGTGAAACTTGAAACAATGTATCAAAACAGTTCACAACATAATGCACAATCTGCTCATAATTTACTTTAACAGTACGTGCTCCAAATTCCGTAAATAAAACCGCCAAGAAACTATAAAATCCGTAAGCGGAAATTCAGATATGAGCGATACGAGTACAGCTTAGTATGCAGTAGCTATGTTCAGTTGCCCGTATTTGCCTGCGGTTAAGATAAGGTTGCTATGCGCATTTCCTCTCATGCGAGTGTCTACTGCATTATCTAGTTTTCAACTTGCGGAATGCATCGGCGGCATAATAATTATGGCTATTTTTCTCCGTTTGGCTTAAGATAAACAGTTACATTTGTTTGTTGGGTGAAAAATAACTGTTAAATGGAAAATAATCACAGGAACCAAACTGCTGTTTACTTATTTCGTTTCAGTGTGGTTTTAAGTTTCTAAATTTAAATCGTCAATTTTTTCACTATAAACTGATGTTTTGGTTACTTTCCTAGAACTGTGTTTACGGAAAACTGATGGCATTATATAAATGTCGAAAGTATCTACTGAAAGTTTGCGACAGTTGTTTGCGTTACACAAATAATGAGCTGCCTGAAATGCTACGTACGGGTACATTTACATAAACTAATTATAGACTCGATTTATTTATAAAAGTAATTACAGAATCCTTATGTTTAATATAGAGCATCACCAGACCAAACTTTTGTGCAAAAACTTTACAAACAATTTAACCCATTAACCCTCCTCGCTTAAAAATGGTTAATGCTAAAGGCAACCTTCATACTTTTAATAAAATTATTTACATCAATTAAACTCTCTTCAATTCTCTTGAAACTAAAACAGTTTAATTTGACTTAGAAAATGACCAAAGAGAACGTCTCAAAGAAAACTGTAAAGAGAATGCCGGCACGTCTAACTTAGTTTCAAAAAAGCGATATCTAAGGCTGCCTATCCACTAGAGCCATGAAGAGCGGAGCAGTGTTAGTAGAAATTTACAAAAACACCGCAGCGGAAGTTTCTAGCATTTCTTTTAGTTGTATTGACACAGCTCCGCTCCAGTGAACACGCAGCCTGTCTTAATTCTGCCCACACGGCATTGAACCGCAAACTTTATAAAACCTTTTAATTTAAGTTTCGCAACAATTTCCTCTTCAGGCATTACCCGATACACGATACCTTATCTATTATAATATAAAATTTGCATAAATAAGTCTTTTATTTTGCTACTAAACGTAATAATATTTACATGGCCTGTTCAAACGTCTATTAGGCAACGTCGTAGAATTTCAAATTATCTACCAAAGAAAAACAGGTAAGAAACTTTCTCAAATAAGATACCCAATTTGGGGAGACCCCACTTCTAACTGTATAAAGCCCGATAAAAAGGTCTGATTTCATTTAAAGCGAATTTACTTTTATTAGGAATCAATAGAATCCGCGTATAGTAAAAAGGCACTTCGAACATACATACATACATAGACTCACGCCCGCTTCCCCGAAGGGGTAGGCAGAGGCATATTAAACGCCCACTTCGAACATAATCTTGCGGATTGGTGAAATTCAATTTTCTCGTTGCACTGGAAAAACAATAAGCTATACACCAAGTTGGAATGGAACTCGTATCAATATTCGATAAAAAAGTTGTATCATTTTTAGAAGTTTGTTGATTAAAAATGGCGGTGGACTTGCAAGTGGGAGTTTCAAACTACAAATATAATACGGTATAGCAGTACAATCTAATACGGATGATATGTTATTATTACGTTATGTACCTGATAGGCAGCGTTAGCCTAGTGGAGAATACTAACAGTCTGCTATGCAAAGGGTATCGGGTTCAAGGCCACGGCGCCCACTGCTTACTTTTCAGATTTATTTGCGTATGGAATTGTTAATCATCGCTTGCCCAGTGCCTAGAAGCTAACGTTAAACTCTTTGTTCCGGCTGTTATGAAGATCTTTGACAGTCTTTATTCCTATAAACTATAAATGTTATTTCTAGAAACCTCTGTATAAACAAACAAACAAAAGGCATAATAGTATAATGTATTAAGTCTACCGGTTATGCACGTTCGTTTATCCACACTGATGCTGCTCCTAATATTATCCGCAAACTGCTAGTAATTCAGTCTAAATATAGAAACATACCCAGTCATAAAATTAAAGATTCTACTCACATGACAACCAAAAAAGAAGCTCAGCAATCAAACATAACTTAATAATCCAATCAAATCAATACTGCAATCCAGAAATAACACATCACTTAATCACAGTCATATAATGTGCTAAGTAATTCCGCCGGTTATCCGTGTCCGTTTATCCGCACCGGCGTCATAGTGCAGATATTGCCGCTCAAATTATCCGTTGACCGCTTGTAATCCGTCGCCCACCACACGTCATGCACTAATGATTATTGGGAACGATGAACTATTATTACAATTATATGGAGTAATAGCTCTCGATTGTGAATTTAATTGAGAATTCGGAGCTGTTAATGATATAGGTTAAGTGGTTAAGTTTATGTATGAGCTGGCGTTCGTTATAAACCTTTTGTTATGCATGTTATTTGTATAAAATTTAACTTTCGTGGCTCGTTGTTTTGTAATTTATATAACTTCAAACTTCAAAATCTTTATTTGCTTTGAATGTATGTACATGGTTGAGGTCTTACATAGATGGTTAGTTCTAATACATTCTACCCATTGAGCTTGCAAATATATTTATTATTAACACAAATAGAAATAAAGATAAAATTACAGAGATGCTTTTACAAGGATTACAAATATAATTACAAGGAAAAATTTCAATTACAGTCGTTTTCACAACATTACCTACAATTCATCATTTAAGAAGTCTGTTATACTGTAGTAACATTTTTCTATAAGTAATTTATTCAAGTAGTTTTTAAATTTGCATAGATTTTGGTTTTTGATATCATCGGGTATTTTGTTGTAAATAATTGGGCCCATGCACACAATGCTCTTTCTTAATAAGGCTGTCTTATAGTCTCCTTTATTAAGGAGGTATTTGTATAAAATTATTAGGTATAACTATATTATTAGGATTTGCATACTACTTAATAATTTATAGGTTGTATTATCTAAAGCAAATAAAGTTAATTTAAAACAAGCTTATATTTGATAACACACTGAAAGATTCGACGAATTTTCTTCAACATATATATTGTCAAATGGTGTTTTGGCGGTAAATGTCAGATGATATCTTGGTCCACGTAAAGCCATATTTACACTACTATTGTAGCTAATAGAAAACCTTACAGAACATCGGCAACAGAACATGACACAACATAAACACAAAATATTATACTAAATGGGAGAATAATGGCCTAATTGTTTCGAATTAACGCGCTAAGCGCTATCAAGCTGTCAATACTGAGATAGCGTTGTACTAAAGCCGCAGGCGTCCTGATAAAGCCCAACGTGTTTATATAACGTAATATATATAGCCAGTATGTCAAAGTCCATGTGGCACTGATTCCGCGTCCGTTAATGATCATAGAAACTGCTGCAGCGAGTTAATTATTGCTATTGTGCTATATTACCAAACGTGAGTAATTGTAGTGTCCATAGAGGTAATTGATGAATTATCGACAAAAAAGCGACTTTCAAAGACTGGGGACACAGTTATAGTGGGAAAATATAAGAAATGCCAAAATACAACAAGAATCAAGATATAACTTTTTATTTTTGGCTTTACGACATAAGTTTCAAGACCAAAGTTGTAAGTAATTTAATTTGCAACAAAAATCTCTTCAAAATGCTTTCAGGTATTCTTTGTGCGGCCAATAGTTTACCAGAAAATCAAGAAATATATAGAACAAAACCATCTGCACCTGCATAGGTGCAGATGGTTTTTAACCTTTTGTCCCTCGGCCACAATCTTGGAAACAAAATAACTTTTTCCAAGATTGCGGCCGAGGGACAAAAGATACGACCCCACAAATTTGGATCAAGCTTTACATTAGCCCTTTATTTTTATTTTTTTGGTGTCGCGTTGGAAAATCCTCAAGGAGACCGTCCGCCCTGGGGGGAAAGACGAAGGGGACTGTCAGAATCTTACTGACTAAAAACCAACCCGTGTTCCTCATGTACCCATGTGTCGGAGGATGGGTCGATGTCGGAGGGTATCACTGAAGCATTCCTCGCTACCCCCCGACGGCTACTGGTCCGTCAGATGGTCAGGCGAGCCTCGAACAAAACCTCCTTGGCGGTGGATGAAGGTGTTGGGCTCCGCCACCAAAACACCCAGCGGCCGCAGTGGATAGGGAGGATGGCAACGCAACACCGCATCTCCTCTTCCTCTGCGGCCTCACCGCGACGCAACGATGGTGGCGCCCCCATTTGGTCGCGGGAGATAGGGTGGGCGGCAACGCAACACCGACACGCCTAACCTCCCGCGCCCGACTGCGAGGGACAGACAGAACTGTCCCGCACCCGCACCTATGGACGCATCCTACGCAGGCTTCACCCAAGCCCACGTGGAGCTTCCTTTCCAGGGAATCCTCTTAGCTTCACCGCGGGATTCCAAGCCACGGTTACTGAGCCACCCCACCACGACAAGGTGGAGATCCCACGGGGGGGAAGCTTTACACTAGCCCTCCCTATACATCTTTAAAATAAATAGAATATCCGGTGAAAAGAAAAACGCGTCCTCTGATAAATGCAAACAATTGTAAATTTTGAATGGACTAATATGACTTTCCTCATCTCAATCGCACATAATTGATAGATTGCGGCCGGTCATTCCTAGATCTTTCTGACTCAAACTTCTTGTACTACGCCTCTATTTCTATCAGTTTGTTGAGCTGCCATATTCTGGCAAACTAACAATACAAACTAACGATATAATATCATTCACAGCAGTTAGCATGAACAGGTAGATGTTAGTGTCAGAAATAACATTTCCTCTAAAGAGTTTTAATATAAATGCCAAGTCTAGTAGAAGATAAATCTATTACTATTAAATAATATTGTGGATTGCAAAATTTTCACGTATAATGAATGAATCTAATCTTATACTAACATATAAAGCTGAAGAGTTAGTTAGTTTGTTTGTGTGGTTCAACGCGCTAGTCTCAGGAACTACCGGTCCGATTTGAAAAATTATTTCGGTGTTGATAGGTCATTTATCGAGAAAGGCTATAGGCTATATATATAGCATCACGCTATGAGCTACGGGAGCGGAGCAGTAGCCTTAAATCACGCAGGTGTAACCGCGGGCATCATTTAGTTCATTGACAAATACTGTAAAAGAATATAAAATTAAAATAACAATGGAAAAATTACAACGATATTCATAAAACATAAAATAATGCTACCAAAAAACATAAAATAAAGCAATAAAATAACCTTAAAGGTTTTCGTTAAAATAAAAATATAACACACTATCATGTAGCTTTATGGATGCATAAAATTATGGGGTTGCTATGCTTATTTTGCTCTCTGTCGCAGTAAAATCTCGAGAGATTAATATTATGTGGCTTTTACGAGTTCCTTATACCTCTTTTACCTGATGAACGGTGCTATGAAAATTTTATTGTTATCTAGATCATCAAAAATTGGATTGAAGGATTTATTGCAACCTGAATTTGACAACTCAATCACTCTAATGAAGAAATTGAGGTTATCTTTAAGCATTTAAGTACTCTTAAAATTATAATTTTGGTGTCATGATATTTTCTTTGTTACTGATTCAATTTGCTCGATTCTCTGAAACCTTCTACAATAAACCAGTTTTGTCTTTTAGGAAAATAATTATTATTACAAAAGTGGGTTCACTTGGATACTGCAATGCATTTTCAGAGCCGGATGTTCTTGTATGATGATGTGATATTTCTAATTGTAGCCTGTCAAATTCGAGAGGATATGCAGCCACTTCTCGAGTGATCAAGTGCACTAAGCTACATCCATGGTATAGATAGTCTTTACCACCTCACCTCTCAAGTCAATGATTGTAAGGTTCAGCTTTCAAATGTGATTACTCCTTTGATACGATTGCCGCTATTCAGCCAATTTTGGCTGACTGACAATAGCTGTCTCAGCAAAGTTCGAAATTCTCATGCTGCGATGGTTTGCACGTGGTAGCTGCAAGCAAAGAACATCAAGTGATATTTTATTGGTAGATGGTACTTAAAAAGTTGTTAATTTATATTTTTATCATGGGTTCGGATTGAAACAACAAGATATGAGTAAGGGAGAGAGAGAAAAAGAGAGAAAATAATTACGTAATATTTTAAAATGACCCTTAAAGGCAGCCTTCTTTGTATGCAGCAGTAACGTGTTTATTGTTAAGGATGCCATAATGTCGTATTTAAGGGTCGTTAAATCTGTAAAATTTTAAGTTACGACTCCTTTAGCTTTAATAGCCGAAACATTGTGGTAATCAGCGGATATTTTTAGTGTACGATTTTAATTTTACGCTTGCACAATTATAATAAACTAGAGGATGCCCGCGGTTACACCCGCGTTATTTAAGGCTACTCCTCCGCTCCCGTCGCCCATAGCGGGATGTTATATAGCTTTACTCGATAAATGGGCTATCTAACACTGAAATAATTTTTCAGATCGGATCAGTAGTTTCATAGATTAGCGCGTTCAACCAAACAAACAAACTCTTCACCTTTATATATTAGTGTAAGATTTACCTCACGTCATATATTGATGAATTTTGTTACCTTGTACAATTTTGGTTATGTTATTATTTGGAATGATTTTTATATTTGACAGAGATTAATGCAAATGAACTCTTTCGAACATAATTTTGAAGAAATCGTCATCAAATTGTCTGATCTGGAGAATACTGTCCGATATGTAATAAAAAAAAATTAAGACAGCTGTCATGAGTCTTGCAATCCCTTTGGATTGCAAGACTCATGACAGCTGGTCCAAAAGGATCCAAAATCGATTCAAAATCGATTTTGCGATGCATTGTAACTAGAAATTCATATTACTTAGATTGAACATATTTCATTCAGTTAGCTTCTATAACCGCTTGCTTGCCCGTGTTATATGGCATATAACAAAATTCAAACACTAAATTGCCCGTGTTATATGGCATATAACATCGCATCTCAGTCTACTTTGCCCGTGTCATACTGTATATGACATGGCTCCCGCGGTCGAAAGAGTGAAATATACTCGTCTCTGTCGCTCTAGGGCTTAGTTTGTATTATGTATCTCGTTTCTACGTTAAATTTCCCGTCATACTAATCCCAGTCGAGTTTCGACTCCATAGAGAAATTTAAAAAAAAACGTTCGTTGTCAATGTTGTCATTGAGTGTTGAGTCGGTGCGGAATGTGTGAGTGTATTTGTGCTGTTTTTTCTGTTAAATTTAGTTTTATTCTTTAAGATCTATTGTGTTTATCAAGGTATGTAAATAACTAACACGTATATATAATAATTCCAGCATGAAATATAAGATTTGACTTTTTTCGAGACCTTAAGTAGATTTTGGCGCGCAACAGTGATTTTACTGAGAGCATGGGAACTGTTTCAGAAATGTTCATATTACTCAGAAGTGGTGAATGCTATCCGTATGATTTCTTTTTGTTTTAAAAGAATATGAGACTACTTATTTAGTGTTTATTTATTAGTATGCTTAAAACAGTTATTTGTGCATTATATGGCCTTATTAAATTTAACATAAATTACGCCGCGCGGCGCCAGATAATGGTTTGGAATCAGAGGCCTGTAATTCATAAATATGTATAAACAAGTGTACTTTTTTATTTTTATCTTATTATCTAATATATAAGTAACGTAATTAAATATTAAAAACGATATGTCACCGCTTTAAATTTTGAGGTATGAACTTATAAATACAAAGCGAACTCTAAAACGCGCTATCTCAATTTCAAACGAGCATCACTCGACACCAAAATCGTAATCTAAATAAACAAAGATAACTTTGTATAGTTAGTTTCATAACAAACATAAATTATATAACACTTGACAACCTTTCAAAACAAATTAAGTCACAAGGACCGATTGTGTGGAACCCGACCCGCGCGCCGAGGCGATAAAAACGCGCGGGCATTTGGTCGTTATCGCTTTCAAGTGGCCGGGCAGAGGGGCCGGCGTGGGTTGCGGCGCGGAGCAAGCAAGCGGATAACAACTGAGACATATCGATTAGAAATTTTGCAAGACATGAAGCAAAATAAAGTTCATACTCCAACCTAAAATTCGAAAAAGGCAGTCTTAATCAAACAATGATGGCAAATCGTAAACGTTTTGATTAGACAAGTTTATTTATTGCCTGATTTTATTTACAGGAGCTATGGTTTTGGTTGTACGTGCAATGTGTCTTTTGGGTGAATGCTTTTGAGATAGATGGGTGAGAATATCGATTCTGCTGATAGGTGAGTTGTTTTCTGGAGAAACGATAAGACCGTAAATTGATTTGCTTCTATTCCCTTTCTTAGAATTAATATTATCAGAATAATAAGTAAAGCTAAATAATGTCAAGGAAACGATGCCACTATTGTTGTTAAAGCTTGTTTATGTATACGTAAGTAGTAATTCTCTTTTAAGTATTGCGTAGGATAAATATTCGTTCATTGGTTGTTTTATTTGCAAATTATAGATACTAGAGTCACGGTAATATAATCTAACAGTATTGTAACTCGGCCGTCTTCGTGAGTTATATACCTGCCAGACGCGCCGCATGCGAGCTGCGGCACGATAGCGGCTGCGGGTACTGTAGGCACAGTCCGCCCAGTCTAATGGGTACTCTACTCGAGGCGCGTAGGTATAATTCGAGTTTCGTGCGCTGTATGGAGTTACAATACTGTTAGATATTATTACCGTGCTAGAGTGCTGGTCAGGTTACTTTCAAATAAATAAAACAACAGAATTGTAATTCTCGCCCTTGTTTTGTTTTTAAATGTAATTATCGCTAAATAGGCCTTTCAACGATATTGGGGAATTCTTTAGTTTTTTATTGAGATTTTTTTTGCAATTATTCAGCACGAAATTGTATTTTCGCAGTCCACAAACGACTTGCCTGCTCCTAAACACCTTTCCACTCACTTTGGACAATAAAGTTAATTTAATAGTAAATGTACCAGAATTACTTGAAACAAAAATATCAAAACGGTTTACAAAATAACGTACAAACTGTCCATAATTTATTTTAACAGAACGTGCTCCAAATTCCGTACATGAAACCGCTAAGAAACTATGAAGCTCGTACGCGGTAATGCAGATATGAGCGATACGAATACAGCTTAGTATGCAGTAGCTATGTTCAGTTGCCCGTATTCGCCTGCGGTTAAGATAAGGGTGCTGTGCGCATTTCCTCTCATGCGAATGTCTACTGCATTATCTAGTTTTCAACTTGCGGAATACATCGGCGGCATTATAATTATGGATATTTTTCTCCGTTTGGCTTTAGATAACAAGTTACATTTGTTTGTTGGGTGAAAAATAACTATTAAATGGAAAATAATCACAGGAACCAAACTGCTGTTTACTTATTTTATTTCAGTGTGGTTAATTTTCACTATAAACTGATGTTTTGGTTACTTTACTAGAACTGTGTTTACGGCAAACTGGTTTGCTAAATAAATGTCGAAAGTATGTTCTGAAAGTTTGCGACAGTTGTTTGCGTTACACAAATAATGAGCTGACTGAAATGCTACGTACAGGTACATTTACATGAACTAATTTAAGGCTCGATTTATTTATAAAAGTAATTACAGAATCCTTATGTTTAATATAGCATTACCAGACCAAACATTTGTGCAAAAATTTTACAAGCAATTTAACACATTAAACCTCCTCGCTTAAACTAACGTTAACGCTAAAGGCAACCTTCATACTTTTAATAAATTACAACAATTCAACTCTCTTCAATTCTCTTGAAACTAAAACAGTTTAATTTGACTTAGAAAATTACCAAAGAGAACGTCTCAAAGAAAACTGTAAAAAGGATGCCGGCACGTCTAACTTAGTTTCAAAAAACCGATATCTAAGGCTGCCTATCCACTAGAGCAATGAAGGGCGGAGCTGTGTTAATAGAAATCTACAAAAACACCGCAGCGGAGGTTTCTAGCATTTCTTCTAGTTGTATTGACACAGCTCCGCTCCAGTGAAAACGCAGCCTGTCTTTATTCTGCCCACATGGAATTGAACCGCAAACTTTATAAAGCCTTTTAGTTTAAGTTTCGCAACGATTTCCTCTTCATACACGTTACCTTATCTATTATAATATAAAATAGAAATTATTCCTAAGCAGTTCTCTTGCAAGCCAGTCAGATAAGCCGCCGCCACGTAAGTTTGCTACTTAAATTATACGCCATTTGGGAGAAGAATTTACAAAGGAAATCAAATATTTCGAATTGTTGGATTAAGATTGAGACAAGAGACTCTCCAGTTGTGTAAAGCACTCAAATTGGTTCCGGTGATGACAAATTGGTCCAAGAGAGGCAATTATGTGTTTGATATAATGGAATTGTAGTGTAGGACGTTTGATAAGGCAGAAAATGTAAATCTAAACTTAAAATATGGTATATTTTTCTACTATTTTTGGCATTTATGACTCTAATGATTATCGATAATGGGCACAAACAAATTAACCTAAGTTTTAATACGTTGAGATCACAACATTTCAAAAGACATTGCTACGATTGTGTAGCGCCTTTAGCGTGATTTGATTTGCTGTTCATAATATACTGGCAAAATTAAGCAACGCTTCAGAGATCACCACGTTGATTTGACATCTAGTTCGCTGCAGAACCTGCTTTTATATATTCCACAAAGGAAGCAATATTAAAATCTTCTGGTAGTATAAATAATTATTTTATTTTGCTACTAAACGTAATAATATTTACATGGCCTCTTCAAACGTCTATTAGGCAACAACGTTTTAGAATTTCAAATTATCTACCAAAGAAAAACAGGTAAGAAACTTTCTCAAATAAGATACCCAATTTGGGGAGACCCCACTTAAAACTGTATAAAGCCCGATAAAAAGGTCTGATTAAATTTAAAGAGAATTTACTTTTATTAGGAATCAATAGAATCCGCGTATAGTAAAAAGGCACTTCGAACATAATCTTGCGGATTGGTGAAATTCAATTTTCTCGTTGCACTGGAAAAACAATAAGCTATACACCAAGTTCGAATGGAACTCGTATCGATATTCGATAAAAAAGTTGTATCATTTTTACAAGTTTGTTGATTAAAAATGGCGGTTGACTTACCAGTGTTTTAAACTACAAATATAATACGGTATAGCAGTGCAATCAAATACGGATGTTATGTTATTATTACGTCATGTAGGTACCTGAGAGGCAGCGATAGCCTAGTGGAAATACCAACAGACTGCCATGCAAAGGGTATCGGATTCAAGTCCACGGCGCCCACCCATTGCGCCCACCGCTGACTTTTCGGATTTATTTGCGTATGGAATTGTTAATCATCGCTTGCCCAGTGCCTCGGAGCGAACGTTAAGCTTTCTGTTCCGGCTGTTATGAAGATCTTTGACAGTCTTTATTCCTATAAACTATAAAGGTTATTTATAGAGGGGTTTTAGTGCCTACCCTTATGTATGGTAGTGAAAGTTGGGTATGGCAGAAGAGACTTGAAAGTAGAATAAATGCTGTAGAAATGAGAGCACTGAGAATTATGTGTGGTGTATCTTTGATCGACAGAGTAAAGAATTGTGTGATACGAGAGTGGTGTGGGGTAAAATAAATGTAGGGACTCGCCTCGAGAAAGGCATGTTAAGATGGTTTGGGCACATGGAGAGGATGGACGACGAAAGACTGACAAAGAAGATAAATAAGGCAAGTGTGAATGGGACAGGACAAAGGGGAAGACCTAGGCGGATGTTCTCTGACCAGATTTGAGACATCCTAAAAAAGTACAGGTCAGAAGTACCCTAAACGAAAGAGCATGCATGAGAAACTTGATGGGAGTGAATGAAGCAAGAGAGGTATGTCAGGATGGTTGCAAATGGCGTTCCGTAGTCTGTACCTACCCCTCCGGGAAACGGGCGTGAGTATATGTATGTATGTAGAAACCTCTGTATAAACAAAAAAAACACAGACATAATAATATAAAGTATTAAGTAAGGCTACATGTTATGCACGTTCGTTTATCCACACTGATGCTGCTCCTAATATTATCCGCAAAGTGCTAGTAATTCAGTCTAAATATATTTAGTTATATATTCAGTATAAATATATTTAATTTTTTGACTGGGTATGTTTCTATAGAAACATACCCAATAAAAAAAATAAAGATTCTACACACACGACAACCAAAAAAGAAGCTTAGAAATCAAACATACCTAACTAAATAATCCAATCAAATCAATACTGCAATCCACAAATAACACATCACTTAATCACAGCCATATAATGTGCTAAGTAAGTCCGCCGGTTATCCGTGTCCGTTTATCCGCACCGGCGGCATAGCGCGGATATTGCCCCTCAAATTATCCGTATACCGCTTGTAATCCGTCGCCCACCGCACGTCATGCACCAATGATTATTGGGAACGATGAACTATTATTAATTATATGGAGTAATAGCTTGCGATTGTAAATTTAATTGAGAATTCGGAGCTGTTAATGATATAGGTTAAGTGGTTACGTTTATTTATGAGCTGGTATTCGTTGTGAACGTTTTGTTGTAGATGTTATTTGTATTAAATTTATATTTTGTAGCTCATTATTTCGTAGTTTATATACGGGTCAAAATAATTATTAGGTATAACTATGTTACTTAGATTTGCATAGTAAGTACTAAATAATTTATAGGGTGTACTAGAGGACGCCAGCAGCTACGCCTGCAATTTTTTTAAATTTACCCGTTTTGGCCGATCCCGTGGGAATTTCAGGAAATCCCGTCTTAGTGCACCCCTACGGTCCCCAAGAAACATACATGCCAAATTTCAGCTTCCTGCGCCCAATAGTTTCGGCTGTAGCGTGTCTGTCAGTCAGTCAGTAACGCAAGGATTTTATATATTAAGATTATCTAAAGCAAATAAAGTTATTTTAAAACAAGCTTAAATTTGATTACACACTGAAACATTCGACGAATTTCTTCAAGATGTATATTATCAAATGGTGTTTTAGAGGTAAATGCCAGATGACATCTTGTTCCACGTAAAGCCATATTTATCTATTCCATTGTTGCTAATAGAAAAACCTAACCTAACCTAACAGAACATAGGCAAAAGAACATGACACCATCCTATACATATTAATGTACAAACACACGAAGCTTCACACTACAGCATTACACCAACACAAACACAAAATATCATACCAAATGGGAGGATAATGGCCTAATTGTTTCGAATTACCGCGCTAAGCACTATCAAGCTGTCAATACTGAGATAGCGTTGTACTAAAGCCGCAGGCGTCCTGATAAAGCCCAACGTGTTTATATAACGTAATCTATATAGCCAGTATGTCACAGCCTGTGTGGCACTGATTCCGCGTCCGTTAATGATCATAGAAACTGCTGCAGCGAGTTAATTATTGCTATTGTGCTAGATTATCAAACGTCAGTAGTTGTAGTGTCTATCAGTGATAGTAGGTATGAGACCAACATTATATCTTAGTAAAAACCCGAACGACTGCCACTGTTTTATCGAAGCTATCTGAGTGTTAATTTGGTAATTATCGCCTGTGTGAAGACAAAAATCGTAAGGAAATCTGCATGTCTAAGAGTTCTCCATAATCTTCTTGAAAGACATGTAAAGTCTGCCAACCCTTAGTTAGCTAGCGGGGTCACTTATGACCCAACCCTTCACATTGTCTGAAGTCGCACGTGCCCAGCATCTGAAGGTGATGGGTATTTCTTATGTTATGAAATTCTTATATGTTCAGAGTCACTTGTTTGTGACTATTTCAATCTCAGCACTGGCTGGTCATTCCCTGTACTTTCCGCCTAGTACTATCCCTCCCATTCACAGCAGCTATCACGAACAGAAGGATGACGGTGCCAGGTGGCAGAAATAAGATTTTCTCTTAAAAGTTTAAATGTAAATGACAAGTCTAGTAGAAGATAATACTGATAAGTATAATATTACCATTTAGTAATATTTTACATTGCAAAATCTTCACATTAATAGATACATTCACTCAATCATTCATCAAATTAAAAAAACTATAGAAAAATTACAATGATATTCATAAAACATAAAATTATGCTACCAAATAAGATAAAATAAACTTATAAAATAACCCAAAAGGCTATCATTAAAATAAAAATAGAACGCACTATCATGTAGCTTTATGGATGCATAAAATCGAGGGTGGTTATGCTTATTTTGCACTTTGTCGTAGTAAAATCTCGGAGGATTAATATTATGTGGCTTTTACGAGTTCCTTATACCTCTTTTACCTGATGAACGGTGCTATGAAAATTTTATTGTAACCTAGATCATCAAAAATTGGATTGAAGGATTTATTCAAACTGGATTTGAGAACTCAATCACGTTTGAAATTGAAATTGAGATTATTATTATACCTAAGTACTTCTGCGCTGAAAATGATGATAATGATTATATTTAATTTTTACTGATTCAATTTGCTCGAGTGCAACTGAGTTGAAAGAGTAAAGAAATACTATGTTCTCTGATAAATTCAACAGTAAACCAGACTTCTAATAGTCTTTTAGGAAAGAATAAGAAGAGTGCCTTCACTTTGGTACTGCAATGCATTTTCAGAGTCAGATGTTCATGTATGATGATGTGAACTTTCTAATCGTAGACCTGTCCTATTTGAGATGATTCGGGTATGCAGCCGCTTCTCGAGTGATGAAGTGCACTTAGCTACATCCGTGGTATGGACATGCTTTAGCACCTCACCTCAATCACAGAATAATTAATAGTACTAACGTACAGAAGCTTCACTTTTCAAACCAATTTATTGAAATTGCGACTCTTGGTACTAAGCAATAAAGTTCAATTCAGCTCGCATAAGCACTCAGTGCCTAATGCGCTGTCTGGCGCGGAGTGGCGCGCTAGGGTTGTGGACTTGGCGCTGCCACTATATTTATTCATCGTCTATCTACCTACTTGACCACGTACCTAATAATAAATAATTATCCTATAAGTATCCTATCCCACTATTTGAGCTAGTAGAACAAAAGCACAAAAATTCTGGTCGTTTACATTTTTACTATACAAATTCTTAGTTATTTCCTAAACGCGTGGACCGATTTACATGATTCAAACAGATAAAATGGTTTTTGAACTAGATCTTTAATTTGACACTATAATCGTTGAGATATCTCAACAAACAAAAAATCAAATTTTCAAGTTGCTCTCGTAATATAAATAATCAAATTTTCAAGTCGCTTTCGACACAGTTAATTAAGCAATACTTTGCATTAGACTTGTGATGATACATTTTTGTTGTTAAAGGCGTTTAAGTATATAATTTGAACAGTGTATGAACACGGCGCGTGAGAATACGGAGCGGTCGCACTCGTTGCGTGACGTCTAATGTGAGCGGCGCGCGGTAACCTACTAAATCCAACCATGTCGACATGGTCGGCCGAGGTACTTGTAAGTTTGTACCTAAAATGCGAAGTGCGCCATGCCTGCCTCAATAGTCAAGAGGTCTGTGGTTAGAGTCAGCTGTGAGGCCCAGATTTCAATAAAATTGTTATTACTCATTTGATACGATTGCCGCTTTTTAACCAATTTCGGCTGATTAACAATAGCTGTCTCAGCAACGTTAGAAATTCTCATGTTGCGAAGGTTTGCACGTAGAAGCTGTATGTGAATAACATCTAGTAATATCTTATTGGTCGATTGTACTTAAAAAAGGTTGTTATTTTATATTTTTATCATGGGTTCGGATTGAAACAACAAGATATGAGTAAGGGAGAGAGAGAAAAAGAGAGAGAATAATTACGTAATATTTTAAAACGACCCTTAAAGGCAGCCTTTTTTGTATGCAGCAGTGACGTGTTTATCATTAAGGATGCCATAATTTCGTATTTAAGGGTTGTTTAATCTGCAAAATCAGCGGAATATATATACCGTTTTTTGTGAACGATTTTACTCTTGCACAATTATAATAAATTTACCTCACGTCATATGTTGATGAATTTTGTTACTTTGTACAATTTTGGTTATGTTATTATTTGGAATGTTTTTTATATTTGACAGAGATGAATGCAAATGAACTCTTACGAACATAACTTTGAAGAAATCGTCATCAAATAGTTCGATCTCGAGAATGCTGTTCGATATGTAATAAAAAAAATTACGACAGCTGTCTGAGTCTTGCAATCCAAAGGGTCCAAAGGATCCACAATCAATTATAAAGAATGTTTTGCGATGCAATATAACTAGAAATTTATATTACTCAGATTCAACATATTTCATTTATTTAGCTTCTATAGCCACTGAGATGTATGGATAAGAAATTTTGCAAGACACGAAGTAAAAATATAGTTCCTACTCCAACCTAAAATTCGAAAAACGCAGTCATATTCAAACAATGATCGCCAATGGAACATATAAACTGGACTCCTGGTTGACGCATTTTGCTCTTAACCTGCTCAGTTTCTTTAAGCTAGGACATTATTCAGTCAGCATATTTACCGCGTCCTCACCTGCTGACTAATTGCTAAGGCACGTTAACCGGATTTAAGTTACAATCTGGTTACGTAACATTTAACGAATTCAGTCCCAGTTAGTTAGTCCGTACGTGAATAAGAGCTTTGTAAAGTCCATTGTTGGACTTAAATGGTTTAAGTATCCAAGTATTGGTGTAGTGTAACTGTAACTAGATTTGGAGTGTCGCTTTGTTCTGGTTTTAGATTATGTGTATTTAGAAAGAGGGTCTTTTGGGCTAAGCTTTGTATTGATGTTAGGAGTTTTAGTTGATGGTGACTTGGTACAATATAAAGAACTTTGTTAGTGGTGAAAACTATCTTATAATATTTAAAGTTCAGCTTTAAATTTTTTTGGCAGGTTAGCTATGTATAGATGATTAACTAAGAGTTATTTTATTTTTATAGACTCACATTTGGGTGCCTGGAGTGGTAGGTGTAATATTACACCCGCATTTCGCCGTGTTATTAATTTGTAGGTGCCACGTAATAGGGGGCAAACCTATGGCTATTGATGAGCACTTTACCAGGATTTGTGCTCTTTTGTCCGACCCGGGAATCGAACCCCGAAGTTCCCGATCAGCAAACGTATACGCTATCCACTGGACCACGGAGAAATATTTTATATTGACAACTGTGCAACTGTTACCTTGTAAATGAAATATAAAGTGTTAATTCATTGTTACACAATTATTTGTTGTATTAATGAAAGAAATATCGGACAGTTTAAATTGAAAAATCTATGAACAAATTTGTACTTTATTGTTAAATTATTGATGACATCATTCAGACTTGCTTAACACAATAATTTTAATATTCCTATGATGATGTCAGAAATAACTGTCAGTGTATCTACAAGTATTTTAATATTCCCATGATATTACATGGAAATATTAAAATACTTGTAGACACCTAAAATTTACACTTTTGAATGCTTCTTTAAAGAAAGGAAAAATTAAATTTTCGAAGAAATAGTCTTTAGCAATTAGCAGATTGTGAAAGACTCAACTGTTGGATAAAACATGTTCACTTGCCAAAAATCATAGCTAAAATTGCCAACGTTTACCGACAAACCATTTCGCTAAGACAAACAGAGAAAAAAATAAAACAAAACTATCAAACTTGCACGTAAGCTGACGGTCGGCTGGACGTATGCCAAGTAGTAGTTTCTGTTCGATTCTTGATTTTCGACGTTCATAAAACGTCGAACCGATGCGACATCGCACCCTCTCTGTTGGCACGAATAAAAACACCCACTAAACTGCCATAAAGACAATCTTTGTCAGAAACAAAATGGAGATATTCTTTATAAACGTGGTCGGCTATGTCATGTAAGTTTTCATAAAAATGCAAATGTACCGCAACGTATTGCCGCCAGTCTGTGTCTGCATTTAGTACTCTACTTTAATGTAAATTCTTTAACACGCTCTTTTGACTTGTTCACCGTTAGTTATTAAAGCATACAACAGTGCCATCAGGCCGACATACGCTGTCATTTTACATTCAAATATCAACTTTATCATGTTATCCGTTAGTTGTAGTTTAGCCTGCAGTCTCTGCGGATTATTACGCACGCAAAAATGTACTTACTATACATTTTATTTGTCACATCCGCAGTATTTTAATTATAACAATACTTGTGCTGTGTAATCATTTTTATCATAATATTAAAAAAAACAGACTGCAGTCTGTTTTAATACATATTTTTAAGACCAAAATGTTTGAGTAGTTTTTAGTAGCAGCTATTGTAATTTATACTATAAAGAGTTTGGAAGAACATCATTTTATTGATTAGATGTTACTAGGTAGTAACTTAGATGCGGCCCTGAGTTTTTATTTCCACATAATTGCTAGTATTAATTTCTAGTTTAAAACTTGTCTTTCCTGACATTGAACGTGGACATCTACCATAATCTTACTAAATTTGGACAACCAACCATCGCCGATACCTATTCCTTACAATACTGACTGTGTGTGACGGAAAAGTTCACCATTCAATACCCGAGACTTGTCAATTGTTATAACCCGCTACTTCTACAGGACAACGCTCCACAGCCGACAATGACTATGTTGGAAATTGATTTGATAATAATCTGTATAAACAAAATTCTTGCATTACTATCTGACTGACAGACAACGCACAGCCAAAACTACAATGCCAAAGAACCCGAAATTGTTTTGGAGATCGTACGGTTGCACTAAGAAGAGATTTTCTGAAATTACCACGGGATTGAGAATGAAATTTAAAAAAGGTGTAGACGAACAGAACTGCGGGAATTCTCTAGTATTTAATAATAATTATTTTGATTTAAAACGTTTACCAGTTATATTTATATCAATCAGTTTTATCGAAATTAATCCTTTGGTGTTTAATACAGTGAACGATTATAATTATTATTTGTATTATATAGAAATTCGGATTTCTAAGTAATGATCATTATTAGTACTAGGTACAATAATTATTTACATTTAACTAGTATCTATCACATATTATTATGGCGTACTGGTTTAAACTATAGTTTCGCTGCTTAATAGGCTTAAATTTAATTCATACACTATAGACTTTTTTGAACCTTAGTTTTGGTTGTATTTCGTGTTACTTGAGTGAATTTTTCTTACTTCCTCAGTGATATAGAATAGAGGAATTTGCAAATCTTGCCCTTTTAAATATAAAATATATATCACTTAAAGCTCAAAGCTTTCAATTATTTATACTTTAATTGATTAAAAATTATTCCATATATTATACACAGTATGTCGAACGGTAGAAATGTATATAACACGTAGTACGTAACACATGCGTCAAGTCACAGAATTCACAAAATAGGAACAATGTATTGTATTTCCAAAGGCTGACGGCCATCAATCTTTGCAAATACACCGTGTATTTTGTGCAGTATTTGTATTTTCCATTTCGTCCAAAATCAATTTGTCCAAATGGGAGAGCTACGTGTTCAATAATATGCAGCAGACACTTCACAATCGCGTTACATCAACTTCATACTTTACCGCACCTGCATCTCAACCGCAGTAATATTTCATCCTTTTTTATCACAAGCGATTGCATAAGTACGACTAGTATTATTTTTCAATGACAAAGGTTCGCATTCTGAATAGCAAAAGCGGTGAATCTCACTTTTTCAAGAGGCAAGGGTCGTATCGTTTATCAATCTTGTATCGAGAATGCGCTACGAATCCCAATCGAGTTTTCGATAAAATTTCTGAGACAGATATCTTTTTTCCCTGTGTATATTTTTTCGTTGCAACACTTAGAATGTAAACGTTTTGATTTTATCTATTGTCTGTTTTTCTTTATAGGAGCTATAGTTTTGGTTGTACGTGCAATGTGTCTTGTGGGATGCATTGCATTTGAGATAGATGGGTGAGAATATCAATTCTGCTGATAGGTAAGTTGTTTTCTGGAGAAACGATAAGACCGTAAATTGATTTGTTTCTATTTCTTTTCTTAGAATTAATATCATCAGAATAATAGGTAGAGCTTAATATATCAAGGAAACGATGCCACTATTGTCGTTAAAGCTTATTTACGTATACGTAAGTAGTAATTCTCTTTTAAGTATTGCGTAGGAAACTGCAAGAAAGCCATAAAGTCTCTATATAATTATTCATTCATTGGTTGTTTTATTTGCACATTATAGATACTAAAGTGCTGACATTTGGGCAGGTTACTTTCAACTAAATACAATAACAGAATTGTAATTCTCGCGCATGTTTTGTTTTTAATCGTCAATTGGATTGTGTATGTATGTAATTATCGCTAGATAGGCCTTTCAACGATATTGGGGAATTCTTTACTTTTTATTGAGATTTGTTTGCAAATATTCAGCACGAAATTGTATTTTCGAAGTCCACAAACGACTCGCCTGCTCCTAAACAGCTC
Source organism: Euclidia mi (assembly GCA_944739405.2). NCBI lineage: Eukaryota > Metazoa > Arthropoda > Insecta > Lepidoptera > Erebidae > Euclidia > Euclidia mi. Next base: position 33,961,323 of record OX123184.2, read on the forward strand.
ACTTAGGACAATAAAGTTAATTTAATAGTAAATGTACCATATTTACTTGAAACAAACATATCAAAACAGTTTACAAAATAATGCACAATCGGTTCATAATTTATTTTAACAGAACGTGCTCCAAATTCCGTACATAAAACCGCTAAGAAACTGTGAAGGTCGTACGCGGAAATGCAGATATGAGCGATACGAGAACAGCTTAGTATGCAGTAGCTATGTTCAGGTGCCCGCATTCGCCTGCGGTTAAGATAAGGTTGCTGTGCGCATTTTCTCTCTTGCGAGTGTCTACTGCATTATCTAGTTTTCAACTTGCGGTATGCATCAGCGGCATAATAATTATGACTGTTGTTCTCCGTTTGGCTTAGGATAACAAGTTACATTTGTTTCTTGGGTGAATAATAACTGTTAAATGGAAAAAATCACAGGAACCAAACTACTGTTTACTTATTTTATTTCAGTGCGGTTTTAAGTTTCTAAATTTAAATCGTCAGGGCCAGTATTAAAATTTTCACTATAAACTGATGTTTTGGTTACTTTTATAGAACTGTGTTTACGGAAAACTGGGTGGATAATATAAATGTCGAAAGTATCTACTGAAAGTTTGCGACAGTTGTTTGCGTTACACAAATAATGAGCTGCCTGCTATGCTACGTACAGGTACATTTACATAAACTAATTATGGACTCGGTTTATTTATAAAAGTAGCTTACAGAGTCCTTATGTTTAATATAGCATCACCAGACCAAACTTTTGTGCAAAAAATTTACAAGCAATTTAACACATTAAAAAGGGTTAACGGTAAAGGCAACCTTCATACTTTTAATAAAATTAATTACATCAATTCAACTCTCTTCAATTCTCTTGAAACTAAAACAGTTTAATTTGACTTAGAAAATTACCAAAGAGAACGTCTATAGGAAAAAACTGTAAAGAGAATGCCGGCACGTCTAACTTAGTTCCAAAAAACCGACATCTAAGGCTGCCTATCCACTAGAGCAATGAAGAGCGGAGCTGTGTAAAAAGAAATCTACAAAAACACCGCAGCGGAGGTTTCGAGCATTTCTTCTAGTTGTGATGACACAGCTGCGCTCCAGTGAACACGCAGCCTGTCTTTATTCTGCCCACACGGCATTGAACCGCTAAATTTATAAAACCTTTTAGTTTAAGTTTCGCAACAATTTCCTCTTCAGGCATTACCCGATACACGTTACCTTATCTATTATAATATAAAATAGAAATTATTCCGAAGTAGTTCCCTTGCAAGCCAGTCAGATAAGCCACCGCCGCGTAAGTTTGCTACTTAAATTGTACGCCAATTGGGAGATGAATTTACAAAGAAAATCAAATATTTGAAATTGTTGGAATAAGATTGGAACAAGAGACTCTCCAGTTGTGTAAAGCACTCCAATGGGTAGCGTTGGTGACAAATTGGTCCAAGAGAGGCAATTATGTGTTTGATGTAATAAAGTTCTAGTGTAGGTCGTTTGATAAGGCAGAAAATGTAAATGTACCTAAGCTTAAAAAAAATTATATACCTACTTTTTCTACTATTTTGCACAAAATACCTAAGTTTTGATACGTTAGGATCACAAGATTTTAACAGATTGGCAAAGTTGAGTCAGCACCACTTCCAAGGACACCACTTTGGATCGGTGTGGATTTTACAACAAAATTTCTGCAGAACCTGCTTTTATATAAGTAGTCTACATAGAAAGCAATATTTAAATCTTTTGTTAGCATTAATAAGACTTTTATTTTGTTACTAAACGTAATAATATTTACTTGGCCTCTTCAAACGTCTATTAGGCAACATCGTTTTAGAATTTCAAATTATCTACCAAAGAAAAACAGGTAAGAAACTTTCTCAAATAAGATACCCATTTTGGGGAGACCCCACTTAAAACTGTATAAAGCCCGATAAAAAGATCTGATTTCATTTAAAGAGAATTTACTTTTATTAGGAATCAATAGAATCCGCGTACAGTAAAAAGGCACTTCGAACATAATCTTGCGGATTGGTGAAATTCAATTTTCTCGCTGCACTGGAAAAACAATAAGCTATACACCAAGTTCAAATGGAACTCGTATCGATATTCGATAAAAAAGTTGTATCATTTTTACAAGTTTGTTGATTAAAAATTGCGGTGGACTTGCGAGTGGGAGTTTTAAACTACAAATATAATATGGTATAGCAGTACAATCAAATACGGATGTTATGTTATTATTAAGTCATGTACCTGATAGGCAGTGATAGCCTAGTGGATATATCAACAGACTGCCATGAAAAGGGTATCGGATTCAAGTCCACGGCGCCCACCGCTGACTTTTCGGATTTATATGCGTATGAAATTGATAACCATCGCTTGCCCAGTGCCTCGGAGCGAACATAAAGCTCTCTTTCGGCAGCCTGTTCCGGCTGTCATGAAGATCTTTGACAGTTTTTATTCCTATAAACTATAAATATTATTCCTAGAAACCTCTGTATAAACAAACAAACCACAGACATAATAATATAATGTATTAAGTAAGTCTACCGGTTATGCACGTTCGTTTATCCACACTGATAATTGATGCTGCTCCTAATATTATCCGCAAACTGCTAGTTATTCAGTCTAAGTATGGAAACATACCCATTCCAAAAATTAAAGATTCTACACACACGACAACCAACAAAGAAGCTCAGAAATCAAACATAACTAAATAATCCAATCAAATCAATACTGCAGTCTACAAATAACACATCACTTAATCACAGCCATATAATGTGCTAAGTAAGTCCGCCGGTTATCCGTGTCCGTTTATCCGCACCGGGTGGCATAATGCGGATATTGCTCCTCAAATTATCCGATGACCGCTTGTAATCCGTCGCCCACCACACGTCATGCACCAACGATTATTGGGAACGATGAACTATTATTACAATTATATGGAGTAATAGCTTGCGACTGTGAATTTAATTGAGTATTTGCTGGTAATGATATAGGTTAAGTGGTTAAGTTTATTTATGAGCTCGTGTTCGTTATGAATGTTTTGTTGTGGATGTTATTTGTATTAAATTTATCTTTTGAGGCTCATTGTTTAGTAGTTCATAATAATTATTTAAACCATACATTTAAGATATACATGGCGCAAAATTATTTAAAGTGTTTATGTTTTTCATAAGCAAATAAAATAAAGGACCATGAGTCAAATTGGGCTCAGTGTCCAACAGAGTTATGGCATATGCCATTGTAAATGTTTTTGTTCGTACTAAAATTGTTACTACCAGTACCACCTTCAATTCCATTGCAGAAAAGAGATATGCACCTAAATAGATTTTGTAGAAAATACAATTGTTAGTCATAAAACTGTTATAGTAACAATATATTCATACTTTAAAATCAGTGGCGTATTTAGCTTGGGTGGCACCCGGGGCGGAAGTTGGCGGTCGACCTTTTTCTTTTTTTTTTAGTCGATACCTAACAATTACGGGCTAACTGCCCCCGAAACGTAGTGCTGAGCTAGTGCCTATGTTGTTTATATGTTTGTACATTGTTCTTAAAGTCGAGTTTGGGGTGGCACCCCAAAAAGGGTAACATTCGGGGCGGACCGCCCCCGCCGCCCCTTCTCCCTTCCCACGCCACTGTTTAAAATGATGGTAAACAATAGATGCGCTTGCGCCCGTGTGATTTACAACTCTCCTTCCCTCTCACACCTCTCGGACGCCTGCCCGGGCGCCCGTCTGCTCTCAGTCAGTCGACTCGTGATTCTCACGGTGTTATCTGTGTGTCCTAAAAACAGGACAGGTTAGAAGTACCCTGAACCGAAGAGCTTGCATGAGGAATCTGATGGGAGTGAATGAAGCAAGAGAGATATCGCACACCCAGTTAAAGACTAGCTCAACTCAAAATATCACTTTTTTCAGGAATCGAAAAAAAACGTTTTACTCAATTTCTATTTAGTATATTAAAAACATTCTTATAGGATCTTTTATAAAATTTTATGTAGATATTTACTGTCAAAGTTGTCTTCCGTTAAATGACAATAGCACTTTATAATTCCAGTTTTTTGAGTTAGGTTGGTGTTCATGACAAAATCATTATTTAATATTTTTACTAAATCGAATTGAGCTCATATTACTGGCATTATTTTAATTAGTGCACTATTAATCTAAGTTTATATAACTAGTATTTAACCAAACATAGAAGTGTATCTACAAAATATTTAATTTATTTTCTGTAAAATTATCATAATAAAAGACATATCTTATAGATGAAATGACCTTTATTTAGGTCACAAAAAATAAAGAAAATCACATAAAAAAACTTTTAAAATCTTTAGAAAATCTTCTTATGTTTGTGTAACATTATTTGTATCAAAAAAAAAATATATCTAATATATAAAATTCTCGTGTCACAGTTTTCGTTCCCATACTCCTCCGAAACGGCTTGACCGATTTTGATGAATATTTTTGTGCTTATCCGGTATCTATGAGAATCGGAAATAAAAATCGAAATTTTGCAAAACAACGTTTGCCGGATCAGTTATATATATATATATGGTCTATATATATATTTAAAGAAATACAGGATTCCTTTTAATTTACTTATATTATTATCATTATGGAATGTCTGTGATAAATATTAATAGACTTTGCTTTGATACAAAAACACTTATTGCTTATTCAAGTAGTATCATTATTGCTCATCATGCTATAAATCAGAACAAAACAGTTTTCTTCTTCATTAGTAAAAAATATTAATACAATGTACCTAATTGTTTAACACCTAAAAATTAAATATAAGATACATTAAAGTGGCACGTCTATCAAAAATACCTAACAATAATCAGACTTTGTCTTTGGTACTAGTTTTTAAATAGGTAAACAAGATTTACGATCTATAATCAGACTTTTATGTCAAACTTAATGAAATATCCTAAATTTCTAAATATAACATCTAAAAAATCACATAAACACTTATACACGCATCGTACAAGTAGGTAGAACTTTATAAAATAACACCCTCTGCTTTTGAAGGTCGCCTAACTTCAAAAAAAGTGGTGTGTAAATAGTTATTTGTGCAACAAGAGAGCAAAGTTGTTTTTTGTTTCGAGTGCTGATTTTGAGTCCCGAGCAAGCGAAGGATTCTATGATTGATTCACGAGCGTAGCGAATAAACGTTAGAATCCTGAGCGTAGTGAGGGACTCAACAGCACGAGATACAAAAAACTTTGCTCTCGTGTAGCACACATAACTTTTCACCACAGCAGTGAGAACACATATTATTACTTAGGAGACATAGAAATGAACAGGAATAGATTGAATTCTGTATTAATCACTTGTTGATTTAACTCTTCTGGTGTTAAAGTACAGTCATCATCGCTAGTTTCACTCATCTTTTTAGATTATTTTATATATTAATATAATTTAACACGTTACGCTATACTGTATCAGCATCAGCGAAATTTTTATTCCCGCTACTTTTTTAAATCGCGTTTTAATACCGCGTCCCTGATGTTTATTTTTCAATTAATGTATCATTGTTGTAATTCCAAATAAAAATGTATTGGTTAAATACCAATTTTATACTTTTAATTAGACTTATTTTTATTAAAATCCAATAATAAATTAAACATATAAACAATAACATATAAAAAAGTAAATATCTTTTTTTATTTGCGTTTCCGAAGGTGTTTTCTTTGAGGTCGAATTCCAAAATCGAATTTCGAATTCGAAGGGCTTTGTTTTTCACTCACTTTTTTATATGCATGTGAAAGAGACAGAGCACAGTAAAATTCGAATGTTTCAAATTTATGGCTGAACAATGTGAATTCGTGACACTGAAGATTGAAAAATTAAAAAGCTACTTTTACTCACGCTCGAATCAAAATCGCGTTTTGTTCACTGTTGTCTCGCAGCAAAAGCGGCATGTTTGAGCTGCTGTGGTGAAAATGTCATTTATTTTGTTCTTGAATTTTAATATGCATTTATCGTTGGAGGCTTAATCTCTCTCTTTCAGCTACTTTTTTTTGGTAGAACTTTCGGAAGCTTTACCCGTATTTTGTATAGATTTATTAACATTTGTGGCCCAAGCTGCAGGGTTTCTTACTCCTTTCTTACATCTTTGTTTGTGGATCAATAATAATCGGCTGAGATGTGGAAGCTTCTAGATTCTAATTGCGTGAAAGGTAGATAGATAGATAGATAGATAATTGCTTTATTGTGCAAATGTTTGTACAAATTTGGTGTAAATAACTTAAATGTAGATACATATCAAATGCACAAGGGCGGCCTTATCGCTGAGTGCGATCTCTTACAGGCAACCTTAGTTAGTATCCGACACCGCAGAGGGCACAGAGTAATTGCCTGTTTCCTTTTCACTGCTATTAGAGCTGCTAGAACTATCTGATGATGAACTGCTAGAACTATCCGATGATGATCTAGAACTTGACGAGCTAGAAGATGGAGAAGACCGAGATCTTTTCCTTGAAGTGGGGTGGACGGTGAGTTTCCTTTTTTGTAGGTAAAGTGTTCCCATCCTTATCTGAGTCATCAAAATCGCTGCACTCGCTGTTGACTGGTGAAATAAAGTATGATGGTCACCTGAGATCTGGCTGAAGTGAATTGTGGTGATTTTGAGTTCTCTCTTAACTCCCCATTTTGATACGCTAAGATTTCTTCAATTACTTCAGTGTTTGTTGAAGGGGTTGCTGTATACTGTTTCAGCTCCGTTTCCATACTAGTGCCCTCTGATTCATTTGGCAAAATTTCCCTGGTGATCGAGAGGCTCGTGTAAGGTGTCGGTGTACTTAGTGTGTTGTCATGAAGCTTTAGCTCGTTATCAATACCCACTGGTTCATTTCCTACGGCTTTTTTATCACTGTGGTGCTCGTTGAAGGTGATTAGTGTGCACCCTTGAGAACCCGATTCTACATCATTACACTCTGATTCATTTCAAAAAGCCTCCATGGCCTTTTTTTAGCAATAGTAGACCACGACCCTTCATCTTCTGAAAAATAAATAAAGAAATTGATTTAGCCACGAAGACTATACTAACTCAAAAAACACCCATAACTCGAAGTCAACACTTCTTAGCAATTTTTTTTAAACACTGGGACAAATACAATTGCAATAAAAAATATTCCTATATTTAAACAAACCGTAGCACTTATATTTACAATAATAAGGACGATTTTCATGTTACCAGCAATACTCGACTAACTCAAATATTATGAAATAATTTCAACAATAATAAACCATTTTTAGTTAGTAAAAAAAAATACTTACACTTGTAAACAAACACTCCACTAAGTCAAAATAGTTCAAGAGTCGGCCTTACTTCATCACTAGTTCAACCACGAAGACTAGTCTAACCAGAAATAATTTACTAATTCAAAACGCGGCTAATCACGAATACTCGCATAACTCGAAATAATCTGGCCTTTACGTGAACTAACAGCACGCATCCCTTAGCTGACATCTCTGCGTCAGTATTGCTGGTATGGTCCTAGCGAGTCAGCAATACTAACGTACAGCGCCGTCTTAATTTTATTTATGGTGCTATTTCTACAGGTGTCTTTGAATATTATGTAGTTTTGAACGCAGATTTCCGTAATGTTATTAAGTCATTTTTTAATTATTTTGAGTTGGTTGAGTCTTTAACTAGGTGTGCGATATGTCAGGATCGTTGCAAATGGCGTTCCGTAGTAGATACTACGGAACGACGAATGAGAAAGGCAGATGCCTACCCCTCCGGGAATGTATGTATGTATGTTACCTTTGTGTTTTCGTGTATCCTCTCGGCACATACAATTTAATCCACCGGCACCTCGTTCACCTAAACGATAGTATTATTGATATTGATTGAAATGTTAATAAAAGTATTTTTAACTGTTAGCAGCTGTTTTATTTTTTATGTATTATTTGCACATGGAATTAAAACTAGTTAAAGATGTGAAGCAACAAAAACTACAATGCCATAACAGCATTACTTTGTAGGATTATAGTTTTTTTTATGGAAGGAGAAAAATTATTTTTAGCTAAATAACCCCATGGATTCTTCGCAAAAATGAGTTTATATATTTTTATTTAGTGCTTTTCAAGTATATTCAAAGTGGTCTCATCTCTGTTGGTGGGTGAGCCCAGGCTTCATAGATTTTTGCCCATGGTCCTTTAAAACAAGCGTAACTTAAATTTGATTAGGCACTGGTACACTCGACGAAATATCTTCAAGATGTATGTTATCAAATTATGGTATTTTCTTTAGGAGGCTGATGCGAGATCTTTTTTTTTTCTTCTTTTAAAAGACAATTATAAATATTCCCCCCATTAGGACTAAATCCTGTGTCGCAGGGGACTTTACAAATATACATCTATCGAGGACAATTAACACCCAGACTCGAAACAATAATTTATGGATCACACAAAGTGTTGTCTCATGTGGGAATCGAACCCACAACACTCGGCGCAGTGTCAAGTGGCGAGGCGGCCGCTTAAACTACTAAGCCCACCGTGCAGTCCCCAGAGATGTCATCTAGTTAAATTTAAAGTTATATACAGTACATACAGTATATACAGTTTATTGTACTTAGGTAATTAAAAAACCTAACAGAACATAGGCACTGTCTATCGCTCCAAGACTCCAGCTTATACAAAATTAATGTATGTACAAACACACGAAGCTTCACATTACATGCATTACACCAACACAAACACAAAAGATCATACTAAATGGGAGGATAATGGCCTAATTGTTTCGAATTAACGCGCTAAGCACTATCGAGCTGTCAATACTGAGATAGCGTTGTACTAAAGCCGCAGGCGTCCTGATAAAGCCCAACGTGTTTATGTAACGTAATCTATATAGCCAGTGCGTCACATCCCATATGGCACTGATTCCGCGTCCGTTAATGACCATAGAAACTGCTGCAGCGAGTTAATTATTGCTATTGTGCTAGATTATCAAATGTGAGTAATAGGGTATTTGACTAAAAAAATCTAATTAGTCCGTCAGTTAGATTATCGAAAAATATTGGACACGTATATTTTCTTTAGTCACGTAAACAAAAAATGAAGACTACAAACTTCGCTGAAAACTCGTGTGACGTCACTTGCCAGTACACTTTTTACTGGCAAGAGACGTTACAAGCCCCCATTCTTAGACGTTTCTCCATCTTTGATGCGTTTTATCTTCGTAATTTTTTACTGATTTGATAAAACAAAAAATACGTGTCCAATATTTTTCGATAATCTAACTGACGGACTAATTCGATTTTTTTAGTCAAATACCCTATTGTAGTGTCTATAGTGATAGTAGGAGACGGACATAATGTCTTTGGTCAAACCCAAACGCGAACCACTGCCTTTTAAAACCTATGTGTGTGTTAATTAGGGATCGCTAAGGTAAAGAAAAACATCCTGAGTAATTCGCATATCTGAGATTTCTCCGTGATGTTCTTGAAAGACAAGTGAAGTCGGCGAAGCCGCACTTCCCCGGCATGTTGGAATATGATCTTACGCTTCTCATAGTCAGAAGAGGCACGTACCCAGCAGCTGATGATAAAGGGTAATTGTGTAAGTTTGGAACTTTACTGTTACATTATTATTACAGATTATACTTGTGATTGCCTCTATACTCCAGTGGATAGCGTATGCGTCTGCTGATCGGGAGATTCCTGGTTTGACTCCCGGGTCGGACGAAAAGTGTTACTGAGTTTTTGAATTCTCAGTAGCAGCAAGGAGTCTGGTAATGTAATGGCAATAAGCTCGCCCTCTATTACGTGGGACATAAAATTCATAAGGTGAACTGTGGGTGTAATAATACTTACACCTCTGCGAACCCCATTGGGGATTAAAGCGTGACGAAAAAATCTTCAGGCATGATGCCCATCTATCTCAATAGTATACACTTGATAGAGCAAATGTGGTCGGTTCATTGGCATTAGGGATATATGTAGTTGCCAGTCATTCCTCGGTATTTCTAACCTGAAGCGTTTCCCTAGTCATATCCCTCTATTTCTGCCATTCCGTTTTCACGGTAAAACGGCTGAACCGATTTTGTTGCAATTTAATAATTATAGCCATATATTGGACCATAAAGATGGCCATAGGCTACCATGCAAAATTGCAAAAATTAAACTGGGATGAATTGTAGGGAGGATAGAAGTTTATACGGCACAAATTTACCTTTTGGAAGTAAGAACGCATACGCTGTAATAATTGAGTAGTGCGCATGTGCTATCGGATATCTGTCACATTCAAATTGTCATACTGTACACTGTGATTACATTGTTCGCATATATGTATAAACTAATAATTATATACTACGCTTAAACGGCTGAAACGATTATCTCTACTAATATTATAAATGCGAAAGTGTTTATATAGACGTATTGTGCATGTATTGAAGCATGGCTTTGACATTTGACTGTATGCAAGGTGATGTTATTAGTACCTAGAGTTAAGTACCTTTCGGTTGATAATGGTAGATAATGTCATGGATACTTTGTACCCTATAGAGTTTCTGAAGTCTTTTGAATAATCAGGAGTGAGACTGAAAGTAGATTTGTGTTACACCGAATTCAACGCACGCGAAGCCGGGGGCAAATGCTAGTTGCTTTATAAATCTTATCGACAGAAACACACTAATGGTAAAGTAGTATATACATAATTATGTTAATATAGCATGTACTAAAGACTGTTTATGTTAATAACTGTTCATTTATTGTATCTAATTAAGCGATACAAAAAATAGTTTTAAAGAATATTAACATATGTATATGCAAAATTACAAAGATATTCATAAAATATAAAATAATGCTGCCAAATAGCATATAAAATAAACCTACAAAGTAACCTAAAAGGCTTTCATTAAAATAAAAATATAACACACTATCATGCAATAGCTTTATGGATGCATAAAATTGGGGGTGGTTATGCTTATTTTGCTCTTTGTCGTAGTAAAACCTCGGGGATTAATATTATGTGGCTTTTACGAGTTCCTTATACCTCTTTTACCTGATGAATGGTGCTATGAAAATTTTATTGTAACCTAGATCATCAAAAATTGGGTTGAAGGATTTATTTCAAGCTGGATTTGAGAACTTTAATGATGAAATTGCGGTTACCTATCATTAAGCATTAAAGTACTCTTAAAATTATCATTTTGGTGTCATGATATTTTGTTGTTTACTGATTCAATTTGCTCGATTGCAATTGAGTTGGTGAAAGAAAACCTATATTCTCTGAAACCTTTTACAATAAACCAGTTTTGTCTTTAAGGAAAATAATTATTTTTACAAAAGTGGGTACACTTTGATACTGCAATGCATTTTCAGAGCCGGATGTTCTTGTATGATGATGTGATATTTGTAATTGTAGCCTGTCAAATTCGAGATGATTCGGATATCCGCTTGACCGTGCATAAGTGACTATTCTCCCTTTTTCACACTTTTTTTTTGTTACAGCGCTATACTCGGTCTGAATTTACTGTTTCTTTCTATTACGTAATGTTTTAAATTATTTTTCTCTGTTCCATTCAAATCACTGAACATTTCTTCATGCTAAAAATACGAAGCGAGTCTTAAAATCGTTAACCCGGAACGATAAAATAATGTCAAATGCCACTCTTTGTTTCGCGCGCTCCGTGATTACGTGCTTATCGTATGCGTGTAATTAAATATTTTTATACTATGATACATGTTTTATTTTATTTAATTCGGTGTAGATAGAATCCTTCTACAGTGAAAACTCATAAAATATGTATGTCATCGATTTACTTTTTAAAATAATCCTGTTTAAAATACACAAAGTGTTTTTTTTCAACGATAGTCAATGTTCGCTGCTAAGTATAATAAATTAGAAAGTAAATATCAACAAAGAATTCATACGACTTGAAAGAGTCATTTATAAGGTTGAAGAAAAACATCACTTCAACTTACTCATGTTACCGACTTATCAACAATAAATGTTTATGTTAGCGCGCCCATCTGGCGAGCGGCGGCGCGACATTTTGTTTAGAACGTGAGCGGTCAAGTGAATTCGGCGAATTGGCGCTAGCGGTGCAGCCACTTCTCGAGTGATCAAGTGCACTTAGCTATATCCTTAGTATAGATATTCTTTACCACCTCACCTCTCAAGTCAATGATTGTGAGGTCCAGCTTTCAAATGTGATTACTCCTTTGATACGATTGCCGCTATTCAACTAATTTCGGCTGACTAACAATCTCAGCAACGTTAGAAATTGTCATGCTGCGAAGGTTTGCACGTGGAAGTTGCATGCGAATAACATCAAGTAATATCTTATTGGTCGATTGTACTTAGAAAAGGTTGTTATTTTATATTTTTATCATGGGTGCGGATTGAAACAGCAAGATATGTGTAAGGAAGAGAGAGAAAAAGAGCGAAAAAAATTAGGTAATATTTTAAAGAATAAAGGCAGCCTTCTTTGTATGCAGCAGTGACAAGTTTATTTGTTAAGGATGCCATAATGTTGTATTTAAGGGTCGTTAAATCTGTAAAATTTTAAGTTACGACTCCTTTAGTTTTATTAGCCGAAACATTGTGGTAATCAGCGGATATATAGGTACCGTTTTTAGTGTACAATTTTAATTTTACGCTTGCAAAATTATAATAAATTTACCTCACGTCATATGTTTATGATTTTCGTTACTTTGTATAATTTTGGTTATGTTATTATTTGAAATGATTTTTATATTTGACAGAGATTAATGCAAATGAACTCTTACGAATATGATTTTGAAGAAATCGTCATCAAATAGTCCGATCTCGAGAATGCTGTCCGACATGTAATAAAAAAAAAATTACGACAGCTGTCTCAGTCTTGCAATCCAAAGGGTCCAAAAGGATCCAAAATCAATTTTAAGAATGTTTTGCGATGCATTAGAACTATAAATTAAGTGGTGTACACATACTGGGAGTATAGTATAGAATTTGTGAAAAAGAAACTAGTTTTTATTCACTCCTGACGATTTGGAACAACAAGAAATTACGCATCTACCAGATCTGTATAAGAATGTACATCAGTGGGCTTCCTGACACCTAGTTAATTTTCAGGTTATAACACTCTGGCCTAGTCATTAAAATACATTCGGGCGAGTACGGCCCCAACATCTGATCAAACGGGACAACTCACCCGCGGGCGAGTTTTCGACCGGGCGAGTTGTCGCCTAACCCGAAATTTATATTACTCAGATTCAACATATTTCATTCATTTAGCTTCTTTAACAACTGAGATGTATGGATTAGAAATTTTGCAAGACATGAAGTAAAAATATAGTTCATACTCCAACCAAAAATTCGAAAAACACAGTCTTATTCAAACAATGATCGCCAATGGAACATTTAAACTGACTCCTGATTAACGCATTTTGCTCTTAACCTGCTGTTTCTTTAAGCTACTCGTAGGACATTATTCAGTCAGCATATTTACCGCGTCCTCACCTGCTGACTAATTGCTTCTTCTTCTTCTTTCTCTTAGCGTTATCCCAGTTTCAATCTGGGGTCCGCTTACTAGTCCAACCGGATTTGGCTGAATATTAGCTTTTCCACGGAGCGACTGCCTGTCTGACCTCCGCAACCCGAAGGGATAGCGATATTCCATGGTTAAGACTAGTGTCAGTTTAATTAGAAGGTACTGACGCCCTGTAACGACTGTCAAAGATCTTCATGACAACCGGGACCGACGGCTTAACGTGCTCTCCGAGGCACGGGACAAGCGATAATTAACAATTCAATACGCACATAACTCCGAAAAGTCATTGGTGCGCGCCGTGGATTCGAACCCGATACCCTCTGCATGGCAGTCTGTTGGTATATCCACTAGGCTATCGCTGCCCACTGCTAACTGAGATGTATGGATTAGAAATTTTGCAAGACATGAAGTAAAAATATAGTTCATACTCCAACCAAAAATTCGAAAAACGCAGTCTTATTCAAACAATGATCGCCAATGGAACATTTAAACTGACTCCTGATTAACGCATTTTGCTCTTAACCTGCTGTTTCTTTAAGCTAGGACATTATTCAGTCAGCATATTTACCGCGTCCTCACCTGCTGACTAATTGCTAAGGCACGTTAACCGGATTTAAGTTACAATCTGGTTACGTAACATTTAACGAATTCAGTCCCAGTTAGTTAGTCCGTACGTGAATAAGAGCTTTGCGAAGTCCATTGTTGGACTTAAATGGTTTAAGTATCCAAGTATTGGTGTAGTGTAACTGTTACTAGATTTCGAGTGTTGCTTTGTTCTGGTTTTAGATTATGTGTATTTAGAAAGAGGGTCTTTAGGATTGAGCTTTGTATTGATGTTAGGAGTTGTATTTGATGGTGACTTGGTACAATACTTTGTTGGTGGATAATTATATTATGGTCAATACCATAAGATAATAAAAAGAATATAAGCATATAAGAATATAAGAATAAGAAATAAGCATATACTCGTATGCATAAGAAAAAGCTGACAACAAAAATAGTTGAACATCAATATGTTCAACTATTTTTGTAGTCAGATTAGCTATAGATAGCTTTATCCTCGAGGGGTAGGTTGAGGTGTAATATTACACCCATATTTCGCCATGTTTTTAATTTGTAGGTGTCACGTCATAGGGGGCGAACATATTACTGCCGTACTGACCTAGTGTTGCTACTGAGAATTTGGAAAAAACTCTGTAACACTTTGCCCAATCCGGGAATTAATCCAGGCAGTTCCCGATCAGCAGACGTATACACTATCCACTGGACCGCAGAGGCAGTCTAAGTATGTATTTGCTACATTAAGCATTTTATATCGACAACTGTGCGACTATTACCTTGTAAATAAAATAAAAGTGTTTATACATTATTACACAATGTTTCTTGTTTTTATGAAAGAAAACTCGGGTAGTTTAAATTAAAAAATGTATGTCCCAACTTGTACTTTATTGTTATTTGATGGCATAATTCAGACTTGCTTAACACAATAACTTGACTAATGCTATGATGATGTCAGAAATAACTGCCAATGACAATATTAAAGTGCTTGTAGGTACTTAATTTACACTTTTGAAAACTTCTTTAAAGAAATTAAAAATAAACTTTTCATAGCAATTAGCAGATTGTGAAAGACTAAACTGTTGGATAAAACAGGTTCACTTGCCAAAAATCACAGCCAAAATTGCCAACGTTTGCCGACAAACCATTTCGCTAAGACAAACATAGAAAAAAATCTAACAAAACTATCGAACTTGCACGTAAGCTGACGGTCGGCTGGACGTATGCCAAGTAGTAGTTTCTGTTCGATTCTTGATTTTCGACGTTCAAAAAACGTCGAACCAATGGGACATCGCACCCTCTCCGTCGGCACGAATAAAAACACCCACTAAACTGCCATAAAGACAACCTTTGTCAGAAACAAAATGGAGATATTCTTTTTGAACGTGGTCGGCTATGTCATGGAAGTTTTCATAAAAATGCAAATGTACCGCAACGTATTGCCGCCAGTCTGTGTCTGCACTCAGTACTCCTTCATTAAATGTAAATTCTTTATCACGCTCTTTTGACTCGTTCACCGTTAGTTATTAAAGCATACAACAGTGCCATCAGGCCGACATCTGCCGTTATTTTACATTCAAATATCAACTTTATCATGTTATCCCTTAGTTGTAGTTTAGACTGCAGTCGCTTCGGATTATTACGCACGCAAAAATGTACTTACTATTCATTTTATTTGTCACATCCGCAGTATTTTAATTATTACAATACTTGTGCTGTGTCACCATTTTTATCGTAATATTAAAAAAATACAGACTGCAGTCTGTTTTAATACATATTTTTGAGACCAAAATGTTTGAGTCGTTATGACATTCGGTTTGAAGCTGTCTGCCAGTGATGTTTATGTTCATTAAAAACCGCATTAGAAGGAGCTATGTAATCTATAATTTAAAGTGTTTAGAAATCATCATTTTATTGATTAGATGTTACAAGGTAGTAACATAGATGCGGCCCTGATTTTTTATTTCCACATAATTGGTAATATTAATTTCTAGTTTAAAACTTGTCTTTCCTGACATTGAACGTACCATCCACCGTACCACCGCAACCATAATATTACCAAATTTGGACAACCAACCATCGCCGATACCTATTCCTTACAATGCTGACTGTGTGTGTGACGGAAAAGTTCACCATTCAATACCTGAGACTTGTCAATTGTTATAACCCGCTACTTCTACAGGACAACGCTCCACAGCCGACAATTACTATGTTGGAAATTGATTTGATAATAATCTGTATAAACAAAATTCTTGCATTACTATTTGACTGACAGACAACGCACAGCCAAAACTACAATGCCAAAGAACCTGAAATTGTTTTGGAGATCGTAGGGTTGCACTAAGAAGAGATTTTCTGAAATTACCATGGGATTGAGAATGAAATTTAAAAAAGGTGTAGACGAACAGAACTGCGGGAATTCTCTAGTATTAAATAATAATTATTTTGATTTAAAACGTATACCAGTTCTATTAATATCAATCAGCTTTATAGAAATTAATCCTTTGGTGCTTAATACAGTGACGGATTATAATTATTATTAGTATTACGTCGCAATTGGGATTTCTAAGTAATAATCATTATCAGTAGTAGGTAAAATAATTATTTAAATTTAACTGGCAGAACTACACATATTATTATAGCGTACTGGTTTAAACAATTGTGTCACGGATTAACAGTGTTGTGGGTTATATCTATACCCGGTAGAATCTTTGTTGATCTACAAATGATTACTTAAAATCTTACTTTAGTTTATACTTCGTGTTCTTTGATTGAATGTTTGTTACATCTTCAGTGATATAGAGTAGGAGGATAGCTAGCAACATGTTCTAGTCCAAGGGACAAGTCTTGTTCTTTTAAAAGATAAAATTATGATTTCGAGATTGAGGTGTAGAGATTTGAATTGAATTTGATTTGCTATATATTTATGTCGAACGGTAGAAATTGATATCACTAGTATTACGTAACACATGCATCAAGTCACAGAATTTACAAAGAAGGATATGTGTATTTCCAAAGGCTGACGGCCATCGATCTTTGCAAATACACCGTGTATTATGTGCAGTATTTGTGTTTTCCATTTCGTCCAAAATCAATTCGTCCAAATGGCAGAGCAACGTGTTCTATAATATGCAGCAGACACTTCACAATCGCGTTACATCAACTTCATACTTTACCGCACCTGCATCTCAACCGCAGTGATATTTCATCCTTTTTTATCACAAACGATTGCATAAGTACGACTAGTTTTATTTTTCAATGACAAAGGTTCGCATTCTGAATAGCAAAAGCGGTGAATCTCACTTTTTCAAGAGGCAAGGGTCATTTCGTTTATCGATCTTGTATCGAGAACGCGCTACGAATCCCAATCGAGAATTCGATAAAATTTCTGAGACAGATATATTTTTTCCTTGTGTATCTATATTTTTTGTTGCAACACTTGGAATGTAAACGTTTTGATTAGACGACTTAATCTATTGCCTGATTTTATTTATAGGAGCTATAGTTTTGGTTGTACGTGCAATGTGTCTTGTGGGTGAATGCTTTTTAGATAGATGGGTGAGAATATCAATTCTGCTGATAGGTAAGTTGTTTTCTGGAGAAACGATAAGACCATAAATGGATTCGCTTCTATTCCCTTTCTTAGAATTAATATCATCAGAATAATAAGTACAGCTTAATATATCAAGGAAACGATGCTACTAGGTGAGTTGTTTTCTGGAGAAACGATAAGACCGTAACTGGATTTGCTTCTATTCCCTTTCTTAGAATTAATATCAGAATAATAAGTACAGCTTAATATATCAAGGAAACGATGCTACTATTGTCATTTAAGCTTATTTACGTATACGTAAGTAGTAATTCTCGTTTAAGTATTGCGTAGGAAACTACAAGCAAGCCATAAGAATCGAACCCACAAGACTCGGCGCAGTACCAAGCGGCGAGGCGGCCGCTTAAACTACTACGCCAACCGTGCAGTCAAACCAAATAGTATTTTGGTTGTGTAAAAATTTATATATTCTAAGTGGCGGCATACATACAGGGTGTAAAAAGACCCTTAACGAAAACTGAAATCCCATGTTGTACCAATCAGTACAAACTTTTTTTACTTTGGCACCATACCTGGGAAATTACTGGTTCAGGAGATATTGAGGCTCAAACTTAGTATGGATTTTTTTTAATTAGGTACAAAATTGATGCATTTACCCCGCCAATATGTTCTTTAGATGCCCTATAACCCCATGGATAAGTAGGTATTTCGAGTATTGCCCGCGCGCGCTTTTAATTGCGGTTTAAAAAATGTGAAAACTCAAAAAAATAATCGTATCCCAGGTATTATTTTTGGTTAGTATGACATGGCATGATGTCCACAACGAGTGGACTTCGGCTTGGTGATGGGTCTTGTGACACCCTATATATAGTGAAATTAAAATCAAGCAATCGTATATCACAGCTAATTGAGCTTTAGGAAACTTAAACTTATTTATGCGGGTGATTATTAATGTGATTAAATCCTTTTAAATGGAGGTCCGTGCCTAAAGAAGCATTTTACCGGTTTTTAAAGACAAATATCCCTTCTACTTCCAATTTGTAATATTGAATTTTATTGAAATATTTCACCGTAAATATAACCGTTATTCTTCTCAAGTCAACTCTTTCTACTTCATAATAACGAGTACACATCTTTTACATAACATCAACTAGTTTATTCTACGACGTTTATACCATGAAATACGGAGTTCCTAGTTTGTATACTGCAATATTTTCAAAGCGCACACGTACGTATGTGTGTGCCAGCAAATAAAACTGCATTGAAATGTTTAAACTGGAACTTGAAACCCGCGTCTTGTGTGCTCACGTTTATAACGTCCTCAACTTTAAGAAATATAGATCAAGTTGCTTTTATAAGATTGATGTTGTTGAATGTTTTGATACATATAGGATAAGGCTTCTATAAACATTTATTATACTAGCCTGCTGAACATTAGTCAAAATCGCGTATATCGCGGTTTTACACTGCACTTTTTATGCGCATATGTAAGTTTGGTGAACAGGAGTCCCACGGCGGGCGCCAATTCCTCACTATAACTTGAGGAAACGTTCAAAAACGTGTGTCAATAAAGAAAAAAAATAAGGTATTTGATATGCCTTTAATCATATAAAGTAACATAAAATGATTGGTAACATGTTGGATTAGTGAGTGTAACAATTTAGGAACGGTTGAGATTTATTTTAGCTGATAGTCCAAATAATATAAGCTTTAACTAGCTATAGTAGCAGCCCAACCTGATAAAATATTCTAAAACTTCTTGCATCAAACATGAGAACCTAGAATGTCGCCGAATATAAGTAACTTCATCTATAAAATGAAACTACAGTATCTGACAAATATTTGCAAAAAGCCGTTGCTTGAGTTGCTCTACCTATATTACTAATTGGAGTTCCTCACACAAATACTATTATCAGAAACGATCACGTTCGATAAACTTTGTAATATAAATCCTTGGAATTGGTGATTCACCTGTCGCTTAGCATTCATATCTACGTCGAGTGCCATGCTGTAGAAGAGTTCCTGACTACTCGAAGTGAAGCTCAGGCTAACACGATAAGGTACTGTGTGCTGACGTCTAATCCTTTGTATTAGAAATTTGTGCACGGTGTCTGTAGTGGGAAAGCATAGAACTGTCATGTTTGGAGAAGAAATAGAGAATATGGATGTGCTCTTCATATATTAGTTAAACGTTCAAAATAAGTGAATATTTGTCAATCATTAGACGTAAGGCATCTTTGCCCTGATTTGAATATAATTGTGTGTTGAATTTAGGTTGATAAAATTGATCTGATCTGATTTACTCGTAAATAGGGACAACTGAGTAACGTAAGTCATCCTCCTAGCGCTATCCCAGTTTCAATCTGGGGTCCGCTTACTAGTCTAACCGGATTTGGCTGAATATTAGCTTTTCCACAGAGCGACTGCCTGTCTGACCCTCGCAACCCGAAGGGATAGCAATATTCCATGGTTGGGACTATTTTTTATTTATTTATTTATAGACTCATGCCTGTATCCTCGAAGGGATAGGCAGAAGTGTAATATTACACCCACATTTCGCCATGAATTTTTAGGTCCCACGTAATAGGGGGCGAGCCTATTGCCGTACCGGGCACACTACCAGACTCCGTGCTGCTACTGACAACTAGTGTCAGTTTATTAAGAAGGTACTGACGCCCTATAACGACTGTCAACGATCTTCATGACAACCGAGACCGACGGCTTAACGTGCTCTCTGAGGCACGGGACAAGCGATAATTGATAATTTAATACGCACATAACTCCGAAAAATCCTTGGTGCGCGCCGTGGATTCGAACCTGATACCATAGCCGATACTCTCTGCATGGCAGTCTGTTGGTATCTCCACTAGGCAATCGCTGCCTTGAGTAACGTAAGTAGCAAATAATTAAGATATGGATAAATGTCACAGAAATGTGAACTAAAGTTGTGTTCTATAGTAACCAGAATTAGACACATCCTCTTTAAGAGGTCAGCAAGGCACCGTTTGCTAGAATTTATATCTGTTACGTCTTTTATTTAGCCATTTGTATGATGGCGCGGAGAGATTTGTTTCTTGGAGCAACAGTTTCAGTACTTTGTCATTTCCAGTTCAAGCTATTTCAAGGATAAATCAGAACTAAAATGTAGGCGTCATGAATCTACCATTAATACCTAGCCGCAAGCCACGCTGTTCCAATTTGTTCCAATTCCGAAGTTTAAACAAACTTTACAGGAAACTTTGCATGATTCTCGTGATTAAATCGATTTCGGATTGCCGGTGAAATTCCGAAACTGCCGATTCGTCGTTAGAAGTAAACTGCTCACCGAAGTTTCGGCACGTAAAATTTAAAATCCGAGAATTATTCGTTTTGCACTAACTTTATACAGGCTTAATTTTTTTCAGACACTGTTCAACTACTGTGTGAATAGAAACGAATTTTCGAAAAACTTTCCTTCGGTATAGTTTGGCCTAAAATATTTGATAGAGAGTGTACAAAGCATAAATGAAACCAATTGATCAGTAATTAGTGCCAATCTTGCATAAGACAATAATGAACGAACAAATTAAATGAAAAATTTCATTGTTTTTCCGTAGCAAGTTTAAATGTACGGACATTTAAACTTGCTACGGAAAAACAATGAAATTTTACTTCAGAACTTGTTTCAAAATATCTTCCCAGGCATAAAATATAAAGCATATATTTGCATAATATTTTACCGAGACATTAAAGTTCCATAAAGTTCTAACTACGACGTTTTCCATTGAGTTTCGCTCCGAACGATAGAATTAGAACTAAACTTCAAGTAACAGTCTTACTAATAAAAGACGAGTCTATGAACTTGCACTACCAAGTTTGAGATAACGTACCATGGAGTCAAGCCGCCTGCAAACTGAATCGAATAGATATCTCGAAAGTTTTGAAGTTACAGTATACATTGATTGTTTTGTTCCAAATAGCGTTATGCTGATGAGGAGAACCCCTTCAATGTATGCTGATAACCGACAGTTTAACTACTGAAGTTTTGGAATACATTGACGGTATTGTCTGAGATAGCAAATTGGATATAAAAATACTTAGAGCAGTGTATGTAAAAGTCAAGATAGAATATTTTTACTGCGTAGTTTTTGTAATATTGAAGTCTTTCTCACTATAACAGTGAACTTTTTATGAACGCTGAATTTGCTTACATGAAATGTTTTATTCGGTTGTAAAGTTGGTCTCGTAGGCCATAATTTCTTATAAACCATAAAAAGGGTAGGTAAGTGTTTGCAAAATGAAGGTTATAGAGATAGTGAATATTTTATTTCTTAGTAGGCAATTTCGCTTGTAATTATGTTTATTTTTATCGTGTAATTCATAATTTTGTTTTACGTAGACGTCTACAACGCCCACGAAGTCTTCTTGGAATATTATTTAGAGATGGTACTATACTTATATGAAATATTGAATTAGATGAACAACCTGTAGAATTTGCAGATATTACAATGACTGTGTTTAAAAGCTTTTTTATGTTTTACTTCGAACTATGAATGGGCGATTGCTTGATATTTAGTTTAAATAGAAGACATTCTATCATTTACGTTGACTACCTCCGTGGTCCATTGGATCGCGTATGCGACTGTTGATCGGAGGTCCCGAGTTGGATTCTCCGGTCGGGCAAAAGTGTTTCTGGGTTTTTCCGAATTCTCAGTAGCACGGAGTCTGGTGATGTGCCCGGTAACGGCAATAGGTGGGGCCTAAAAATTCACAGCGAAATGTGGCAGTAATATTACACCTCTGCCTACCCCTTCGGGGACACAGGCGTGAGTCTATAAAAAGAAAATAATAAAACGTTCTAATAAATATAACGTTCACTGTGGAGAGGCTGTCGAAAGCCTTGGTCACCATGGCCTGTCATGCAGCAGGAGCGCGGGTCGTATTTCTCGACACGCCAACCTCAATGACATACTGCGCCGTGCTCTTGCCACCGCTGGCGTTCCAGCCCAACTTGAACCTCAAGGCTTGGCACGCGACGATGGCAAAAGACCAGACGGGATGTCGTTACTGCCTTGGAAGCTGGGTAGGACTTTGGTATGGGACGCAACATGCGTCGATACCCTTGCGCCATCTCATCTTCCCAGCACAGCAGGTTGTGCGGGCGCTGCTGCTGCTACAGCGGAGACACTCAAACGGCGCAAATATGTAAATCTAATAGGAGATTATGTATTTGAGCCGTTTGGGGTCGAAACATTGGGGCCATGGGGTCCAAGTGCGCGATCACTTTTTAGAGATCTCGCAAAGAGACTTATAGACGCCTCGCGTGACCAGAGGGCTGGCACGTTTTTGGCTCAAAAAATAAGTATAGCCATCCAACGAGGCAATGCTGCCAGTCTTCTGGGCACGCTTCCAATTGACTGCGAAGCGGATGAGTTTCATGACGCCTTCTAAATTTTAATTTTTAATTTTTTGAATTTTCCCTTGTACCTATATATTAATTCGTTTTTTTATTATTTTAAGACTTAATTTAATTATATTGTTAATCATTTAAATAAATACCGTTTATAAAATAAAACGTTCTATCAGTATATAATAGGTATAAAATATATAATCGAGGACTTTAAGCGTTTGTGCACTCATCTTTTTTTAACCTCACATTAGATTCGCTGCTATCTTCAGTATAATTTAGAAAACTGTCCGCTGGTTAATATTACTATGCATAATGCACGCAGAATAAAAAATGAAAAAGAAATTCGTAATTTTAAGTCACTGTTGAATATGTACCAATTTGTAGAAACGTAATAATAACCTTTTGAAATTATTATTTTGATCAAATATCTTATTGTTTTCGGCGTTTTGCTAGCAGGATGCCTGAACATTCTTCTTACATCCTGTATAAAATATGGCTTAAAATAGATCTGTATGAGTGTATACCGATGTTCTACTCTAATGAATTGCGGATCACAAAATTTATTGGTTACAAATTGTAAACAATTAATCGTATCCGTGTTTTACGACAGGGATCACCCTAACCTTGTATGAGTGATAGAGGGTCCTCCCTATCGGTTCCACCCCTAGTAAGTACCTATCAATTTTGTGGTTCCACACATGTATCTACCATATTTACCTGTGTGGGAATTCTCAGTTATAGTAGCCAAATAATACGTTCAGTTCTATCATTTCTTTGGATGTGTAGTTTGAGTGATGTGTCAATGTTTGATTGATTTCTTAGTCGTTTGCATCTTTTTATTACAATTCATTTCAAATAAAATTAATATTACGCCCGTCTTTTTACTTTCTAATATTTTGTCGGTTCTGTAAATCCTCGTGGAGTAAATAATCAATTTTAGGAGTACACATAAATGCATACTTATTTAGTTCTGTGGCACAATATTAAAATTTACATCTTTTCCCTATATTCAGTTTCTGGGGCTGATAAGATAACGAATCGGTCGAAACTATTTTTATAGTCAATGGAGCCGAATATTGGATTGTAAAATATGATACGTCATGTGTAAATATTGCAGTTATGTAAATCCTTACTGCCGTCCTAAACATACATGAGTATACTGTAACAATGATTGTAGCACCAAAACACCGGCTTTGTTATCAGATAAAGCATATTTGTCACGTCACGTCTCTCACTGAAACGTATCCCCCGAGGGATATGAAGAAAAAAGAAGGGGCTACATATTTGCCATAGGCAGAGTATTAAACGAGTCTAATTTTAAGTTACATTATAAAAGGGTTCAGCTTATTTACTTTTAAATAAAACTTAGAAGGTAAATAATTTAAAATTATTATTTTATTTTACAAGAAAACTACTTGATTTTTTCTTAAGACATAATCGGTATTATAAAAGTTATTTTCTACTAGAGGATAGAACCTCTTCGTTTTGTTAATAATAAAGACAACTCCAACTACGAAATTCATTCTGGGTCACGGGGCACATTACAGACATTCAATTGACGTTCGCAAAGTGCAAACAGACTCGAAACAACAATTTGTGCTTCACACAAAGTGTTTCCTCGTGTAGGTATCGAACCCAAAACACTCGCCATAGTTGTAAGCAGCGCGGCGACCACTTAAGCCCTTACTACACCATACGTGCCGTATGTGACGTACTATTTTACACAGACTTCCTTGGAAGTGATCAAGTTCGCCTAGCGAGTCTCTACGTGTTGAAAGCTACTTTGTAAGACTGCCACCGGGGCGTTCCCAAAGGTCCTACAATTTGTTATATTCTTATTGTAAGGGTTTATTAGTAGAATTCCTTTATTTATGACTATACTTCGCCCGCGGCTCCGCCCGCGTGTATTATACGCCTAACCCTTTCTCAGGTATCACCTATTGATAAAAACAAAAACCATACAAAAGTCTGTTCTATACTGTTTGAGCTTATCGCGGTCATACAGAGAGACAGGAACAAAAAAGGACTTCATTTTATATAATATATATAAATATTAATATGATTGCTATAAAACGTGCTTCATCTACTCCAAGTAATCTTGTATTGTATTTCTAACTGCGTTACTTCGAAATGTGCTATCAGCTTAGGTACGGTCGAGTTAGTGAATCAAGTTACCTATATGTAAGCTCCTCAGTTTAGGCATAGGCTTCAACATCACGAGTGTGTCACTGTAATACCTAACTATGTCTATAAGGCGAATCATTGCTTGTTGCACCTTAGTCAACACAAAATTAAGGGTCATGTAGGATCAAATACATAATTATGTATATTGTCAGTGCCTAATTCATTACAAATAATAAAATCGTGATTGTCTTCTACTTCACGGCTAAATTGTTCAATCTATGTTATAGGTATTTGGAGACAACGGCATCACATATGGGCAAGATATTTTTCAAAACTCAACCTTTAAGAGACTGAAATAGGGGAGGCAATTGTTGTTGTCTCGTTTTACAAATATTATACCTTTTATCGAAGTTTCAAACAAGCAAAAGCTTGTACTTAAATAAATATAGCACATGGGAGAATCGGACCTACATAACAAGACCTACGTAAGAAAGTTTGTTTAGCTTACATCCGCAATCGGGTGGGGTTACGGATGCACTGGTCTTTTGAGAATACCTTTCATATTGTAATATCGAACCGAGCCATTGTGTGTTATACATTATAACTATAGACGATGGAATATCCGCATGTTACGCGTTTTGTAAAAATCTGATTTAGTCTAAGATCCGTAGAAGAGCGACCTTCACCGATCTGTTTATTGGATGAAAAGTAATTTATATCAAAATTTGCATGTTAAAAAATATATCGCGAAAGGGCTGGTAATAAAAATCCGGTCCAGGCAAACCAATATCATCGTGTTCGCAGTGAAGTAGCGGTCATTTTAATATAAGATTTGTCTATTAAAATAATTGATAAATATAACTAGTATCAACTTAACAGTCGAAGTGTTTATACTGTGTGTGTGTATATCTGGCAACCCTACCAAATTCGCCAAGAAAACTTGACAACCCTATGTTAACGTATCCTTTAGGGTTCATACCTTCGGTTAGTACTAAATTAATTAATTAAACGCGTATGTGCAATGTTAAATGAAAAACCAAATACATTTATCTCACAGAAAATCGACGTAAAGTAACAGAACCTAAACTGTTGCGTTTCGTTCGGTGAGTGAGAGTGCCGGAGGCCCTATCCCCTATTCCTTCTCCCTCATCCCACTCCTCATCCTATCTCTTTTCCCAATCCCAAGGGGCGGCAACGCACGTGTGACTCCTGTGGTGTTGCTTGTATCCATGGGCGGCGGTAATTGCTTACCATCAGGCAATCCGTCTACTCGTTTGCCGCCTATTAACATAAAAAAACTACTTTTCCTAGACTGGACCGGATTTTTTTTGCTAACCCATTTGCGATATATATTTCGACTTGCAACATTTTATATGAAATACTTTACATCCAATATCCAGATTGGTGAAGGTCGCTCTTCTACGGATCTCGAACTAATTGTGTTAGGTTCCTTGTAATACAGCGTTTCTTTATGAAACGTATTACAGATCTTTGACAAATCAAAAAATTAAATACCATCATAAATATACGATTGTATAGGTCTATATCGGTTTAGATGCATCATCACTACATAGTATAAAACAAAGTCTAACTTCTGTATGTCTGTCCCTATGTATGCTTAAATCTTTAAAACTACGCAACAGATTTTAATGCGGTTTTTTTTAATAGATAGAATGATTCAATACATATATGGCAGTAAGAAGTTCGCCGGGTCAGCTAGTATTTACTAAATGTTTTATTGACTTAGATTAAACTATTTGCACAAGAACTCAATAGGTTCTCCTTTTGGAATTATGGTCGATGATGCGGCATGTTTATCGACAGGTTGCTTGTTCAGTTGATTTGCCATCGCCTGTTGCTAGTTGCGCTATACCTACTTATATACATATCTGGGCGTTTCTTTGTCACGTAGGTCACAGAGGAACTTACAAGAAACAATAATGAAACAAACCATTTTAGAGTAAATAAAACTAAGTTTTAGCTTTGTACGTACAAATGGTTGGGGAAAAAAATCAATGGAGTTGGTGTAAATGCACCTTTAACCACATAAGTTACCTTTACAAATTTGGTAGGGTTGCCAGATATACACACACACAGTATAAACACTTCGACTGTTAAGTTGATACTAGTTATATTTATCAATTATTTTAATAGACAAATCTTATATTAAAATGACCGCTACTTCACTGCGAACACGATGATATTGGTTTGCCTGGACCGGATTTTTATTACCAGCCCTTTCGCGATATATTTTTTAACATGCAAATTTTGATATAAATTACTTTTCATCCAATATCCAGATTGGTGAAGGTCGCTCTTCTACGGATCTCGAACTAATTGTGTTAGGTTCCTTGTAATACAGCGTTTCTTTATGAAACGTATTACAGATCTTTGACAAATCAAAAAATTAAATACCATCATAAATATACGATTGTATAGGTCTATATCGGTTTAGATGCATCATCACTACATAGTATAAAACAAAGTCTAACTTCTGTATGTCTGTCCCTATGTATGCTTAAATCTTTAAAACTACGCAACAGATTTTAATGCGGTTTTTTTAATAGATAGAATGATTCAATACATATATGGCGGTAAGAAGTTCGCCGGGTCAGCTAGTATTTACTAAATGTTTTATTGACTTAGATTAAACTATTTGCACAAGAACTCAATAGGTTCTCCTTTTGGAATTATGGTCGATGATGCGGCATGTTTATCGACAGGTTGCTTGTTCAGTTGATTTGCCATCGCCTGTTGCTAGTTGCGCTATACCTACTTATATACATATCTGGGCGTTTCTTTGTCACGTAGGTCACAGAGGAACTTACAAGAAACAATAATGAAACAAACCATTTTAGAGTAAATAAAACTAAGTTTTAGCTTTGTACGTACAAATGGTTGGGGAAAAAAATCAATGGAGTTGGTGTAAATGCACCTTTAACCACATAAGTTACCTTTACAAATTGTCACCTTTTCCACTCTATGATTTCACTTTTTGGGACTCGTTACATAATTGTATACCAGTTGCGTGGGAGACACCTTTGATGGCGTTTGGAGCCAACGCACTATTACCACTGCGATCTCTTTCAACTTTTCGTACAGGCGGGATTACGCGAATCGAGGTTAGCATAATATGTAGCCGTACCCGCGTCGAGATGATCCCGTGATAGAATTACTAGACAAATGTGCATTCTTTAAAGAATCTCATTTAGCAACATAGTCAAGCATTAGTAAATATTTGTATAAAAATAAGAGTCCTTTAATACATTCATGTCTGTACTCCATACAAACACAATCTTAATCTTAGATACTAATGTTTTTTCCGGTCATGTTGGTATTTGTAATTATACTGCACTTAGCGCCGGAACATATTATTGGACTCATTTGCACGTGATACGTTGAGTGTACTAAGTTGGTAAATTCCAACGCCTTACCTTTCCAATACCATTACAAGTAATATATTTTATTAATTTATTTCAATTTGTATAGGTATACATGAAAAAACGCACGCAACAAAGGTCTAAATGTTGGCAAAATGTACGCAACCATCACTATTACATTGCAATTTTTCGTTACTGGCTGAATAACAGACAACGCACAGCGGTAAGTATTGGGTACAAGGAGCTGCAATTTGGCATGTACGTTCCTTGGAGACCGGGTGCACTAACAAGGGTTTGCCTGTAATTGCCACGGGATCGGACAGAAAAGGTTTATTAAAAAGTAATGTGCGAGCGTGCAATCGCCCATAAGTTATTATCATATTCTCTATGTCTCTAGCTTGTAACTGTTGATGTCTTAAAGAGCTTGGAGTTTTGTACTAGCTATATTTGGCAAAGACAAAGTGGCAATATTCCTACCAACGGTAACTGTACTATGAATAGAAACTACTTATACCAGACAAATAGTTATGCTACACGAAGAAAGTAAAAACGGATGATAATATTATCTTTATATCTTCTTCTAGTTTCATATTTGAGCCTTCCTACAAAATTCATATCAAATGTACACAGATTACGTGATCCCTGAATTATCTAGACGCAGGGCACTTAAAAAAATGTTATACACAAAGAAATAACATTCCCCAAGGAACATAACGTTGGCTCGTTTCTTTTTATACCGAAACAAGTCGGCTGCAGCATTAGTTTGCAGACTTAGCTCCCTCCAAAAGTAGGCAATATTTTCCAAAGATAAATTTTAAATGCTCACTTTTATATACTTAGTTTGTTACATTATACGGTCGTTACCGAATTTATTGTGCCTTGTGGCTTATGAAATGACTTGTTTCATTGTATAACAATGTATTAGATAACGTTTCATTTGTAATGTGCAATAGGTACCCTGCCTTTTACTGTGCTGTTTGTAGTGAAGATGCAATTAAACGCACTTGAGAGCGAGTCTCGACTCCATTTGCAACATTTGTTAGTTTCAAGAATTGTTGAGCTGCAATAATAAAATTGTTTAATGTTTGTGTTGCTTAGTAGTTTACAAAATTGCTTTAATAAAATGGCGTGAATATATTGACATGGTTATAGTGAGATATCATTCTGAAAAAAAAATTGTGTTATAATTCTTAAAACAAATAATAAATGTTATTATAGTGAATGTTTTTAAAGTAAAGGGACCTCATTTTGATCAGTAATATAGTTATTCTCTTTTATTATCTCTATAACCGTTAAAATCAAAGCACTCGGTCTACCTGTAGAATAACATCATCGATTTTGGTTACAAGGTATGAAATATTAATTGATGTCAAAAAAAAAAATCAATCATTGTATTTCATGTTACTGATCGACTGTCGGTATTTGGGTTATATAACAATGAATACTGATGACCATACATTTTATATTACAATTTGTATAAAATACAACGAACTGCCTCTGTATAGACGTTAAGAGTCACAACGAAAATAAATTTACGATTTTCAACCGCGCAATATGGAGCACCTGAATATAATATGCTGGAAAAATATGCTCAATATATGAATAAACAAATTCAGCGACCATTCGAGTGCCTATATAAATTCATTAGTACGAAAAAATCAGCTCGGAAACATTCACATGTGGCCAGTTACGGGCTGATAGAAAAATCGAAATACACCCTTATGGGAACGTAGTCCACGTTCCCGTACCCTAAAATTTAAATACAGCATACATCAGCTGTAATTGCCATAATCGCATGAATCGTACGAATGAACTCGGCAAACGAACGGACATGGATAGCTTTACGTTGTAAGCGGCTAGCGATAAACTTGATTTATAAATTGTAAAAAGCACAATAAGTCAGTCCATGGTGTCACCACAACTTACCATACCGTTTTAAAATCATTTACATGGATGCTAAATTAAAACTGAAGTTGAAATAATTTGTGACTACTAAATTAAATGCAGTGCTGTATGAAACTGCTACGTTGACCATTACAGCTGCTTATAGCGTCACTATTAAATGAACAATTGTAAAAGAGTGAGTACAGTTAAAGCATATTTTGTACCTACACCACATAGACGGCATCTGCCACCACGTAGGTTACGTTGAAGCCTCAAAAATTATCTAATGAATGTAAATCCGAACAAATGAGGTTATTGTATATACACTGTATTGACCAACGCGTCAACGCATTCAGCATGTAACCTTACCATACGAGTACACAGCTGGATTTGCCTCTGGTATTTATTTTAACATCAGCTTAAATCCTGACGTACGATTACGACTGCGAGCTACACTGACCGTAAATATTTGTTAAAAACAAGAATAAACAATATAAATAGATTACTGGATTAGGTCACTGAAATGTGAGACGCTGTTGCGATCATTATGTTGTTTTTATGCCAGATTATAGGGACGAAATTGTGTGGGTGGGTATTGAATGAAATACAATTGAATGAAGTCAAATGTACTGTTACATATTTGTGGCCGCTGCTGTGGTTGTTTTGATAGTACTACGGGCTGTTTATTCTATAAATAAACCCTGCTTTTACAATTTAATAAAGTGGTATTGAGTGAAAATAGGGCAATGGACAATCGTTGTAGTTATTAAAATATAGGCAGGTAACTAACTTTACAAGCAAAAGTAGTTATGAATTAGGTTTACAGAGAAGTTTTTGGTAAGCACTTAAAATAAAAAGAACTACTTTAGAGACCACTCATACACCGTCATATGATTCCCAACCAGCATTGTATAATGGCAATCATATAGCTTACTTGGCCGGATAGCACATGTGAAACCTCTCGAAAACCGACCCTAAGTGGTTGAGGCCGCGAGCAAATTGGCCACACAATCACACTAAAAGAAAGCAAAATAAGTGAAGCTATAATAAAAATACATTCAGATGAAATTATTTTAATCTAGTAGCCTAAGCCTGATCAGTGTGATGACGGATTGAGAGTACAAAGTGTCACTTACCCATTTAATTCCGTAGGTGTCCTAAGAGGCAACTAAGGAAAACACTCGAAGCAAATATAATCTAGAAGAGACGGAAATCTTGACATTTAAACCTAAGCTGACCCCTCTGGCAAGTATATGTACGAAATGAATGTATGTATGTAGTAATGAAATTGTCACCCAAATTAGGAGAGGTTTATGTCCAGCAATGGAGAACAAAAGGCCAATGATGAAGTAGTCTATCAATGAAGGAAGAAGTTTATTATACATAATCATAAATTGCATGTCGTAGAAGCAATTTTGTAGCAAAATGATACTTAGGTACCAGAGGTGTACACATTGCTCTAAAATGAATCACACACATATCTCATAGGCTCACACACCTGTTCGTCAGAGGGTGAGTGAACTAAGAATTGCTATTTGTAACGATGCTTGTTTTACTATATATGAGATATTCTATCATCACGATATATTATATAGTTTTATACCATAATTTTGTAGAAAATATTTTCCAGTTCTTAAAGTCGTCAAGATTTCTATTCAAAGTCATAGTTAATTAAGATCTATAATAATAATAATAATAACTAACTAATTAATGCTAACTATTTATTTTAGTTACAGCCGGGACTTAACAGATACGCATTCAATTCTGTACTGCGGTGCTATTGCGGTGTGTCGCGTAGCAGGGGTCAAATTTAAACATGATTCTGTTGCGCGCCCAAAACCGAAAATACCAGCATGGCAGTGCAGAATTGAAAGACGTATTAATGAGACTAGGGTGCTCATCGGCAAGTTGGTCTGCTTCAGATCGGGAAATCAACGCCCGCGGGTGATGCGTTTCGTGAGACGTGCGTTTTTGGGGACTGGTATTAGTCCTCAAGAATATATTACACGTGTCGCGGAGCGCATCGACTTTCTGAAGCAGAAAGTTTATGCGTGGGCAAGTCGTCTTCGCAGATACAAAAAGCGTGTGGAAAGGTATACCCAGAATCGTATGTTCCAAAGCGATCAGAAGTCTGTTTATAGAACTTGGGAACAATCAGACCAGTGTGTGAGTGATAGTGATCAGCCAGAGGATGCCGAGGTTATAGCCTTCTGGCGTAAAATCTGGTCAAGGCCTGTCACTCATACTGAGGATGATTGGATATGTCAAGTAGAGCGAGCATGTGAACCTATTGAGAGGATGCCAGATGTAAATATTGAAACTGCAGACGTAGCCAATGCCATCCGTACAGCATCGAACTGGAAGTCACCGGGACCGGACGGCTTACATAACTTTTGGTTCAAATGGCTACGTAGTTCACATGCTTGCTTGGCTTCACAGTTTCAATCATCCTTAGAGTCTGGTTTGTTACCAAGTTTTATGACTAAAGGCATTACCCACTTGCTCCACAAGTCGGGTAGCACCGCGGATCCCACCAATTATAGGCCAATCACGTGCCTACCAACAATATATAAATTACTTACATCCATTCTAACAAAGAAAATTAATTTACATATATCAGACAATAACATCATGTCGGTATGTCAGAATGGATGTAAGAGTGGGGCCCGCGGTACTAAGGAGCTACTCCTCATAGACATGGCCATTAGCCAACAGGCTCGCCGTAACCGAAAGAGTCTGTCCACATGCTGGATAGACTACAAGAAGGCCTACGACTCTGTGCCTCATTCATGGCTTCTGAGGGTGCTGGAATTGTATAGAGTAGATGCAAATCTATGCGCCTTCCTGAGGTCATGTATGGGGCAGTGGAGGACGGTTCTTCACTATCCAGGGTGTCGACGGTGACAGCCTGAGTCCCTTGTGGTTTTGCCTAGCCTTGAATCCCCTTAGCACATTGCTGGGAGATTCAAGGTTAGGTTACAAGTTGCGCAGGAATGGTCAAGCTATATCCCACTTGTTATTCATGGATGATCTGAAATTATTTGCCTGCAGAGAATCCCAACTGACAGCGCTACTGAGGGTCACTGAAAACTTCAGTAGCTCTATCAGAATGGAATTTGGTGTAGATAAATGTGCAGTTATGCATGTAAAACAAGATAGGGTAGTGCAATCTGATGGTGTACATCTATCAGATTTCACTCAGTTTAGATCAATCCTCGCAACTGATACCTATAAATACTTGGGTATGTCGCAAGCTTTGGGCATCAACGAGACAGACATGAAACAAGCGTTGCGGGAGCGCTTCTTTGGTCGCCTGAAAAAAGTCCTGAAGAGTCTTCTTTCAGGCGGCAACAAGGTGCGAGCCTGTAACGGTTGGGTCATGCCACTCTTGATGTACTCTTTCGGCATACTCAAGTGGACTCAGACTGAACTGGACGAGATTGATAGGCGAGTCCGTTCACTGTTGACCACATATCGAATGCATCACCCACGTTCGTCTGTAATGAGGTTGTACATCCCGCGGAAGTGCGGGGGCCGAGGGTTTCTAAACGCTAAGACCCTACACAACCGCGAGGTGTACAACCTTAGGGAATATTTTCTTAAGGGCAGTGTGGATGTGCATCGGGATGTGGTTGCAGTTGACGGTGGCCTAACCCCGCTCTCTTTGGCGAAAGAGAACTGGCGCAGGCCTGTAGCTTTAGGCGTCGACGACCGCAGGCTTGTGTGGCAGAGCAAGGAGCTGCATGGTAGATTCTACCGGGCCCTTCACGGACCTGATGTAGATCAACTAGCTTCTGTGGCCTGGCTACGTTTTGGTAATCTCTTCGGAGAAACCGAAGGTTTTGTCTGTGCAATTGCAGATGAAGTTATCAAGACGAGAAATTACCGGAGGTATATCATGAGGGACGGCACAGTAGATATGTGTCGAGCTTGCAACCGACCTGGTGAGTCCCTCAGACATATAGTCTCCGGTTGTTCTCGTCTTGCTAATAGCGAGTACTTGCACAGACACAACCAAGTAGCCAGGATCATACATCAGCAACTGGCTCTGCGATACGGGCTTGTGGACGTCGAGTTGCCATATTACAGGTACAGCAGTGAGCCAGTTCTCGAGAATGGTCATGCAACATTGTACTGGGATCGATCTATTGTCACAGATAGGACTGTTGTTTGCAACAGGTCTGATATTGTGATAATAGATCGATCAGAGCGCCGCGCAATGATTGTTGACATTACTATCCCACATGACGAGAATCTCGTGAAAGCAGAAAAAGACAAACAAGAGAAATATTTGGACTTGGCTCACGAGATTGTCGATATATGGGATATTGATTCAGCAATCATTGTTCCGATAGTTGTGTCCGTTAATGGACTTATAGCCAAAACCCTCGAACGTCATCTAGAGAGGTTGAAACTAGGCAGCTGGGTCAAGAGTTTGATGCAAAAGGCAGTTCTTCTGCAAACGGCACGCATTGTGAGGAAATTTCTGGCTCTGGAGCCCTAACCACCGGTGACTTGGATCCTATTCCCGTCGTCGGTGGGAATCTATTTTTATATTTTTAAATATCATTTTTACTTTTTAGAGTGTTATATTTAAAAATGTAAAATATAGGATAAATATGAAAATAAAGAGAATAATAATAATAATTTATTTATTCATTTAACAGTTTACATTTACTGTGTGTGATCGAAGTCACCTAGTAAGCAGATAATGCCTGTGACAGGTGACTACGCTCTTCCCAAAGAAATATAACCTAAGGCATAGAAGTAACACTAAATAACAACAGCGGTTGCTATGATTGATATCTTCTTTCTAATGGCACATGCAGTATGATAGAAAGAGCTGTCGATAGGTTTAGCAGCACGCCCTTATAGCAGCCGCGTGGTAGGCAAACAGTAGACAAAACATAGAGTTAGGAAACCGAGTGTTGTTCGTAACAGTGATGATTTATCGATAAATATTTTTGGTCAAATGTCTAACTTTAGTATGTGTCGATATATTTAAGCCGTAGAAGTAAACAACTAAAATATTGAAATTGTAGTTTTTGCTGTCGACGCAGGACAGTGCTTTGTAAAGACTTGCCAGACAGACAGTACTAAAATAATTCACGTGTTTAATTGTTCGTTTTAGCCATAAAATCTATTGACAAAAAGTATTCATAAACTAATGAGCGATGCGTGGCGATGAGATGCTAAGAAACTGTCACTTAGATTATGTATTGTACGAATTATACCAGATTGGCTAATGCGGCACGGCAGGCTTTGGCAATTTGTTTGCGTCGCATCATATCACGTTGCTTGCTATCGCTAACGTTGGACACTGCTCGATTTTTTTAGAGTTGTAGGTAATCCGACTGCCACGCCGAAGCTTGCGGGTTTGATTCCCGCTCAAGTCAAACATTTGTGTGCATGAATATGGATGTTTGTCTTGGTCTGGATGGTACTATGTATAATATGTAATATATTTACAGAAAAGTATATATGCATGTTTATCGATTGTCTTGTACTCGCAGTACAAGATATGCTTAGTTTGGGACCAGATAATGTTGTGTGAATGTGAAAGAATATTATATTTTATGGTAGAATATTATGTAGCGGACTACAAGGCAAGACGTCTTTGATCAGTCAGGATAGCACTAATATGATAAATAATATAGAAGTAGGTAGATTAATTAAAATCGTTGTAATTATTATATTTTATTAATATGTTCAAACTAAAATTACACACTTTTTGTTTAGCTTTGGATAAATAATTCTACCGGGTGTGCAATGTCCGGGCATAAATGTAATGTAGGCAGAGCTTTCAGTTTTAAACGACGCCAGGTGCTTTCTGTCTTTAAAAACAGTCTTTCTCAAAATGACGTGAACAAATACGGTGGTACTTCTGCTAAATCAAACTAGGCCGTCCAACGGCATTTATCCAACGTTTTCTTGAGACGTCATTAATAGGCAACCTGTAATATAAAACACCTTCTTAATAATAAAAAATGCTACTCACATCCCTAATCCATCTACTATTTTATAGATGCAAAAATGTAAGCCTACACACGCGCGTACACTGGAACACTTGGCTTTAGGTTAATAGACGCTACTTTTAAGGTAGGTATCTAAGTAAATTATGTACCTACATTAAACTGCGCTTACTATCAAACGCGCGATAGAAAATTAGACCGCTGGACGTCTTTGTTTATTGCCAACTTAGCAACCGCGGCTACCCGCTGTCGCTTCCAGCGACAGTTTTACATTCATGTCCGATAGTTAGTTTCCGTATTTATCCCTCAATGAAAAAACATCGATATCTCCTTTCACTGTCAAATCCCATCACTAAGGCTATTAAATCAATAAATGTACAAAATAACCATTTGTGAGTTAAAGTCATAACACATACGTATGCAAGCTGTTCCTTTGATTTGCAACACAATGATATTGTGTAAACTTAACACTCATTATAGCATTAATACGAGAAAAGTAAATAAATTTGTTGGAAAAATTCCGACTCACTGCTAGAAGATAAAGTTTCTCCTGTTATTTCCGTTCCGAGAATTGCGGCATCCACATCCCGATATCACATACTCGATGTGTATTAATTAATGAGTACACTATTTAATTATTATAAGCTTACTTACTATTTAAATGCAAAAAAGTTATTAAAAATGTAAACACAAACGCCCAACAAATTTTACACTGATGACAGATCACAGCACGGCTATTTAGAGAATGTAGTCAAAGATATGAGTATGTAAAGAGTCTATGCCTCTTTAAATGAGATGCGTAATTTGACGTTATGATTAACCAACTAAGACCAACTGACATTACATGTTGCACGTTCGGTATAAGGAAATTTATAGGGCATGTTCTCTCTAGTCTAAACGTCCAAACTCTTTGGCTCTTCCATAACTATTGTACAATCAACAATTTGATCAATAAGCATCAAAATATCATAATGCTGCAATTTATATTAGATACTAATTTTTAAATACTAATAATTTTAAATAGATTTATAATGAAATGAGATAGCGAAATAGAGCACGCTTGTGTGTGTGTGCGTGTGTGGGTGCGTGTATATCGTGAGTGTATGTGTGTGAGTGTGTGTCGTGTTTATATTGCTTGATGTAATAGTGTCTCTGCTTCTTCATAGCTTAGAGGTGTAAGAAAACTGGTAGTCAGTTTCTTACTCTCGCGTTGTGTTTTTGAGTGAATCTCTATATGCTGATTTATTTTATAATACAGGTATTCTGATCGTCTGAGGTATTGTTTGTTTGCAAATGCTGTTTTTATTTGAGTTCGTGGAACAGTGTATCCTCTTCTACTTGCGATTAGGTTTGAGTTATATGTGATGGACTTGTGTTTTTTTAATACTGTCAAAAGAATGTAGAGTTTTCTCACTGAAAGAACTTTACTGAGGGAATGTAAGGTGTCAGTTGGGAATCTCCTCTGTTTAAAGTAGATTACCTTTAACAGAGCGCGTTGTGCACGTTCTATCTCTATCATTTTTGTTTTGTCTGTCCCGCCCCAGATAGGGATACAGTAGGATAGAATAGATTGCGCTAATGCTGTATAAATTTCCATTATAATGTTTCTAGACGAGTGACGAGCATTCAGCTGCTCCCCAGGCACAACATGTCTTAAGGTTTTGAAAATCCAGATGAGTTTCCTTATTCTGGTGGTAACTTGGTCAATATGTGGATGCCAGGATAGTAGCTGATCAACCGTCACTCCTAAGTATTTTGTTTGTGGGATTTTATTTATCATAGGACAGGTGCAACAATCTTGTAGTATGGTTCGATTGCAGGAGTGAATTTTTAGATTATAGTCTGCATTTGGTTGCAGATGGTTTCGAATACTGTAACATATGAAATTCGTTTTTGTAGTGTTTAGGGTGAGCAGATTCTCATTCAGCCATCCAGCAACCGAGCACAAACCAAGTTCTGCACTTTCCCTTACAACAGCCCAAGATTTTGCCGCAAAGACTATCGCTGTGTCATCGGCGTAGGAAAGTATGTGGGCGTTGTTAATGTTTAGATTACAAAGGTCATTAATATATATGAGGAACAAAGTCGGGCCCAGCACACTTCCCTGTGGGACGCCATACGACACAGCGATGTCCTCACTAATATATTCATTGAATCTCACTCTCTGTGTCCTATCAGTGAGGTAACTTTTGAATAAAGAAAGAACAGTGTCTCTCACTCCAATTTTTTCGAGTTTGTGTACAAGAATGGGAATAGAGACTGTATCGAAGGCTTTTTTGAGGTCCAGAAATACTGATAAACATTTCTGTCCGGTATCGAGCTTTTCAGTTACAAGTCGGCTAAGTGCCATGATTGCGTCTTCCGTTGACCTACCTCGTCGAAAGCCATATTGTGATGGAGACAGTAAATTGTACTTATCTAGGTAACTTGTCAGCCTGGTGTTCAGCAGTTTCTCCAGTATTTTGGTAATACCTGAAAGTACACTTATTGGTCTATAATTACTGATGTCGTTTCTATCTCCACTCTTGTACACAGGAGTAATGAATGCTTTTTTTATAGGACTTGGGAATACTCCCTGTCGAAAGCAAAGGTTAGCTAGGTGCGTAATAATTGGAACAAGTTCATTCTTTGCAAGTTTCAGAAAAATTATAGGAATATTGTCCCACCCAGAGGCTGAGCCTGATTTTAAGTTTATGATAATTTTATCGACTTCATCTGCATCCGTTTCTAAGAGACCAAAAGAACTAACCTGCGATTTTATGGTGTTGGTCCGATTATTTTTGTTACGTTGGCTGCTGGTTTGTATGTTATAAGCAAGGTGTTTTCCTATGTTCGCAAAGTATCGATTTATGAAATTCGCGGATTCGACAGGACTACTTCTGAGGCTAATTAATTCTTGATGTCCATCACGTGGTTTACTAGAGTAAGTAATATCTTTTATGTTTTTCCACAATAGTTTATTATTCTTTGTTGATTTGGCTATTAGCTCCCTGTCGTATTTTCGTTTGAGCTTTTTAATCAAGTTGTTGCAATAGTTCCTATACCGCGTGTAAGTAATTCTTAAAACCTCATTGTAACTCTCTTTACGTAGTTTTTGTTGTAATTTATTTCTATTTCTAATGCAACGTAGAATACCAGGAGTTATCCATGGTTTCAGTGTGCGTTGACTCTTAGGTATAATGACATGTGTAGTATTGGCTTTTAGGGACTCGGTAATTATGTTTATCAGGTTTTGTGTTACAGTGGTGGGATTATCATAGAATAGTAGGTTTGAGAGGGCTTTCTGGCGAAGATATTCCAGAGCCTTATTATAATCGGTTTTAGATTTAGTTTTGGTTGCAGTGCTTTTAATTTTAGATTTTGAGAGAGAGAGAAGAGTGGTGAAATGATCGGTAATCGACGTGTGCAAG
The DNA here is from genome assembly GCA_944739405.2 of Euclidia mi. NCBI lineage: Eukaryota > Metazoa > Arthropoda > Insecta > Lepidoptera > Erebidae > Euclidia > Euclidia mi. The sequence goes on from OX123184.2 coordinate 34,001,062, forward strand.
ACTGCAATGAATGCTGAGTATTTATTTTTGTTCAACTTTAACATGAAGTGGTCTAGACAATTTATTTCTCTAGTTGCTAGGGTATGACCAGCCAGAATACCATATCCGGACAAAGTATTTAAATAATTAACCCTATTAGTATATTCGTGGGAGGGTTCGGATGTTTTGGGTGCTATATTTATATTAATATCACCCGATATTATAATATTGTTTTGTGTTATCAGAGTATCAAGGTGTAATGAGAGAGAGTCTATAAACCCTGTAGCGTTTGTGTTAGATGGAGAGCGATATACGCAAAGTATAATGTTAGCAAGTATTTCCAGTTGAAGACATGAAGCGTTAGTAAGTTTAATTTCTTTTACTTTAGGTTTTAATGTTTTTTTTATGTACACAATTACTCCGTCGTTTTGGTTTATCTGGCATGTGGTAGAGTACGAGTTATATTTATCAAGTTGTGGTATAGGTTTATTGGAGCTAAGTCTGCATTCAGTAAGTATTAATATATCTGGATTTAAAGGGAGACCCGTTAATGTGACCAAGAAGTCATCAAAGTTTCGATATATGCTACGTATATTTTGGGATATTATAGTGAGGTCATCATTTTTAAATACCTTATGTGATGCGAGTTCAGCACAGTTACATTCAACAGCGCGAGCAATTTCGATATCATCAATCACATTCATGTTGTGAAGTGGATCATCCATTGAGTGTTAGAATAAAGGGCAAAGGCGTCATTAACGAAGAAGAGTTCGTTCTGTAGAAGAAATGTTTGCTTTCAGTCTGGGAGTGAAGGAGTTTGAGATATGATTGCTGCAGACAACTGATGTGAGTGAGTTTGTATATGTGTCTGGATGGTAATGATATATATGAATTACGGTGAATGGTTACATGTAAAAGAGTGTATGTCTGTAATCGAGTTAAGTGTGTATGGAAATGTAAAGAATTCGTTTGTGCAGAAAAAATATGGAGAGTGTAGCTAGTTGTGTCTGTGTTGTATGTGTGTTTGCGCGCTACATAGTCACAAAAATATAAAGAGGTCATGAATTTTAAATTGATTTGATAAGCATGCATTTTAAATAAAAAATAAAGTAATAATATCAAATTAAGTACCGAATATCGAAATTCTAAGTGGTAGCGCCATCTACCTTCCTATCTACAACTAATCGCATCAACATGAATCGTTCCACGCTTGTCTAGTGCGAGCGATATCATATTTCCGTCCCTCTCTTTCCCTCTCCCTGGAAGAGGCACTGCCTTGCGCCTGATTTCGTCGCCGCGATCGTGAACGCGACGGACAGTCTCGAACATTCCGCTCGCTGAGAACGCCGTCTCGATACCGCTCCGCGCCGCACCGCTGTATCGCCGTCTCGTTCGTACCGCGCCGCTCCCGTATGTGTTTATCACCGCTTCCACCAAGGAAAACCCGCTCGTGAGTGAAGTGAAAACAAGCAGCTGTATCACGAAACCACCAAGGCTGTATAAGGTAAGTGCCTTCCATCCTTAAAATAGCCTATACCCACTCAATCACCTCCTTCCGCAACCATCTCCTCTTCCCTTAATTCCTTTCCAGGCGGCGAAGAACCGCTATCCTCCTAATACAGTCCATTTCCTTTTCCAAGTCGCCTAGAACCCTACCCCACGGTTTCGGCACCACGCCATACCATTTTTTTTTTATCCATACGAGTCGGATTCATTTACGTTTTATACGTTATACCGCTATACCTAGGCAGTTATAGCACCTAGCTAAACTCCTAATATATTCACATAACCGTCACAAGGTTATTTCCGCCCGCATTAGTAGGTAAACTTTTATGTAGCTACCTACTTATTAAATTATTATTTCTGCAACTATCATAGTTGTCTTATAAATCTCATATTTCAATCAACTTTTATTTCCTCAGCTCTAAAGTGTTGCCTACTTAGGTAAAATAATAGACACATTAGATATTCTTATTTTGTTTCGTTCTCATTAGCTTATTCTTACGTAAGCATGTCACAACAAAAGAAGTCACGCGTGTCGGAAGACAAAGAGATGACAATCTTAGAAGCAAAACGCAATATTTTATTTGAGCGCATTCAAAATATCTATGAAAGATCAAAAACTGCATCGATGTCTGACAGTAATAGCGAAGCATTTCTCAGTTATTGTACAACAGTAGATAGTATTCGAACGGATTTTCATAAGTTGTTAGACGATTATAACGCAAGATTACTTTCTATCAATCCTGATGAAAAACCGAACTATCAGGCGTATACCTCATTCGAAGATCTTTATTGTATTATTAAGCGTATACAATCGCAATTGGAGGGTAAATGTTCAGCAGAGCCCGTTGCCCGCAAACCGAGATTACCGCCAATCGAGATTATGTCGTTTGACGGAGATATACGAAATTGGCCGTTATTCTATGCAAGTTTTAAGTCTACAGTGCACGATAATGGTTCTCTGACAGATGCTGACAGGTTGTACTATTTAATAGGTAAACTGTCACCGAAGGCCCAGTCCGTATTTGCAGGTGTCACACCCAGTGCTGAGAATTATCAGGTCATATTTCAGTCACTACTTGACAGATATCAAGACACGCGCGTTCTAGCGTCTACGTACTTTGACCAAGCTTTAAATCTCAAACTGTCCAGCAACGCGTCTGTCTCGAATTTCCAGCTGTTTATTGATAACTTCGTAACCGCGGTTAATTCTCTTAGGAATTTAAAATTAGAAGATCTTTCCGACTTTATGTTGCTTCAACTCGCTTTAAAAAAGTTTGACACTGATACAATTCGCGCATTCGAGATGACGGAACGCAATAATAAAATACCTACACTAGATAGTTTTATTTCGTTCATCAAAGATCAGTGTCGAATATTTCATAATACGCAGTCTGGTTCACCTGGCCCGTCTAACACTAACAACAACAAACAAAGGTTGAATAAATCGCGAAATAGTAATAATAACTCAGTCCCTAATCCACAATCTTACGTAACATGTTCGGAATCTAATAGTAATAATTCACAGAAGTGTCTGTGCAGTAATATAGTGCACGACCATTACTATAAGTGTCCCACCTTTAATGATTTAAATCCAATTGCTCGTTTTAAAAGCGTAAAAGATAACAAAGCTTGCATTAATTGCTTAAGCATAAAACATAAAACGAGTAATTGTTCCAGTAGAACGAGATGTCGCACATGTAAACAAAAACATCACACACTGTTACATTATGATAAAAATAACCGGTTGTCAAGTCAAGCCGCTAACCTTGACACACTTACGAGTACGTCGCAAGTGCAGAACACGGTAGCTGCGCCTTCCGCGTCTGAGGGCGAAGTATCGTTGTGTATGACATCCATTGCGCGGGCGACGCGCACGCGAGGACGGCACTCGCGCATCTATAATGATCCGCGCAGGGCCAAAACGCAGAGTACGGCGTCTAAAACGGTACTGTTAGCGACAGCGCAAGTTATCGTATACGATGTTAATGGGTCGCCGCACATGGTACGTTGTCTGCTAGATAGCGCATCTCAGACCAATCTAATAACATCGGAATGCTTCAAACGCCTCGGATTATGGAATAACTTTAAAAATACTAACTCAACCGTCAAAGGGATAGGCGGATCAGAAAGGCATTGCAGGGGTTCCGTAGATGTTAAAATACATTCGCGTTTTGATAGGAACATTAATTTTAACATTTCTTCGCTTATCGTGGAGCGTATCACGGACGCATTGCCGAACGCTAATGTAGACGTAGCATCACTCACTCATCTCGAATCATTGCCGTTAGCCGACGCGGAGTTTGCGAATCCGGCAGGCATTGATCTTTTGATCGGAGCTTCAATATTTCCGCACTTGCTACTAACTAACATAGTTCGTAGTGAGCGATATGATTTACCGCCCGCTATTGAGACGGTACTTGGGTATGTGATTATGGGTACCGTACCTACGTTACATACTTCTCATTGTATTACGTCTTGTTGTTGTTCTGCTCTTCAAGAGATCAAGGTGGGTGCTAAAACTGTGTGTAAGATAAAGCACTAATTAGCTATGCTATGCTATGCTGCGCTATGCTGCGCCATGCTGCGCCATGCTGCGATATGCCGCGCCATGCTGCGCCATGCTGCGCTTTGCTGCGCCATGCTGCGCTATGCTGCGCCATGCTGCGCTATGCTGCGCTATGCTGCGCCGTGCTGCGCCATGCTTCGCCATGCTGCGCCATGCTGCGATATGCTGCGCCATGCTGCGCTATGCTGCGCCAAGCTGCGCCATGCAGCGCTATGCTGCGCCATGCTGCGCTATGCTGCGCCATGCTGCGCTATGCTGCGCTATGCTGCGCCGTGCTGCGCCATGCTTCGCCATGCTGCGCCATGCTGCGCCATGCTGCGCTATGCTGCGCCATGCTGCGCTATGCTGCGCTATGCTAAGCTACGCTACGCTACACTATACTATACTACACTTCCGCTTTGTACATGGATGACATTGCCTGTAATGTCATATCCGCTCCGCTAGCAATTTCGCTTTGTGAAGAGCTTATTCAGCTTTTCAAGCGAGGCCAGTTTGGTCTTGTCAAATGGACAAGCAACTCTAAGGAGGTTCTCGCACGCATACCAGATTCTCATAAAGCTTCTCCAGACATTGAGTTTGAGAAGTCTGTACCGCATAAGGTTCTCGGTTTACGCTGGGACAAATCCTGTGATAGTTTTCGGTTTGACGTCTCACCACCAGATGATAAGTGCACCAAACGCACTATGCTGTCCACAGTGGCTCGACTATGGGACATAATGGGTTTTGTGGCTCCCACAATTTTGTACGCCAAGCTCTTGATCAAAGAGCTTTGGCTATCAAAGTGTGAGTGGGATGAAACACCCCCTGACCATATTGTCGCCGCTTTGGGCCAGTTTGTATTGAGCTTACCGCGCTCAATCAAATTGCTATTCCGCGTCATCTTGGGTTGGTAGATGGATGTACCATCAACTTAATAGGTTTCGCTGACGCCAGCGAGCGTGCTTACGGCGGAGTCGTATATCTGCAAATCCGCATTGGTTCTAACTACTCGGTGCAGTTAGTTTGTGCCAAGTCTAAGGTCTCGCCTGTTAAAACCATTTCGGTTGCGAGACTGGAGTTGTGCGCGGCCCTTCTGCTGTCTCAGTTGCTCCGCAAGGTTCAAGACACAGTTGTGCCCCACTACCCCATTAATAAATTATACGCATTTTCCGACTCCAAGGTAGTGCTCGCTTGGATTTATTCTTCTCCTCACCGCTGGCAGACTTTTGTCGCCAACCGCGTTAGTAAATTGATTGAACTTGTTCCCGCTACTTGTTTCAATCACGTCGCGGGTTATCGTACTCGTCTTCAGGAAGAACTCTCCATAGATCATATTGACTGGAAGTTTATTCCACCAGCATCACCACATTTCGGTGGATGTTGGGCAAGCATGGTCAAAGTAATTAAAACGCATCTCTTCAAGGTTATAGGTCAACAGATCCTCTCTTACGAAGAGCTTTTAACTGTCCTTGCACAAGTCGAGGCACTGATCAATTCGCGTCCGCTTCCAACTCAGTGAGATCTAGCCTGAAGTTGGACCTACCTCTTAGTTTAAGTATTTAGTTAGTAGTTTTCGCTATTATTGCGTTTGTAGTTTTCGCTAAAGTTAGTTTAGATTAATTTTATTGTCATATCGCTGTCTTAGCCTATTGATGGGTTATGCGGTAGTACACCCAACGTAGCTAAGTTCAATTCTATTTTCTTTAAAGGCAACCCTTTAGGGCCGGGGGGATATGGTAGCGCCATCTACCTTCCTATCTACAACTAATCGCATCAACATGAATCGTTCCACGCTTGTCTAGTGCGAGCGATATCATATTTCCGTCCCTCTCTTTCCCTCTCCCTGGAAGAGGCACTGCCTTGCGCCTGATTTCGTCGCCGCGATCGTGAACGCGACGGACAGTCTCGAACATTCCGCTCGCTGAGAACGCCGTCTCGATACCGCTCCGCGCCGCACCGCTGTATCGCCGTCTCGTTCGTACCGCGCCGCTCCCGTATGTGTTTATCACCGCTTCCACCAAGGAAAACCCGCTCGTGAGTGAAGTGAAAACAAGCAGCTGTATCACGAAACCACCAAGGCTGTATAAGGTAAGTGCCTTCCATCCTTAAAATAGCCTATACCCACTCAATCACCTCCTTCCGCAACCATCTCCTCTTCCCTTAATTCCTTTCCAGGCGGCGAAGAACCGCTATCCTCCTAATACAGTCCATTTCCTTTTCCAAGTCGCCTAGAACCCTACCCCACGGTTTCGGCACCACGCCATACCACTAAGTCTAGTCATTTATTCTGAGACAAGCTAGTCACTTGCGATTCACTTTTTATGACGATGGTTGTCGAGTTTTCTTCTTTCTTGAGGTAAACCCTGCCGAATGCTGTGCAGCAGAACTTATATCCTTGGGATTTGGCTAGGTCCCGCGCTAAGAAATACAAACGAGATGCTTTAGGAGTTAAGTGTTCAGAGATATAGATCGGTGTACTTTCTTCCTTATTCATACCGAGGTGCTTGGCTGTTAATTTGTCTTTATGTGATCTGTTGAAAGATTTACTCAGGTTCAGGAAGTCAGTTTTTACCATAGTTGATGACAGTTCGACTACAACGGGGCTAGTTCTAGATTCACCGCGCTTGCTGTGCGCTCTATATATATCCTTTATGTGGTCCTTTTCGATTTTGCAGTTGATAGCTTGGGATAAACTTATTGTCATTTTTATAAGATCTTCTTTAGATTATTTAGGCATTTTTGGTACGTTTTTGATCTCTATATTAGCCTTTCGATTACCGCGTTGTAAGTCCTCTAATTTATCCTCTAATAATGTAGTCCTTATCTTTTTTAGATAGAACTTCAAGGAGCTCTATTTTCTTTTTTAGTTCTTCATTCTGAGCTGCTAGAAAGGCCATTGAGTTCTCAATATTGTTGTTAGTGTTTTTTATTTCCATTAGAGTAGGATGAATTTTCTTAAGTTCTTCTTCATGTTTTTTCATATGAGTTGCTATTAGCGACTTCATTTCCTCCCTGAAGGCTGAAAATTCAGATACAGAGTCGTGACCGTGTTTTTTGGGCCGTTTGTTACGTTGAGATACAAAATTCGGTGGTGTGAGAAGAGGTTCGCTTTGGTCGCATAAAAAATTGGATTCGGGTTGCGATTTACTTCCCGTCTCTGTCATTTTATTGGACTCAAGTTGTGATTTACTGCCCGTCTCAGCCATTTTAAGTACTAGGAGATTATAAGAGCTGAGGTGTCCTTCTTTTGTGACGAGTGTGACTTTATTTCGGACACTGTACAAGTACAGTGTCCGAAATAAAGCTTTTTACCAGTCAAAGTACTAGGAGATAATAAAACAGTTAGCAGCTCTTCACGGTTGGCTAGCACACAGTCAGCGTATTCCGTTGCGCCAGTTATGAATAGGGGTGTGGACACGTTTTATTGAACACTCTTCTGCGGTGGGCAGGCCTTTTACATAATAGTACAACAACGCAATGGTGTCGTGTGTTGTTTACCAGTCAAAATGTACTAGGAGATAATAAAGCAGTTGGGGGCTCTTCACGGTTGGCTTGCACACACATCAACGTATTCTGTTGCGCTAGTAATGAAGAGGGGTGTGGACACGTTTTATTCAGCACTTTTCTGCGGTGGGCAAGCCTAATAGCACGACAATGGTGAGGTGGGTGGACTCTTACGCATTTGCTGATTCGACAGAATAACAGACGGGTGGTGTTTGTGCTGTTTGGTTAGATGTACCAGGATATCATAAGTATGTCAAAGGTAGAATTTGTTTCGCCAATCGTTTGGGCTAAGTTAATGTGTACTCGTTATGTGTGTTATAACGCTCCACCTTGTGAAAACTGCTTGTTCACAAGTACCAGGATATCATAAGCGCAGAAGAGGTTGAGTTAGTTTCGCCGCTAGTGACTTCTTAAGCTGCTGCCGCTCTAGTGTTATGACCCATTCGCAGTAGTAAGTGCTTCTTTATTTGAAATAATGCCGATGTATAAGTGCGCACATTTATTTGATGACGTAGAGTAGTAAATAGATGTCTGTCGGATACCATGAGCACTTAAAAGGTCGAGTATGTTGCGCCGTTCGGTTAGGTTACGCTCCTCTTTAATTATGAACTCCTATTTTATTGCATGAATTAAACTGATTTAAATTTAATTTAATTTTAATAATATAAACAAACAAAGGTCTTGAGTACGTTCACACCGTGTGGCGGTCCGAGGGGAAGAGGATGAGAGATCTATTCTAATATTATAGAGAAACCGATAGCTGAAGTGAATTGTAATGATAGCAATGATGACAGCGTTATTGGCGTGGATGAGATCTTGAAGGCACTGGGAAGTATGAAAGTAGGTAAGGCTGCAGGATATGATTGGATTACAGTCGAAATGCTGAGCTTGTGTGAGGATAAACGGGGCATACACTGACTGTTTTACCATTGATAAAGGTGTTAGACAGGGCATCATAGTTGGTCAGTTGCAGCGGTTATATAACTTGTGTTGGAACACCGGCCGAGTACATAATGACTGGACCACAGCTGTAGTTGTGCCTCTTTATAAAGGAAAAGGCTCGCAACAAGACTGCAAAAACTATAGAGGCATTAGCCTTCTCAGCATTGTTGGCAAATTGTATGCAAAGGTACTTATTGAAAGAGTTATGGAAGTAACCGACAAGAAAATATGGGATGTACAAGCGGGATTCTGAAAGGGTATGGGATGCACGGATCAGGTTTTTTCCTTGCGAAGCATAGCCGGAAAATTTTTGGCCAAAGGTCAAAAGGTCTATTGCGCATTCGTGGATTTGGAAAAGGCTTACGATAAAGTGGTGAGGAATGAAATGTGGTCGGTGCTGTCAATGAATGGGGTGGACAGCAGCCTCATTCGAGCTCTGAAATCCCTTTATGAGGATTCTAGAGCTTGTGTGAGGATAAACGGGGCATACACTGACTGTTTTACCATTGATAAAGGTGTTAGACAGGGATGTGTAGCGTCCCCGTGGCTGTTTAACCTCTTCATGGACAGTTGTTTGCAAGATTTAAAACATAGTGACTGTGGATTAAGGATGACTGGGTTATTCGTCAAATGCCTCCTTTATGCTGATGATTAGGTTATACTTGCATCTTCAACGGAGGAGTTGCAGGAGATGGTAACAATCATGCATCGTGCGTTAGAAAGGAAAGGAATGAAAGTGAATGTAAGTAAAACGAAAGTTATGGTTTTTGAAAAGGAGGAATGCGTTACGGCTTGTAATGTTTTGATCGATGGACAGCGAGTGGAACAAGTGAATGAGTTTGTTTACTTAGGTACGTTGTTTACAAGAGATGGTAAGAATGAAGCAGATATTGAAAGGAGAGTTAATGCAGGTAATTGTGTGAATGGAGCTCTGAAGGCGTTTATGAACAGTCAAAACGTGTCCAAAAAGGCACGTTTGGCTGTACATAGAGGTGTGTTAGTGCCTACCCTTATGTATGGTAGTGAAAGTTGGGTATGGCAGAAGAGATTTGAAAGTAGAATAAATGCTGTAGAAATGAGAGCACTGAGAAGTATGTGTGGTGTGTCTTTGACCGACAGAGTAAAGAATTGTGTGATACGAGAGTGGTGTGGGGTAAAAGAAGATGTAGTGACAAGCATTGAGAAAGGCATGTTAAGATGGTTTGGGCACATGGAGAGGATGGATGACGATAGACTGACAAAGAAGATATATCAGGCTAGTGTGAATGGGACAGGACAAAGGGGAAGACCTAGGAGAACGTTCTCTGACCAGATTGGAGACATCCTGAAAAAAGGACAAGTCAGAAGTACCCTTAACAGAAGAGCATGCATGAGAAACTTGATGGGAGTGAGTGAAGCAAGTGAGGTATGTCAGGATCGTTGCAAATGGCGTTCCGTAGTCTCTGCCTACCCCTCCGGGAAACAGGCGTGAGTCTATGTATGTATGTATGTAATATTATAATGTGATTTGACAGTAAGTTTTATAAAAGTCTCATTATCAGCCCAGTAGTATGTATATGTAATTACAATGTGCATTTGCCTCTTCTCACTCTGAGAATAGCAAGACAATAGTTTATCACCATAGCCCTGTAGGCTGGCGGACTTCACGTGTATTTCGAGAACATTATAAAGAACTCATAAACATGGATTTAATGATGCTTTTCTTCAGCAAGTGACAATCAACAATTGAATGTTCACTTAATTTCGTTAATCATTAATTAGAAGTCTTCTTGCCTGAAAAAAAAATTGATTGTATCATTTCAAAACCAATTATTTAAATAGGTACTTAGGTAATAGAAAACACGCCGTCATGACATTAATTGTTCTTTTCTCCCAAGCACAGTAACTTTTAATAAAATCTTAACTTAGTTATATTATTTTAATAAGCTTTCTACAATCATATCTTCAAAATCTCCTAGTCGTTAAATCTTCAATAAAGTTGCCAATCTATTTACTAATTACAATAACAACTACGGACCAGCACTTAATGTACAGGAATCTCGAACATTCCTTTTGATGTAAAACTTTCTTTGTCTATAGCCAGTGACAGATTTTCTCTCTATTAGACAAATTGTTTTAAAAGTTTCCGATTCGCAAAAGTTAGATGGGCATAATGAAGAACATTAATCAAAGTGATTCAGTTCAGATGATGGTGTAAGATCTTTTTATTTTTCTTCTTTGGAGAATCTGTGAGTGGATTAAAAGGTTAGGTAAAATGTAGAGTATAAGAAGAATTTGAAGTAACTACATAGTCTGGTGGGTGGAAGCACTTTGTGTTCTCTGTTTAAACTATTCTTGAACTTTTGCATCTTGTAAGTTGCGAAGCACAGCGTTATCGTATTTTGAGTTTTAGAATGAACGAAATTTAATTCGTATAAAGAAACTTTAACCATATAAAAGACTGCTTAGCGTTATATCACAGAAAATAATTATAATACTATACTAGTTATTACAAACACATATTAATATATATCCTGTCGTCAAGTCAATATAAGACAATTCGTGAATTAATAGTCAAAGTCAAAATCATTTATTCATCTAAGTCACGAGGTAACGCTTATGAACGTCAATTTTAAAATTAAATTACTTAATGCTTCTACATTTACATTTACTGCCTCGTTCGCAAAGCAATAGGTAGAGCCACGAGAAAGAACGGGCAATAAAACTCGAGGCCACTCTTTTAAATCGCCAATATTATGGTACATATTTTTATTTTTGTAAGGAGCTGCAACTGTTACACATTGTACTAAATTACTTGTAAATAGTAATTAGTTACAGAAATAATACTTAAGTAATTAATGCAGTTACTAAATTGTGTGTTTTAGTTTGCCTTCCAATGCGAATATTGTGTAACAGGAGCATCCACTTACGACTTATAATGTATACAACTCGTGACCATGTTCAGAACTATGGTGGAAATGTATGTTACAGAAGTGACGGTATATGAATACACAAAATTACAAAAACATTTGTTCACAGACCATGATAACGAGTTATCTTCATCTTACAGTACAGTCAATTTTAATAAAATTAGTGGAACAACAATGCAAATGTAAATGTGGCAATGACCTAATTATAATAAACGAATAATAATTTAAAAGAACTAGAAATGTTATATAATGATAAACTGAAAAATTCTAAGTATCTATATAAATTTTAAATAAGTAGTAGATCATGAGTTGTCTAGTGTGTAGTGTAGTCATCTATCCTTATCACTGAAATAATAATTAACTGTATAATAACCTTTCCTAATAAGTCAGTATTTTATTTTACTTTTAAACGTATTAAGTGGTAATATAATAAACGTATTAAAGTGTAAAAGACTAATTGGTATTTTATTGTAAATACGAATACCTAGCCCTACAAAAGAATTGTTAACTTTATGTAAACGATGATAAGGGGCATATACCTTATGCCTGTTCCTAGTATTTATAATATTATGTATGTCACTTTTTGTAGTAAATAAACCTATATTTTGCCTAATATACAATATTTTAGCAAATAAGAACTGCGTGGCTACTGTTAGAATTCCTATAGACTTAAAGCGTTCCCTAAGAGTATCTTTAGCACCTAACATGTAAATTGCTCGTACCGCTCGTTTCTGTAGAACAAAGATATTCTGAATATCCGCAGCTTTGCCCCATAACAAAATGCCGTAAGACATGACACTATGAAAATAGCTAAAATAAACTAGACGAGCTGTGTCGACATCAGTAAGTTGTCTAACTTTTCTGACAGCATACGCTGCAGAGCTGAGCTTACCTGCAAGACATGCTATATGTGCACCCCATTGTAACTTATTATCTAATGTAATGCCTAGAAATACTGTAGAGTCAACTGTCTCAAGTTCCTCCCTATCTAGCATAATATTATGTCCCAGTTGTCTAACGTTAGGTAAGGCAAATTTAACACATTTAGTTTTTTTAGAATTAAGCACTAGGTTGTTTGCTATAAACCATTGTGTAACTTGTATAAGTGCATTATTTACATCATCAAATTCATTCCTGTTCCTGTCTTCTTTAAAAATAAGTGACGTATCATCTGCAAAAAGTACGACATCATAGATGTTTTTTTAAATAAAAAGGTAAGTCATTTATAAAACAAGGAATAGAAAAGGACCTAGAATTGAACCTTGTGGAACGTCTAACTGTACAGGTAATTTAGAGGATGTAGTCCCATTTACATCGACACACTGAAATCTCTGCCGCAGGTACGACTCGACAACACTAAGTGCGGTTTTCTCTACGCCGTAGTGGCGGAGCTTACGCAGTAGTGTGTCGTGATGAACGCAATCAAATGCTTTTGATAGGTCAAAAAATACTCCAATAGCATTTTTAGATGACTCCCAAGCATTATAGACATGTTTTATGAGAGCAACACCCGCATCAGTAGTGGATATACCTTTAGTAAATCCATATTGATCTTTGTGAAGCAGGCTATTTAAATTAAAGTGTCTTAGTAGCTGCTTTAGTAAAATCTTTTCAAATATTTTACTAAATGCCGGCAAGATAGAGATGGGCCTAAAATTATTTATGTCATTTTTACTGCCAGATTTGAATAAAGGTATGATTTAACTTAGCTTCATCAAATCCGGAAATACGCCTAGGTCAAAACATTGGTTAAAAATTATAGAGAGGTAAGGCGCAACAGTCTCAACTATAGTACTTAAAATTTTAATTGAAATGCCCCAAAAGTCGCCGGTATTTTTAATAGTAATTGAATTAAATGCGATCAATATATCTTGCGGGGTGACGTGCTCGAATCCAAACACGCTCTTGCATTCAGGTACACTGCTAAGCAACAAATTTCCAGCGTATAAAGACGATGATTGTAAGGAACTCGTAGTTGTTATTGGTATGCTTGCAAAGAAACTATTGAACATATGCGCAACTTGAGATTTGTCTTTGACTAATAAATTGCTATCTTTGATTTCAAATTGGTTTTCTCGTTGTCGTGCTCTACCGGTTTCATTATTTATAATTCACCACGTTTATTTAATTATATTTGTCGATTGCTTAATTTTGCTACTAATAAATTTTGATTTTTCCATAATACAAACTTGTTTAAAAATTTTTGAGTAGCTTTTTACATAATTTAGAAACGGTGTGTCAAATCTATGTTGTTTCAAACCAAATAGTTCAAATAACTTGGCTCTACTTCTGTGTATACCTTTAGTGGCCCACTGGTTAAAAGATCCGGTAGTACCCTTTAGTGTTACAGTTACTCTTTAAAGTATTTTGAAACTCATTAATGATTAGTCCAAAAAGTGAATTATAAATTTTATTTTCTTATATTATTATAGATATATATATTTATTATAGATTTTCTGAGTTCAATATTGTAGGATTGAGATTTTCGATAATGTTAATTTTAAAACGTATAAGACGATTGGTAGTTTGAGGTCAACATTCTACTGTATGTGATTTATTATATGCTGAACAAGAAAAACTAGCTATCTGTCCACGGTGATCAGAAGGAAGATAACTAATAACTACTGGGTTTTTAGCAACACAAGAACTAAATATATTATCCAAACAAGTAGAAGATGTTGCAGAGACTCTAGTAGGTTCACAGAATAAGTTACTTAAATTAAATGACTTAAAAAAAAATCAGAAATCTAGTACACTGTAAAGAGTTCTCTAAAATATTAATATTAAAATCACCACAAACTATAATATTCTTACTCCTACATTTAATTTTATTAATAGCATCTTCCATAACAGTCTCAAATAGATTATAATCACCAGAAGGGGGTTGATATACACAAATTACAATATATAAATCTAGTTCCACACAGGACATCTCAATAGTGCGCTCAATAGATAAGTTTACAATATCTCACGTTCTTTGCATTTTAATAAATTTGAAGTCATTATAAGAGAACCGCCTCTAATAGCCTGCTTTCTTTTATATACGCGCTCTGCATTGTGTAATATTGATTAATGACAATAATCTCATGGTTCTTTAACGAGTGTTCAGTTAAACACAAAACTTTAACATTATATTTCTCTAGAAATAAACTTAATTCTAATTCTTTGCCAGATAGGCCCTGCATGTTTTGGTGTACTATATTCAAATACTGCAGCCTAACTGTTGTCCTATCTTGGAGTTTAAATCACAAGATGTGTCAATAAAAACGTTGTTAGTACATGTACTGACCTTATCAAATAAATTGTAAACACAAGGCTCTTTGCCTTGCTGTAAATTGTATGCTAATAGCTTAGCAATCTGTTGCTTAATATAAAATGGCAGAAACATTGTATCTTTTGTCAAAGTAAGTTTACTAATAAATTTATTAGTGTCAAAAAAGAATATTGCGTCACTATGACGACTAGTTACATTATACAATAACATATTTAATGTGTGTATGTGCATGTTTTCAGTATGTGTTAAGTTATTTTAGTATGGCAAAGCACGTAAATTAAATTTACACCTAAATTTTGAATTAAGTCCTAGTAACACTTCAACACATTCTATGATATCCTGTCTCTTTACAGTTAAACTGTTACCAAACAATAATATGGCTGTACTATTCTCATCTAAGGGGTGTAACCTAATCTGATTCACTAAACTAGTGTAACTATCCCCTGGCCTACAATAATTTATTACACACTGATTTGTATACTCACTGAGAAGACTACCAAAATTATGACCTAGTCTATCAGATAAGATGTAGGTTTTATTAGTTGATGTAGAAAGTCTAGATTTAATCATATTTTATTGCAAAGGCGATTGGTTTTGAAAATATTAGAAAAAATAGTTATAGTTAATAGGTAAAACATAAATAGTAATTATAATATAATTATAAAACTTTATTCAATAAAATAAACGTCACGTGGTACATATGAAAGTATTACAGTAATAATAATTAAATTTTATAATTTAGTATAATGTATGTGATGAGTGCCATTATTAAATTGTGGTACATTAATGCGTAGGTAATTTATTTATTACAGTAATACGTTATATTTGGTATATATAGCTATTTTAAAATTTACCTGAACTAGGCTGTAACACCTGTGTTTCAGGAAAAATCTTGAAAAATAATATTATAGGCCTATATTTTACATAATAATCATGAATTCAGGCTATAGTAACCTTAAAAGGTTTTAGGTCTTGCCTATGCCTAGAAACCTGAGTTCATTTTCTTTATTGTTAGTATGAAAAATTGCAACATGGCTACTAATACAACGCGCGCTTGCAAGAAAAAGAGAAAAGACAACAGAAGAAGATTGCTTTGCTCTTTATCTCTAGAAGATCCTTCAGTAAAATGATAACAGTAGTTGCTGCTTCATCACTTCAAAATAACTCTGCAAGCAGACTTTTGTCCTATCAAAAACTTCGCTAGGTATTTTCATTTCATCAGTTAACAAAAAATTTGTTCCAATTATATAAAAAGAAAAATAATCTCCTTGTACGTCATTAGTACCAACCTACTTCCTGCACGCGACCTAAAGCACTCAGTATCGTTAATCCATATTTCGACATTTCAACGTTTAAACTGTAAATAAAAACAAAACTTCATCATATTGGCTTGCGGAATAAATAAACACAAATTAATTCATTATCATATCCGCTTATTTCTTTTCAACTTTTTAATGGGAATGCAATTCATATTTGTTCGCCAATATCCGTGAAACATATAATAATCAGGTTGGTCGTGGGCTTTCAGTTTAAAATTCATTAATTGTTGGTTTTATTAATTTTCCATCAGTAAATCTGAAATAAGAAAGCCTTCTGTATTAAGGCGTATGAACGCGAGGTTTTCAAACAAAAATATTTATAATTTTACAATATTATTTATAGAGGGTCCTCCCTATCGGTACCATACCTAGTAAGTACCTATAAATTTTGTAGTTCCACACATGTACCTACCACATTTAGCTGTGTAGGAATTGTCAGCTATATAGTAGCCAAATATTACTTTCAGTTCTTTCATTTCTTTGGATGTGTAGTTTGAGTTATGTGTCAATGTTTGTTTGATTTCTTAATCGTTTGTTTCTTTTTATTACAATTTATTTCAAATAAAATTAATATTATGCCTGTCATTTTACTTCCTAATATTTTGGCGGTTCTGTAAATCCTCGTAGAGTAAATAATTAATTTTAGAAGTACACATAAATGCATTCTTATTTAGTTCTGTGGCACAATATTAAAATTTATATCTGTTGCCAATCTTTAGTTTCTGGGGCTGATAAGATAATGAATCAGTCAAAACTATTATCATAGTCAACAAAGCCCAATATTGGATTGTAAATTAATATGATACGTCGTGGTGTAAAACATCGGCTTTGTTATCAGATAAAGCAATTGATGTTCTTTGTTACGCCACGTCTCTTATTCACTGATAGGAGATGAAGAGGAAAGAAGGGACTACATAATTTGACGTAGGCAATCTTAGACGAGAGTCTTATTATAAGTTAAAATAAAAAAGGAATAAAATTATGTACTATTGATAAAGCTTTGAAAGTATTTGATAATCGTGATCTAATGTGCCAACTAACAAGAATACTACTTATTTTTTCTTAAGATATAGCCGGTCTTATAAAAGCTATTTTCTACTAGAGAATAATACCTCTTTGTTGCCTTTTTATAATAAAGACAACCGCCGCTATCGAAATAAATCCTGTGTCATGGGGTACTTATTGCTAACATTTAATCAACGGACACAAAGTACACCCAGACTCGAAATATCAATTTGTGGTTCACACAAAGTGTTTCCTCGTGTAGGTATCGAACCCACAACTCTCGCCGCAGTTGTAAACAGCGCGGCGACCGCTTCTGCCACTACACCATACGAGCAGTCACACAACATTGTATGTCACGTAATATTATACGCAGACTACTTTGATAGTGATCAAGATCTAATAGCGAGTCTCTACGTGGCGAAAGCTAGTTTGAAAGAATAAGCCACCAGGGTCGTTCCCAAAGGACTGACATGCCGTTATATTCTTATTGTAAGTGTTTATTAGTAGATTTATTTGATGTATGACTAGACTTCGTCTGCGGCTCCGTCCGCATGAATTATACGCTTAAAACTTCTTCAGGAAATGACCTAACTATTAGTTAAAACCGTACAAACACCTATTCGATAGATTTTGAGTTTATCGCGGTCATATAGACAGATAGGAAGAAAAGGGGAATTCGTTTTGTAATTTGTTTAGACATTAACAACATAATTGAAATAAAACCGGCTCCATCAAATCCAAATAATCTTGTATTGTCGTTCTATGTCACGTAGACTTCCCTGGCTGCGTTGGTTTGAAATAGGCTATCAGCTAAGGCAACGAATACAAATTTTTACGCTAAGGTATGCTAGGCTACAATTATAGAACCTTTTCAGTTTGGGCTCTAACGTCACGATAGGGTCACATTCAGACGTTGCAATCGACATCTACTGTAATACCTTACTTGCCTTTAAGACAAAAAGGCGCATGTAATATCAATGTTATATTTTATATGCAGCTTATTAATGTATCGAATATGAATCTCTAGTAGCCAATATTAAAAATTATGTATCGGGTCTGAATCGTGTTAATAAACGAAAAGAAAGATGAAATACCTTCTAAAAAATACCTTCAGACCCGTTACATAATTTTTAATATGTGTACAAATCGTGGTAGTTTAAAAGTAGTCTAGTAGCCAAATTCATGGGATCGAATATTGAAACCGGCCATTTATCGAAGTGGCAAACAAGCATAAGCTTGTTCTAAAATAAATATAGCACATGGGAGAATCTGACCTACATAACAAGACCTACGTAAGAAAGTTTGTATAGCTTACATCTGCAATCCACCGGGGTTACGGATGCACTGGCCTTTTGAGAATACCTTTCATATTATAATATCGAACCGAGCTATTGTGTTCTATACATTATTAAAACATACAATGGAATATCCGCATGTTATGCATCTTGTAATTATTTGATTGTGTTAGGTTGTTCATTCCAGCTTTTCTCTATAGTTAGGTATATGTGTTCGATTCCTAGGTTAGGCAAAGTATTACATATTTTTAAACACGTCTAATAATTTTATACTATTGTAAAGATTAAAACAATATCAATATCAGTTTACACGGGATCCTGCCATTTTACGAAAAGATTTTGACAAAGTTTCATTACCCAAAAAAATTTTAGCGACCATTTTTTATACCATTGCAATATTTCGAATGATTTTAGTACGCATATTTTTATTTGGTCAAATTTTTACTTGGCAAAATATTATCAAGTATAATGTCATTATGGCATTTGGTCTTTAAATCAAATGATTTATTACAGCAAACAATCTTCAGACAATAAACGTCTGGTGATATTAGTTTATTTATGGAAGTAGTTAGAGTAGGTTAATTATAAAAAATATAGTAAGGTTTGGTTAGGTTAGAACTGTGACCTCCTACGCACGAGCCGAACGAGCGAAGCGAGCGGTGCCGCGGTAGCGGCCGGCGAGTGCCAGAAATGACTTGCGTTAATAGAAGCAAGAGATTGTTTTTAGTAGGTTACCCGGAACTGAACTATTTAGATTAGGATAATTATTGATTTTGCGTAAAAACTGTTAGTCCAACTGAAATATTTGACTAAATAAAAAATGCTAAAAGTATTAGTTGGTGAACAAGTTGTAGTTTAAAAGTTCATTTCCCAAACATTAAGTTTGTGTTATAATTTTTTGTGAATAGATTTGTTGCTAAGTTGTAATTTGGCAAATGAAATTATGCGAATAATTTTTTGGGAAGTGAAAATTTGTCAAATTCCATTCGGTCAAACAAGGGAGACCCCAGTTTACACATTATGTTTTCACTAATGTTTTCACTAATGTTTTAGTGAATAGGACTAAACTTTGTGTTTAACTGCCTCCGTGGTCCAGTGGATAGCTTTTGCGTCTGCCGATTGGGAGGTCCCAGGTTCGATTCTCGGGTCGGGCATTAGACTTACCTACTATGTATTCCGAATTTTCAGTAGTAGCACGGAGTCTGTCAATGTACCCGGTAACGGCAATAGGCTCGCCCACTATTATGTGGAACCTAAAATTCATAAGACGAAATGGGGGTGTAACATTACACCGATTACACCTCTGCTAACCCCTTTGGGGATACAGGCGTGACGATGTACGTACATCTGAAAGAAATAAAATCTATTTACAACTCAAAAGTCCTGCGTTTTGCATTATGGTTATTATATCAGCTTCTTCAGTCTTACGTGGATCACTGATAAACTACATGAAACATAATTTTGGAGTAACTGTAACTTGGTTATAATTGTCCTCCTGGTGTAATCGCAGTTGCCACTTAAAACTTGTTTATGTAAATAACATCTTCAAAAGTACCCAATTATTAGTATAATGTCAAAGCAAAAATTTTAGGCGATACGGTGGCTCCTAAGTGTTTTCCTTGCAAGCCGTCACTTAGCCACTCCATGATTTGAGTTTTGAGGTTTGAGACTGGTGGGGCGGAGCATAGGAGCCACTTTTGAAGGCGTTCGGTGCCTACACTTTAATCACTGCTGTGTCTTCCGATTTCTCGTAGACGAGGAGTCACATGAATCTGGTTAGCATTAGCACTCTGCGCTGGGATCAACCCTTTGCTAGACTAACCCGACCAATGGCCCAGTGCATGTCAACTCTTACAGAATCACTTTTTACCAACACTGGTATTCCAATATAAACATTTATTTGAACAGCGTTATTTAATACATTCATGTCCATACTCCATACAAACACAATCGTAATCTTAGATACTAATGTTTTTTCCGGTCATGTTGGTATTTGTAATTATACTGCATTTAGCGCCGGAACATATTATTATACTAATTTGCACGTGATTCGTTGAGTTTTCTAAGCTGGTAAATTCCAACGCTTTTCCTTACGAACACCATTTTATATAAAATATTTTTATTAATTTATTTCAATTTGTAGAGATAGGTAACCAAAAAAACGCACGCCACAAAGGTCTAAGCATTGAGAAAATGTGCGCAACCATCACTAAATTGTAATATTTTCGTTTTTGGCTGAATAGCTGACAACGCAAAGCCAAAACTATTGGATACAAGGAGCTGCAATTTGGCATGTACGTTCCTTGGAGACCGAGTGCACTAACAAGGGTTTGCCTGTAATTGCCACGGGATCGGGCAGAAAAAGTTTATATGTGCGAGCGTGCAATCGCTTTTAAGTTACTATTATAATCTCTATGTCTCTAGCTTGTAATAAATGTTGATGTCTTAAAAACCTTTGAGTTTTCTATTACCAATATTTGGCAAAGACAAAGTGGCATTATTTCTGCCAACAGTAACTGTACTATGAATAGAAACTACATATACCAGACAAATAGTTATGCTACATAAAGAAAGTAAAAACGGATGATAATATTATCTTTATATCTTCTTCTAGTTTCATATTTGAGCCTTCCTACAAAATTCATATCAGAGATTACGTGATCCCTGAATGATCTAGAAGCAGGGCACTTAAAAAAATATTATACACAAAGAAATAACATTCCCCAAGGAACATAACGTTGGCTCGTTTCTTTTTATACCGTAACAAGTCGGGTGCAGCATTAGTTTGCAGACTTAGCTCCCTCCAAAAGTAGGCAATATTTTCCGAAGATAAATTTTAAATGCTCACTTTTATATACTTAGTTTGTTACATTATACGGTCGTTACCGAATTTATTGTGCCTTGTGGTTTATGAAATGACTTGTTTCTTTGTATAACAATGTATTAGATAACGTTTTATTTGTAATGCGCAATAGGTACGCTGCATTTTAGTGTGCTGTTTTCAGTGAAGATGCAATTAAACGCACTTGAGAGCGAGTCCTGACTCCATTTGCAACATTTGTTACTTTCAAGAATTGTTGAGCATCAATAATAAAATTGTTTTATGTTTGAGTTGCTTAGTACTTAGTTTACAAAATTGCTTTAATAAAATGGCGTGAATATATTGACATGGTTATAGTAAGATGTCATTCTGAAAATAAATAGTGTTATAATTCTTAAAACAAAAAATAAATGTTCTTATAGTGAATGTTTTTAAAGTAATGGGACCTCATGTTAATAAGTAATATAGGAATCTTCTTTGATAATCTCTATAGCCGTTAAAAACAAGCACTCGGTCTACCTGTAGAATAACATCATGAATTTCGGTTACAAATTTTATCTCAAAATTACATCAATCATTGTATTTTATGTGACTGATCGACTGTCGGTATTCGGGTTATATAACAATGAATACTGATGACCATATATTTTATATTACAAATTGTATAAAATACGACGAATTGCCTCTGTATAGACGTTCAGAGTCACACCGAAAATAAATTCACGATTTACAACCGCGCCGTATGAAGCACCTTAATGTATGCTCAAAAAATAAGCTTAATATATTAATAAACAAATTCAGCGGCCATTCGAGTGCCTATATAAATCCATTAGTACGAAAATATCGGCTCGGAAACATTCACATGTGGCCAGTTACGGGCTGATAGAAAAATCGAAACACACCCTTATGGGCACTTGGACTCGAAGTCTAAAATTTAAATACAGCATACATGAGCGGTAATGGCAATAATCGCATGAATCGTTCGAATGAACTCGGCAAACGAACGGACATGGATAGTTTTACGTTGTAAGCGGCTAGCGATAAACTTGGTTTGTAAAAAGCACAATAGGTCAGTCTATGGTTTCACCACAACTTACCATACCCCGATTCAGTTTTGGTCGACTGCATTGCATTGCCAATGGAAATTACTATGAGAATAAGAAACATAATGGTTAAAATAAAGGAACATTTCATCGTTATTTTAAAAACGTAATGATGCTAAATTAAAACTGAGATTTAAATATTTGCGACTGCTAAATTAAATTCGGTGCTGTATGAAACTAATATATTGACCATTATAGTTACTTATAGGGACACTATTAACTAAACAATTTTATGAGAGTGATAGCGCTCTATAAAGGAGACAATCAAAATGCTGGACTGAATCACAGTTAAAGCATATTTGGACACCACAAAGACACCGCGTAGTCAACGTTGAAGCCTCAAAAATTATCTAATGAATGTTAATCCGAACAAATGAGGTTATTGTATATACACTGTATTGACCAACGCATCAAGCAATCTCTCACCGCTAGCAGTGTAACCTTAGCATACGAGTACAGTGCTGGATTTGCCTCTGGTATTTATTTTAACATCAGCTTAAATCCTGACGTACGATTACGACTGCGAGCTCCACTGACCGTAAATATTTGTTAAAAACAAGAATAAACAATATAAATAGATTACTAGATTAGGTCACTGAAATGTGAGACGCTGTTGCAATCATTATGTTGTTTTTATGCCAGATTATAGGGAGGAAATTGTGTGGGTGGGTATTGAATGAAATACTATTGAATGAAGTCAAATGTACTGTTACATATTTGTGGCCGCTGCTGTGGTTGTTTTGATAGTACTACGGGCTGTTTATTCTATAAATAAACCCTGCTTTTACAATTTGATAAAGTGGTATTGAGTGAAAATAGGGCAATGGACAATCGTTGTAGTTATTAAAATATAGGCAGGTAACTAACTTTAAAATCAAAAATAGTTATGAATTAGGTTTAAAGAGAAGGTTTTGGTAGGCACTTAAAATAAAAAGAACTACTTTAGAGACCACTCATACACCGTCATATGATTCCCAAACAGCATTGTATAATGGCAATCATATAGCTTACTCGACCGGATAGCACATGTGAAACCTCTCGAAAACCGACCCTAAGTGGGTGAGGCCGCGAGCAAATTGGCCACACAATCACACTAAAAGAAAGCAAAATAAGTGAAGATAGAATAAAAATACATTCAGATGAAATTATTTTAATCCAGTAGCCTAAGCCTGATCATTGTGATGACGGATTAAGAGTACAAAGTGTCACTTACCCATTTAATTCCGTAGGTGTCCTAAGAGGCAACTAAGGAAAATACTCGAAGCAAATATAATATAGAAGAGACGGAAATCTTGACAATTAAACCTAAGCTGACCCTCTGGCAATCGTGGTGGCCGAATCCGCTCATTACCTCAATGAAATTGTCACTCAAATTAGGAAAGGTTTATGTCCAGCAAAGGAGAACTAAAGGCCACTGATGAAGTACTCTATCAATGAAGGAAGCATTTACATCAGAGCGCTACCGTGCTTCGGACGGCACGTAAAGCTGTCGGTCCCGGTTCTTGTCTCAGGATAAGAATCGT
Organism: Euclidia mi; assembly: GCA_944739405.2. Taxonomy (NCBI): domain Eukaryota; kingdom Metazoa; phylum Arthropoda; class Insecta; order Lepidoptera; family Erebidae; genus Euclidia; species Euclidia mi. The sequence goes on from OX123184.2 coordinate 34,024,787, forward strand.
TAGGCCATGTCGGAGGCCTTAGGGCGGTCTAAGAACTCTGACACTAGAGTTGGCTACACACTCACACGAAAAATAAACAATGAAGGAAAAAGTTTATTATACATAATCATAAATTGCATGTCGTAGAAGCAATATTGTAGCAGTATGGTACTTAGGTACCAGAGGTGTACACATTGCTCTAAAATGAATCACACACATGTCTCATAGGCGCACACACCTGTTCTTCAGAGGGTGAGTGAACTAAGAATTGCTTTTTGTAACGATGCTTGTTTTACTATATGTGAGATATTCTATCATCATGATAGATATATAATATAGTTTTATACCATAATTTTGTAGAAAATATTTTCCAGTTGTTAAAGTCGTCAAGATTTCCATTCAAAGTCATAGTTAATTAAGATCTATTCTAATATTATAATGTGATTTGCCCACTTGCGTAACGTTTGATTTAAGTCACTCCTTAATTTAAATTTTTTGAACAGAATTAACAGCATAAAATAATTTAACTTAAAAGTATTTAGCGTCCTCTTGCACAACGACAACAACGCTTAGATTTAGTTAAAAATTTTATGAGGTCGGTAAAGTAGTTTCTACGTTTTGTTTCATGGCATGAAGCCTTTTTGTTACGATTTTAACGATGTTATGCGTATGGTTTCGCATAAAACCTTAGACTATATATACTTTGAGCATAAAACAAAACGCATTGTCGTCGCCTAGCAATGAAATGACAATTGACAAATAATAACTAGAAACTTTTGAGCACTAACCCTAGAACCCTACATGGGGTGCAGGTGCACCCCACACCGATTTGTTTTCTAAATATCTCAATTTCTTTAATATCCACGAATTCGCGCGTCGGAGTATTTTAGTTTGGTGTCAACCGCTCGCGTTACATCAATACCGTGACGAGGGACCGCGTTGTGTGGTCGCCTGTATAAGTGCTGTGGGGTACGCCAGTACCCCAGTGTAGTAAAATCGTAAGATTATTTATTTATTACGATTGATGCATTTATATGTAATAAGTTATTAAATTTGATTATTTATTAAAACAATAGTCTTATATGAATTAAATAAGGTAAAATTCAATGAAGTTTATTTATTTTGTTTCGGATGACTGTCAGAGGTTTGAATTACGAAGAAATAAGCTCTATTCTAGACCACAAATCTGGCGAGGAAGAAATAGAAGTTGGGACCAGTTGTAATCCTGGGTTCTTTACAAGTGTTCAAGATCAAATAATAAGCCAAATATAAAGTTTCAGCGGACAGTTTTGAAATTAGGTTTGGAACTGATATATGAACATTTGGAGGACCGTCACCGGATGCCAACTTAGTCCATTGCAGTGATCCTCAAAAAAGGACCAAATCCTACAAGCGCTGTTGCTCAAACTATATTTAACTTTGTATAATAAGGCTGATTTGTGATCTCAAGTTACCGATTATGTTTAATAAAACGTATTTTCATGAATGGTTTTTTTTATTTTAAGGATTACAGTCATTTTAGTATGGGGTGTTCCAGCACCCCAGTGTAGGAATAACATGTGCGCCAAATAGTGTAGGATTCTAGGGTTAACAATAATACAAGTAGGTACATTGTTATCAGTTATATCATCATCATCATCATGTCAGCCTAGGGACGTCCACTGCTGGACATAGGCCTCCCCCTGCTGCGTCGTCCGGTCCAGTTATATAATTATTGATAATTTTCGTCGCTAATGACAAGATGCCAACATCAATGTGACAGTTCTTAAATGAAATTAGCCACTAAACAGCCGATTTTCGGTAATTAATTTTGACAGTTCTTAAATCATATTACTCGACAAATTTTTCGTTGTGCAAGACGCTAGTGGTGTTTAATATTTTTTTTCTCGTTAAATACATCTTAATTCAATTTAAGAATCGTTGTGCAAGTGGGCCAGTTTTATAAAAGTCTCATTATCAGCCCTGTAGTATGTATATGTAATTACAGTGTACATTTGCCTCTTCTCACTCTGAGAATAGAAAAACAATAGTTTATCACCATGGCCATGTAGGCTGGCGGACTTCACGTGTGTTTCGAGAACATTATAAAGAACTCATAAACATGGATTTAATAATGCTTTTATTCAGCAAGCGACAATTAACAATTGAATGCTCACTAATTTCGTTAATCATTCATAAGAGTTTTTTTCAGGCAAGCAGACTGCTTGCCTGAAAAAAAAAATTGATTTCAAAACAAAGTATTTAAATACTTAGGTAATATAAAACACACCGTCATGACATTAATTGTTCTTTTGTCCTAAGCACAGTAACTTTTGATAAAAAAAATACTTCTTAACTTAATTACATTATTTTCATAAGCTTTCTACAATCATAACTTCAAAATCTCCTAGTCGTTAAATCTTCAATAAAGTTGCCAATCTATTTACTAATGACAATAACAACTACGGACCAGCACTTAATGTACAGAAATCTCGAACATTCCTTTTGATGTAAAACTTTCTTTGTCTACAGCCAGTGACAGATTTTCTCTCCATTAGACAAATTGTTTTAAAAGTTTCCGATTCGCAAAAGTTAGATGGGCATAATTAAGAACATTAATCAAAGTGATGTTCAGATGATCGTGTAAGATCTTTTTGTTTTTATTATTTAAAGAATCTGTGAGTGGATTAAAAGGTTAGGTAAAATGTAGAGTGTAAGAATTTGAATAACTATATCGTCTGGTGGGTGGAACTTTTGTATCTTGTAAGTTGCGAAGCACAGGTAATCGTATTTTGAGCTTTGGAATGAACGGAATTTAATTCGTATAAAGAAACTTGCACATATAAAAGATTGCTAAGCGTTATATCACAGATAAAATAAATATAATACTACTAGCTGCCCCGGCAAACGTTGTTTTGCAAAATTTTTTTTTTTTTTGAAAAATAGATGTTGGCCGAATCTCATAGATACCGGATAAGCACAAAAAATTTCATCAAAATCGGTCAAGCCGTTTCGGAGGAGTATGGCAACGAAAACTGTGACACGAGAATTTTTTATATTAGATACTAGTTAACTTATTACAAACACATAATAATATATATCCTGTCGTCAAGTCAATTAATAGTTAATAGGTACAACATAAATAATAATTATAATATAATTATAAAACTTTATTCAATAAAATAAACGTCACATGGTACATAGGAAAGTATTTCAGTAATAATAATTACATTTTATAATCAAGTATAATGTAGGTATGTGATGAGTGCCATTATTAAATTGTGGTACATTAATGCGAAGGTACTTTATTTATTACAGTAATACGTTATATTTGGTATATATAGCTGTTTTAATGTTTACGTGAACAAGGCTGTAACACCCGTGTTTCAGGAAAAATCTTGAAAAATAATATTATAGGGCTATATTTTACATAATAATCATGAATTCAGGCTATAGTAACCTTAAAAGGTTTTAGGTCTTGCCTATGCCTAGAAACCTGCGTTCATTTTCTTTATTTCTAGTATGAAAAATTGCAACATGGCTTCTAATACAACGCGCGCTTGCAAGAAAAAGAGAATAGACAACAGAAGTAGATTGCTTTGCTCTTTATCTCTAGTAGATCCTTCAGTGAAATGATAACAGTAGTTGCTGCTTCATAACTTCAAAATAACTCTGCAAGCAGACTTTTGTGCTATCAAAAACTTCGCTAGGTATTTTCAGTTAACAAAAAATTTGTTCCAATTATGTAAAAAGAAAAATAAACTCCTTGTATGTTGTTTGTACCAACTTACTTCCTGCACGCGACCATACGCATTCAGTATCGTTAATCCATATTTCCACATTTCAACGTTTAAACTGTGAATAAAAACAAAACTTCATCATATTGGCATGCGGAATAAATAAACACAAATTAATTCAACATCATATCCGCTTATTTCTTTTCAACTTTTTAATGGGAATGCAATTCATATTTGTTGGTCGTGGGTTTTCAGTTTGAAATTCATGAATTGTTGGTTTTATTAATTTTCCATCAGTAAATCTGTAATAAGAAAGCCTTCTGAATTAAAGCGTACGAACGCGAGGTTTTCAAACAAATATATTTATAATTTATACAATATTATTTATACAGGGTCCTCCCTATCGGTTCCACCCCTATTAGTAAGTACCTATCAATTTTGTAGTTCCACACATAGTACCTACCACATTTACCTATGTAGGAATTGTCAGCTATAGTAGCCAAATATTACTTTTAGTTGTATCAATTCTTTGGATGTGTAGTTTGAGTTATGTGTCAATGTTTAATAGATTTCTTAATCGTTTGTATCTTTTTATTACAATTTATTTCAAATAAAATTAATGTTACGCCTGTCTTTTTACTTCCTAATATTTTGGCGGTGCTGTAAATCCTCGTAGAGCAAATAATTAATTTTAGAAGTACACGTAAATGCATTCTTATTTAGTTCTGTGGCACAATATTAAAATTTATATCTGTTGCCAATCTTCAGTTTCTGGGGCTGATAAGATAATGAATCGGTCAAAACTATTATCATAGTCAACAAAGCCCAATATTGGATTATAAAATATGATACGTCATGGTGTAAATATTGCAGTTATGTAAATCCTTACTGCCGTCCTAAACATACATGCATATATTGTAACAATGATCGTAGCAGCAAAACATCGGCTTTGTTATCAGATAAAGCAATTTATGTTCTTTGTTACGCCACGTATCTTATTCACTGAAAGGAGATGAAGATGAAAGAAGGGACTACATAATTTGACGTAAACAGTCTTAGACGAGAGTCTTATTATAAGTTAAAATAAAAAAGGAATAAAACTATGTACTATTAATAAAGCTTTGAAAGTATTTGATAATCGCGATCTAATGTGCCAACAAACAAGAATACTACTTAATTTTTCTTAAGATAGAGTCGGTCTTATAAAAGCTATTTTCTACTAGATGATAATACCTCTTTGTTAGTTTTTATAATAAAGACAACCGCGGCTATCGAAATAAATCCTGTGTCACGGGGTACTTATTGCTAACATTTAAGCAACGGACACAAAGTACACCCAGACTCGAAATATCAATTTGTGGTTCACACAAAGTGTTTCCTCGTGTAGGTATCGAACCCACAACTCTCGCCGCAGTTGTAAACAGCGCGGCGACCGCTTTAGCCACTACACCATACGATAGTAGGGGAGCCCATGAAGGGATTTCGGGATTTACTCGAGCGCGTCAGATATTGATAGCATCCATGTCCTACATATTTTTAATAAAGTAGGAATGATAATCAGATCGTTTGTTTAGTGGAGGTAAGATTTCAAAATGTAAAAATAAGAAAATTAATCAAGCGTGTCAGATTTTCTAAGGGGATGTTAAGTGAACCTAAAAAAGGTTCTCCTTGTATAATCTGACGATTTAGGTATCACGCAAACTCGTGGCCATTATTAGAAAGTTGCAAATGTGAATGAGTGGTTTCGACGTTTTGAAATACTCAAGCGCGTCAGATTAAGATATATATGCTTTATCCTAACGTCCTAGACGTGCTTACTCTTAATCTGACGATTATCTGCAGCTATTAAGACAACAGCTCGTTTTAAAAATTTTGAAGGTCTCTATCCGCTCCCCCCACCGATGAAAAATTATATATTATTTACATTTTTATCTTCTTATCGTCTAAGCTTTGCAACCCAATAGGTCTCTATGACGCTCGAGTAAATCCCAATTTAGCATCGTGGGCTCCCCTACTACGAGCAGTCACACAACATCGTAAGTCACGTAATATTATACGCAAACTACTTTGATAGTGATCAAGATCTAATAGCGAGTTTCTACGTGGCGAAAGCTACTTTGAAAGAATATGCCACCAGGGTCGTTCCCAAAGGACTGACATTTCGTTATATTCTTATTGTAAGTGTTTATTAGTAGATTTATTTTATGTATGACTAGACTTCATCTGCGGCTCCGTCCGCGTGAATTACACGCTTAAAAAATCCTCAGGAAATGCCCTGACTATTAGTGAAAACCGTACCAGCACCTATTCGATAGATTTTGAGTTTATAGCGGACATATAGACCGATAGGTAGAAAAGGGGACTTCGTTTTGTAATTTGTTTAGATATTAACAACATAATTGAAATAAAACCGGCTCCATCAAATCCAAATAATCTTGTATTGTCGTTCTATGTCATGTAGACTTCCCTGACTGCGTTGGTTAGAAATATGCTATCAGCTAAGGTATGGTCAAGTTAGTGGATCAGGTTACCATTGTAGAACCTTTTCAGTTTGGGCTCTAACGTCACGATAGGGTCACATTCAGACGTTGCAATCGACGTCTACTGCAATACCTTACTATGCCTTTAAGACAAAAAAGCGCATGTAATATCAATGTTATAACCTAATGGAAGGAAAGAATAACCCCGCACGCACCCTCGGCTTGACCACCCCAACTATTGCAATAGAACGCAGGCATCCTCAGGAGCGATGGGCAACGACTGAGCTCTCAGTCGTTGCCCATCGCTCCTGAGGATGCCTTGTGCAGAGGCGAAACACTTGTCGAAGAATAGTTGGTGCATACAGCGGAATACTGCAAGTCAGGTATTTTCCTGGAACCCATACCATTCCTATATCACTTATTCTTTTAGAGGATTTCGGTATTGTCAACCTTTTTCTATTGCAATAGTCGGGGGGTTCCTCTTTCCTTCCATTAGGTTACAATGGAGTTCCGCCAAGTAACGCCTGATTCAATCAACTAAATCAATGTTATATTTTATATTGAGCTTATTAATGTATCAAATATGAATGTCTAGTAGCCAAATTCATGGGATCGAATATTGAAACCGGCCATTTATCGACGTTGCAAACAAGCAAAAGCTTGTTCTAAAATAAATATAGCACATGGGATCTGACCTACATAACAATACCTAGGTAAGAAAGTTTGTATAGCTTACATCTGCAATCCGCCGGGGTTACGGATGCAGTGGCCTTTTGAGAATACCTTTCATATTATAATATCGAACCGAGGCCTTGGTGTTCTACATTATTACTATATACAATGGAATATCCGCATGTTATGCATCTTGTAATAATTTGATTGTGTTAGGTTGTTCATACTTGCTTTTCTCAATAGTTAGATATATGTGTTCGATTCCTAGGTTAGGCAAAGTATTACATATTTTTAAACACGTCTAATAATTTTATACTATTGTAAAGATTAAAACAATATCCATATCAGTTTACACATTATCTATTCACTAATGTTTTAGTGAATAGGATCAAACTTTGTATTTAACTGCGTCCGTGGTACAGTGGATAGCGTATGCGTCTAACGATTGGGAGGTCCCAGGTTAGATTTTGAGGTCGGGCAATAGACTTACCTACTTTGTATTCCGAACTTTCAGTAGTAGCACGGAGTCTGGCAATGTACCCGGTAACGGCAGTAGGCTCGCCAACTATTATATGGAACCTAAAATTCATTAGACGAAATAAGGGGGTAATATTACACCGATTACACCTCTGCTTACCCCGCCGGGATAACGGCGTGACGATATATGTACATCTGAAAGAAATAAAATCTATTTACAACTCAAACGCCCTACTTTTCGCATTATGGGTATTATATCAGCTTCTTCAGTCTTACGGGAATCACTGAGAAACTGCATGAAACATAATTTTGGAGTAACTGTAACTTGGTTATCATTATCGTCCTGGTGTAAGCGCAGTTGCAACTTAAAACTTGTTCATGTAAATAACATCTTCAAAGTACCCAATTATTAGTATAATTTCAAAGCAAAAATTTTAGGCGATACGGCGGCTTCTAAGTGTTTTCCTTGCAAGCTGTCACTTAGCCACTCTATTATTTGAATTTTGAGTTTAGGAGCCACTTTTGAAGGCGTTCGGTGCCTACACTTTAATCACTGCTGTGTCTTCCGATTTCTCGTAGACGAGGAGTCACATGAACCTGGTTAGCATTAACACTCTGCGCTGGGTTGATTCATTGATAGACTAACCCAACCAATGGCCCAGTGCATGTCAACTCTTACAGAATCTCTTTTTACCAACACTGGTATTCCAATATAAACATTTGTTTGAACAGCGTAATTTAATACATTCATGTTCATACTCCATACAAACACAATCGTAATCTTAGATACTAATGTTATTTCCGGTCATGTTGGTATTTGTAATTATACTGCATTTAGCGCCGGAACATATCATTATACTAGTTTGCACGTGATTCGTTGAGTTTTCTAAGCTGGTAAATTCCAACGCTTTACCTTACGAACACCATTTTATATAAAATATTTTTATTAATTTATTTCAATTTGTAGAGGTAGGTAACCAAAAAAACGCACGCCACAAAGGTCTAAGCATTGAGAAAATGTGCGCAACCATCACTACATTGTAATGTTTTCGTTACTGGCTGAATAACTGACAACGCAAAGCCAAAACTATTGGATACAAGGAGCTGCCATTTGGCATGTACGTTCCTTGGAGACCGGGTGCACAAACAAGGGTTTGCCTGTAATTGCCACGGGATCGGGCAGAAAAAGTTTATTAAAAAGTAACGTTGGAGCGTAACTACATACGTAGGCATCCTCTAGTGTGTTATATCCGTGCAATCACCCATAAGTTATAATCGCAATCTCTATGTCTCTACCTTGTATCTGTCGATGGCTTAAAGAGCTTTGAGTTTTGTACTCACTATATTTGGCAAAAGCTTATTATTTTCCAAGTGACTAATAACTTAAAAGGTGACTGAATGTTTGCAACTAATAAAATAACTTGCTAGCGATTAAATATTTTCGTGACTATTATATTTGATTTTATATTTGAATCTTATTATTCAAAACTAAGGGTGTTATAAAAACTAAAAGCTAGCAGCTGCGTTTAGGTTGCAAATAAACTACACAAGTCAATTAAAATATTAGCCGAGGAGCTATAAATTATGAATTAGCGACTAATAATGTTAGTAGTAGGTTATGTTAGGTTTTCTTGTGACCCTGTACCCAAAAATAGGATGCCTGCGAAGCTGGGCTCTGTCAACTTGGCTTAAAAGACTGAAGCGTCTTATTTACTAATACGAAAAACTTCATTTAAGATACGTAGTTTAGCCAAATACCTATTGAAATTTATATTATTTATGAATGCAAATTTTCTATTTTTTATTCATCATCAAGTTTTCGCATAGGTACTAATTTCAGGTCCCAAAAAAAAAGTTGCTGCTAGTTTAAATTAAAACGAAGCTTATAACTGACATATCAATATACTTATTTATATACTTATTTTATACTTATTTTACTTATTACGATACTCCTTAGCAGCTGCCAACCCATTATATTATATGGTACCCAATCTAATTATTTTTGAAACTTGTTTTCATTTTACTTAGATGCTGCATTAAATAGATGCGCTTGGCATCGACAAAGTGGCAATATCCCTGCCAACGGTAAATGAATAGAGACTACTTATACCAGGCAAATAGTTATGCTACATGAAGAAAGTAAAACGGATGATAATATTATCTTTAAATCTTTTTCTAGTTTCATATGTGAGCCTTCCTACAAAATTCATATCAAATGTACACAGATTACGTGATCCCTGAATTATCTAGACTCAGGGCACCTAAAAAAATATTATACACAAAGAAATAACATTCCCCAAGGAACATAACGTTGGCTCGTTTCTTTTTATACCGAAACAATTCGGCTGCAGCATTAGTTTGCAGACTTAGCTCCCTCCAAAAGTAGGCAATATTTTCCGAAGATAAATTTTAAATGCTCACTATTATATACTTAGTTTGTTACATTATACGGTCGTTACTGGATTTATTGTGCCTTGTGGTTTATGAAATGACTTGCTTCTTTGTATAACAATGTATTAGATAACGTTTTATTTGTAATGTGCAATAGGTACCCTGCCTTTTAGTGTGCTGTTTGTAGTGAAGATGCAATTAAACGCACTTGAGAGCGAGTCCTGACTCCATTTGCAACATTTGTTACTTTCAAGAATTGTTGAGCTTCAATAATAAAATTGTTTTATGTTTGTGTTGCTTAGTACTTAGTTTACAAATTGCTTTAATAAAATGGCGTGAATATATTGACATAGTTATAGTAAGATGTCATTCTGAAAATAAATAGTGTTATAATTTTTAAAACAAAAAAAATAATGTTCTTATAGTGATTGTTTTTAAAGTAATGGGGCCTCATGTTAATTAGTAATATACTAATCTTCTTTAATTATCTCTATAACCGTTAAAAACAAGCACTTGGTCTACCTGTAGAATAACATCATCGATTTTGGTTACAACGTATGAAATATTAATTGATGTCTAAAAAATTACATCAATCATTGTATTTCATGTGACTGATCGACTGTCGGTATTTGGGTTACATAACAATGAATACTGATGACCATATATTTTATATTACAAATACGACGAATTGCCTATGTATAGATGTTAACAGTCACACCTAAAATAAATTCACGATTTTCAACCGCGCCGTATGCCAAAAAATAAGCTCAATATATTGTTAAACAAATTCAGCGGCCATTCGAGTGCCTATATAAATTCATTAGTACGAAAAAATCGGCTCGGAAACATGCACATGTGGCCAGTTACGGGCTGATAGAAAAATCGAAACACACCCTTACGTGGACTCGTACCCTAAAATTTAAATAAAGCATATATGAGCTGTAATGGCCATAATCGCATGAATCGTACGAATGAACTGGGCAAATGAACGGATATGGATAGCTTTACGTTGTAAGCGGCTAGCGATAAACTTGGTTTGTAAAAAGCACAATAGGTCAGTCTATGGTTTCACCATAACTTACCATACCCAGATTCAGTTTTGGTCGACTGCATTGGAAATTACTATGAGAATAAGAAACATAATGGTTAAAATAAAGGAACATTTAATCGTTATTTTAAAAACACAATGATGCTAAATTAAAACTGAGATTGAAATATTTAATGATAGCGTTCTATAAAGGACATAATCAAAATGCTGGACTGAATCACAGTCAAAGCAAATTTGGACACCACAAAGATATAAATTTTCTAATTAATGTTACGCCGATCAAATGTGGTTAATTGTTTAATCACTGTATTGACCAACGAGTCAAGCAATCTCTCACCGCTAGCAGTGTAACCTTACCATACGAGTACACTGCTGGATTTGCCTCTGGTATTTATTTTAACATCAGCTTAAATCCTGACGTATGATTACGCCTTCGAGCTACACTGACCGTAAATATTTGTTAAAAACAAGAATAAACAATATAAATAGATTACTGGATTAGGTCACTGAAATGTGAGACGCTGTTGCGATCATTATGTTGTTTTTATGCCAGATTATAGGGAGGAAATTGTGTGGGTGGGTATTGAATGAAATACAATTGAATGAAGTCAAATGTACTGTTACATATTTGTGGCCGCTGCTGTGGTTGTTTTGATAGTACTACGGGCTGTTTATTCTTTATATAAACCCTACCTTTACAATTTGATAAAGTGGTATTGAGTGCAAATAGGGCAATGGACTATCGTTGTAGTTATTAAAATATAGGCAGGTAACTAACTTTACAAGAAAAAATAGTTATGAATAAGGTTTACAGAGAAGTTTTTGGTAGGCACTTAAAATAAAAAGAACTACTTTTGAGACCACTCATACACCGTCATATGATTCCCAACCAGCATTGTATAATGGCAATCATATAGTTTACTTGACCGGATAGCACATGTGAAACCTCTCGAAAACCGACCCTAAGTGGGTGAGGCCGCAAGCAAATTGGCCACACAATCACACTAAAAGAAAGTAAAATAAGTTAAGATAGAATAAAAATAAATTCAGATGAAATTATTTTAATCTAGTAGCCTAAGCCTGATCAGTGTGATGACGGATTGGGAGAACAAAGTGTCACTTACCCATTTAATTCCGTAGGTGTCCTAAGAGGCAACTAAGGAAAATACTCGAAGCAAATATAATCTAAAAGAGACGGACATCTTGACATTTAAACCTTAGCTGACCCCTCTGTGCAAGCGTGTTGGCCGAATCCGCTTATTACCTCAATGAAATTGTCACTCAAATTAGGGGAGGTTTATGTCCAGCAAAGGATAACAAAAGGGCAATGATGAAGTAGTCTATCAATAAAGGAAGAAGTTTATTATAAATAATCATAAATTGCATGTCGTAGAAGCAGTTTTGTAGCAGTATGGTATTTAGGTACCAGAGGTGTACACATTGCTGTAAAATGAATCACACACATATCTCATAGGCGCACACACCTGTTCTTCAGAGGGTGATTTAACTAAGAATTGCTATTTCTAACGATGCTTGTTTTGCTATATATGAGATATTCTATCATCATGATATATTATATAGTTTTATACCATAATTTTTTAGAAAATATTTTCCAGTTCTTAAAGTCGTCAAGATTTCCATCCAAAGTCACATTTAATTAGGATCTATTCTTATATTATAATGTGATTTGACAGTAAGTTTTATAAAAGTCTCATTATCAGCCCTGTAGTATGTATATATATTTATACTGTGCACTTGCCTCTTCTCACCCTGATAATAGAAAGACAATAGTTTATCACCATGGCCATGTACAGGTTGGCGGACTTCACGTGTGTTTCGAGAACATTATAAAGAACTAATAAACATGGATTTAAAAATGCTTTACTTCAGCAAGCGACAATCAACAATTGAATGCTCACTTAATTTCGTTAATCATTCATTAGAAGTCTGCTTGCCTGAAAAAATATTGACTTTTTTTATTTCAAAACAAAGTATTTAAATATTTAGGTAATACAAAACACACCGTCATTACATGAATTGTTCTTTTGTCCCAAGCACAGTAACTTTTTAATAAAAACTTAACTTAGTTACATTATTTTCATACGCTATCTATATTTTCATATTCATAACATCTAGGAGAATTTGAAGATACGATTGGAGAAACAATCATATCTTCAAATTCTCCTAGTCGTGAAATCTTCATTATAGTTGCCAATCTATTTACTAATTACAATAACAACTACGGACCAGCACTTAATGTACAGGGATCTCGAACATTCCTTTTGATGTAAAACTTTCTTTGTCTACAGCCAGTGACAAATTTTCTCTCCATTAGACAAATTGTTTTAAAAGTTTCCGATTCGCAAAACTTAGATGGGCATAATGAAGAACATTAATCAAAGAACATAAAAAAAACAAAAAGATCTTACACGATCACCTGAACATCAGTTCAGGTGATCGTGTAAGATCTTTTTGTTTTTATTCTTTGGAGAATCTGTGAGTTGATTAAAAGGTTAGGTAAAATGTAGAGTGTAAGAATTTGAAGTAACTACATAGTGTGGAGGGTGGAAGCACTTTGTGTTCTCTGTTTAAACTATTCTTGAACTTTTGTATCTTGTAAGTTGGGAAGCACAGCGTAATCGTATTTTGAGCTTTAGAATGAACGAAATTTAATTCATATAAAGAAACTTGCACCATATAAAAGATTGCTTAGTGTTATATCACAGATAAATAATTATAATACTATACTAGTTATACGACCAATGAGGCAGCCAATATTATTATGTGTTTGTACACATAATAATATTGACTGCCTCATTGGTCTCACGGCATTAATGTGCGCGTGGGATTGGGAGGTCTCGGGTTCGATTCCCGGGTCGGGCAAAGTGTCATTGGGTTTTTCCGTTAGGAAATTCTCAGTAGCAGCACGGAGTCTGGTAATGTGCCCGGTACGGCGATAGGCTCGCCCCCTATTACGTGGGACCTAAAAATTCATGGCAAAATGTGGGTGTAATATTACCCCTCTGCCTACCCCTTCGGGGATACAGGCGTGACGATATATGTACATCTGAAAGAAATAAAATCTATATACAACTCAAAAACCCGACGTTTCGCATTATGGTTATTATATCAGCTTCTTCAGTCTTATGTGGATCACTGAAAAAACTGCATGAAACATAATTTTAGAGTAACTGTAACTTGGTTATCATTATCGTCCTGGTGTACTTAATCGCAGTTGCAACTTAAAACTTGTTTATGTAAATAGCATCTGTCTAGAGTTTGGCTAGAAAGAACTGGGATTATTTGCAGAGATTGGCGGAAGCGTGATTACACTCATCAGTCCCTGTCAGCCACAACAAATCTCAGACATAACTGTACTGTGTTGCACAGTGAATGAATATAAAATATAATATTAATAAAATGCCTTACCAAATCTTCACTGATGCTCCTGATGATGCTCTTGAGTGGATCTATAAGATTAACTCATAATTTTGGCCAAAATAACAAGAAAATCGTTAAATACCACAGGGTCCAGTTCGGCGTCCTTCATCAGCAAAATCGTCAGCCACCAACCTCATGCATCGGATTCAATCAAGTTTTACAATGTTCATTAAAATACTATTTTTATCACAGATAAACCGTTGCCGGTTATTGATCAAGGAAGCGGCAATCAAACGGGTTCCAATTTTATTACAATATTACAAAACGGCGCGAGCCCAAAACCAAAAACGTCTGTTCAAGCAATTTTCAGAAAACGGAAGTTGACAGTTCAGTGTGACCATAGTCAAATTTTACAATAGACTAAACTAAACGTTACTAAATCGATATAATCGACTTGACTTATCATAAAAACTATTTCTATTTCAAACATCCACCCGCCCCGGACCGGCCTACCGGTCCGCTAATCAGTTGGTAGACGTGACAACGTTGCAACCGCTCTCCTCAGAATCGAACCATCCACCAAGAACTCAGCAAATCGGGGAACTCCATCCGCCCCAGTTACCAAACGAAGAATGCGCCCCCTGCGCCATCTGAGTGGCGGAAGGTTAGCCTCCTTGATCGAAACGAGGTCACCAATCTTGGATGGATCGGTCTTGTCGGTCCACTTAACGCGTTGCTGGAGTATGTGCAAATATTCCAAATTCCAGCGTTTCCAAAAGCTCTGAGTAATCTGGCGTACCAATTCAAAACGCGAGAGACGACCAGGTCTCGTATCAATATAGGGGTACTCAGGCAAGGCGACAAGTGGGCGACCAATCAAAAAATGGCCCGGCGTAAGGGCTTCCAAATCATTTGGATCTGAGGAGATCGGGCACAATGGCCTAGAGTTCAAAACGGCCTCAATCTTACAAAACACAGTTGCGAGTTCCTCAAATGTAAGGACAGATTCACCGATTGTCCTGCGCAAGTGTGTTTTGGCCAATTTTACAGCGGCCTCAAAAATACCACCCCAATGTGGACAATTTGGTGGGAAAACAACCAATTAATCCCACGTCGGGCAAGCCTATCACCTATATCAGCCTTGTTGATTTCAAGAAAATTAACAATATCATTCAAATAATTATACGTGCCCTTGAAGTTAGTGCCGCAGTCAGAACGGATCAAGGAAGGCAGCCCTCTGCGGGATACAAATCTGTCAAATGTGGCTACAAACGCCTCGGTCGTAAGCGAGGAGACCAGTGTTCTAAGTGTACGGCCTTTGTGGAGAGACAAACAAAAACACAAAAGTAGGCCTTAACAGTCTTGCTGTTTCAAAGTGTCGACGTTTTCACCAAAAAGGGACCAGCGAAGTCCGTGCCAACACCGTCAAACGTCCTGCTCTCAGTTACGCGATCTGACGGTAAGTCTCCCATCAAGGGCTGCATGGTAGAAGCCTTGAGCTTATAGCAAGGGATGCAGCGAAACACTACACTCCGAATAATTCTTCGGGCAGCTTTGCAAAATGGCCAACAGGGCATTACAACCAGCATGCGAATTTTTAAGGTGACGGTCAGTTACCAACAAGCGTACCAAATGACCATCTTTGGGTAACAAAAGGAGGTGACATGCCCCGTAAGGGAGGTTGGCGTTCTTGAGACGCCCTCCAACGCGCAAGAGACCCGTGTCGTCCAAAAAGGGGTTCAATTTAGATACAGCTCCCGATAATTTGGATCTCCCTGACTTAAGGATAGCAATCTCCTTCCCAAAATGCGCCAATTGCACAGAACGAATCCAAAACGTGAGGGACTCCTGTCGTTCCTGTGGTGAGAGAAACAGTGTCAGACGTTTCTGTTGTGGGTGCCTAAAGTTAAAAACAAAACGCTTTATCCAAGCAGTAACACCTAACAACTTGTCGAGGGAGTTGTAACGATTCAACAATAAATCGGGGTCGAAGGCGCATTCCACCTTCTCAAGAGCGAGTGTTCGTAGAACCGGCAAATTAGAAGTATTCAAAACTGGCGTTCGAGGCCAATCAATTTCTGGTCGACTCAACCATTCCGGACCCCACCACAGCGAATGACCTATCAAACTAGGCGTCAAGCATCCGCGCGAGGCACAATTAGCGGGGTTGAGCTCACCTGGCACGTGTTTTCAAACAAGTTTGACTTCGGATTTCTGGATTTGGGAAACGCGATTAGCGACAAATACCTCCAAAGTGAGGACAGACGCCTTCAACCAACAGAGAACAATTTGGCTGTCTGTCCAGGCGTAGGTCCCATTAATACAAATGCTTTTACCCAAGGTGCTGGCCACGTGGTTCAATAAGCGTACAAGTAGGGCTGCTCCCGAGAGCTCCAATTTTGGGATGGTCAGAGATGTCCGAAGGGGTGCAACCTTGCTCTTCGCCATGATCAGGGAAACCCTCACCTGACCTGAGGCACTAACTGTGCACAAGTACACCACGGCCGCGTGACCAAGTTCCAAGGTATCACAAAACCCGTGAAGGGTGGCCTTGTACTTCCTGGGAGGAAGGATGGGACGAGGCAAGGAGATCTCATTGACGGCAGGAAGTGAAAATACAAAAGAGGTCCATTCCTCAACAAGAGTACCGCGTAGAGGTTCGTCCCAAGTCAATCCTGCTGTCCAAAGCTTCTGCAAGAAGCATTTTGCCCAAAATATGACAGGACACATCCAACCGTTTGGATCAAAGGTTCCGGCGACAGTAGACAATACGAGACGTTCAAGAACAAGGCAATTTCAAGTCTACGTTATACGTAAAGATGTCTTGGAATGGTCTCTACTGGACGCCGAGAACAGCCATCATGGCGGGGTTGTCATCAATCTCAAAAAGATGTTGATCTTGCTGATGATCCTCTGGCAAGCCTTCCAAAAGCGCTGGTGAGTTGGAAATCCATTTGCGCAACTCATAACCAGCGGAGGCTAAAATACCTATCAATTCGTCCCGCAGGAGGATCGCCTCGTCCGCTGTGGAGGCGCAAGATGGCGGAGGCTCGTGAGAAACGTAAGCCTTCGCGGTCTGCGAGCTCCCAAAGAGAACGTATTGCCAAGTAGGGGCTTGACCTTAACCCGTACGTATTAGTATTGAGCTCGTAGACGACCATGGGATCGCGAGGATTCTCTCTCCAAAGGATCAGCTGGAAGCGACGGTCATCGAGGTGGATAATCGTCTGCCTGAACATCATTGTTATGTTGGCCACAAAGACAACCTGATGTCGTCGGAAGCTGGTGATGACGTAACAAAGGTCCTTGACCAACTTGGGATCAGAATGCAAGCACTGGTTCAAGGATACGCCTGTTGAAGTCTGCGCAGAACCATCAAACACCGTGCGCAGCTTGCCAGTTGATGGCTTCAATACCGCATGATGTGGGAGAAAGTAATGCTCCACCGAACGCCAATCAAAATTTGACACGGACATGTGTCCCAATTGTTCATATTCTCTCATGAACTCAATGTACTTCTGTCTGAGCTCCGGATCACGACTCATGCGACGCTCCATAGCCAACAATCTCTTTTCGGCTAAAGGTCGTGACTCACCAAGCGGAGGCCGAAAAGACAGGAAGGGTAGCTTCGTAATGATCCGACCAGAAAGGAGTCGACCAGTGTTGTTATGGAAGAACAGCTCACACTCCTCATGTTCTGGATTCAAACGGGCAGCTGGAGGGGGCTCCTCTACTTCCCAAAACCTCTGAACCGCATCAGAGAGAGCAGAGCCTACAGCCAACAAATTATCAAGTTCGGGTGGAGGGGGTCCCTAGGTACAGGTCCCATCAAAGCAAATCCAAATATGGTCGGGATGGTAGTCAAACCATTTGGCACCAAGACCCGTTTCTCACCAATCAAAATTCCACCGAGGACATCAGAGCCAATCAACAAGTCGATTTGTCCCGGTGTGTCAAATGTGATGATGTCAAATTCACCACAGCAGCAGATAGCTGCTTCTGTGGGTGCATACCCAAAATATTCTTCAACACAATAGCCGAGGTTTTAATCCTCGGGTGTGAAGATTCAACAGGGGCAAACAAAGCCTTAACTTGCCCTTCAACATTAGAGGCTACGTCACCTATGCCCCGTATACAATTTGGAGAAGAGCCCATATTTAATTTAACCTGCCCTACCAAATAAGTGGAAACAATGCAACCTTGTGAACCTGTGTCCAATATAGCACGGACAACAACAGAGGTCCCCGTGGGTCCCCAGACCCTAACAGCAACCGTTGGTAGGATAACGGTCTCAATGGGGGAGGTTGGCGTTTTAGGGCAGGGGTCAATGACCTATTGTTGCCTGGGCGGCGACCGTTGGCCAGGACCAGGCAAATCAAAATGGGGGTGCGGCTTGAAGTCCTCAAAGGCGCGATGACTCGATCCACTCGCCATCCGTGGGGGGTCATAATGACGCACCCGCGCAGAACGAGGTGGGCGTGAGTCAAGGCGGGGACGCTCCGCCAAAGAAGGGGAATACCTGGGGCAGCAGTCATGGTGCTGATGACGTTGAGCGGTCACACATTTTGGTGCGCGAGAGAGAGGAGGCGTGCGCACACTACGGTTCTCCAAGCGGGGTGAGTGGCGATCAATTGAGCGAGGCGACTCTCGGCTACGCGCCGGTGAGCCTCGGCTGCCACCTTCAAAACACCCGCCCGTGCGCGGCGTAGGCTGGTTGGACAAGCGGCCTACCTCTCTGGCATTCATGCAGAGAATGTCCAAATGCTGTCCTCCACAGTGAGGACAGGGGCGAGAGTTTGGGCAGTCTCGCTGGTAGTGGGACCCCAAGCAAGAGAAGCAAAGGCGGCGGGCATTCGCGATGCGCCTACGAGAGGCGACATGTAGGTCCAAGAATGCCCTACAACTGGCCGTTCTGTGCCCCGTGACCTTGCAGTAAGAGCACTCCGCTGGGCTCTGCGTGACTGCAAAGCGAGGAGGGCGCCGGTCAACATTGGCTCGGGTGTGAACGCGAGCCTGCTCCTTGACCTTGGGCGGCTGCGACTTAGCCGGCGTGTCACCACCGGAGTTGTCCAAGACCCGGCACTCATCCTCGAGGAACCTCTCCAGGTCAGCAAAGGGGGGCAGATGGGTCGCGCTATCCCCACCAAAGCGCTGTTCAAAACGCGACCTCAGGTCGGCAGGCAGCTTCTTCAACACAATGTGCACCAATAGATAGGACCATTGGTCCACGGGCAGGTCAAGGCACTTAAGTGCGTTGATTGCCACCAAAAGCTGGTTCAAAAGTTGGGTGTGCAACCCAAAGACCAAAAAACTCAAAAACTGTTCAATATGTGTGTCGGCGAGGCCACGCTTGTTATGGTACCTACGGGTAATTAGGTCCCGAGCCGTCTGGTACGCCTCGTCAGACACGGCCAGATGCTGGATGAGGCCTTTGGCCACTCCATCCAGAACAGACATTAAATATGCCAATTTTTGTGCCGGCCGAAGGTCAGCCCTGTCATTGACCAGGCTGTCAAACAAATTAACGAAGCCCAGGTAGCTTCCTAGGCAGCCATCGAAATGCGGGAGGTCTAAAGTAGGGAGCCTACACAACAGTCCAGGTGCTGTCCTAGGAAGCTCCTGCTTCAAGCCGGGTTGCCCTTCCCTATCGGCAACTAGTTGTCTCGCACTATTGGAGACAGCATCATACAGGTCTAAGACCTGGGAATAATCTTCGCTGACCTTATTTCACTGGTCAGCGGTGAATTCATTAACTGACACTTCGAGACAGCAAGCGCTGAAAGTGCGGAATTGCTGTTCCACACTTGCCAGGCGATCATCAATCCGCTCATACCTTTGTAGTAAGGACTGCTGGCGATCAGGCTGGTTCACCAAGGCACTGGCCGAGGCAAACCAGCGCAAATCTGATGCAATTGCACCAGCAGTCGCACGCAAGTCGTTGATAGCTGACATAATCAAATTTCAAAAGAGCCCGGACAAGCGTTAAATAATATTAACAATCAAAACTTAATATTTGTTAATTCTTTGAAACCAACAAAGTATTAGCCTGTTCACTGCAAGTGCAGGCAAGTGACAGGTATCTACTGTCCAACAAAATTAATAGTTTCAATTAAGTATATTGACACAAAAACACAGTTTTCAAAAGTTGAAACTTCTAATAAGTTAATAAATTAATTGCAACAGACAGGCTAACTGTGTTATTTATGATATACAATAGTAAGTAAACACAGAATATGTGTTACCTAAGAATAATATCAGTATATTTTAGCAAAACAAAGGTTTATTAAGTTCAATTTTTCAATGTGACCCGCCCAAGATGCAAGGTCAAGTTTGAATGTTTTAATGTTTATGAATATATGCAGTAAACTTAATTTACTAAATTTATTGATACATACAGGTGTAATGTATCCAAACAAACTGACTTATTAATGCAACAACAAATTTAAGTTAGATTTCAACAATACAAATCAACAATTACTGATTGAGGTTATGTATGACAATGTGTTTCAAGTTATGCAGGCCAACCAAACAAATAAATATGATGTATTTTAAACAAACTAACCTGGGAACACCACAACAACGTTAACAATGAATATATAGCTCAGATACAAGCTTATACAATACCAATCTGAGTTTAGATACAATCAACGGCTAAGTTTCAACTACGCTCTGCTACCAAAAATTATGTCTAGAGCTTGGCTAGAAAGAACTGGGATTATTTACAGAGATTGGCGGAAACGTGATTACACTCATCAGTCCCTGTCAGCCACAACAAATCTCAGACATAAAAGTACTGTGTAGCACAGTGAATGAATATAAAATATTAATAAAATGCCTTACCAAATCTTCACTGATGCTCCTGATGATGCTCTTGAGTGGAACTATAAGATTTACTCATAATTTTGGCCAAATAACAAGAAAATCTTTAAATACCACAGGGTCCAGTTCGGCGTCCTTCATCAGCAAAATCGTCAGGCACCAACCACGTGCATCGGATTCACTCAAATTTTACAATGTTCATTAAAATACTATTTTTTTTATCACAGATAAACCGTTGCCGGTTATTGATCAAGGAAGCGGCAATCAAACGGGTTCCAATTTTATTACAATATTACAAAACGGCGCGTGCCCAAAACCAAAAACGTCTGTTCAAGCAATTTTCAGAAAACGGAAGTTGACAGTTCAGTGTGACCATAGTCAAATTTTACAATAGACTAAACTAAACGTTACTAAATCAATATAATCGACTTGACTTATCATAAAAACTATTTCTATTTCAAACAACATCTTCAAAAGTACCCAATTATTAGTATAATTTCAAAGCAAAAATTTTAGGCGATACGGTGGCTCCTAAGTGTGTTCGTTGCTAGCCGTCACGTAGCCACTCCATGATTTGAATTTTGAGTTTTGAGACTGGTGAGGCATAGGAGCCACTTTTGAAGGCGTTAGGTGCCTAAATTTTAATCACTGCTGTGTCTTCCGATTTCTCGTAGACGAGGAGTCACATGAATCTGGTTAGCATTAGTACTCTGCAAGTGCGCATCTTACAAGTCTATTGTTAGCAATTTTTGGCAGATTTCGTTGAGGACCCAATATGTGAATAAGTGGTTTATGGTCGGTTACCAGTGTGAATTTAGTGCCTCTGAGATACTGGTCAAATTTTTGAATGCCATAGAATATTGCCAATGCCTCACGGTCGATAACAGAGTATTTCATTGCCGCCGGTTTCAGTTTCCGCGAGCCAAACGCAATAGGTTGTTCGATGTCGTTCTTATCCTTGTGGTATAGGACTGCGCCTACTCCTTTCTCCGAGGCGTCACAGGATAGGAAAAGAGGCCGGTGTTCGTCAAATGCCACAAGTGACTTGGACCTTGTTATTAATTTCTTGGTCTTAAGAAATAATTCGTTTTCGTGATCAGTCCATTGCCATTTTCGACGGCCCCCCGTTAACTCGTGTAAGTCAGCGCATTCACTGTGTAAATGTGGAATAAATCGTTCGTAAAAATTGACGAGTCCTAAGAACGCCCTCAGTTCTTTGGTGTTTGTTGGTGGTGGTGCTTTCGAAATTGCTTCAATTTTGGATTTTGTTGGTCGTATTCCATTTTTGTCAATAGTATGACCCAAATATTCGATTTCTGGCTGTAGGAAAGTGCATTTTTTGAGATTGACTTTGAGTCCGGCTTGCTTCAATTTGTTGAAAACCATTGAAAGCGTCTGTATGTGTTCTTTGTCATTTTTCCCCGTAATGGCAATATCATCAAAAAATACAGCGACTTTTGGTATGCCATCAAGTAGTTTGTCAAGAAAATGTTGGAAAATTGAGGGTGCTGTTGCAATACCAAAGGGCATTCTGTTGTAGACAAAGTATCCTTTGTGGGTTGATATTGTTAAGTACTTTTTTGATTCCGGAGCTATTTCAAACTGTAGATAAGCATCTTTAAGGTCGATTTTTAAATATTTCTCTCCGTGAGCCAGACGTTGTCGTAACTGGTCAAATAGAGGTACGGGATGAGTATGTTTGATAAGCACCGGGTTTATCGTTGTTCGGTAGTCGCCACATATACGTACTTGGCCTGTTGGTTTTAAAACATTGACTATAGGTTGCTCGGTAGGTTGATTCATTGATAGACTAACCCGACCAATGGCCCAGTGCATGTCAACTCTTACAGAATCTCTTTTTACCAACACTGGTATTCCAATATTATAAACATTTGTTTGAACAGCGTTATTTAATCCATTCATGTCCATACTCCATACAAACACAATCTTAATCTTAGATACTAATGTTTTTTCCGGTCATGTTGGTATTTGTAATTATACTGCATTTAGCGCCGGAACATATTATTATACTAATTTGCACGTGATTCGTTGAGATTTCTAAGCTGGTAAATTCCAACGCTTTACCTTACGAACACCATTTTATATAAAATAATTTTATTAATTAATTTCAATGCACGCCATAAAGGTCTAAGCATTGAGAAAATGTGCGCAACCATCACTACATTGAAATGTTTTCGTTACTGGCTGAATAACTGACAACGCAAAGCCTATTGGATAAGCATATTGGATACAAGGAGCTGTCATTTGGCATGTACGTTCCTTGGAGACCGGGTGCACTTTTGCCTGTAATTGCCATGGGATCGGGCAGAAAAAGTTTATAAGTGCGAGCGTGCAATCGCCCGTAAGTTACTATCATAATCTCTATGTCTCTAGCCTGTAATAAATGTTGATTTCTTAAAAACCTTTGAGTTTTCTACTGCCAATATTTGGCAAAGACAAAGGGGCATTATTTCTGCCAACGGTAACTGTACTATGAATAGAAACTACTTATACCAGACAAATAGTTATGCTACATGAAGAAAGTTAAAATGGATGGTAATATTATCTTGATATCTTCTTCTAGTTTCATATTTGAGCCTTCCTACAAAATTCATATCAAATGTACACATATTACGTGATCCCTGAATTATCAAGACGCAGGGCATTTAGAAAAATATTATACACAAAGAAATAACAGCCCCAAGTTACTTGGGGATGTTATTTCTTTGTGTCTAATCTAATCTATTTCAATTTGTATAGTATTAGGCATATATGAAAAAACGCACGCAACAAAGGTCTAAACGTTGGCAAAATGTACGCAACCATCACTATTGCATTGCAATTTTTTCGTTACTGGCTGAATAACAGACAACGCACAGCGGAAAGTTTTGGATACAAGGAGCTGCAATTTGGCATGTACGTTCCTTGGAGACCGTGTGCACTAACAAGGGTTTGCCGTAATTGCCACGGGATCGGACAGAAAAGGTTTATTAAAAAGTAACGTTCGAGCGTAACTACATACGTGGGCATCCTCTAGTGTGTTATATCCGTGCAATCACCCATAAGTTATTATCGCAATCACTATGTCTCTACCTTGTATCTGTCGATGTCTTAAAGAGCTTTGAGTTTTGAACTAGCTATATTTGGCAAAGACAAAGTGGCAATATTCCTGCCAACGGTAACTGTACTATGAATAGAAAACATTTATATCAGACAAATAGTTATGCTACATGAAGAAAGTAAAAATTGATGGTAATATTATCTTTATATCTTCTTCTAGTTTCATATTTGAGCCTTACTACAAAATTCATATCAAATGTACACAGAATACGTGATCCCTGAATTATCTAGACGCAGGGCACTTAAAAAAATATTATACACAAAGAAATAACATTCCCCAAGGAACATAACGTTGGCTCGTTTCTTTTTATACCGAAACAAGTCGGCTGCAGCATTAGTTTGCAGACTTAGCTCCCTCCAAAAGTAGTCAATATTTTCCCGAAGATAAATTTTAAATGCTCACTTTTATATACTTAGTTTGTTACATTATACGGTCGTTACCGAATTTATTGTGCCGTGTGGTTTATGAAATGACTTGTTTCTTTGTATAACAATGTATTAGATAACGTTTTATTTGTAATGCGCAATAGGTACCCTGCCTTTTAGTGTGCTGTTTGTAGTGAAGATGCAATTAAACGCACTTGAGAGCGGGTCCCGACTCCATTTGCAACATTTGTTAGTTTCAAGAATTGTTGAGCTGCAATGATAAAATTGTTTTATGTTTGTGTTGTTTAGTAGTTTACAAAATTGGTTTAATAAAATGGCGTGAATATATGGACGTTATAGTGAGATGTCATTCTGAAAAGAAATAGTGTTAAAATTCTTGAAACTAAAAATTAATGTTACTATAGTGAATGTTTTTAAAGTAAAGGGACCTCATTTTAATCAGTAATACAGTAATCCTCTTTTATTATCTCTAAAACCGTTAAAAACAAGCACTCGGTCTACCTGTAGAATAACATCATGGATTTCGGTTACAACGTATGAAATATTAATTGATCTCTAAAAAATTACATCAATCATTGTGCATATGTCATGTGACTGATCGGCTGTCGGTATTTGCGTTATACAACAATGAATACTGATGACCATATATTTATATTACAAATTGTATAAAATACGTCGAATTGCCTCTGTATAGACCTTAAGAGTCACACCAAAAATAAATTTAAAGGAAAAATAAGTTCAATAAATTAATAAACAAATTCAGCGGCCAATCGAGTTCATTAGTACAAAAAATCGGCTCAGAATCATTCACATATGGCCAGTTACGGGCTGATAGAAAAATCGAAACACACCCTTATGGGCACGTGGACTTGTATCCTCAAATTTAAATACAGCATACATCAGCTGTAATGGGCATAATCGCAGGAATCGTACGAATGAACTCGGCAAACGAACGGACACGGATAGCTTTACGTTGTAAGCGGCTAGCGATAAACTGGGTTTTTAAATTGTAAAAAGCACAATAGGTCAGTCCATGGTGTCACCACAACTTACCATACCGTTTTAAAATCATTTACATGGATGCTAAATTAAAACTGAAGTTGAAATAATTTGTGACTTCTAAATTAAATGCAGTGCTGTATGAAACCATTACAGCTGCTTATAGCGTCACTATTAAATGAACAATTGTAAGAGAGTGAGTACAGTTAAAGCATATTTTGTACCTACACCACATAGACGGCATCTGCCACCACGTAGGTTACGTTGAAGCCTCGAAAATTATCTAATGAATGTAAATTCGAACAAATGAGGTTATTGTATATACACTGTATTGACCAACGCATCAAGCAATCTCTTACCGCTAGCAGTGTAACCTTACCATACGAGTACACGCTGGATTTGCCTCTGGTATTTATATTAACATCAGATTAAATCCTGACGTACGATTACGACTGCAAGCTACACTGACCGTAAATATTTGTTAAAAACAAGAATAAACAATATAAATAGATAACTGGATTAGGTCACTGAAATGTGAGACGCTGTTGCGATCACTGTTGTTTTTATGCCAGATTATAGGGAGGAAATTGTGTGGGAGGGTATTAAATGAAGTTCAATGTACTGTTACATATATGTGGCCGCTGCTGTGGTTGTTTTGATGGTACTACGGGCTGTTTATTCTATAAATAAACCCTGCTTTCACAATTTGATAAAGTGGTATTGAGTGAAAATAGAGCAATGGACAATCATTGTAGTTATTAAAATATAGGCAGGTAACTAACTTTACAAGCAAAAATAGTTATGAATTAGGTTTAAAGAGAAGTTTTTGGTAGGCACTTAAAATAAAAAGAACTACTTTAGAGACCACTCATACACCGTCATATGATTCCCAAACAGCATTGTATAATGACAATCATATAGCTTACTTGACCGGATAGCACATGTGAAACCTCTCGAAAACCGACTCTAAGTGGGTGAGGCCGCGAGCAAATTGGCCACACAATCACACTAAAAGCAAAATAAGTGAAGGTAGAATAAAAATACATTCAGATGAAATTATTTTATTCTAGTAGCCTAAGCCTGATCAGTGTGATGACGGATTGGGAGTACAAAGTGTCACTTACCCATTTAATTCCGTAGGTGTCCTAAGAGGCAACTAAAGAAAAGACTCGAAGCAAATATAATCTAGATGAGACGGAAATCTTGACATTTAAACCTAAGCTGACCCCTCTTGCAAGTGTGGTGGCCGAATCCGCTCAATGAAATTGTCACTCAAATTAGGAGAGGTTTATGTCCAGCAAATGCGAACAAAAGGCCAATGATGACGTAGTCTATCAATGAAGGAAGCATTTACATCAGAGCGCTACTGTGCTTCGGAGGGCACGTAAAGCTGTCGGTCCCAGTTCTTCTCTCAGGATAAGAATCGTTAGGCCATGTCAGAGGCCTTCGGGCGGTCTAAAAACTCTGACACTAGAGTTGGCTACACACTCACACGAAAAATAAACAATGAAGGAAGAAGTTTATTATACATAATCATAAATTGCATGTCGTAGAAGCAATTTTGTAGCAGTATGGTACTTAGGTACCAGTACTTAGGTACACACCTGTTCTTCAGAGGGTGAGTGAACTAATAATTGCTATTTGTGACGATGCCTGTTTTACTATACAACGTGTATCGAAAATAACGCACATCCTCAGACACCCCAATTAGAATACCTTGTTACAATGCATGCATTGTAATATTTTTTTTATTTACGTAAATATTGTTTTTTGAAGAAAGTATAAACTCGATTAAAAGTGAAAAGCGTGGTCACTATAAATCTGCGCACGCACACAAACACACGAAACGATTGCTATGGTAAACAAACACACTTTTAGGCTTTGGAGTGGACAGTCAACTTTGAATAAAATTATTTACTGTTTGGTAATAACATGCACGATCTTTTGTTTCATAGCATCGTAAATTACTATTGTGACTATCTTAACTTAATCATACTTAGTTAGCATTATTGAAATTGTAAAGTAAAAGAATATCAATGAGAGAAAAAAGCAACGGCGTGTTTAAAAGTTGTGAATTAATAATTACATTAATAGAATAATCAAATAACTTACAGGATAAAATCACATTCTTTTAGTCCACTTAACACTTCACTGTTTCAAAAGCAGCTAATATTTTAACTAACTCCTCGGCACTAATTGTTGTCTCCTCACAATAAACTAGTGATTTAATATTTCCCCACAGTGAAAAAGTCCGGGGGCGACAAGTTAACATCAAAATGATGTAGAACATTCCACACCGGCGTCGTCATGTCGATAATTACATATTTTGTAAATAAAAAAGTGTACATTTTAAAATATTTTTCGCAACTCTCGCTGACAGATTCCCGATGGATGACTGACTAGATACTTGTCATAACTTGTCTAAGCGCATCGCCAGCACTTGTCATTAGCCAGCGCGGCCGACACATTACGTCTCGCTCTTGCCTGTTGATTATTACGTAAGCAAAAGATAGATGATAGATATTTTGGTGGTAAATTGTGTGTTATTGTCTTTTGCCGCTATTGTGTTGTATTAATGTGTGCGTTCATGTGACCCAACGTGAACCCACTAAACATATGCATTTTAAAAGCAGGCGTTCTTCTTTGACTTAAGGTTCATTTTCGTATATTTCAACTTTTCAAACCAATGAGTGACTATATATATATTATTTTAGAATAAAAAAAAAACAATAGGTATTAAAAATGTCAGAAATGGATTCAGTAGCCGGTTCTGAACAAACTACTTTCAGGAAGTGCGTTTAATATGTTACTTGTTGTATATGAGATATTATATCATCATGATATATTATATAGTTTTATACCATAATTTTGTAGAAAATATTTTCCAGTTCTGAAAGTCGTCAAGATTTCCATTCAAAGTCATAGTTAGTTAAGATCTATTCTAATATTATAATGTTATTTGACAGTAAGTTTTATAAAAGTCTCATTATCAGCCCTGTGGTATGTATATGTAATTACACTGTGCACTTGTCTCTACTCATTCTGAGAATGACAATGGTTTATCACCATGGCCATGTACAGGTTGGCGGACTTCACGTGTGTTTCGCGAACATTATAAGGAACTCACAAACATGGATTTAATAATGCTTTACTTCAGCAAGCGACAAATAACGATTGAATGCTCACTTAATTTCGTTAATCATTCATTAGAAGTCTGCTTGCCTGCAAAAAAAATTGATTGTTTTATTTCAAAACAAAGTATTTAAATACTTAGGTAATACAAAACACACCGTCATGACATTAATTGCTCTTTTGTCCTAAGCAGAGTAACTTTTGATAAAAATTTACTTCTTAACGTAGTTACATTACTTTCATAAGCTTTCTACAATCATATCTTCCAAATCTCCTAGTCGTTAAATCTTCAATAAAGTTGCCAATCTATTTACTAATTACAATAACAACTACGGACCGGCACTTAATGTACAGGAATCTCGAACATTCCTTTTGATGTAAAACTTTCTTTGTCTACAGCCAGTGACAGATTTTCTCTCCATTAGACAAATTGTTTTAAAAGTTTCCGATTCGCAAAAGTTAGATGGGCATAATGAAGAACATTAATCAAATTATAAGAAGAACATAAAACAAAAAGATTCAGTTCAGATAATCGTGTAAGATCTTTTTGTTTTTATTCTTTGGAGAATCTGTGAGTGGATTAAAAGGTTATGTAAAATATAGAGTGTAAGAATTTGAAGTAACTACATAGTCTGGTGGGTGGAAGCACTTTGTGTTCTCTGTTTAAACTATTCTTGAACTTTTGTATCTTGTAAGTTGGGAAGCACAGCGTAATGGTATTTTGAGCTTTGGAATGAACGAAAATTAATTCGTAGAAAGAAACTTGCACCATATAAAACCTGTGTTTCAGGAAAAAATCTTATATAATAATATTAAAAGGCTATATTTTACATAATAATCATGAATTTAGGCTATAGTAACCTTAAAAGGTTTTAGGTATTGCCTTACCTTGAAACCTGCGTTCATTTTCTTTATTGCTAGTATGGAAAATTGCAACATGGATGCTAGTACAACGCGCGCTAGCAAGAAAAAGAGAAAAGACAGCAGAAGTAAACTGCTTTGCTCTGTATCTCTAGAAGATGCTTCAGTAAAAAGCAATCAGTAAGTAGTTGCTGCTTCATCATTTCAAAATATCTCTGCAAGCAGACTTTTGTCCTATCAAAAACTTCGCTAGGTATTTTCAGTTAACAAAAAATTGTTCCAATAATATAAAAAGAAAAATAAACGTCGTACGTCGTTTGTACCAACTTACTTCCTGCACGCGACAATAGGCATTCAGCATCGTTAATCCATATTTCCACAGTTCAACGTACCTTTAAACTGTGACTAAAAACAAAACTTCATCATATTGGCATGCGGAGTAAATAAACACAAATTAATTCAACATCATATCCGCTTATTTCTTTTCAACTTTTTAATGGGAATGCAATTTATATTTGTTCGCCAATATCCGTGAAACATAATTATTATAATCAGTTCAGTCGTGGGTTTTCAGTTTGAAATTCATGAATTGTTGATTTTATAAATTTTTCTGTATTTTTTATTTTCCATCAGTAAATCTGAAATAAGAAAGCCTTCTGAAATAAAGCGTATGAACGCGAGGTTTTGAAACGAAAATCTTTCAGCAACTTTGTATGTCAGGGAATAGTTATTTTGGCATATTTTGGATGAAATCGATGCAAATGAAACACACTAAAATATGAAATAGTTCAGAAGTAAGTATCGTAAAAAATATAGAAAAAAGTACCTAGAACCGAGTTTTACCCGTCTTACATACATTTTTATACAATGACACCAAGCATTTCTTCCAAAACATAACATAAGAGTTATGTAATTATGGAGCCCAAAAATCGAATGGAAAATCCGGTCAATAATTGGGTCTCATAATCAGTAAAAGTGTTTTCTTGAATAACATTTTACAGGCACATTTAGATTAGAACTACTAGGTACATTTAAGGACAGTGATAGACTAGTGACAGCAGCGATAGACGAGTGGAGAGACCGACAGACTGCTACGCAGAGGGTCTCGGGTTCATGGACTCGAAAGTCCACGGCACGCACCAATGACTTTTCGGAGTTAAGTGCGTATTAAATTGTTAATTATCGCTTGCTAAACGGTGAAGGAAAACATCGTGAGGAAACCTGCATGTCTGATAGTTCTCCATAATGTTCTCGAAAGACATGTGAATTCTGCCAACCCACACTTTCCAGCGTGGTGGACTATGGCCTTACCCTTCTCATAGTGAGAAGAGGCCCGTGCCCAGCAGTGGGACAGTTTAAAGAGCTGATGATGATAGACTAGTGGGCATAATCACAGACCGCTACGCAACGGCTGCTGACTTACTATGTATTTTTGAAGTTGTCTTAGTTTTTTTTATATTTTTTATAGTGTCACGCCTGTATCCCTGAAGGGGTAGGTAGAGGCGTAATATTACACCCACATTTCGCCATGAATTTTTGGGTCCCACGTATTATGGGGCGAGCCTATTGCCGTTACCGGGGACATCACCAGACTCCGTGCTGCTACTAAGAATTCGGAAAAACCCAGTAACATTTTTGCCTGATCCGGGAGTCAAAATCGGAAACTCCAATCAGCAGTGGCACACGCTATCCACTGGATCACGGAGGCAGTCTTAGAGGCAGGTGTCTTAGTTTTAGAATTTGTTAATCATCATCAGACTTTAACAGTCCACTGCTGGACCTGGCCTCTCCTTGAAGAATTTGTTAATGGTCACTTGTAATCGGTGTAGGAAAACATCGTGAGGCAACCCGCTTGTGCAGAATTCTCCATAATGTGCTCGAAAGACGTGTCTGCGAATCTACTCTTGGCTAGCGTGA
This sequence comes from Euclidia mi, assembly GCA_944739405.2. Lineage (NCBI taxonomy): Eukaryota > Metazoa > Arthropoda > Insecta > Lepidoptera > Erebidae > Euclidia > Euclidia mi. The sequence continues at coordinate 34,056,166 of OX123184.2, forward strand.
TGGACTATGGCCTTACCTTTCCAGGTATTAGTCTATGGCCTTACCCTCCTCATATTGAGAAGAGGCCTATGATTAGCAGTGCGACAGTTTATTTACAAGGCCTATGATAATATTTAAATACATGTTAAAATCAATAACTTTTATATTCATAATTTCGTAAAATAAAAGATATATGAAAAAAGGTTATGATGAATGTTTAAAAAAGGTTTTAATATTTTAAATTTACATTTTTTGCCCATCACGCAATTAGTTGCAAACTCATACAAAGCAGTTTTATGTAAATTCACTTTATAATAAAGAGAATAAAGTGTCACAATATATTTAGTAACATACAAAAAGGCAATTTTTAATAGAAACATTTCACTCCGAATAATACCACCTAAAAGAACAAAGCTACGCAAAAAATATCAAAAAACATATTTCATACCGTCACGTACCGTCCTAATACTGCAGACAATCATAAAATGAAACATCATAAGGGGAATAAAAACTGAAAAGATCATTACGACGCAGGACGGGGTCTTAACAAATCGGTGGTCATCATTCAAGGTTATGACCTCAGGGTGTTTGGACCTCCTTGCCTTGTGCAAGTAGATAAGTCGTTTCATTGTGTGCGAACCCATGATAACGTTGCTTTCGATTTATTATAAATTGAGGTCTGGTAAGCCCCAGTCTTATTAGCCGGTATAATGGTCACCGGATGTTTGAAAAGGATACATATTGTGTGGAACCATTGACTGGTGTGTGTTAAGAAACTTAGATGTTTTCGTTTATTGGCTTAAGGGAAATAGTGTAATGCTTTTCTTCGTGGAGGCTATCAATTTTTATTGGTTTATTGTGTTCGGTTTCTCGTTCTTGTAATGTAATGGTTTCTAATTTAGTATTTTATTTAAGTTTGTTTAGCTTATGTATGTTTATTGCGTTTCTTGCTAAGAAACTATACTTTCGTTCAGAAATAATATAATTGTTTCAGAGAGTGTCAACTATTGCTCTTCATTTAATTCTTATGTCGTAGGTAACATTGTAAACATTTATGTAACGAACACCTACAATCGGCATAAATTTTCTCACAAAATCATTACTGTAAGGCACAAAGTATTGTCATGACGCCTAAGGAATTAACCTATTAATCAGCGCGTTGTAGACGGTGAGATAAACGCCATAACGCCATTTGTAAGAAATAAAAATAATGTGTGTTGACAATTTTCGAAGAGGAACGCAGGTTTAAATTATGACACAAACATTTAATCAGTTACTTTATTGGCCCCACGTAACAGGGCGTGCGAATATTGCAGTATCAGACCTCAATGTTGCTAACAGTAGGCCCAAAAGCACTTTAGAAGACCCGGTAATCAATTCAATAATTCGAAATACTAACCCCAACTCGTGCTGGAAACTAACGAGAACGTTTAATATACAGCACCTAAACATATGAGAATGAGAATATAACGACTTACTATTTACATTTCTTAGCTACCAAATAATAAATTGTAAAGAAATTCCTACTTAAATATTAAATTATCCAAATCAACCGAATATTGATATATTCTAAGAAAAGACAAGAAATTTTAGACATCTGCGTCATTAACGCCAACCTCAGAAATTTAATTAGATTTAATACTGCGAAGCAACCTAATCGCATTATAACGGCTTTCTTAATTGTGCTTATATTGTTCCAACAATCATCCGAGATTACGCCAAGATAAATATATTTTACGATAAGAATATATTATACTGTTGATTAACATAAACCTGACACTTCGAAGCCGTATTTACCGAACCTTAACCTGCTCCATGAAATTCTAGCTAAAACATTGTGTGCTCAAAATGCTGGCGTTGCGTTGTTATAAATCCGTTTCGCTCGTAAAGAAAATTGTGTAATATATCATAGTGTTAACACCGCGTGAGGGCGCCCGTTTATCAACTCAAGTCTTCTAATAATATCTCTTATGAATGCTATTTCACCTATTTTTAAACATTCTAGGTATTATAACACTGGCACGTTTGAAATGAAACAATAACATAAATTAAAAAAATATTTTCAATGTTCTTATTTGTTTTGTTTTTAAAGTATGTGTTCTTATATTAAACTAGAGGACGCCAGCAGCTACGCCTGCATTTTTTTTTAATTTACCCGTTTTGGCCGATCCCGTGGGAATTTCGGAAAATCCCTTCTTAGTGCACCCCTACGGTCCCCAAGGAACATACATGCCAAATTTAAGCTTCCTGCGCCTAATAGTTTCGGCTGTAGCGTGTCTGTCAGTCAGTCAGTAACGCAAGGATTTTATATATTAAGATTAGTTGGACTAACTATTATTGCGAAAACGCAAACTAATTTCAATATAATAATTTGTTATAAGAAATTCAAGAATATTTCTTATGTATCTGAATGTAGAGAAAATACATCTAAATCTAAATGATTTGCATCCTTCGTAGGAATAATTTTGGTTATCACAAACCAATAAATTCGATTTTACTAGTTTGAAATTTCAGACAAATATGTTTACATATTTTTCATTATATTTCAGACAATATAAAAACAAACATTGCCTTCTAAAACAAATAGCTTTTGTAAATTTGAAACATTTCTAATAATGAATATTCTCGTTTATTTTCTTCGAAGTTCAATGAAGCCTGAAGACTCTGTAATATTATAGTTTAACAGTCATTTAACATGAGTGTCTAAATTAATCAAAAGCATGCTTGACTTTTCTCAAAAATTATGAAATAAATCTACACTGTGCAAGCATCTTTTCAATTATAATTCATAACGGGCCCATGAGTAGGGTTTACAAAATTCAATTACAATGCTTGGTATGTCTCCCCTACATGTATGTTTTATGAAAACATTTTACAATATTATTACACACAGCAATGGGGCACTCTGATAGTAAACGTCTTGTTCTAGGGGCAGGCAGAAATGAAATTTACATTCGTATAACAAACAGGGGCACAATAAAATGCACCTCTTTTGCTTTGAATTTAAATTGTCCTTTTTATTCGGTAATTTGAAGAATGTGAAGCTTTCTGTCGTATGCAGGCTTTTTGGGAATATCTTTTTATGTTCTGGGACTATTTTATTGTTTAGAAAATTGAATTTTTAGGAAATCTTGGTTGTGTTCAGACTGACTCTAGCTAAAATATACTTTAAAAAATTGGTTCAAGTTCTCTTGAATACGTATCGATGCAAGTTGGATACAAATTCAAAACGCTCAAAACACGTTCATAATCACGATGCCACCTTTTCCACTTATCAATAATATAAAGTTTGCTTTGCGAAAAACAGTCAACGTATAAAAAAATAAAAATGCATACATTGTTTAAATGTGGATCAATACTCAGAGAAACACAGTTCATTTGCCACCCATTCCGAAAAGATAACTAAAACAGAAGGCACGGCGTACAACTAACGCGTATAGACGCTTGATGTTCCCTCTTCAATTTGCGAATGGAAAATTGGATTTGATCCTCAACACTATTCGGATGGTCGTTTATCTCAATTCCGTAGGCACAGACAAAGAGAGCCTCTGTCGGAATATGTGCGCCTATCATAAATAAGCCATCGATCTCCTGTACAGGTCAACGGAACGAAGAGCGTTGTAACTTGTGTGTAGTCTGTGTACTGTCTGAGTATTGTTATGGACTACGGCATTTTTAATACGCTGCCTATGACAAATATTTTCTAGCTTTCGCGTTTAGTATCATCATAGTAATATATATGCACTTGGTCTTTTGTTTATTAATTTGACACCTTTTTTTTCAACCGACGTTTAGGCATTATCATACCTTGAACAATAACCTAAACATTGGTATGTTATCGTTAGTGTACAGTAGAGAATTTTCTGTAAGTGGCACAAATGAAAACTTGGAACAGAGATACTGACAAGGTACCAGATTTACCAGTTTATGACAATTATATTATAGACCTGCATAATTAGTTATGCATATAAAATGAATCCATTTCTAGTCAAGATTTATCGATTTCGATTATTTTTTTTTTCGATTCTTGAGGGAAAAGGTTGATCTTGAGATGATAATATTGGGCAATGTCACGTAAAATATTTTCATGAATAACAGCATCATTCTAGCGTTATCCCCGTAGGTATCTCTTATGATATACAAGTTGCGTATTTCATTTTATGTTATTAGTTACAAAATATATATTTTTTATAATCTAAATGCGAATAGAAATATAAATTAAGAGGTTTCAAGTTCTATATTAAGTGATAACCAAAATAAATGTATCTTAACCATACTTATATATATTTAGCTAATCTGTACAACCCGTGAATTATACGTAATACATATTATAATTCACGAGTAAAATTTTCCTATTGAAATTCTATAACTTGAAATGCAGATCGAGAAATGTTCCTATTCAACGTATTTCGTGGGAGGTAGAAATCAAACATGTTATGGTACATAGCTAGTCCTACGTCGTGTGGTGTGATATGTCGAACTGTGTATACAGGTATTCTGCAGTTGGTTAGTTTAACTAGTGTGTGACCCAAATACGCCTTCGGTTAGGCTTGTGTAGTTTGATTAATATTGGCAGAATCAATTGGTAAATATCGAATGAAAATGATAAATTAAGACAAGTTTAGCCAAATCAAATGTTACTGAAATTATTACTAGTGTGCCGATTTTTCATAAAAGTTCAAATGCACATACGAATTAAGACTAATTCGTTTATCTTTAGAGTTAAACCATAATACATATGGGAGACCGGGTATGATTGTCACACGGGTTGGTTGTCACAGAGGTCATAATAGAATATCGAGTGGTCGAATAAGTTCATTAAACGGCATGTCGGAGTTCGCTGACATGAGGTACAAATGGATGTGCTACTCCCTCGCTCCTACCACGCCGTTTGTCTGTTATGACCTCTGTGACAACCAACCAGTGCGACAACCATACCCGGTCTCCCCTACTCGTTAGCTGGTATCTATTAATCTCATATATACATGTCGCATTATCCTCACAGTTGTACACTTGACTTGAGCAATATGCATTGTTTGTTCTGTGTGTCTAATAGACTTAGCATATATGATTTTAGGAGACTGAACATTCCGTAAACCCAAGAAGATATTATTGCGTAGGACTTTCATCATCGCCCTAGCGTTATCCCGGTGCATCGAAGACTTACACGCTTTGGAGCCCGGGGTCGTACTGGTCTAATCAGATATGACAGAATATCAACTTTTCCATAAAGCGACTGCCGTTTGACCTCAGCGACTCAAAGGGATAGCGGTATTCCATGGTTTAGACCAGTATCAGTTTATCTGAGGGTACTGACTCCCCGTAACCGCTGTCAAATCATGACAGCCGGGACCGGCGGTTTAACGTGCTCTCCGACTTTGACGAATTAAATTATTTTAGCCTACAGGTTAGAAATGTTGCTTATCGCGACTTATCAGGTGTAGGGAAACATTGTGAGAACACATACATATCTAAGAATTTTCCAAAATAAGTCTTTTATAAATTCTAGTACCTTTCAAAGTTACTACGACTCATTATGCATCCGTATGCTGAATACGTTACATGGCATGGTAGATAGTTTAGGTAACACCTGGTTTTGAGAATGAATTTCCCCATGTATGCAATATCAACTGCAAAGGATAAGATGCACAAAGGAATTAAGATATACTGGTATACGGTGTCGTTCCCTCTACAAAGCTTTGCGTATAAGCCTGGTAGCGCGTACAAAGTTATCTTCAATTTGAGACAAACCTGGTACCAATTTCTCAAAACTATTGGTTTCTGACATAGTTTGTAGTACAATTTCAATATGGAACTGCGAATATAACACAATTTGTGTAGTTCAAGTGTAACATGTCGGTATGTATATAATAATGTTATAATAATTATGTTTAGTTAATATCTTAATATTAACTGTCTTACTTATAAAAATCTCGTTGTGTTGTACTTAGCCACCTCTAAGGTGAGTAGCTTTCGACCATTAAATCAATACTCTAATTTTCTTTACTTATGAACATTGATTAGCTGTTGCTCAGCTGAGTAGTTGATAAGGACCGATACACATACGAGTGCCAAGGAGCCTAAGAGTAGGAACATTTAAAAAACATTGCGCATTGCACGAACGATGACGTATACGATTTGGTGAGTTATATTGTGATCTCATTAATAGAAAATTTGTTGAAATTCAAGCACTACTTGAATTAAATCATTGAACACCGCCGCGGTCAACAGTGCCCGTAAATACCTAATAAATTTTCTATTGTGTCGGCACTTCTGCAGCATTGCGTTTAAAGTGTTATACGGTAGTTTTACTTTGTTCCCATTTGCAATATGTTCAGGCTTTGAACCTTGGTTTTGCGGCCAAATGTAGGAGCTGTATTTCATTATTTTGTACTGAATGTATTTTAAAGGTAATACAGTACAAGGGACGTTTGTAGAATGCGTGTAATAATTGTAAGCTACAAAAGTTACTTCTCTTCAGGTAAAAATATCATAAAGTTTAAAAAATTAAGGTAATGTAAGGTATATGTGTCATTCTAATGACACAGATAAAAATGCCTTTACCTTAATTTTATTTTAATAATTTTATTTCATTTACGATATTATGATGTTCATTTATAATAGTAGCTGACATAATAAAATTATTAGGAAAGCTATGAGTTTTCCTTAAACTTAACTTGGTGTTTTTGAGAGCAATTTGTTTTTTATGAAGTCCTTGTTAGGGCTAATACAGAATCCGTACCTGATGTAATACGTACCTGACCTACAAGAACAGCTCTCTGAAGAATTTCGGTCTATATATTATGTCATATTTATAAAGAGTTTAATAATTCAAAATAGGTGTCAAGTTTTATAATGTTAAACGAATAATGGTCTTAAGAGCAGTAGTATCCGCTTTAATAATAGAAAATACAATGAACACACCCAAGTTAAAACATTTTAGAGCTGAACTTTGAACATTCGATAAGTCCTAGCTTAGCGCTTATAGATTTTAGCGGACAACTTCTAGCTTTACAATCTCCCTAGAATCACAGGACTAGACTAACAACCTCCCCAGTGAACTAAAGAGAACATACTTAGGCTGCCAAACTTTGTATTTCCGCTTGTATCTACACAAAGAAAACTGTAAATACAAATTTGCTTTAACAGGGCCGTATTGTGAGCCAGTATACATACAATTAACACTTAACTTTTACAACTTGTGCATACCCTTCCTGTTTAAGATCAGCTTGGGTATTAATGCGGATACGATCTCAGTACCCTTTTAGCAAGCAGGGTGTTTTACCCCGTACGTGGTGTATTGACTCCGTTACGAAGAAAAAATAGGATAAAAATATTGTAAACGTGTCGTGTGCTCGCGTGAGGGAAGAGCGTACATACATATTATTATTTTTATCAAACACTTCCTTATGAGAATTTTCTTACAAGGAAAGTGTTCTTTTGTGGGTACATATTTTGTTTCAATAGTAATTTATTTACTCTCACATTCTTTCGTATTCTTACGTGGCCATTTTCGTGACGTCATCGATCATGTTGTTGTTTTAAATGTTTATCGCTGTTACGTGGACTGACTGTCGTTACATACCAAGAATGCGACTCTAAAGAATCTTATGACATGTTTCTTTCTTCTTCTTCTTGTATTAAGACATTGTTACATAGAGACATGTAGAAAGAAAATTCATGTCCAGTCTTATTAAGAGAATGGAGAAGAATCAAGCAGACATCGGTGAACCTAAACTATTATGCCAAACTTTAGTGCCGAGTTGCAATGTAATCTTTCTCATTTGCTTCATATATAAAGAAACATTTTAGAAGCCAAGAAAGTTCTTTGTTTTTTATTTTAATACAGGCTGAGCTATACAGCTGCTCCCATTTGTTTAATAAAATAAATAAATAGAAACGCTGCTACGACTGGCGGCGTAATATTTCTTCTCGGTCGGGTTAGCACACCTGTACATCATTTTGTTTATGTGTCGCACCGTAACGCTGAGATACAAATAACTCCTAGGGCAAATTTTCATTTTGATTTTGTTTGTTTTATTTTAGTAATTACAGTGCCTTGTTTCTTTGTGAAACGTAAAAGAGGAATTTGTTTTGAGTACCAGCAATGCCTATATAAAAGTGCAAGGAAGTAATTCAAAGGTGTGGTTGTAAAATTAAGCAGCATAAATTTGCAGTATTCATTTCCATATAAGGAAATATTTTGATTAGAAACCTTAGAAAAATTGGGCCAGACTTATTTTTTGTTGAGTTTCAAATGGATCTTTCATGCAGTTTGCATAATGAATTCCTATATAGTGAGAGATTTTCACATTTGTACATGATTACTTCATTAGTAACCAGGATAATTAAGCAATACCACCGTTTTGTTACTACAAAAAATCACAGGTATCACCTGACTCCTCATACCTTTAATATTAACCAAGGCAATTACTTGCGACTATTTTCACAATAATCTTACTACAGAACTAAATAGACGACAAAAGGGTATTAATAAAATAAATATCGTTAATCATAAATCGTAATGTGAAATCAGAACATCTCAGCATTTCATTTTATAAAAAAAGGTTTTTGTATGATTTTCTACAATTCTTTGAATCCGAGTTAATAAATTAGTTGGAATCGTATTTTATAAGAGTACAATTATTGTAAAGTTACATTTTAAGTGAAATGTTCGCGAGATAATTGGTACGTCCACCACAGTAGCGTTTTGAGTGATGAGTAGTTTAATGTAGCGTTCCAATGCAAGCTAAGCTACGAAACTGTAATCATTTTTAATGATGCTATGATATTTAGCGGGGTGAGTTAGATATGTGAACAGTGTAACAGATCTTTTTAGCTCATCTTTCTCTTCCTGCCATATAGCTTAGCACCAGAGGAAACGGTCGCGAAGTTGCGTAGGTTGACTTTCACATCGTAACGACATAATATTATTTAGCTGCTTAAGACATAGTTAATGGTTCAATCAATTTACCTCCAGTAGTACACTGGCATAAACCGGGTACCTGTTGCAGGAATTATTTCGCCTAAGAGCTTTCATTATATTGTGAAAATACAAAATCTATTCTCTATCGGAATATGGAAAATCCTACTATAACAATATTAGAAACCAATTGCAAAGGTAATTTTTGAGAAGTATTGTATTTTAAGCTAAATTGACGAAAAGTTGCAGTAAGAATGTATGCCAAGAAATATTAAATACTAGCTGGTACCCGCGGCTTTGCACGCGGAAAAAAGTTACGTTTTAAAAAGTTCTCTGCCAAATCTAATCTTTATACAGCCGGTGATTTTCCAGATTTCAAGATGAATGACTCTTTGCTTTTATATATAATTATACAAAAATTATTGTCATGACAATAGCGCAACCTACCGGGTCAAATTGGAGCCTATGTGTAGCGCTATAAAGTGCTCTACCTTCCAGTTAAAGTCTCATTTGAATCGGTTCAGCCATTGCAGAGATTACCTCGGACCAACAGACAGACAGACAGACAAAAATGATAAAAAGGGTTGTTTTGGGCTTAGAATCGTGTAACTAACTATACGCACTTGAAAAACCATAGTTATTTTGAAATCACAGACAGACACTTCAATTTTATTTATATGTATAGATGAATAGATGAGTTGAATAAGTAAAGACTTGTTATCGCGACAACAGCGCCAACTACCGGGTCAAATTGTAGCTTATATGTAGCGCTATAAAGTCCTCTACCTGGTAGTGAAAGTCTCATTTGAATCGGTTCAGCCGTTCCAGAGATTACCCCGGACAAACAGAAAGACAGACAGACAGACAGCCAGACAAAAATGTTAAAAAGGGTTGTTTTGGACTTAGAATCGTATAACTAACTATATGCACTTGAAAATCCATAGTTATTTTGAAATCACAGACAGACACTTCAATTTTATTTATATGTATAGATGTATAGATAATAAGACTAGTCATTCCATTAACAATTGTTGGGTATACCTATTTAAGTTTATTTCTTTTTGTTTAAAGATAAAACACTTTCAATAGCAAAAGTAAACCAAAATCTAATAGATAAAACATACTTCTTTAATTCTACTCACAAACGCTACAAGTCAATTTTTGGTCGCTCATCGCTTTGGAAAATTATTGACACAGTACTATGCATACCGAATAATTATTACAAACGAATAATTATTCGGTGTGCCGAATAAATCGGTTCTCTCTGGACGTGTTGGAAACGTGTTCCGTACTCGCAACTGTTTCAATTTGCTGTTCGAATAAGTTTGCTGTTGTACAAGCGTTGCAATTTCAGAGAAAATTGTATTAACTAATACATATTATGTGTACTTGTGTTAGTGCTGTGGGTTGCACTTAAAAGTATGTAAACTTTGAGAATCAAGGCAAGGTTTACAGAGTTTTCTTAAACACTTTTTATATGCTCTCATTAGTTTTCACACTTAAAAATATATCGAATTTTCAGCACAATTACTTGAGTCTAACTGAAACTTACTTTTTAGCAATACAAAAATAAAATACTTGTCTCCACCAAGTGTCAAAGAACAGTATAATAATAATAGACAAACGAATACAAGATCAAAATAACACTGTCTCATTTCCAACGCAAAAACATTACCATTGGATTGAAGTCGCTTCAAAAGCAAACAAAATAAATAAGCCCATTAAAATCTTTACAATAAGTCCATCTTATATCGAGACAAGAGACAGAGAGTATATTGCGAGATCACGAGGCAATCAAGATCTCAATTAAGCATCATCCTTAGGGCCCTTAACCACGTAAAAGCCTCTGGCGATGACATGTTTATATTTAATTTCTCAACCGAAATGGAGTCAACATGGCTGTATTTCTGAAATTAATTGTAACCTTCGTTTGTCAGCTCGGCAATAGTATACTGGATACAATGATGTAAAGAAACTAGATGAGTCCACATATTCAATTATACATTTTATATTCAATGACAATTTTCTTCTAATAGCAACACAAGTGTGCAGATTGCATTTAAGCAGTATATTTATGTATTTTAGTTTGGGACATAATATTTAAGTACTTACGATACTTTACACATATTATGTATCATGATAATATCGATCAAAGATTAAATCTTGCATATTTGGTTAAATGATTGGTTTTTGGTTGCACGGTCATATAGTTGCACTTATAAAACATTTAGTAAATATACTCGTTGTCATACTGTACTAGGGACGCAACATCACAGTAAGAGCACTTGAAAATCCAAATCGTGATTATCACTTTCAAAGTAGCTCATACTTAAATTGCGAATTTAAAACCAAATGACAATGAAATCAGTTGCCAACGAAAAACGCGTGTTAGAAAAAGACATGGAATTTCTGAAGTTGCATGCCATAGAATTCATTTCTTAATATGTGTGATCATCCTCCTAGCGTTTATCCCAGTTTCAACCTGGGGTCCGCCCATAGTCTAACCAGATTTGGCTGAATAGGTATCATCTTTTCCACAGAGCGACTGCCCGTCTGACCTCCGCAACCCGAAGGAATAGCAATATTCCATGGTTTAGACTAGTGTCAGTTTATTAAGAAGGTACTGACGCCCTATAACGACTGTCAAAGATCTTCATGACAACCGCGACCGACGGCTTAACGTACTCTCCGAGGCACGGGCCAAGCGTATAATTTACAATTCAATACGCACATAACTCCGAAAAGTCATCAGTGCGCGCCGTGGATTCGAACCTGATACCCTCTGCATGGCAGTCTGTTGGTATCTCCACTAGGCTATCACTGCCTTTCTTAATGTGTATACTCAATATATATTGAAGCGGAGGACGAAATAGCCAGACTCGTAAAACAATTTGCGAAACACACAAAACGGTTTGTCAATCAACTGTTATCGAGTCCAGAACACTACGATAAGATTCGATTATACATGATCTGTAGGTCCCTACTGTTCACAGTTCAGGTATAATTAAATCCATTCCAGTGTCATAGATCTATGTGTTTTCCAATGCGGTCGGCATGGAAATGCCGCGGGCGGTAAATCCGCGCCCGCGCCACGTGGCGTCCACACCACAAAAGTGCTTTTTGATAGACAGCCGTGCCGAGTCCCGGACGTTTAATGCCCTGTGTCGGATACAGTGGAGAATTTTTCATTTAACGACCATAGTAGATTAATTGCTGGCAAATTTTTGTTTCCATTAATTTAAATCGTTGCTTGTGAATTGATTCGAATATTTGTTTAGGCTTGTATTTTATGTTGTTTGATGTGGTTTTCCTTTTATTGTTTGATTTTTACGTACTTAGGAAATATTAATTATCGTTTTATACCCTGCATATGAAAGCTCTGTAACGATAATAATATATATTTAGATTTGGAGGGAAATTATATAAATGATAAATCTCTACACAAAACTTCAAAATCTGTTTTTACATTGTATGTAAGCGACAAAAAAAGTGGCATTCAACGCCCGGATGCTACTCAGTCATGGCCTTTCCTGCACCCAACACGCCTCTTTCCGGTGATCTTGCTTATCCGAATCATTTGCAACAGTTTATCTCACCCATATCCTAACATATGCCCTCATATTTTATACTTTTTGTATACCAGAGCTCCCTTCTTCCAGCTAGTCGCAAGAATTCTGTATTATCTTGTGTCCCTTCCTTTAAGCTTTATGCCTACATTTCCTTCTAACGCTACTTTCCGTCTTCAATTCTCAACTGAACTTTTTATTTCCAGTGGGCTTTTACTTCACCGATAGATATGCAAATCACCGTTTTATGAATGCTAATCAATCTGCTAAACTTAAGTATTTGACATTATTCGAATTCGTAATTTCCCTGTTCGATAACAGGAAAATACCTAGGTTGAAGAGCGATTTCGTCACTCAACATGATAATAGTGAAGCTCAAGTTCTGAAGAAAGGAAATAATCTTACCCTTATAAATTCGTGGTATTTTCGTCGATAACACGGCATGTTTATATTCTTAGTATCTCGCATAAAGATCATGATACTAAAGTTTATTTTATTAGCTGCTTTCGGAAAACGGGAATAAGCCAATGTAAGGACGAAGCGATGAAGCGAAGTGAAAGTTATCGCGTTTATCTGAGTTAACATAAACTGCAATTACCCAGTCACCAAGCGTTCTCAGGAAGGAAACGAACATTTTCTTGGGCCTAAAAACGGGGAAAACGGTTGAAGAGAAAAGGCTAAATAGATATTTTATCACTTTTATAGCCTCTTACTTTGAACTATGTTTGAATTACGCGCACTGACTTTTTTCGTACGTTTTGTACTTACGCGTTTGATGTAATTTGGCGCTTACGCCCGCCGCTGTCGTTCTAATGAGCCGTATCAGAATCAGTGAACACGCTCACAAAATTATCTGTTCGATGTGGAATGGAGACATATTGATTATGTGAATATGGCAAATGGCCTGTCTGTATGCCGTATGTTCGACTGTGCATACGCCTGTAGTGCTAATATATCACTCTGTTCAATATTTGGACTACATAATGTTTGTTTGTCTATTCAATGACAATATTTCGAGTTATTTATATTGTGTTCAACAATAATATTTGTTGTTAAATTGTTGAACTACCAAATACAACAATTTGATGAGCTATTTATTTGTAACAAGCACTTATTTTACTTGCTGTGTTTATTGATTTATGTGGTTTTCCCATACCCTTGTTAGCCGAATTAGAATTCTCGTCTATTAATTCAAAATAAATGGAAAAATAAAATCTAAATCAAATTGCTTTTTTAAGTTTTTCAAAAATATTTTTATTTCTAAGATTTAAAAGCTCCTACTTGGTTAACAGCAAGTACCTTATATTTCTGCATACCGATTTCAATAAAAGTTGTTTAAATTAATCATTTAATTTTATAACATACAGTTATTTTACATGCCATTACATGTAAACGTAACGGACTTCGGACTTGGAGATAAAAGCATTAGATAGTAAGCTGGACAAAGCAAAATTGCTGCAGAACATCCGTCCTAACAGCCGCGAACAAATCGTGACACTACCGTGGTCAGCCACTGCAGTGCCTTGGTGAGAATCAGACGCACCATGGGATGGAGGAAATTCTGTGAAATACAGTGGATCCAAAACATGCTCAGCAAAAGGGTAGTGCGCCTGCACGGCGACACCCGGACAGCCTTGATAACTAAAGGTTGCCCGCAGGGAGGTGTTCCCTCCCCGCTATTGTGGAACTTAGTCATCAATGAACTCATGTACAAACTCAACGCGAGATACTTCTACACAATAGGATATGCAGATGATCTGACCATTCTCACCTCAGGTAAGGTAACTAGTACAGTGTACGATCTTACCCAACAAGCTCTACGCATAATAGAGTGGTGGTGTAATGAGTACAAATTATCTGTAAACCCGACCAAGACCGAACTAGTTATGTTCACACACAAATGCGCGCTGGGCACCTACCGACTGCCTACGTTATTTAATACAGAGCTTAAGCTGGAGGTCCGAGGTCAAGTACCTGGATGTTACTCTCGACAGCAAATTGCCATGGAAAATAAGCTCAATAAAGCCAGCATCGTCTTCTGGCAGTGCAAGAAGATGATAGGCAAACGCTGGAGCTTATCCCCCAAAATTGTCTTATGGCTCTATAAGACAATTATACGTCCGTTGATAAGCTACGGCGCAGTAGTGTGGTGGCCTCGGACCAACCTAACAATGACCGCCAACAAGCTTCAAAAATTTCAAAGACTTGCAGGTCTAGCGGCCACGGGCTGCATGAAAACTACACCTACAGCGGCACTTGAGGTGTTGCTGGACCTGCCTCCATTGCACCTGTTCATATAACAGGAAGCCACGATGTCGGCGGTTCGGCTAAGAGCTCTGAAGCTCTGGAAAGACAGCAATACACCGCACACTAGCAACTTAAATACACCCTTCAAAGAAGTTCCTCTAACACAAGCCATTGGCGACCGAATACCAAAACAATTTGTGTTCGACAAGAAATACAAAATCCACCTGTATGAGGATCTACACGGAGGAACGGTTAACCACAACGAGCTCACGATCTTCACAGATGGGTCTAAGACGGATACAGGTACGGGTTCAGGAGTATTCTCCGAGGACTTAAACATCAACATCGCAGCACCGCTGGGAGCCTATAACACGGTCTACCAGGCCAAATATTTAGGCATAATCCTAGCTGCCACAGCAATCATGGCACGTGAGGTAAGGGAACGATCCACTAGGATCCTCTCAGATAGTATAGCTGTCATTTCAGCCCTCAAAAGCCATACTATCACCTCGGCACTCACACTTGAATGCCACCAGAAACTAACAGAGGTAGGTAAACTAAACAAATTAACACTCCAATGGATCAAGGGCCACAGTGGCTCATGAGGGAATGACGTAGCCGACGTACTTGCCAGAAGAGAAGCCACCTGATAGGTGGTGGGACCCGAGCCCATTATTCCCTTCCCTTTTGGTTTTTCGCAATCTGGTAAGAAATAGAACCAGGACCCAGCACAACCAGTCCTGGATTGGGACTGAAACATGTAGGCAGGCCAAGGAGGCTCTTCCCGCAGTAGACGGTAAGATAGCCAAACAAATCCTCCGGCTGACCAAACAACAACTGCGGATAGTCACGGCCGCCTACACAGAACACGGATTCTATTATAAACACCTATTGACTATTGGTATCACCGACAGCCCGCTGTGCAGAGCCTGCATGGCAGCAGACGAGACCTGCTCCTGGACTGCCCTCAGGTCGCACAGCACAGGCAGCAGCACCCGACCAGATACAGCACCCTGAGGGAAGCAGTGGGCCACATCAAGAGTCTGCTGGCCTTCCTCGAAGAGCTGGGGTGGCTCGAGTGACAAGACCATTTCCACCCGCACGCAAAATACACGCCAGACGTGGAGTTGCGGAAACAGTCCGTGCAACCAAGCACCAAGTACCAAGTGCCTTGGTGAGCGAGGTATGCAGCGCCGTATCTTTCATACTGCCGCGGCTGTTGCTGTAGAGATGACTACTTGACAATTTGATTGGTAAATGAGAACGCCCTGGTGCCACCAGCTCATTCTTCGAAAGGGCACTAGTGCTCACTTTCGTAGTATATCCAAGTATACATATTGATGTAGACCTAACTGAGAATTTCACCAACTATCATTAATTGTCACTAGTTCTCACGTTAAATTTTTGATTTTTTTCATATAAGTAGGGAAAAATATTTACATTATAATTTTAGTATGTACCTATGTAACTTAGATAATATTTTAATAACTACTTAACATTAGTCTATGACGCAGTTATAAAGCTTCACTCTTGCTTTTATATAGTTGTAAACAAAAGTAACCGTGATTAAAACAATTAAAGTACCTGTAAATAATTTCAATTAAGAACACAATAATTTATTTTGTTTTGGTTCAATAAAAAGCCCAATCTCTAACATGCATGACTCAACAAGATTTGTTTCAAATTTCTTCCGGCTCGGTTTGACCCGGTTTTGATTTGATTTAATAAAAAGAATTATATTTTCATACACAACATATTATAATGTAATGAAATGTGAACCTTGGTCGCATGCGGGCCAACCATTTGTAATGTTTGACCGAATGCCGTAATTGGTAATAGAGGGTAGCCTGGATTAATTATTATGACTGGCAAGTCACGCACATGTTATAATTTTTTACTATAATCCCCAAATATTTTCTTAATACATTCCTAAACAGGTTTTGTTACACTTATGCATGCCGTCTCTATGAAAACAATTGCTGAAGGGTTGAATTGGTGTGACTATACTTTTCCAATTTATCTAATTATTTTTACG
This sequence comes from Euclidia mi, assembly GCA_944739405.2. Lineage (NCBI taxonomy): Eukaryota > Metazoa > Arthropoda > Insecta > Lepidoptera > Erebidae > Euclidia > Euclidia mi. The sequence continues at coordinate 34,072,916 of OX123184.2, forward strand.
AATGAAGTCGGCATACCGACTACCATTGGAAAATCCAAAAATTGGATACTTTCATTTACAAAACTGTATTATCAAATAGAAAATATCCAAAAAAAAGTGTAAATGAAAAAGTGTAACCATAATTCCCTTTTGAACGAAGTGAACAGTGCCATTCGTTCAATTAATGGTAACCACAGTTTTTATAACGGTATGCACGGATAGAATGACAAATGAATCTAGCCGCGTATCCGGGTTTTATAGAGCGATTTGAGGTTTTACAAACGTCGATATATATAGACACGTTGAAATATTTTATTGTTCTTGTCGTTTAAGCGTTGGTTAGTCAAAAACTATTGTAGATTATTCCTTTGTGAGTGGGTTAAAATACGGTACATTATACGAGCTTAGTACCGTCGATCTAAATAACAATCATACAACAGAGATCGGCCAACATACACGAATGCGGTGATCCATGTAGGAGAAGCGACTGAATGACATCAGTAGAAGACATCCTAACATTTCTATATACATACAAATCTACTATCCAATAGTTATTCCTTAATTTTTCGCCCAAAACAATTCAGCATCCCTCTAGCTGTTACATCTTACATAAAGTTTTCTTCCGTCCGCATCCTCCGCTACTGTAATTGCCATTTGGAGCCCATGAATAAAACATCTGCTTACTTAGATTCACCGTATTTGATTGTGGTTAACATATTTCTTGTTTAATGGAGACGAAGAGTTGTAAATAAATTGTTGCCCAGAGTATTCCGAAGCACTTGGTACTGTGAAAGATTAAAGAGGCGAGCGACTTATCACTTCGTCGCTGTATGTAGATTTTGCGATTTATTAGACTGTATTTCTTTTTATCTGTATTAAGGGCCTTGCGATTTTATTAGCCATCTAGCTGCAAGTTTTTTTTTAATAGGCAGTGTTGTTATAGTTTGGTCATGAAAAAAACTGACAAAAGAAATAAAAAGCCTCTGGTAAAAAATATTGACACTTTGCTACAATTCTAATATTGTTAGGTACTCTAGTGGTTTGTGTCGTGTCTTGCGATAACTGCACTGCGATTGATTTTGTGTCGTTTTTAAAAAACGCTATTGTTTCGCTGATATTACCTGTTGATATATTCCTTGTAATGAATCAAGAGCCCTTAATCAATACTTTTTATTAAAACGCCCAATAAATCAGAAAGAAAAACGAATATCGGAAAGTGATTGTGTAAAATTGCAAATAGCCAATACGGAATTAGTCTCAAAATTATTTATCTGTCGCAAAGTAATAAATCATTCTCGCAGCTCTCAACTGCGAAATTTCAAAGGTAAAAATAGAGGAAGCTCTGTGACAAATTTCTGCTCCATAATTTGAATTCGCTTCGATGTTGAGGCAGCTGTCGTTTTCGACACGGCGCGGATGCGCGACGCGCGACTTTTGTTTTAAAAATATAACGTCTACGTGTATTTTTGTACGTTGGGTGTCGCTAATTTAATACGCGAAATATTATATTTTAATTCTAAATTATTTTGTGGTTATGTTGAGTGTTCGATTTTTGAATGTAATTGTGCGGAAATCATCAGCCTCTTGCAGCCTACCCATTGCTGAACCTATGCCTCCTTCATAGTTAAACAACAAGACCCTCTCTCTCTCATTTCCGTCAGTAATGAATTACCATGAAACCTTTTTACATATGTACTAAACTATCAACATATTCTGATAAACGTATTAATATTTTCAAAGAAAAATTACAGCATTTAGGGTTATATTTCTAGCTTAACTGAACACGCAACCTTGAAATCTAAACCCAAGCCGGAAGGAAAGCGTTTGCCCTCACTTTTATTTTTAAATAGGAAACTTTTAAACACTCGTCCCTCCATAAAAACAAATAAAAACCTATTAATTAAACAACACTACACCATTCACTTTGTGCCTTAAGGCCTTAACTATAAATTCGTATCCAGAAACAACTTTGATTCTTTATCATTTTTATTTAGCGCTAATATAATATTTATAAAATCCCGAGTCTCCACAGACTTCAAGACACAGTACTTTGTATTACTGTATTCTATCCTCTGTCTTGGCGCGTTACTTCGAGAATACAAATAAGCGTGAAAATACTTACATAAAGAAAGTTTTATTTACTTTTTACAACTTTGGCGAATAGACATGAGTGCCCGCATAAAATATATTACGTGGTATATTTCAATACCGGTGATGTTAGACAGGGATAGAGCTAGTCATTTATGACATGCCAATATAACAAACTTCAATGTCTATCACGTTTTTAGAGTTGCGTAGGCACTCATTGTGCAATTGACATTTAAATACAATAAAATTACGCTTAATAAATTACACAATAGTACTAGAATAAATGATTTATAAATTGCTTATTGTGAAAGATATTAATTACAGCTGTTCGAAGGAGTGTAAGTAGAGCTGATATATTATCTTCTATGTCGCTCGGTATTCTCAATCCTGATTTAATCAGAGACATTTTGACGTTCTGCAGCTAATTTTCTACTATCATAGAGTACTAATACACTAATTGAAGATAGTTTTCATATTTACATTTCACTGACAATGTGAAGATAAAAGATAATTATTGTTTTATTACTCTATCCAGTAAGAAACTGTAAAATCTAATCAGTTTCTTCTTTGTTGCCTGTAAGCTTTGATTATAATGTGCCTGCATAGCAGTCTGTTGGTCTCTCCACTCGTCTATCGCTGCTTATACAAATAGTGTACAAACCTTCAAATGTGAAATTAATCTGAGCGGTAATGTCTATCCAGCGCTAGTTAAACTGGGTCTATTTTATAATATGATTTATCCAACTTTTCTCGGCCATTATGACACAATTTCTCGTAAAATAAGTCAGAACACGAAAACGATAAGAATAAAATATATTATATCTAGGTTTGTATGCGTCATTAAGCTTGGATGACGTCCAGTCCAGTACTTATTATTCCATTTTCTTCTTCACTTATATTTCAGCGGAGCGACTCTGGTTGTCCAACCGTATAATCTATTCATAATGGCTTCAGGGATTGCGAAAAAATAGGAGATGAAATTAATTAGTATGGAGGACGAGAAACATAGTTGCGAAGATTTGAGCCTTGATTTGAAAAGTTACGGGTTTATTCTGTTGGTGTCAGACTGAGGAGTAGAAAAATAAATAGATTCAACTATTGTCATAACTATAAAATGTTACTCTACAATTTTGTTACTGGATTGTGTAGCCAGTTTAAATTGGCCATGATCATGGAGAAAACTGGCATTATTAGCACTTCGCACATTGCATAATTTATACAAATCGAGAAAGTCTATATCATATTAGGTAAATCTTTTCGTACAGACTAACAGATACTTCAAAAATTGGTTCAATAATAGAAAATATCGGTTTGGTACTACACAAACAAAGAGAAAGCTTTGGTACACTAAATCAAAGTGATTGCACAAGAGCCACTAAGCCGATAAAGAATCAAGGCTAGTTTCCTATGAACAGCGATGATCGATCACGCTTCAAAGTTAAGTGATGATGTCGTGGTAGTATATCAGATAAAAGAGTAATGTCTGCATACCAAGACACAAATTTAGTGTTTCTACTAGGCAAATTTTTATTTACTTTTGTGTATATGTGAACTAAATCCTCAATAATGAATGGAACAGTGAAAAAGTAATAAAGAATACGACGCCCAATTCATTTTTTAAATTCTCATTATTATTTATTGAATACAACTTTGTCTACCTCTACAATCATAAAAATGGAATCCTTCTTTTTCTTTGAATGTGTGGCCTGCTTCATTGTTTTAAAGATTTCCGGCCATCTAAAGGACTCCGAAATAGCTGTACGATTCTTGGCTTCCACAAGAAAGATGACCGACAACTTTGCGTGGTCTGCGAAACATGATAGTGCACTGATTTCTTGAATGCCGATAGCCGCTGAATGCTGAATCAAGCGGCTAGCCATTAAAATAGTTACGTTTGTCATGCTTGTGTAGAAATTATTTTTTATTTATTTATAGACTCACGCCTGTAATCCCTCAAGGGGTAGCTAGAGGTGTTATATTACACCCACATTTCGCCATGAAGTTTTAGGTCCCACATAATAGGCTCGTCCGCCTATTGTCGTTACCGGGCACGAGACTCCGTGCTGCTACTGAGGATTCGGAAAAACCCAGTAACACTTTTTCCCGACCCGGGAATCGAACCCGGGACCTCAGATCAGCAGTCACATACGCTCAGTCGTGTTATTCCTAATAGAAATTATGCCACTATATTTGGTAAAAATCAAAGAAGTGGTTTGTTATACGTCATCTTACTTCCTTATATTATTCAGCAAATAATATATGAAAATTTCGTTTCATATTATAGTATTTGTAGCAGAAGAAAGTTCTCAACCACATACACAACAAGTAAAATTAAATGAGTTGTGTTTCAATTTCAATTGCGAACAATATAGACCTGCCAATACAGAACAATAGAGATCTGCTTTTAATTAAAATAATCGTGTCAAATTAGAGCTGAAAAGGTGTATATGTTAGAACAACAAATTTACAATGTATATACAAAACAAAACATAAAATATTAAAAATAAAATACTTTTGAATATTAATCATATACACTCTAAACTTGATTAACTCTTCACGCTACGCCACTATTGGATTAGTTTGAAACTTAGCCATAGAGGAGTTATCTTGACTGAAAGGCCACGTCACAAACTTTACCGAATGAAGATCGATGTGGCGTTGTGATTGTCTGGAACAAACTCTTCAACTCTTTGATAAAAAAATTGTCTAGCATGACTTAGTTGATAATCAGAATAATTAACGTTGTAACGTAACTTTTAGTTTTTAAAAGTAATAATTTTGAAGGAGGACTAGCACGTCTGGAAGTTCTCCAAAATTTTCTTTAGAGATTTTGTCCAATGCAAGCAATACAGAGAGACACACGCGCACAACGAGTTTGTTTCAGCATGCCTTGACTTGCATAGGTGAGGAATTTACTTCATGTTCGGATGCCACGAAAAGCGCCCGGGTTCAGTCTCAGGACAAAAACCGTCAAACTATGTAGTAGGCCTTAGGGGGGCCTGAAATTGCCGACACCAGAAATGGTCACACACTCACAACCAAAAAAAAAGGAAAGTTGAAGGTATCGCTCGTCGATACTACTCAGTTTACTATCAGTTAACTGCATAAGGAGATGTATTTCATAACCAAGTGTGCCCTTCCATGTTATGTGTGTCGCATATAAATAATGCAATTCGAGACGCGTTATAAATAAGTCATTTGTCCCAGTACCGGTCGGAAGGGTGAACGTATGTATATACTCATGTGTAAATCGTAATATTTCCAGCGCAGTAAGAGTTACCAAACTTCGGTCTATTTTTGTCAAATATCTTAGTTGTACCACTGTACTCACCATGCGTCCTTTGATTATAAACTTTACCCTACATTGGATTTCTCTGACGATGAGTAAGATATAAAAAGGACACAGACTGCCGCCATAATAAGAATCAGGTTTTCAGCAGATGAGAAACGAGCAGACTAAATGTAGAGGGCTTATTTGTAGTGTTTTTAGTTTAAGCGGCAGGCTGGCTGTTACAACGCAACAACGCAACACTGCAATGAGCAAGTATCATAGGATCGATCCCGACCCTAGACAACAGATTGTATGATCCACAAATAAATATTTATTAAAATGTTTCGAGCCCAAGTCGTTCATGGATTAATTGAATGTTTTTTAAAGTTTTCTACGATACAAGATTTATTCATGGCGACTTCAAGATATAAACGCCTTAAAAGTATAAACAGTTCATAAAATACGAAAACTTACTAACTAGCACTAAGTTTATCAATAATATACAGTATATTCGAATTTCACTAAACACTTACTAGGTGTTATCAAAACTTCTAACCTAATCAAATTAATACAAGCTTGATAGCGTGTCGCGACGTCCCAGCGGTGGCCATTGACAAATGGACGAAATGCCCACTTGACAAACAACCACATACCGTGTTGTTAATAAAATTAACTGCCGTGATTAATTGTGTATACGACTTAATGGAGGACTTTAATCTTGTATCGTTTGCGTTTTTAGTTTGAGGAAGTTGTTGGTACCTGAATATATGAAGCCTGTATTTTTCCTTTTAAATTATTTTGTCTTTGTTAATCTTTATATCTATATAAAATTTTAGTGTCAACCTGTGATTTCAGAACAACTATGTGTCTTCAAGTGGATATGGTTAATAACACGATACCATGTCATGAAGGTAGGGTTACTTATAGGTTGTACTTTGTCCCGGTAGGTGACGAGATACTGAAAAAAAGCGAAAGTAATCGTGTAAATAGTATGAAGACGTTATTCGTAAGTAGCGAGGAATTTCAAAAGGACAGTATTTTTACTTTTTTATGAACACGACTACTGATTCAGTCTTCACACATCTTATTGTATGATGTGTCAAATTCTTGTTCTCGTTTGCAAGACGCCTATGAAAATGGCTTGACTCGATACTGTAATCAAATACTTGGCAATAAAATACTTGTTTCTGAAATATCAAGTAATTAACTGTAATCAAATCACACGTCAAAGCTACAAGTCATGCCATTCACGAAGATATATAATTTTGAATAATATATGACACATGATTATGATGAATATGAATAAACAATATGACACATGCCTACAAATAATAAAAACACAGTTCCTTAGTTACATCCCAAAATTATTATGTTAGAAATTTTATTATTTGGAAACATCACTAAATTTCTAAAAACAATAAAGCTATAGAATATTCCAATCAGCGTAGCTAACCTAAGCTTCTTCGTCGAGATAACGAGACACAAGACTTTCAAAGAAAGAAAACCTTGATTACTGTCTCTGTATGCTAAAATATTGTCGCACAATCAAACTGAATACTAAACGAAAAGGAAAACATATTCATGTTCAGTCGTAATTCTAGAAAGTTGAGGCCCTATGAAATAATCAAACGATCATGTACGCCTTGAACTCTGAACATTGGGTCATCAATAATGTATGAATTTCACGACAAAGTATGAAGACAAACAGTGACGCTTGTAGGTTCATTTGCACGTGCCAATAGAATTGCACGTTGCGCACACATTGAACTTCTGGAGAGAGTGTTTTAGGAATTAACGGGCTTACAACTTACAACGGTGTTCCGAATTGATCTTGTGATTTACATGCTGGGTACTTATTTCGATCCTTTAAGCTCGTACGTTTTGGATTTGTGTTTGCCTATTAATGACCACTTTATTACGTTTTTATAAGGGAAAATTTTACGTCATATATATATATACTGTAACAATAATATCAACTACGCCCGTGCGCGCGCCTAGTGGACTCCCGCGCCGTCGCCGCAGCTGCTCACGGACCTTGCCGAGCGTCCCCGACAACGACCGAAGGTTGCCTACCGCGATTATATAAACCGGTCGCCCGGCGACGTCCACGAGTCTGTCTCGGGCTCGGGTTGCTTCTACATCGGAACGACCTCTGCTCAGATACGCTATTAGGGACTTATATCGGCCGGTGCTACGTATCGTACACTGTTCGTCGAAAGTTTTGCTGTATACTTTCTACAATAAAATAGTTTCTGAGTTCCTGGGACTTTTTTTACTGCCTCGACTGCTACATTCTGGCGCCCAACGTGGGGCCTGCAATCTGCGATCGCTTCCGAGTCGAGCTACACGGACCATGGCTGTTAGTTTGTCAGAGGAACAATTTCGGCTGTTGGAACAGAAGCCCCTCGACAGGGATCTTTTGCGTCATCCAACATTAAATATGACGGAACGAGAGATTAAGAGATGGTTGAGGCGTATCTTGCGGCAGCTGAAGTGTTCAAATCAGTAGAAAACATCTCAGAAGAAAACGCAATCAGAAGTATACCACTCACACTCACAGATGATGCTGCCATCTGGTGGCACGGAGTCAAGGGAGAGATCTCAACTTGGAAGGAGATTGAACGGCGCCTCTGGCATGCTTTTGCCCCAAAAAGACCAGCCTACCTCATTTATGAAGACATCTCCGGGATGAAGCAACTGCAAGATGAGCTGACGGAAACATTTATTGCCAAAAAGAGGGTACTCTTTGCGCACCTGCCCTAACCTGGTCACACTGAATCTCAGTAGTTGGACATGATTTACTCCAAGCTTCATCTCCGAATTCGTGAGCGTGTACCTAGGGAGTCTGTGTCATCATATGAGGAACTTCTGACAGCCGCAAGAGGACTCGAACGCATGCTCAGAGAAGTGCCTAAGACTAACGTCGATCGTGCAGGTGGAAAAGCAGCATCAAGACCTCGCTGTCATTTCTGTAGACATTTCGGGCACACGATTGAGATGTGCAGGAAAAAGGCGAAGGCTGACGCAGATAGCACTGCAGAGCAAAAACCGGATGTGTCCAGACCCAGGATAGAAAGTGCTGTAGCGGAAACACAAGCTTCATCTCCATCCCAGCCAACGTTCAGTTGTTATGGCTGTGGCAGGCCTGGAACAGTACGAAACAAATGCCCAAATTGTTTGGCTATCAAAAGGGAGAAGATGAGCTTCTGTGCACTAGACATAAAGGCGCATTCCCGCCGTCGACCCATCGTAAGCATTGGTATCGAAGACATTACCGGAACAGCTTATGTCGACTCCTGTGCTAAGTCGAGTGTGGCCTCGTACACGTTATTTAGATGTTTGTAACGCATGGGCTATAGTTTCCAAGTCAGGCAAGCTACTGTCACCTTAGCCGATGGTATCGGGAAACGCCAGAAAATATTATCAGTCGACGTGAATGTCAAGCTACGTGACCGTTTAGTGCCGACGACGTTCGTTGTATTGCCAGAGTCTCGCGATAATCGTACATTGCTCGGCGTTGCCTTTATACAGGATTGCGGAATGGTGCTTAACATTCCCTAGATGACTTGGCATTTCATAGATCAACCTGATCTGATCTATGATCTAAGAGAGGAAGAGGACCCTGAGGATACAAAGTGGCCCATCAATGATATGTCGCCAACACCAGAGTGCCTAAAACGTGGACGGGCCTGTTAAAGAAATATTGGAGGAAATGCGTATGCAGACTGTGATATCTCCCATGGCTATCACCCCAATCACTGAAGCTACCCCACCGTGCCTGCAGGAACCGTCACTGCCTGAGGATATTCAAAGAGCAAGCAGACAAGCAGAATCAGCTACGCCTACCAGTACTAGCGACGGGAAAGCTGCAATCCCTGCCCTGCCGGAAGCGAGCGCCAGTCAAACATACCGGTTGATTCCCATCGACCTATCCTCACCAGCCAAGCGAGCGCGCCCACTTTTCGATGGTTATTCACCCAGGTTCATAGATTCATCTACCAGGACGCTCGCAACAATATACTGGATGCTGAAGTAGATCTGTCGCCACACTCCAGATCATTATTTCGGAGTGATAGTAGCTGTGACGACATTCACCTAAACGCTATTTAAATCACTGATGTCAAATCGTCGATGTTGGATGATCAACAGAATATTCAGTTGAAAGGTGTATTGGTTAGGAATGCGGATGCGTTCGAACCCAACATTGAGCCGACAACTTTGACCGAACACTGCATCGATACCGGCAAACATCAACAATCGCTGTGCCACCATATCGCTTGTCGCCATCGCGACGTGCTGTACTTGAACAGGAAATAGAGAAGATGCTAAAGGAAGGCATAATAGAGCCTTGTTCTTCGCCGTGGGCTGCACCAGTAGTAATGATACCTAAGAAAGATGGTGGAGTTAGAGTATGCATAGATTATCGCCAGCTTAACTCGATTACTGTACCCGATGTGTATCCTATACCAAGAATCGATGATCTTTTGCACGCAGCCAAACCTACTCCTTACATGTCAGCTTTAGATTTGCGTGCTGGATATTGGCAGGTGAAGGTCAAGGAGGAGGACCAAGATAAGACAGCCTTCATCACACCCTTTTGAATATACAGATTCAAACGGATGCCGTTTGGGTTGCGTAACGCGCCATCTACATTCCAACGTATGATTGATAGAGTCTGAATCAGCCTAAGTGATGTCAAGATGCTAGCTTACCTTGATGACCTAATAATCTTCTCTGCTACATTTGAAAACCACCTAAATGATCTGGACCAAGTTCTAAGTAAGCTAAAAGAAAGCAAGTTACGTGTCAATCTTAAAAAATGCCGTTGTTGTTGCTCAACGATTAAATATTTGGGACACTTGATAACACCAGCAGGATTGCAAGTGGATTCAGAGAAGATCGCCGCTTTTACGCGAATCCCGACTCCAAAAAACATAAAACAACTAATGTCTTTCTTACAAACCTGTTCTTGGTATAGACGCTTCATACCCAACTTCTCGAAGGTGTCAGAACCACTTACGCGCCTTACAAAGAAAGGGATTCTTTGGCTTTGGAGTAAGGAACAGGAGCAGGCCTTTTTAGACTTGAAGAACTGCTTAACTACAGCACCCGTGCTTCACCAGGCCGATGAAACGCAACCTTACATCATAAAGACGGATGCCAGCAGCTTTGCTTTGGGAGCAGTTTTGGTCCAGGGGGAGAAAGACGATGAACATCCCGTGGAATACGCCAGCAGACTTCTAACTTCAGCTGAAAGAAACTATCATCATCATATCAGCCAAACGACGTCCACTGCTGGACATAGGCCTCCCCCAAGGCTCCCCACACAGACCGGTCTTGAGCCGCCCGCATCCAACCGCCTCCCGCGATCTTGACGAGGTCGTCGGTCCACCTTGCGGGGGGCCTACCTCTGCTGCTTCGTCCGGTACGTGGCCGCCACTCCAGAACCTTTCTGCCCCAACGGCCATCGGTTCTTCGAGCTATGTGCCCTGCCCACTGCCACTTCAGCTTGGCTATCCGGAGAGCTATGTCGGCGACTTTGGTTCTACTGCGGATCTCCTCATTTCTGATTCTATCTCGCAGGGAAACTCCAAGCATAGCTCTCTCCATCGCCCTCTGAGTGACCTTTAGCCTTCTGATAAGGCCCATAGTGAGCGACCACGTCTCTGATCCGTAAGTCATCACTGGCAACACACACTGGTCAAAGACTTTCGTCTTGAGACACTGCGGGATATCGGACGAGAAGATATGTCGTAGCTTCCCGAACGCTGCCCTACCGAGTTGGATTCGACGATTGACCTCCTTCTCGAAGTTGGACCTACCTAATTGGACTACTTGTCCCAGGTAGGTATACTTGTCGACAACTTCAAAGTCAAAAGTCAAAAATCAAAATCATTTAATCATCTAGGTCACAAAGTGACGCTTATGAACGTCAAATTTTAAAATAAATTACTTAATGCTTCTACATTTACATTTACTGCCCCTTCGCAAAGCAATAGGTAGAACCACGAGAAAGAACGGGCAATAAAACTCGTGGCCACTCTTTTTAATCGCCAGTGTTATGTTACATATTTTATTTTTGTAAGGAGCTGCAACTGTTTCACATTGTAATTAATTACTTGTAAATAGTAATTAGGAACTTACATAATACTTAAATAATTAATGCAGATTAAGTGCTGTAGTAGCCTTCCAGTGTGAATCTTGTGTAACAGGAGCATCCACTTACATCTTATAATGTAGGCAACTCGCGATCATGTTCAGAACTATGATGGAAATGTATGTTACAGAAGTGGCGGTAGGTATATGAATACACAAAATTTACAAAGATGTTAGTGTATAGCCCATGATCACGAGTTATCTTCATCTAACACAGTAGCATTTTTTAAAATTAAAAGGAACAACAATGCAAATGTAAATGTAGTAAGTTGAATGACCTAATAATACATGGATAGTTATTTAAAAGAACTAGAGATATTTTATAAAAAAAAAAAAAACTAAAAGGCGAGGTATCTATATAAATTCTGAATAAGTACAAAGATCAAGAGTTGGCTAGTGTAAGTGACCATCTATCCTTATCACTGAAATAATCATTAATGGTATAATAACCTTTCCTAATAAGGCAGTCTTTTATTTTACTTTTAAAGGTACTAAATGGTAATTCTAAAATACTAATTGGTATTTTATTATATATACGAATACCTAGCCCTACAAAAGAATTATTAACTTTATGTAAACGATGAAAAGGGGCATATAACTTATGCCTGTTTCGAGTATTTATGTTATGTATGTCACTTTTTGTAGTAAATAAACCTATATTTTGTCTAATATACAATATATTAGCAAATAAAAATTGCGAGGCTACTGTAAGAATCCCTATAGTCTTAAAGCGTTCCCTAAGAGTATCTTTTGCACCTAACATGTATATTGCTCGTACCGCTCGTTTCTGTAGAACGAAAATATTCTGAATATCCGCAGCTTTGCCCCATAACAAAATGCCGTAGGACATGACACTATGAAAATAGCTAAAATACACTATACGAGCCGTGTCGACATCAGTAAGTTGTCTAACTTTTCTAACAGCATATGCAGCAGAGCTGAGCTTTCCTGAAAGACATGCTATATGTGCACCCCATTGTAGCTTACTATCTAATGTAATGCCTAGAAACACTGTCGAGTCAACTGTGTCAAGTTCTTCCCTATCTAGCATTATATTAGGTCCCAGTTGTCTAACGTTAGGTAAAGCAAATTTAACGCATTTAGTTTTTTTTTAATTAAGTACCAGATTGTTTGCTGTAAACCATTGTGTAACCTGTATAAGTGCGTTATTTACATCATCAAATTGATTCCTATTCCTGTCTACTTTAAAAATAAGTGATGTATCATCTGCAAAAAGTACAACATCACAGATGTTTTTTAAATAAAAAGGTAAGTCATTAATATATACAAGGAATAGAAAAGGACCTAAAATTGAACCTTGTGGAACGCCTAACTGTATAGGTAATTTAGAGGATGTAGTCCCATTTACATCGACGCACTGAAATCTCTGCCGCAGGTACGACTCGACAACACAAAGTGCGGTTTCCTCTACGCCGTAGTGGCGGAGCTTACGCAATAGTGTGTCGTGATGAACGCAATCAAATGCTTTTGAGAGGTCACAGAATACTCCGAGAGCATTTTTAGATGACTCCCAAGCATTATAAACGTGTTTTATGAGAGCAACACCCGCATCAGTAGTGGATCTACCTTTAGTAAATCCGTATTGATCTTTGTGAAGCAGACTATTTAAATTAAAGTGTCTTAATAGCTGCTTTAATAAAATCTTTTCAAATATTTTACTAAATGCCGACAAGATAGAGATGGGCCTAAAGTTATTTATGTCATTTTTACTGCCAGATTTAAATAAAGGTATGATTTTACTTAATTTCATCAAATCCGGAAATACGCCTAGGTCAAAACATTGGTTAAAAATTATAGAGAGGTAAGGCGCAACAGTCTCAGCTATAGTACCTAAAATTTTTATTGAAATGCCCCAAAAGTCGCCTGTATTTTTGATATTAATTGAATTATATGCGATCAATATATCTCGTGGGGTAACGTGCTCGAATCTAAACACGCTCTTGCATTCAGGTACACTGCTAAGCAAAAAATTTCCAGCGTCTAAAGACGATGATTGTAAAGAGCTAGTAGTTGTTATAGGTATGTTCGCAAAGAAATTATTGAAGATATGCGCTACTTGAGATGTGTCTATGATTAATAAATTGTTATCTTGGATTTCAAATTGTTTTTCCCGCTGTCGTGCTCTACCAGTCTCATTATTTATAATTCTCCATGTTTCTTTAATTATATTTGTCGATTGCTTAATTTTACCACTAATAAATTTTGATTTTGCCAAAATACAAACTTGTTTAAAATTTTTTGAGTACTTTTTTACATAATTTAGAAAAGTTGTGTCAAATCTATGTTCTTTCATACCATATAATTCAAACAATTTGGCTCTACTTCTGTATATACCTATAGTGGCCCACTGGTTAAAAGATCCGGTAGTACCCTTTAGTGTAACAGTTTTAGTCCTGAAAATATTTTGAAACTCATTATTTACTAGTCCAAAAAGTGAATTATAAGTTGTGTTTGGATTTTCCGAGTTCAATATTGAGGGATTTAGTTTAGCGACTTCGAGCGTAGAGTTCCCAACCTGAATAGGAGCAGGTACAACATGGACGTTCGACATGATTTTCGTCTTGTCCTTGTTCATCTTAAGACCTACTTGTTGAGAGACTCTACAGAGGCCATCGAGCATTGTGCCTAGGTCTTCCATGGTCTCAGCCATGACTACGATATTGTCTGCGAATCGAAGGTGAGTGATGTACTCGCGGTTGATGTTGATGCCGAGCCCATTCCAGTCCAGAAGCTTAAAAACATCCTCCAGCGCAGTGGTAAACAGTTTCGGGGATATGACATCCCCCTGTCTCACCCCTCGCTGGAGTTGAATAGGTTTCGAACTCTGGTCCTGGAGGCGGACTGACATAGTGGCGTTTTCATACAAACACTTCAGCACTTCGATATATCGGTAGTCAATCCGGCACCGTTGGAGAGACTGTAGCACCGCCCAGGTTTCGATCGAATCGAAGGCTTTCTCATAGTCCACAAACGCCAAGCATAGGGGCTGGTTATACTCCTCGGACTTCTGTATAGCCTGCCGCAGCGTATGTATGTGGTCTATGGTACTATAGCCTTTACGGAAACCGGCTTGTTCGGGAGGCTGGAAGTCGTCTAGCTTGCTCTGAAGACGATTCGTGATGACCCTCGAAAATAGCTTGTAGACGTGGCTCAGAAGTGTGATGGGTCTGTAGTTCTTTAAGAGGGTTTTATCCCTCTTCTTAAAGAAAAGCACCACCACACCTCTGTGCCACGCCTGTGGCGTTTTACCCTCGAGAATGACGGAATTAAATAGCTTCCGAAGGGCTTCTCTAGCGGGTGCACCGCCAGCCTTCAGAAGCTCGCTCGTAATTCCGTCATCACCCGGCGCCTTGTTGTTTTTGAGCTGTTTAAGAGCCACACCAATCTCGTGCATGCTGACGTTTGGGATATCTTCGGTATAGTGTCGGGTCAATCCAGCTCTAGGGTCTGACGCTGGAGTGCTTGCGGCTTGTTGCGTTTATAGAAACTATACAACCACTGAAAGGGAAGCGTTGGCCGTAGTTTGGGCACTAAACAAGTTTAGAGGTTACATCGAAGGCTTACCCGTAACTGTAATCACTGATCATCAGGCTCTTAAATGGCTTATGAGTTTGAAGACTCCTACAGGACGTCTTGCCCGATGGGCTCTCCAGTTACAGGGTCATGATCTTACCATTAAGTACTGACCTGGTAAAACAAATGCATTCGCGGACACACTGTCACGACCTCTATGTGTGACATGTGATGAAACGCAGGAAGGAAACGATTACACCATTTGCAGTACTGTGATTGATATGCCGACCCGCAGCGCTAGTGAAACGCGAGCAGAACAGCTAAAAGATGAAGGCTTAGCCAAAATTGTACAAGCCCTTGAAAATATTGAACGCAACGAAGATGCCATATATTGGAGTAACAAGGGTTACGTAATGAGCTATGGGCTATTATATCGGTATAACCCAGCGGGTGATAACGAAGAAGCACAACTAGTTGTATCCCAACACGAATGGGGTAATGTACTCGCTGCATATCATGATAACCCACTTGCTGGACACTATGGCGTAGACAAAACATACCAGCGAATCACAAGAAGGTACTATTGGAAGGGAATGAGACGATATATCGAAGCATACATACGAAATTGCCTTCCATGTCAGCGGTACAAACCGACGAATCTTAAGCCAGCTGGCCTACTGCAGACAACTGCCACCAATCAGCGTTTTGAGATAGTGGCGTTCGATTTATTTGGACCTTTGTGTGTTGTTTTTGAAGTATGTGTTCTTATATTAAATTAGTTGGACTAACTATTATTGTGAAAACGCAAACTTATTTCAATATAATAATTTGTGTTAAGAAATTCAAGAATATTTCTTATGTATCTGAATTTAGAGTAAATACATGTAAATCTAAATGATTTGCATCCTTCGTAGGGATAATTTTGATTATCGCAAACCAATAAATTCGATTTTACAAGTTTGAAATTTCAGACAAATATGTTTATATATTTTCATTATATTTCAGATAGTATAAAAACAAACATTGCCTTCTAAAGCAAATAGCTTTTGTAATTTTGAAACATTTCTAATAATGAATTCTCGTGTATCTTTTTCGAAATTCAATGAGGCCTAAAGACACTGTAATATTACAGTTTCACAGTCATTTAACATCAGTTTCTAAATTAATCAAAAGTATACTTGACTTTTCTCAAAAATGATGAAATAAATCTACACTGTGCAAGCATCTTTTCAATTACAATTCATAACGGGCCCATGAGTAGGGTTTACAAAATTCAATTACAATGCTTGGTATGTCTCCCCTACATGTATGTTTTATGAAAACATTTTACAATATTATTATTCATAGCAATGGGGCACTCTGATAGTAAACGTCTTGTTCTAGGGGCAGGTAGAAATGAAATTTACATTCGTATAACAAACAGGGGAACAATAAAATGCACCTCTTTTGCTTTGAATTTAAATTGTCCTTTTTATTCGGTAATTTGAAGAATGTGAAGCTTTCTGTCGTATGCAGACTTTTTGGGAATATCTTTTTATGTTCTGGGACTATTGTATTGTTCAGAAAATTGAATTTTTAAGAAATCTTGGTTGCGTTCAGACTGACTCTATCTAAAATATTAATCAAAAAGTTGTTGGTTCAAGTACTTTTGGATACGTATGTATGTATGTATGTATGCAAGTAGAATACAAATTAAAAACGCTCAAAACACGTTCATAATCATGATGCCACCCTTTTCCATTTATAAATAATATAAAGTTTGCTTTACGAAAAACAGTCAACGTATAAAAAAATAAAAATGCATACATTGTTTAAATGTGGATCAATACTTAGAGAAACACAGTTCATTCACCACCCATTCCGAAAAGATAACTAAAACAGAAGGCACGGCGTACAACTAACGCGTATAGACGCTTGATGTTCCCTCTTCAATTTGCGAATGGAAAATTGGATTTGATCCTCAACACTATTCGGATGGTCGTTTATCTCAATTCCGTAGGCACAGACAAAGAGAGCCTCTGTCGGAATATGTGCGCCTATCATAAATAAGCCATCGATCTCCTGTACAGGTCAACGGAACGAATAGCGTTGTGTGTTGTCTGTGTACTGTCTGTGTATTGTGATGGACTACGGCATTTTTAATACGCTGCCTATGACAAATATTTTCTAGGTTTCGCGTTTCGTATCATCATAGTATTATATATGCAATTGGTCTCGATTTGATACCTTTTATTTCAACCGACGTTTAGGCATTATCATACCTTGAACAATAACCTAAACATTGGTATGTTATCGTTAGTGTACAGTAGAGAATTTTCTGTAAGTGGCACAAATCAAAACTTGGAACAGAGAGTTTATGACAATTATATTATAGACCTGCATAATTAGTTATGCATATAAAATGAATCCATTTCTAGTCAAGATGAATCGATTTCTTAAACAAAAATCGTCAAACGCAAAATATGCTTCTTGAGGGAAAGGTTGATCTTGAGATGATAATATTGGGCAATGTCGCGTAAAATATTTTCATGAATAACAGCATCATTCTGAGCGTTATCTCCGTAGGTATTTCTTATGACATACAAGTTTCGTATTTTATTTTATGTTATTAGTTATTTATTATTATTATATTTAATATCTTAACCTAATGTACCTAAATATACATAAGTATGTATGTATATATAGGTAATAATTATACGTAATACATATTATAATTCACGAGTAAAATGTTCCTATTGAAATTCTATAACTTGAAATGCAGATCGAGAAATGTTCCTTTTCAACGTATTTCATGGAGAAATTAAACATGTTATGGTACATAGCTAGTCCTATGTCATGTGGTGTCATATGTCGAGCTGTGTATACAGGTATTCTGTTGGTTAGTTTAACTAGTGTGTGACCCAAATACGCCTTCGGTTAGGCTTGTGTAGTTTGGTTAATATTGGCAGAATCAATTGGTAAATATCGAATGAAAATGATAAATTAAGACAAGTTTAGCCAAACCAAATGTTACTGAAATTATTACTAGTATGCCGATTTTTCATGAAAGCTCAAGGGCACATACGAATTAAGACTAAACTGATTACAGTCTTTTATAAAACTATTTAAGGATGACACAAAATTTTACCGTCAATACTTCTGAGTGGATTTTCTCGATAACTGACTGGCAAGCAAGAAAAACTAAACCTCAATGTTATATGATGTAAAGTGGTAATTGCTAATATTTTATCGAAATTTCGAAGAAGGAATCTAACGGCCATTTTCAATATTCGAACTAAAGATAGATCTGTAGATTTTAGATTCGTGTTTGACATATTTTGTAAGGAGCTTATGTCAAAAACTGTCAAAAACGAATCTAAAATCTACAACTACGATCTATCTATATATAGCATTGACTTTTTAGACATGTTCATCTTTAAAAATTCACATTATCAATCTCTTTAATTCAGTTTTCCTATGAGTTAAACCATAATACATACTCCTTAGCTAGTATCTATTAATCTTATATATACATGTCGCATTATCCTCACAGTTTTACACTTGACTTGAGCATTAAGCATTGTTTGTTCTGTGTGTCTAATAGGCTTAGCATATATGATTTTAGGAGACTGAACATTCCGTAAACCCAAGAAGATTTTATTGCGTAGGACTCTCATCATCGCCCTAGCGTTATCCCGGTGCATCGAAGACTTACACGCCTTGGAGCTCGGAAACCCGCGTACTGGTCTAATCAGATATGACAGAATATCAATTTTCCACAAAGCGACTGCCGTCTGACCTCTGCAACCCAAAGGGATAGCGGTATTCCATGGTTTAGACCAGTATCAGTTTATCTGAGGGTACTGACTCCTCGTAACCACTGTCAAATCATGACAGCCGGTTTAACGTGCTCTCCGACTTTGACGAATTTAATTATTTTAGCCTACAGGTTAGAAATGTTGCTTACCGCGAGTTATCAGATGTAGGGAAACATTGTGAGAACACATACATATCTAAGAATTTTCCAAAATAAGTCTTTTATAAATTCTAGTACCTTTCAAAGTTACTACGACTCATTATGCATCCGTATGCTGAATACGTTATATGGCATGGTAGATAGTTTAGGTAACACCTGGTTTTGAGAATGAATTTCCCCATGTACCTATTCAATATCAACCGCAAAGAATTAAGATATACTGGTATACGGTGTCGTTCCCTCTACAAAGCTTTGCGTATAAGCCTGGTAGCGCGTACAAAGTTATCTTCAATTTGAGACAAACCTGGTACCAATTTCTCAAAACTATTGGTTTCTGACATAGTTTGTAGTACAATTTCAATATGGAACTGCGAATATAACACAATTTGTGTAGTTCAAGCGTAACATGTCGGTATGTATATAATAATGTTATAATAATTATGTTTAGTTAATATCTAAATATTAACTGTCCTACTTATAAAAATCTCGTTGTGTTGTGAGTAGCTCTCGAGCATTTAATCAATACTCTATTTTTTTTTACTTATGAACATTGATTAGCTGTTGCTCAGCTGAGTGGTTGATAAGGACCGATACACATACGAGTGCCACGGAGCCTAAGAGTAGGAACATTTCAAAAAATTTGCGCATTGCACGAACGATGACGTATACGATTTGGTGAGTTATATTGTGATCTCATTAATAGAAAATTTGTTGAAATTCAAGCACTACTTGAATTAAACCATTGAACACCGCCGCGGTCAACAGTGTCCGTAAATACCAAATAAATTTTCTATTGTGTCGGCACTTCTGCAGCATTGCGTTTAAAGTGTTATACGGTAGTTTTACTTTGTTCCCATTTGCAATATGTTCAGGCTTTGAAACTTGGTTTCGCGGCCAAATGTAGGAGCTGTATTTCATTATTTTGTACTGAATGTATTTTAAAGGTTTTACAAGGGACGTTTGTAGAATGCGTATAATAATTGTAAGCTACATTAGTTACTTCTCTTCAGATTAAAAGATCATAAAAGTTTTATGATGTATCATCTTAATATTGAGGGGGTAGACCCTCTCAATATTAAGATGATACATAATAAAACTTTAGTTTAAACCATTAAGGTAAGGTATCTTGTGTCATTCTAATGACACAGATAAAAATGCTTTTACCTTAATTTTATTTTAATAATTTCATTTACGATATTATTATGTTCATTTATAATAGTAGCTGACATAATAAAATTAATAGGAAAGGTATGAGTTTTCCTTAAACTTAACTTAGTGTTTTTAATATTTTTTTATGAAGTCCTTGTTAGGGCTAATACAGAATCCGTACCTGATGTAATACGTACCTGACCTACAAGAACAGCTCTCTGAAGAATTTCGGTCTATATATTATGTCATATTATAAAGAGTTTAATAATTCAAAACAGTTGTCAAGTTTTCAAATAATGATCTTAAGAGTAGTAGTATCTGCTTTAATAATAGAAAATACAATGAACACACCCAAGTTAAAACATTTTAGAGCTGAAATTTGAACATTCGATACGTCCTAGCTTAGCGCTTATAGATTTTAGCGGACAACTTCTAGCTTTACAATCTCCCTAGAATCACACTCCCCAGTGAACTAGAGAGAACATACTTAGGCTACCAAACTTTGTATTTCCGCTTATATCTACACAAAGAAAACTGTAAATACAATTTTGCTTTAACAGGGCCGTATTGTGATCCAGTCTACATACAATTAACACTTAACTTTTACAACTTGTGCATACCCTTCCTGTTTAAGATCAGCTTGGGTATCAATGCGGATACGATCTCAGTACCCTTTTAGCAAGCAGGGTGTTTTACCCCGTACGTGGTGTATTGACTCCGTTACGAAGAAAAAAATAGGATAAAAATATTGTAAACGTGTCGTGTGCTCGCGTGAGGGAAGAGTGTACATACATATTATTATTTTTATCAAACACTTCCTTATGAGAATTTTCTTACAAGGAAAGTGTTCTTTTGTGGGTACATATTTTGTTTCAATAGTAATTTATTTACTCTTACATTCTTTCGTATTCTTACGTGGCCATTTTCGTGACGTCATCGATCATGTTGTTGTTTTAAATGTTTATCGCTGTTACGTGGCCTGACTACCGTTACATACCAAGAATGCGACTCTAAAGAATCTTATGACATGTTTCTTTCATCTTCTTCTTGTATAAAGACATTGTTATATAGAGACATGTAGAAAGAAAATTTATGTCCAGTCTTATTAAGAGAATGGAGAAGACTCAAGCAGACATCGCTGAACCTAAACTATTATGCCAAATTTTAATGTCCAGTTGCAATGTAATCTTTCTCATTTGCTTCATATATAAAGGAAAACAAATTTGAGAAGTCAAGAAAGTTCTTTGTTTTGTATTTTAATACAGGCTCAGCTATACAGCTGCTCCCATTTGTTTAATAAAATAAATAAATAGAAACGCTGCTACGACTGGCGGCGTAATATTTCTTCTCGGTCGGGTTAGCACACCTGTACATCATTTTGTTTATGTGTCGCACCGTAACGCTGAGATACAAATAACTCCTAGGGCAAATTTTCATTTTGAATTTGTTTGTTTTATTTTAGTAATTACAGTGCCTTGTTTCTTTGTGAAACGTAAAAGTGGAATTTGTTTTGAGTACCAGCAATGCCTATATGAAAGTTCAAGCAAGTAATTCAAAGGTGTGGTTGTAAAATTAAGCAGCATAAGCTTGCAGTATTCATTTCCATATAAGGAAATATTTTGATTAGAAACCTTAGAAAAAATTGGGCCAGACTTATTTTTTGTTGAGTTTCAAAAGGATCTTTCATGCAGTTTACATAATGAATTCCTATATAGTGAGAGATTTTCACATTTGTACATGATTACTTAATTAGTAACCAGGATAATTAAGTAATACCACCGTTTTGTTACTACAAAAAATCACAGGTATCACCTGACTCCTCATACCTTTAATATTAACCAAGGCAATTACTTGCGACTTTTTTCACAATAATCTTACTACAGAACTAAATAGACGACAAAAGGGTATTAATAAAATAAATATCGTTAATAATAAATCGTAATGTGAAATCAGAACATCTCAGCATTTCATTTTATAAAAAAGGTTTTTGTATGAATTTCTACAATTCTTTGAATCCGAGTTAATAAATTAATAATGGGGGAATCGTATTTTATAAGAGTACAATTATTGTAAAGTTACATTTTAAGTGAAATGTTCGCGAGATAATTGGTACGTCCACCACAGTAGCGTTTTGAGTGATGAGTAGTTTAATGTAGCGTTCCAATGCAAGCTAAGCTACGAAACTGTAATCATTTTTAATGATGTTATGATATTTAGCGGGGTGAGTAAGATATGTGAACAGTGTAACAGATCTTTTTAGCTCATCTTTCTCTTCCTGCCATATAGCTTAGCACCAGAGGAAACGGTCGTGAAGTTGCGTAGCTTGACTCTCACATCGTAACGACATAATATTATTTAGCTGCTTAAGACATAGTTAATGGTTCAATCAATTTACCTCCACTAATACACTGGTATCAACGAGGTACCTGTTGCAGGAATTATTTCGCCTAAGAGCACATCATTATATTGTGAAAATACAAAATCTGTTCTCTATCTGAATATGGAAAATCCTACTATAACAATATTAGAAACCAATTGCAAAGGTAATTTTTGAGTAGTATTGTATTTTAAGCTAAATTGACGAAAAGTTGCAGTCAGAATGTATGGCAAGAAATATTAAGTATAATAAGACTAGTCATTCCATTAACAATTGTTGGGTATACCTATTTAAGTTTATTTATTTTTTGTTTAAAAATAAAACACTTTCAAAAGCAAAAGTAAACCAAAGTCAAATAGATAAAACATACTTCTTTAATTCTACTTACAAACGCCACTAGTCATTTTTTGGTCGCTCATCGCTTTGGAAAATTATTGACACAGTACTATGCATACCGAATAATTATTACAAACGAATAATTATTCGGTGTGCCGAATAAATCGGTACTCTTAGGACGTGTTGGAAACGTGTTCCGCACTCGCAACTGTTTCAATTTGCTGTAAGAATAAGTTTGCTGTTGTACAAGTACAAGTTGCAATTACAGAGAAAATTGTATTAACTAATACATATTATGTGTACTTGTGTTAGTGCTGTGGGTTGCACTTAAGAGTAGGTAAACTTTGAGTATCAAGGCAAGGTTTACAGAGTTTTCTTAAACACTTTTAGGGTTCCGTATCTCGAAAGGAAAAAACGGAACCCTTATAGGATCACTTTGTTGTCCGTCCGTCTGTCAAGACCCTTTTTCTCAGGAATGCGTGGTGGTATCAAACTGAAATTTATACTAAATACTCAAATCTACGGTTCCATAGAGCTGTAAAAAATTCAAACTTCTAATCCAACGCAATCAAAAGATACAGCCGATTATGCTGCAAATTGCAGCATATTTTCAAACTCGCATTGGAATCAAAACCTATAGGGTACTTCCCGTGAATTCAGAATCTTGAAATTTGGTACGAAGCAACGTCTTATATCACATGTAAAGGAAAAATTGCGAAAACCGTAATTTTTTTGTTACAGCATATAAAAAAATATGTTTAATAAATTTAAAGTTACTACCCCTTTCTCTTGAACGCGTGGAAGTATTAAATTGAAATTCATATCAAATACTCAACTACATAACACCGTTAGGCTGCAACAAAATCAAGCTTCTATGTCAACGCAATCAAAAGAAAGAGCAATATAAGCATATTTTTAAACTCGCGACTACTCGCAAGTGAATCAAAACCTACAGGGTACTTCCCGTGAACTCAGAATCTTGAAATTTGGTACGAAGCAACGTCTTATATCACATATAAAGGAAAAATTGCGAAAACCCTCAATTTTTAGTTACAGCATATAAAAAAATATTTTTAATAAATTTAAAGTGACTACCCCATTCTCTTGAACGCGTAGAGGTATTAAATTGAAATTCATATCAAATACTCAGGCATATAACACCGTTAGGCTGTAACAAAATCAAACTTCTATGTCTACGCAATCAAAAGAAAGAGCAATATAATCATATTTTCAAACTCGCGATTACTCGCAAGGGAATCTAAACCTACAGGGTACTTCCCTTGAACTCAAAATCTTGAAATTTGGTACGAAGCAATGTCTTATATCACATATAAAGGAAAAATTGCGAAAACTTTAAATTTTTTGTTACATCATATGATAAAAATATTTTTAATAAGTTTAAAGTTACTACCCCTTTCTCTTGAACGCGTAGAGGTATTAAAATTAAATTCATATCAAATACTCAGGTATATAACACCGTTAGGCTGTAACAAAATCAAACTTCTATGTCTACGCAATCAAAAGAAAGAGCAATTTAATCATGTTTTCAAACTCGCGACTACTCGCAAGGGAATCAAAACCTACAGGGTAATACCCGTGAACTAAAAATCTTGAAATTTGGTACGAAGCAATGTCTTATCGCACGGATAAAGGATGCGGAAGGCTGAGGACCGTGTACTGTGGTGCGTATTGGGAGAGGCCTATGTCCAGCAGTGGACTGCGATAGGCTGATTGAGATTGAGATTTCAAATAATTACATAGTCTTCAAACCTTTTTGCTAATTATTCTGTTTGACGACCAGCCAGCTCACTATGACATACGCGCTCTTTTATAACCGTAGTGAGGACATGGTGTGGACAGTTTAACATACTATCACAATATAATTATGGCTATAGTTGCATTAATTGTCAACGAAAATACTATTTAACATAGTATAATACCTATGCCTCCCGATGGAAGTTGTTTATTTCATGCAATAGCGTTCTCTATTTATAATACCACTAATTTTGAACAAACCCAAATACTAAGGACCACAATACTTGTTTATATTTATAATAACTGGGACGAGTTTCATTTATATACAAGCGATGCCCGGAGAGGTCCTTTCTCTTCACGACATGAGTACAAAGCTACGATGCTCCAATCCTCTAGCTATGGCGGTACTGCTGAGGTAAAGGCAGCAGGATGTTTGTATCCAGCGAGGTTCGAAGTGTATGAACGTAATACGGGTATTCTGAGGGGTGTATTTTGGCAGAGAAGGATATGCAATAAAGCGTTTACTTCTTTCAGGCAATTTATCATCAGGTCATTATGATTTTTGTTAGCCAATTGTGTGCGAAGGATTTCTTAATAATACATACAATCATATTAAGGTAAGCTTGGTAAAAAAAACTCTAGATTCAAAGGTTGGCCGTCCTAAACGCAATAAAAGTGGTTGTCCTAAAAAATCTAAAATGTACTGCTCAGAACAAGAACGGCCAGCTGTAGCGTTGCATAAATATAACAATATACGGCAGTAACCTCTATAGGTAAAATTCATGTTCTCGTCTGATTGTCGTGGGAGACTTCAATATTGATTTTAGAATGAATCCCCAAAATGGAATTTCTACATATTTTTCATCTATAAACATGTTTTCGTTAATAAACACTAGCACAACACGAAGTAGTACAACTAAAGATAATCTTTTTATCGAACTTCAATATTCAATGTGGTACTATTCCTACCTTTTTCAGTCACCAGGTCCACTAGGGTTTACAGGTCTGGTTCAAATTTGATACTTAATTCCATACTTTAAAATTTTCATTTCCATTTTTATGTTTTTTTTTTAATTTACATAACGTATCACATTTTTACATACATCACGCCTTTTTATCCCCGAAGGGGTATGCAGAGGTGTATTACACACCCACACTTCGCCAGTTATGTTTCGGTCCCAATGTAATAGGGGGCGAGCATAGGTATTGCCATATACCGGGCACATTACTTAGCGAGCGATAATTAACGTTTTAAACACCCAGACATGTAACTCCGAAAAGTCAGTGATGTGTGCCCGGGGTACCTGGTGATCGAACCCGAGATGGTCGTCTCGGCAGTCCGTTACGTACACCACTGGGCTATCGCCGCTTACTTATTTTTGTTATTTTTTTTTAAGAATATTAATTATTGTTTTATTTTGTGTGCCTAATAGTCACCTAGTATTAGTTTTATTTTCATCGCGAATAAATACTATAATTATTAAAAATACTTTATTAATATTTTTGTTACAGATTTCTAATAGCCACTAAAAACTTTTTGAATCAATAACTTTGATAAAAAATCTCACCATCATTCATCAGCAGACTTTTGCAAGGCTGCTGCAAGGCTAGTATAGGTATTTAAGTTATATTATAAAATATGCGATATAAATTATGTTAATATAAAATAAAGGATGATAGTAGATATAAATATATAGATAGTAGATATAAAGGTGCTTAGGGTTCCCACCAAGAACTTAGGGTCCCAAGCCAACCTCACCTGCAAGTGGTGCACCTGCCGATCAACGGACGAGGCTCTGGCAAACAAAATATCCCGATAAGTGGCTAAAGGCTCGCCACCTATTACGTGGAATCAAAACACTGGCGAAAAGTGGACGTTTAATATGCCTCTGCCTACCCCTTCGGGGAAACAGGCGTGAGACTATGTATATATGTATGTAAAATAAAGGATGTTTGATTACAAACGACAAAGAGGCCTTTTTATATAATTTATGCTCCTCCAGCTTCCCATACTGTAATGTCATGGTTTTCATTTTGCAATAAAAATACCATAACTATGACTGGTGAACTTTTACTTATATACTTTCAGGTTTGTACGGAACCCTCGGTGCGCGAGTCCGACTCGCACTTGACCGATTTTTTATATGCTCTCATTAGTTTTCACACTTAAAAATATATTGAATTTTCAGCACAATTACTTGAGTCAAACTGAAACATACTTTTTAGCAATACAAAAATAAAATACTTGTCTCCACCAAGTGTCAAAGAATAGTATAATAATGATAGACAAACGAATACAAGATCAAAATAACAGTCTCATTTCAAACGCAAAAACATTACCATTGGATTAAAGTCGCTTCAAAAGCAAACAAATAAATAAGCCCATTAAAATCTTTACAATAAGTCCATCTTATATCGAGACAAGAGACAGAGAGTACATTGCGAGATCACGAGGCAATCAAGATCTCAATTAAGCATCATCCTTAGGGCCCTTAACCACGTAAAAGCCTCTGGCGATGACATGTTTATATTTAATTTCTCAACCGAAATGGAGTCAACATGGCTGTATTTCTGAAATTAATTGTAACCTCCGTTTGTCAGCTCGGCAATAGTATACTGGATACAAAGATGTAAAGAAACTAGATGAGTCCACATATTCAATTATACATTTATATTCCATGACAATTTTCTTCTAACAGCAACACAAGTGTGCAGATTGCATTTAAGCAGTATATTTATGTATTTTAGTTTGGGACATAATATTTAAGTACTTACAATACTTTACACATATTATGTATCATGATAATATCGATCAGAGATTAAATCTTGCATATTTGGTTAAATAATTGGTTTTTGGTTGCACGGCCATATAGTTGCACTTATAAAACATTCAGTAAATATACCCGTTGTCATACTGTACTAGGGACGCAACATCACAGTAAGAGCACTTGAAAATCCAAATCGTCATTATCACTTTCAAAGTAGCTCATACTTAAATTGCGAATTTAAAACCAAATGACAATGAAATCAGTTGCCAACGAAAAACGCGTGTTAGAAAAAGACATGGAATTTCTGAAGTTGCATGCCATAGGATTCATTTCTTAATATGTGTCATCATCCTCCTAGCGTTTATCCCATTTTCAAAGATCTTCATGACAACCACGACCGACGGCTTAACGTACTCTCCGAGGCACGGGGCAAGCGTATAATTTACAATTCAATACGCACATAACTCCGAAAAGTCATCAGTGCGCGCCGTGGATTCGAACCTGATACCCTCTGTATGGCAGTCTGTTGGTATCTCCACTAGGCTATCACTGCCTCTCTTAATATGTGTATACTCAACATATATTCAAGCGGAGGACGAAATAGCCAGACTCGTAAAACAATTTGCAGAACGCACAAAACGGTTTGTCAATCAACTGTTATCGAGTCCAGAACACTCCGATAAGATTCGATTATACATTATCTGTAGGTCCCTACTGTTCAGGTATAATTAAATCCATTCCAGTGCCATAGATCTATGTGTTTTCCAATGCGGTCGGCATGGAAATGCCGCGGGCGGTAAATCCGCGCCCGCGCCACGTGGCGTCCACACCACAAAAGTGCTTTTTGATAGACAGCCGTGCCGAGTCCCGGACGTTTAATGCCCTGTGTCGGATACAGTGGAGAATTTTTCATTTAACGACCATAGTAGATTAATTGCTGGCAAATTTTTGTTTCCATTAATTTAAATCGTTGCTTGTGAATTGATTCGAATATTTGTTTAGGCTTGTATTTTATATTGTTTGATGTGGTTTTCCTTTTATTGTTTGATTTTTACGTACTTAGGAAATATTAATTATCGTTTTATACCCTGCATATGAAACCTCTGTTACGATAATAATATTTAGATTTGGTGGGAAATTATATAAATGATAAATCTCTACACAAAACTGCAAAATCTGTTTTTACATTGTATGTAAGCGACGAAAAAGTGGTATTCAACCCCCGGATGCTACTCAGTCATGGCCTTTCCTGCGCCCAACACGCCTCTTTCCGGTGATCTTGCTTATCTGAATCATTTGCAACAGTTTATCTCACCCATGTCCTAACATATGCCCTCATATTTTATACTTTTTGTATACCAGAGCACCCTTCTTCCAGCTAGTTGCAAGATTTCTGTATTATCTTGTGTCCCTTCCTTTGAGCTTTATGCCTACATTTCCTTCTAACGCTACTTTCCGTCTTCAATTCTCAACTGAACTTTTTATTTCCAGTGGGCTTTTACTTCACCGATAGATATGCAAATCACCGTTTTATGAATGCTAATCAATCTGCTAAACTTAAGTATTTGACATTATTCGAATTCGTAATTTCCCTGTTCGATAACAGGGAAATAGGTTGAAGAGCGATTTCGTCACTCAACATGATAATAGTGAAGCTCAAGTTCTGAAGAAAGGAAATAATCTTACCCCTATAAATTCGTGGTATTTTCGTCGATAACACGGCATGTTTATATTCTTAGTATCTCACATAAAGATCATGATACTAAAGTTTATTTTATTAGCTGCTTTCGGAAAACGGGAATAAGCCAATGTAAGGACGAAGCGATGAAGCGAAGAGAAAGTTATCACGTTTATCTGAGTTAACATAAACTGCAATTACCCAGTCACCAAGCGTTCTCAGGAAGGAAACGAACATTTTCTCGGGCCTAAGAACGGGGAAAATGCTTGTAGAGAAAAAGCTAAATAGATATTTTATCACTTTTATAGCCTCTTACTTTGAACTCTGTTTGAATTACGCGCACTGACTTTTTTCGTACGTTTTGTACTTACGCGTTTGATGTAATTTGGCGCTTACGCCCGCCGCTGTCGTTCTAATGGGCCGTATCAGAATCAGTGAACACGCTCACAAAATTATCTGTTCGATGTGGAATGGAGACATATTGATTATGTGAATGTGGCAAATGGCCTGTCTGTATGCCGTATGTGCGACTGTGCATACGCCTGTAGTGCTAATATATCACTCTGTTCAATATTCGGACTACATAATGTTTGTTTGTCTATTCAATGACAATATTTCGAGTTATTTATATTGTGTTCAACAATAATATTTGTTGTTAAATTGTTGAACTACCAAATACATCAATTTGATGAGCTATTTATTTGTTACAAGCACTTATTTAACTTGCTGTGTTTATTGATTTATGTGGTTTTCCCATACCCTTGTTAGCCGAATTAGAATTCTCGTCTATTAATTCAAAATAAATGCAAAAATAAAATCTAAATCAAATTGTTTTTTTAAGTTTTCCCCAAAATATTTCTAAGATTTAAAAGCTCCTAATTGGTTAACAGCAAGTACCTTATATTTCTGAATACCGATTTCAATAAAAGTTGTTTATGTTAATCATTTAATTTTATAACATACAGTTATTTTACATGCCATTACGTGTAAACGTAACGGACTTCGGACTTGGAGATAAAAGCATTGGATAGTAAGCTGGACGAAGCAAAATTGCTGCAGAAACATCTGTCCTAACAGCCAATAACGAATCGTGACACTACTGTGGTCAGCCACTGCAGTGCCTTGGTGAGAACCAGACGCACCATGGGATGGTGGCAATTCTGTGGGAGCATGGAATCTTGCCAACAAGCAAACCGGGTAAGGAAATTACTGGCTAAGCAACCAACGGTTGAACCAGGTACTCTCCGTAAACCGGATAATACATACACCACATCGCAGGAGACAAGACGCGTCCTGCTCGAAACAAACTTCCCAGGCTGCGTCCTCACCCCGGTAATAAAGTGGCACGATACACCAACAGTGGCGACCGAACACGAGTGGAGACACGCAAACACCGTGGTCACAGAAGAAAAACTCCGATGGGCCATCAATAGTTTCCATCCCTTCAAAGCAGCCGGACTGGACGGGATCTTCCCAAAGTTATTACTAGCAATCATGAGGGCTAGCCTGGCCCTCAGATATGTACCGAAGAGATGGAGGGAAATCAAACTAATTTTCATACCAAAACCAGGCAAAACAGACTATACAAATGCAAAGTCCTTCAGACCAATAAGCCTGACCTCCTTCATGCTTAAAGCCTTGGAAAGGTTCTGCGAGAGGGAACTAAGAAGTGGCGCACTTAAGCACCTACCCCTACATGCCAACAAACATGCATACAACTCAGGGAAATCGACGAAATCCGCCTTACATCAGGTCATGAACCAGATAGAAGCGACATAGACAAACTCAACGCGAGATATTTTTACACAATAGGATATGCAGATGATCTGACCATTCTCACCTCAGGTAAGTTAACTAGTACAGTGTACGACCTTACCCAACAGGCTCTACGCATAGTAGAGTGGTGGTGTAATGAGTACGAATTATCAGTAAACCCGACCAAGACCGAACTAGTTATGTCCACACACAAACGCGCGCTGGGCACCTACCGACGGCCCACGTTATTTAATACAGATTTTAAGCTGTCTACCGAAGTCAAGTACCTGGATGTTACTCTCGACAGCAAATTGCCATGAAAAATAAGCTCAATAAAGCCAGCATCGTCTGGCAATGCAAGAAGATGATAGGCAAACGCTGGGGCTTATCCCCCTAAATTGTCTTATGGCTCTATAGACAGTAATACGTCCGATGATAAGCTACGACACAGTAGTGTGGTGCACACTGGACACGGATTCTATAATAAACACCTATTTACTATTGATATCACCGACAGCCCGCTGTGCAGAGCCTGTATAGCAGCAGACGAAACGGCAGCCCACCTGCACCTCGACTGCCCTCAGGTCGCACAGTACAGGCAGCAGCACCCGACCAGGGAAGCAGTGGGCCACATCAAGAGTCTGTTGGCCTTCCTCGAAGAGCTGGGGTGGCTCGAGTGACAAGACCATTCCCACCCGCACGCAAAATACACGCCAGACGTGGAGTTGTGGAAACAGCCCGTGCAACCAAGCACCAAGTACCATGTGCCTTGGTGAGCGAGGTATGCAACGCCGTATCTTTCATACTGCCGCGGCTGATGCTGTAGAGATGACTACTTGACAATTCGATTGGTAAATGAGAACGCCCTGGTGCCACCAGCTCATCCTTCGAAAGGGCACTAGTGCTCAATTCCGTGGTATAGCCAAGTATACACATTGATGTGCACTTGACTGACAATTTAACCAACTATCATTAATTGTCACTAGCTCTGACGTAAATTTTTTGATTTTTTCATATAAGTAGGGAAAAATATTTACATTATAATTTTATTAAGTACCTATGTAACTTAGATAATATTTTACCAAATACTTAACATTAGTCTATGACGCAGTTATAAAGCTTCACTCTTGCTTTTATATAGTTGTAAACAAAAGCAACCGTGATTAAAACAATTAAAGTACCTGTAAATAATTTCAATTAAGAACACAATAATTTATTTTGTTTTGGTTCAATAAAAAGCCCAATCTCTAACATGCATGACTCAACAAGATTTGTTTCAAATTTCTTCCGGCTCGGTTTGACCCGGTTTTGATTTGATTTAATAAAAAGAATTATATTTTCATATACAACATATTATAAGGTAATGAAATGTGAACCTTGGTCGCATGCGGGCCAACCATTTGTAATGTTTGACCGAATGCCGTAATTGGTAATAGAAGGTAGCCTGGATTAATTATTATGACTGGCAAGTCACGCACATGTTGTTATTTTTTACTATAATCCCCAAATATTTTCTTAATGTTACATTCCTAAACAGGTTTTGTTACACTTATGCATGCCGTCTCTATGAAAACAATTGCTGAAGGGTTGAACTGGTGTGACTATATTTTTCCAATTTATCAAAGTATTGTTACGAATGAAGTCGGCATACCGAATACCATTGGAAAATCGAAAAATTAGATACTTTCATTTACAAAACTGTATTATCAAATAGAAAATATCCAAAAAAAGTGTGAATGAAACAGTGTAACCATAATTCCCTTTTGAACGAAGTGAACAATGCCATTCGTTCAATGAATGGTAACCACAGTTTTTATAACGGTATGCACGGATAGAATGACAAGTGAATCTAGCCGCCTATCCGGGTTTTATAGAGCGATTTGAGGTTTTACAAACGTCAATATATCAATAGACACGTTGAAATATTTTATTGCTCTTGTCGTTTAAGCGTTGGTTGGTCAAAAATTATTGTAGATTATTCCTTTATGAGAGGGTTTAGATAGGTACATTATACGAGCTTAGTACCGTCGATCTAAAATCACAAGATAATCATACAACAAAGATCAGCCAACATACACGAATGCGGGTGATCCATGTAGGAGAAGCGACTGTATTACATCAGTAGAAGACACCCTAACATTTCTATATACATACAAATCTACTATCCAATAGTAATTCCTTAATTTTTCGCCCAAAACAATTTAGCATCCCTCTAGCTGTTACATCCTACATAAAGTTTTCTTCCGTCCGCATCTTCCGTTACTGTAATTGCCATTTGGAGGCCCATGAATAAAACATCTGCTTACTTAGATTCACCGTATTTGATTGTGGTTAACATATTTCTTGTTTAATGGAGACGAAGAGTTGTAAATAAATTGTTGCTAGAGTATTCCGAAGCAGCACTCGGTACTGTGAAAGATTAAAGAGGCGAGCGACTTATCACTTCGTCGCTGTATGTAGATTTTGAGATTTATTTGATTGTATTTCTTTTTATCTGCTGTGTTAATGGCCTTGCTTTTTTATTAGTCATATAGCTGGAAGTTTTTTGTAGGCAGTGTTGTTATGGTTTGGTAATGAAGAAAACTGACAAAAGAAATAAAAGGCCCCTAGTAAAAAATATTGATACTTTGCTACAATTCTAATAATGTTAGGTACTCTAGTGGTTTGTGTCGTGTTTTGCGACAACTGCACATTGCGATTGATTTTGTGTCGTTTTAAAAAAAACGTGATTGTTTCGCTGATATTACCTGTTGATATATTCCTTGTAATGAATCAAGAGCCCTCAATACTTTTTATTAAAACGCCCAATAAATCAGAAGGAAAAACGAATATCGCAAAGTGATTGTGTAAAAATGCAAATAGCCAATACGGAATTAGTCTCAAAATTATTTATCTGTCGCAAAGTAATAAATCATTCTCGCAGCTCTCAACTGCGAAATTTCAAAGGTAAAAATAGAGGAAGCTCTGTGACAAATTTCTGCTCCATAATTTGAATTCGCTTCGATGTTGAGGCAGCTGTCGTTTTCGACACGGCGCGGATGCGCGACGCGCGACTTTTGTTTTAAAAATATAACGTCTAAGTGTGTTTTTGTACGTTGGGTGTCGCTATTTTAATCCGCGAAATATTATATTTTAATTCTAAATTATTTTGTGGTTATGTTGAGTGTTCGATTTTTGAATGTGCGAATTGTGCGGAAATCATCAGCCTATTGCAGCCTACCCATTGCTGAACCTATGTCTCCTTCATAGTTAAGCAACAAGACCCTCTCTCTCTCATTTTTGTCAGTAATTAATTACCATGTAACCTTTTTCATATGTAGGTACTAAACTATCAACATTTTCTGATAAACGTATTAATATTATTCGTTTCAAAGAAAAATTGCAGCATTTTGGGTTATATTTCTAGCTTAACTGAACACTCAACCTTGAAATCTAAACCCAAGCCAAATAAGAAACTTTTAAATAAGAAACTTTTAAACACTCGTCCCTCCATAAAAACAAATAAAAACCTATTAATTAAACAACACTACACCATTCACTTTGTGCCTTAAGGCCTTAACTATAAATTCGTATCCAGAAACAACTTTGATTCTTTATCATTTTCATTTTAGCGCTAATATAATATTTATAAAATCCCAAGTCTCCACAGACTTTAAGACACAGTACTTTGTATTAAGATACTGTATTCTATCCTCTGTCTTGGCGCGTTACTTCGAGAATACAAATAAGCGTGAAAATACTTACATAAAGAAAGTTTTATTTACTTTTTTACAACTTTGGCGAATAGACATGAGTACCCGCATAAAATATATTACGTGGTATATTTCAATACCGGTGATGTTAGACAGGGATAGAGCTAGTCATTTATGACATGCCAATATAACAAACTTCAATGTCTATCACGTTTTTATAGTTGCGTAGGCACTCATTGTGCAATTAACATTTAAATACAATCAAATTTTGCTTAATAAATTACACAATAGTACTAGAATAAATTCTTTTTTTTATTTTTCCACATTCACACAACACTATCTAGTCCCAAACTAAGCAGAAGCTTGTACTGTGGGTACTAGATAATGGATAAACATAATTATATACTTTTTTTTTGTAAATACATAAATAATATACATAGAAACACCCAGACCAAGACAGACATCCATGTTCATGCACACAAATGTTTGACTTGAGCGGGAATCGAACCCGTGACCTTCGGCGTAGCAGTCGCTTACACTCCCGCGGCGCCAACCGGTCGTCAAATGATTTATATATTGCTTAATGTGAAAGATATTAAACGATTATTTACAGCTGTACGAAGGAGTGGTAAGTAGAGCTGATATATTATCTTCTATGTCGCTCGGTATTCTCAATCCTGATTTGATCAGAGACATTTTGACGTTCTGCAGCTAATTTTCTAGTATCATAGAGTACTAATACACTACTTGAAGATAGTTTTCATATAATTTACATTTCACTGATAATGTGAAGATAAAAGATAATTATTGTTTTATTACTCTATCCAGTAAGAAACTGTAAAATCTAAACAGTTTCTTCTTTGTTGTCTGTAAGCTTTGATTATAATGTGCCTGCATAGCAGTCTGTCGGTCTCTCCACTCGGCTATCGCTGCTTATACAGATAGTATACAAACCTTCAAATGTGGAATTAATCTGAGCGATAATGTCTATCCAGCGGTAGTTAAACTGGGTCTATTTTATAATATGATTTATCCAACTTTTCTCGGCCATTATGACTCAATTTCTCGTAAACTAAGTCAGAACACGAAAACGCTAGGAATAAAATATATTATATCTAGGTTTATGCGTCATTAAGCTTGGATGACGTCCAGTCCAGTACTTATTATTCCATTTTCTTCTTCACTTATATTTCCGTGGAGCGACTCTAGTTGTCCAACCGTATAATCTATTCATAATGGCTTCAGGGATTGCGAAAAAATATGAGATGAAATTAATTAGTATGGAGGACGAGAAACATAGTTGCGAAGATTTGAGCCTTGATTTGAAAAGTTACGGGTTTATTCTGTTGGTGTCAGACTGAGGAGTAGAAAAATAAATAGATTCAACTATTGTCATAACTATAAAATGTTACTCTACAATTTTGTTGCTGCATTGTGTAGCCAGTTTAAATTGGCCATGATCATGGAGAAAACTGGCATTATTAGCATTTCGCACATTGCATAATTTATACAAATCGAGAAAGTCTATATCATATTAGGTAAATCTTTTCGTAGCAAAGCATTGCTGAGCGTGCCACACTTTGGCATAATATTAGTGTATCTTCAATGCCCTGTTTTCTGTTTTTCCTTGTTAAGAGATCGATTTAGTTATGTTTGTTATAAGTAAAAAATATCAGATACTTCAAAAATTGGTTCAATTATAGAAAATATCGGTTTGGTACTACACAAACAAAGAGAAAGCTTTGGTAAACTAAATCAAAGTGATTGCACAAGAGCCACTAACCCGATAAAGAATCAAGGCTAGTTTCCTATGAACAGCGATGATCGATCACGCTTCAAAGTTAAGTGATGATGTCGTGGTAGTATATCAGATAAAAGAGTAATGTTTGCATACCAAGACAAAAATTTAGTGTTTCTACTAGGCGAATTTTTATTCACTTTTGTGTATATGTGAACTAAATCCTTAATAGTGAATGGAACAGTGAAAACGTAATAAAGAATACGACGCCAAATTTATTTTTTAAATCCTCATTATTATTTATTGAATACAACTCTGTCTACCTCTACAATCATAAAAATGGAATCCTTCTTTTTCCTTGATGTGTGGCCTGCTTTGTTGTTTTAAAGATTTCCGGCCATCTGAAGGACTCCGAAATAGCTGTTAGTTCAGTCACTTTAGGGATTCACCTCGGAATTTGAGATAATAAGCTGGAAACTCGTATACAGCTTCATTTAGGCGTTCTAAAAGTTGTCTCAAAAGTCTCATATTATCTCGTGTCTGCGTCGTAAGTTATTCGAAGTCAAAGGTCACGAAAATCGGTTTTTTGCAATTATCTCCGTTTCTATGGTTCCAATTACTTCAACACCTATTGTAAAAATTGGAGATAATAAAATTTGCCACAACTTTTGTCATAACTATAAAGCAAACTCAACTATAAAACTATAAATATAAAAAACTGAGCGCTGGGTGCTCTCCGCTCTCTATCTCGAAAAGGGTTGAGCGTACAGAAAAAGAGTTGAGACAAAAGTTGTGGCAAATTTTTTTATCTTCAATTTTTATAATAGGTGTTGAAGTGATTGGAACAATAGAAACGGAGAAAATTGCAAAAAAACGATTTTCGTGACCTTTGACCTCGAATAACTTACGACGCAGACACGAGATAATATGAAACTTTTGAGACAACTTTTAGAACGCCAAATTGAAGCTATATACAAGTTTCCAGCTTATTATCTCAAATTCCGAGATTGACCCCGTTTTTTGCCTAGTGACTGGACTATGTACGATTCTTATCTTCCACAAGCACGATGACCGACAACTTTGCATGGTCTGCGAAACATGATAGTGCACTGATTTCTTGAATGCCGATAGCCACTGAATCAGGCCTCCTTCACTCGGCCGTACCTACAGCGATAAGTGCCTACACTTTGGCGCGGCTTCCACGCCGCGTCGTCACCGCTCGCGCGCAGGGCTAGCTAATAACGTGAATTTTAATAGTGAACAATAAAAATGTTCACATCACAAGTCTGGTGCAAAGTATTGCTCATTTAACGGATGTGTGTCGGAAGCCACTTGAAATTTTGATTTTATTTATTTTACGAGAGCAACTTGAAAATTGTACTTTTTATTTGTTGAGATATCTCAACGATTATGGTGTCAAATTAAAGATCTAGTTCAAAAACCATTTTATCTGTTTGAATCATGTAAATCGGTCTACGCGTTTAGGAAATAACTAAGAATCAGTATAGTGAAAATGTAAACCACCAGAATTTTTGTGGTTTTCGTTCTACGAGCACAAATAGTGGGATAGGATACTTATAGTATAAATATTTATTATTAGGTACGTGGGTCTTAGTCGCGATAATTTATTTATTTCAAGGCATAAATACCTCTGTTATTCTACCTCTGTTATGTCCCTCCGCGACCACAACCGTTGCAAGCCGGTAGAAACGTAGGAGAATAACAGAGGTATTTATGCCTTGAAATAAATAAATTATCGCGACTAAGACCCGCTAAATAATAGTGTATGATGTATACAAATCGCGAAAGTTTAAAATCGATTAGGTACGTGGTCAAGTAGGTAGATAGACGATGAATAAATATTATAGTAGCAGCGGCAAGTCGACAACCCTAGCGCACCGCTCCGCGCCAAACAGCGACAGCGTTATGTGTTAGAAAAGAGCGGGAACAGTTAGGTCAATATCGCGTTAGGTACTGAATGCTCATGCGAGCTGAATTGCACTTTCTTGCTTAGTAGCAAGAGTCACCATTTCTTTAAATTGGTTTGCGAAGTGGTGCTTCTGTTCGTAAGAACTATCTATTCTGTGACTGAATGCTGAATCAAGCGGCTAGCCATTAAAATAGTTACGTTCGTTATGCTTGTGTAGAAATAATTTATTTATTTATTTATAGACTCACGCCTGTAATCCCCGAAGAGGTAGCCAGAGGTGTTATATTACACCCACATTTCGCCATGAAGTTTTAGGTCCCACATAATAGTGGGCGAGCCTATTGTCGTTACCGGGCACGAGACTCCGTGCTGCTGCTGAGGATTCAGAAAAACCCAGTAACACTTTTGCCCGACCCGGGAATCGAACCCGGGACCTCCGATCAGCAGTCGCATACGCAGTCCACTGGACCACGGAGGCAGTCGTGTTATTCTAAATAGAAATTATGCCACTATATTTGGTAAAAATCAAAGAAGTGGTTTGTTATACGTCATCTTACTTCCTTATATTATTCAGCAAATAATATATCTGAAAATTTTGTATCATATTATAGTATTTTTAGCAGGAGAAAGTTCTCAACCACATACATAACAAATAAAATTAAATGAGTTGTGTTTCAATTTCAATTGTGAACAATATAGACCTGCCAATACAGAACAATAGAGATCTGCTTTCAATTAAAATAATCGTGTCAAATAAGAGCTGAAAGGTTTTAATGCTAGAAGAACAATTTTACAATGTACATACAAAAAAGACATAAAATATTAAAAATAAAATACTTCTGAATATTAATCATATGCACTCTAAACTTGATTAACTGTTCAACCTACGTCACTATTGGATTAGTTTGAAACTTACCCATAGAGAAGTTATCTTGACTGAAAGGCCACGTCACAAACTTTACCGAATGAAGATCGATGTGGCGTTGTGATTGTCTGGAACAAACTCTTCAACTCTTTGATAAAAAAATTGTCTAGCATGACTTAGTTGATAATCAGAATGATTAACGTTGTAACTAACTTTTAGTGTTTAAGTAATAATCTTGAAGGAGGACCAGTACGTCTGAAAGTTCTCCAAAATTTTCTTTAGGGATTTGTCCGATGCGAGCAATACAGAGAGACACACGCGCACAACGAGTTTGTTTCAGCATGCCTTGACTTGCATAGGTGAGGAATTTACTTCAGAGCGCTACCATGTTCGGATGCCATGGAAAGGCGTTGCGCCCGGGTCCCGTATCAGGACAAAAACCGTCAAACTATGTAGTAGGCCTTAGGGTGGTCTGAAATTGCCGACACCAGAAATGGTCACACACTCACAACCAAAAAAAAAGGAAAGTTGAAGGTATTGCTCGTCGATAGTACTCAGTTTACTATCAGTTAACTGCTTAAGGAGATGTATTTCATAACCAAGTGTGCCCTTCCATGTTATGTGTGTCGCATATAAATAATGCAATTCGAGACGCGTTATAAATAAGTCATTTGTCCCAGTACCGGTCGGAAGGGTGAACGTATGTATATACTCATGTGTAAATCGTAATATTTCCAGCGCAGTTAGAGTTACCAAACTTCGGTCTATTTTTGTCAAATGTCTCAGTTGTACCACTGTACTCACCATGCGTCCTTTGATTATAAACTTTACCCTACATGGGATTTCTCTGACGATGTGTAAGATATAAAAAGGTCACAGACTGCCGCCATAATTTAGAACCAGGTTTTCAGCAAATTAGAAACGAGCGGACTAAATGTAGAAGGCTTAGTAGTAGTGTTTTTAGTTTAAGCGGCAGGCTCGATGTTCAACTCTGCAATGAGTAAGTATCATAGGATCGATTCCGACCCCAGACAACACATTGTTTGATCCACAAATAAGTATTTATTAAAATGTTTCGAGCCCAAGTCGTTCATGGATTAATTGATTTTTTTTTAAACTTCTCTACGATACAAGATTTATTCATAGCGACTTCAAGATCTAATCGCCTTAAAAGTATAAACAGTTCATAAAATACAAAAACTTACTAACTAGCACTAAGTTCATGAATAATATACAGTATATTCGAATTTCACTAAACACTTACAAGGTGTTATCAAAACTTCTAACCTAATCAAATTAATACAAGCTTGATAGCGTGTCGCGACGTCCCAGCGGTGGCCATTGACAAATGGACGAAATGCCCACTTGACAAACAACCACATACCGTGTTGTTAATAAAATTAACTGCCGTGATTAATTGTGTATACTACTTAATGGAGGACTTTAATCTTATATCGTTTGTGTTTTTAGTTTGAGGAAGTTGTTGGTACCTGAATAAAATGAAGCCTGTATTTTTCCTTTAAATTATTTTATCCAACGGTAATTTGTAATGTGTAGTAATGTAATATTTTGTTTAGTTAAGTAAATGATAATCTTTATATCTAAATACAATTTTAGTGTCAACCTGTGATTTCAAAACAACTGTGTCTTCAAGTGCATATGGTTAGTAACACGATACCAAGTCATGAAGGTAGGGCTACGTATAGGTTGTACTTTGTCCCGGTAGGTGACAAGATAATCGATTTTAAACATTCACGATTTGTATACATCATACAAAATAAATTAGCGGGTCTTAATTTCCATTACCATTCCTCTCCAAACACAACGTACAATCGCTGAAAGAGTAAAGGAACATATCGCAGCTGTAAAAAACCGACATATTAATAAGTCGGCGATAGCTGAGCATTTGTGGAAGTCTGGACCAAACCACTGGAGAGAACTGCATCAACCACAAGTCTTATCCACCGATCGTCACTATTACTCCAAGATAGTACGTGAAGCGGTAGAAATCAAGAAACATAACAATTTCAACCGGAAGGATGGATATAGATTGTCAGCTACTTGGAATCCAGTCATCAGCAAGTGTAGACACCGCCGCAGTGATAAATCTCAACAGTGTGTAGACGTCATTAGTGTAGTGTGTTGGAGTACCGACATTGCGAACTTAAATAAAGACCAAGTGAGGGTAGGTGCCGAAACCCGCACTTCCACAAGACGGCGCTGAGCTCTCATCAGTCTCTCCGCGACCACGCTCGGTGCAAGACGAGCAAAACGTCGGAACCAAATAGGTATTTATACCTTAAATAAGTTAATTGCACGCGAGATTAAGACCCGCTAATTAATTTTGTATGAGGTGACAAGATACTGAAAAAAAAGTGAAAGTAATCGTGAAAATAGTATTAAGACGTTATTTCTAAGTAGCGAGGAATTTCATAAGGACAGTATTTTTATTTTTTTATGAACACGATTAATGATTCAATCTTTACACATCTTATCGTATGTTGTGTCAAATTATTGTTCTCGTTTGCAAGACGCCTAAGAAAATGGTTTGACTCGATACTGTAATCAAATTACTTGGCAATAAAATAATTGTTTCTGAAATATCAAGTGATTAACTGTAATCAAATTACACGTCCAAGCTACAAGTCATGCCATTCACGAAGATATATAATTTTGAATAATCTTGCTTGAAATAAATCAATATGACAAATGCCTACAAATAATAAAAACACAATTTCTTAGTTACATGGCATAATTATGCTAGAAATATTATTATTTGGAAACATCACCAAATTTCTTACAACAATAAAGTGATAGAATATTCCAATCAGCGTAGCTAACCTAAGCTTCTTCGTCGATAAAACGAGACACGAGACTTTCAAAGGAAGAAAATCTTGATTACAGTCTCTGTATGCTAAAATATTTTCGCACAATCAAACTGAATACTAAACAAAAAGGAAAATATATTCATGTTCAGTCGTAATTCTAGAAAGTAGAGGCCCTATGAAATGATCAAACGATCATGTACGTCTTGAACTCTGAACATTGGGTCATCAATAATGTATGAATTTCACGACAAAGTATGAAGACAAACAGTGACGCTTGTAGGTTCATTTGCACGTGCCAATAGAATTGCACGTTGCTCACACATTGAACTTCTGGAGAGAGTGTTTTAGAAATTAGCGGGCTTAGAATCCCGATGTTAGTGTGGAAGTTTTCGTATGAGTTCAGTTGACCAAGGATTTGAGTGCGAGTTTTCAGTATTCCGAATTGATCTAGTGATTTACATGCTGGGTACTTATTTCGATCCTTTAAGCTCGTACGTTTTGGATTTGTGTTTGCCTATTAATGACCAGTTTATTACGTTTTATTATATATTTATCATATATATATATATATATACCGCTATTTTTTCATTAGTACAAAAACTTTAAGGACCGATTAGCGAAGATATTATTATCATATATGTGACGTAAGAATTTCATAATATCAATAAAGAGCAAACTTATTATATATTTATTGTTTATTGTAGAAAATCTCACTTAAATCAAAGTCATATTTTACAATCCATTCACTAATTCATTGATAATATTCCATCCTGCTCATTCACATTCTCTCTGTCGCACTTATAATGTAGGTAGCCATAGAAAATAAAATGAAGAAAAATAATAAATGTAGGTAATTATTTATTAATTTTGTTAATTCTACCCTCTCCTTCATACTTCATTCGGGCTTAGGACCGGTAAAATTTATCGTTTAACAAGTAATTAAATACGGAGGTATGTAATTAGAAAGCAAACAAATATAAAAATAAAAGGAGGTGTTCTGGACTAAAAGAAAAGAGTAATTTTGGCGTATTTATGAAGTTAGAATCATCTGCTATTTACAAATATTATTTTATCATCATCATGTCAGCCTAGAGGCATCCACTGCTGGACATAGACCTTCCTCAAGGTGTGTGGAGAACACAGACCGATTTTGAGCCGCCCGCATCAAATTATTATTCACTTATGTACGTATTATTTACTAAACTTACAAATATTTCCATTGTCCTTCGAAATGTCCACCACCGTTGTCAAAAGCATCCAATATGCACTGTTTTAATTGTTTGACACTGACCGGATCACTTTTGTACACTCACAATAAGATGTCCATGGGTACACAGCTGCACTCGCGATTTTTCCACTCAAAAAGTACGCACAAAGCATAGCTACATACTCCCGTGATATGAACTGATATGATAGGCCATCGCGTCGGGCAAACGTAAACAAACAATTAACTTTTGCAACGAAATTAGATACGCTCACTTTTGCTAGCAATTTAGTACTGTTTGTCTCATCGTCGGGGCGTGGCGCAGGCGCAGAGGGGCGGGGGGGAGAGGGGAATTTATCAATGGTTCATTTTACTATGATACTCGTAGTACTCGGGTCGGTCATAGTATTAGTTTTGCATTTACCAAGTATCACGTTTTTTGTGGACAGTTTTGAGACAGTTTTGGGACTTAGTGTTTTTATTTTTTAACTACATTCTTCTGCTTTTAGGCATTGCTTTTAAAATCAAGGTCTAGTACGCATAATGGCAACATGACAATATTGTTTAATTTATTGATTATTTCACATAAAATAATTTTTGAATGATCCCTTATAAAAACGTGATAAACTGGTCATTAATAGGCGCACACACCTGTTCTTCAGAGG
Organism: Euclidia mi; assembly: GCA_944739405.2. NCBI lineage: Eukaryota > Metazoa > Arthropoda > Insecta > Lepidoptera > Erebidae > Euclidia > Euclidia mi. The sequence continues at coordinate 34,116,639 of OX123184.2, forward strand.
GTGAGTGCACTAAGAATTGCTATTTGTAACGATGCATGTTTTACTATTTATGAGATATTCTATGATCACTATATATTATATAGTTTTATACCATAGTTTTGTAGAAAATATTTTACAGTTCTTAAAATCGTCAAGATTTCAATTCAAAGTCACAGTTAATTAAGATCTATTCTAATATTATAATGTTATTTGACAGTAAGTTTTATAAAAGTCTAAGACAGTTCTGTCTGTACCTCGCAGTCGGGTGCGGTCGCGGGAGGAGAGGTGTGTCGGTGTTGCGTTGGCGCGCCCTATCTCCCGCGACCAAATGGGGGCGCACCATCGTTGCGTCGCGGTGGGGCCGCAGAGGAAGAGGAGATGCGGTGTTGCGTTGCCGTCCTCCCTATCCTCTGCGGCCGCTGGGTGTTTTGGCGGCGGAGCCCAACACCTTCATCCGCCGTCAAGGGGGTTTCGTTCGGGGCCCGCCTAACCATCTGGCGGGCCAATACCCGTCGGGGGGTAGCGAGGAATGCTTCGGTGAAACCCTACCCTCCGACACATGGGTACATGAGGAGCACGGGTTGGTTTTTAGTCAGTAAGAGTCTGACAGTCCCCTTCGTCCTTTCCCCCCCGGGGCGGAGGGACTCCATGAGGATTTTCCAACCCGATACCAAAAAAAAAAACAAAGCTCTGTAGTATGTACCTATATGTAATTAGACTGTACACTTGCCTCTTCTCACTCTGAGAATAGAAAGAGAATAGTTTATGACCATGGCCATGTACGGGTTGGCGGACTTCACATGTGTTTCGAGAACATTATAAAGAACTCATAAACATGGATTTAATAATGCTTTACTTCAGCAAGCGACAATTAACGATTGAATGCTCACTTAATTTCGTTAATCATTCATTAGATGTCTGCTTGCCTGAAAAAAATATTGATTGTTTTATTTCAAAACAAATTATTTAAATAGGTACTTAGGTAATAGAAAACACGCCGTCATGACATTAATTGTTCTTTTGTCCCGAGCACAGTAACTTTTTAATAAAAACTTAACTTAGTTACATTATTTTAATAAGCTTTCTCCAATCATATCTTCAAAATCTCCTAGTCGTTAAATATTCAATAAAGTTGCCAATCTATTTACTAATTACAATAACAACTACGGACCAGCACTTAATGTACAGGAATCTCGAACATTCCTTTTGATGTAAAACTTTCTTTGTCTACAGCCAGTGACAGATTTTCTCTCCATTAGACAAATTGTTTTAAAAGTTTCCGATTCGCAAAAGTTAGATGGGCATAATGAAGAACATTAATCAAAGTGATTCAGTTCAGATGATCGTGTAAGATCTTTTTGTTTTTATTCTTTGGACAATATGTGAATTGATTAAAAGGTTAGGTAAAATGTAGATTGTAAGAATTTGAAGTAACTACATAGTCTGGAGGGTGGAAGCACTTCGTGTTCTCTGTTTAAACTATTCTTGAACTTTGGTATCTTGTAAGTTGGGAAGCACAGCGAAATGGTATTTTGAGCTTTGGAATGAACGAAATTTAATTCGTATAAAGAAACTTTCACCATATAAAAGATTGCTTAGCGTTATATCACAGATTAAATCATTATAATACTATACTACTTATATTACAAACACATAATTATTTATATCCTGTCGTCAAGTCAATATAAGACAATTCGTGAATCGTAATACTTAATAGGTACAACAGAAATCTTTAGACTATAGTAAAGGTTACTAAAAGGTTGGTTTCGTGTCTTGCCTAGACCTATAAACCTGTGTTCATTTTCTTTATTGCTAGTATGAAAAATTGCAACATGGCTACTACTACAACGCGCACTTGCAAGGAAAAGAGAATCGCATAAAAAACAATACTTGTCAAATAACGAAGTCCCGTCAGGGAAAAGTTATTTAGGCATATTTTGGATGAAATCGATGCAAATGAAACAGACCAAAATATGAAATAGTTCAGAAGCAAAAATAATTTAGGTTGACTGTAGGTATCGTAAACAATATAGAAAAAAGTACCTACCTAGAACTGAGTTTTACCCGTCATACATACATTTTTATACAATGACAACAAACATTTCTTCCAAAACATAACATAAGAGTTATGTAATTATGGAGCCCAAAAAACGAATGGAAAATCCGGTCAATATTTGGATCTCATAATCAGTAAAAGTGGTTTCTTGAATAACACTTTACAGGCACATTTAGATTAGAACTACTAGGTACATTTAAGGACAGTGATAGACTAGTGACAGCAGCGATAGCCGAGTGGAGAGACCGACAGAGTGCTACGCAGAGGGTCTCGGATTCATGGACTCGAAAGTCCACGGCACGCACCATTGACTTTTCGGAGTTAAGTGCGTTTTGAATTGTTAATTATCGCTTGCTAAACGGTGAAGGAAAACATCGTGAGGAAACCTGCCTGTATGAGAGTTCTCCATAATGTTCTCGAAAGGCATGTGAAGTCTGTCAACCCGCACTTGGCAAGCGTGGTGGACTATGGCCTTACTTTTCTCATACGAGTCACGCCTGTATCCCTGAAGTAGAGGCGTAATATTACACCTACATTTCGCCATGAATTTTTGGGTCCCACGTAATAGGGGCGAGCCTATTGCCATTACCGGGGACATCACCACACTCCGTGCTGCTACTGAGAGTTCGTAAAAACCCAGTTACACTTTGGCCGACCCGGGAATCGAAATCGGAACCTCCGATCAGCAGTCGCACACGCTATCCAGTGGACCACGGATGCAGTCTTAGAGGCAGGTGTCTTAGTTTAATAATTTGTTAATCATCATCAGCCTTTAACAGTCCACTGCTGCACTAGGCCTTTCCTTGAAGAATTTGTTAATGGTCACTTGTAATCGGTGTAGGAAAACATTGTGAGGAAACCTGCTTGTGCAGAATTCTCCAAAATGTGCTCGAAAGACGTGTCTGCGAATCTACTCTTGGCCAGCGTGGTGGACTATGGCCTTACCCTCCTCATATTGAGAAGAGGCCTATGATTAGCAGTGCGACAGTTTATTTACAAGGCCTATGATAATATTTAAATACATGTTAAAATCAATAACTTTTATATTCATAATTTCGTAAAATAAAAGATATATGAAAAAAAGGTTATGATGAATGTTAAAAAAGGTTTTAATATTTTAAATTTTAATTTTTCAAGTTGCAAACTCATAGAAAGCAGTTTCATGAAAATTCACTTTATAATAAAGAGAATAAAGTGTCACAATATGTTTAGTAACATAAAAAAGGCAATTTTTAATAGAAACATTTCACTCCGAATAATACCACCTAAAAGAACAAAGCTACGCAAAAAATATCAAAAATCATATTTCATACCGTCACGTACCGTCCTAATACTGCAGACAATCATAAAATGAAACATCATAAGGGGAATAAAAACTGAAAAGATCATAACGACGCAGGACGGGGTCTTAACAAATCGGTGGTCATCATTCAAGGTTATGACCTCAGGGTGTTTGGACCTCCTTGCCTTGTGCAAGTAGATAAGTCGTTTCATTGTGTGCGAACCCATGATAACGTTGCTTTCGATTTATTATAAATTGAGGTCTGGTAAGCCCCAGTCTTATTAGCCGGTATAATGGTCACCGGATGTTTGAAAAGGATACATATTGTGTGGAACCATTGACTGGTGTATGTTAAGAAACTTAGATGTTTTCGTTTATTGGCTTATGGGACATAGTGTAATGCTTTTCTTCGTGGAGGCTATAAATTTTTATTGGTTTATTGTGTTTGGTTTCTCGTTCTTGTAATGTAATGGTTTCTAGTTTAGTATTTTATCTAAGTTTGTTTAACTTATGTATGTTTATTGAGTTAATGTACTTATACGTGGCGTTTCTTGCTAAGAAACTATAGTTTCGTTCAGAAATAATATAATTGTTTTAGAGAGTGTCAACTATTGCACTTCAAATGATTCTTGTCGTAGGTAACATTGTAATAACTTATGTAACGAACACCTACAATCGGCATACATTTTCTCACATTATCATTATTGTAAGGCACAGTATTGTCATTACGCCTAAGGAATGAACCTATTAATCAGCGCGTTGTAGACGATGAGACAAACGCCATATAGCCATTCGTAAGAAATAAAACAATGTGTGTTTACTATTTTCGAAGTGGAACGCAGGTTTAAATTATGACACAAACATTTAATCAGTTTCTTTATTGGCCCCAAGTAACAGGGCATGCGAATATTGCAGTAGCAGACCTCAATGTTGCTAACAGTAGGCCCAATAGCACTTTAGAAGACCCGGCAATCAATTAAATAATTCGAAATACTAACACCAACTCATGCTTGAAACTAACGAGTCAGTTTGATGTACGTGCTGTACATCATAAATATATTGGGATGAGAATATAACGACTTACTATTTACATTTCTTAGTTACCAAATAATAAATTATTGTAAAGAAATTCCTAGTTAAATATTAAATTATCCAAATCAACCGAATATTGATATATTCTAAGAAAATACAAGAAATTTTAGACATCTGCGTCATTATCGCCAACCTTAGAAATTTAATTAGATTTAATACTGCGAAGCAACCTAATCGCATTATAACGGCTTTCTTAATTGTGCTTATATTGTTCCAACAATCATCCGAGATTACGCCAAGATAAATATATTTTACGATAAGAATATATTATACTGTTGATGAGCATAAACCTGACACTTCGAAGCCGTATTTACCGAACCTTAACCTGCTCCATGAAATTCTAGCTAAAACATTGTGTGCTTAAAATGCTGGCGTTGCGTTGTTATAAATCCGTTTCGCTCGTAAAGAAAATTGTGTAATATATCATAGTGTTAACACCGTGTGAGGGCACCCGTTTATCAACTCAAGTCTTCTAATAATATCTCTTATGAATGCTATTTCACCTTTTTTAAACATTCTAGGTATTATAACACTGGCACGTTTGAAATGAAAGAATAACATAAATGAAAAAAGAAAAAATATTTTCAATGGTCTTATTTGTTTTGTTTTTGAAGTATGTGTTCTTATATTAAATAAGTTGGACTAACTATTATTGTGAAAACTCAAACTAATTTCAATATAATAATTTGTTATAAGAAAATTAAGAATATTTCTTATGTATCTGAACGTAGAGAAAATACATCTAAATCTAAATGATTTGCATCCTTCGTAGGGATAATTTTGGTTATCACTAACCAATAAATTCGATTTTACTAGTCTGAAATTTCAGACAAATATGTTTAAGTACATATTTTTCATTATATTTCAGACGATATAAAAACAAATGCCTTCTAAAACAAATAGCTTTTTCAATTTTGAAACATTTCTAATAATGAATTCTGTATTTTTTTCGAAGTTCAATGAAGTCTGAAGACACTGTAATATTATAGTTTCACAGTCATTTAACATCAGTTTCTAAATTAATCAAAAGTATACTTGACTTTTCTCAAAAATGATGAAATAAATCTACACTGTGCAAGCATCTTTTCAATTACAATTCATAACGGGCCCATGAGTAGGGTTTACAAAATTCAATTACAATGCTTGGTATGTCTCCCCTACATGTATGTTTTATGAAAACATTTTACAATATTATTATTCATAGCAATGGGGCACTCTGATAGTAAACGTCTTGTTCTAGGGGCAGGTAGAAATGAAATTTACATTCGTATAACAAACAGGGGAACAATAAAATGCACCTCTTTTGCTTTGAATTTAAATTGTCCTTTTTATTCGGTAATTTGAAGAATGTGAAGCTTTCTGTCGTATGCAGACTTTTTGGGAATATCTTTTTATGTTCTGGGACTATTGTATTGTTCAGAAAATTGAATTTTTAAGAAATCTTGGTTGCGTTCAGACTGACTCTATCTAAAATATTAATCAAAAAGTTGTTGGTTCAAGTACTTTTGGATACGTATGTATGTATGTATGTATGCAAGTAGAATACAAATTAAAAACGCTCAAAACACGTTCATAATCATGATGCCACCCTTTTCCATTTATAAATAATATAAAGTTTGCTTTACGAAAAACAGTCAACGTATAAAAAAATAAAAATGCATACATTGTTTAAATGTGGATCAATACTTAGAGAAACACAGTTCATTCACCACCCATTCCGAAAAGATAACTAAAACAGAAGGCACGGCGTACAACTAACGCGTATAGACGCTTGATGTTCCCTCTTCAATTTGCGAATGGAAAATTGGATTTGATCCTCAACACTATTCGGATGGTCGTTTATCTCAATTCCGTAGGCACAGACAAAGAGAGCCTCTGTCGGAATATGTGCGCCTATCATAAATAAGCCATCGATCTCCTGTACAGGTCAACGGAACGAATAGCGTTGTGTGTTGTCTGTGTACTGTCTGTGTATTGTGATGGACTACGGCATTTTTAATACGCTGCCTATGACAAATATTTTCCAGCTTTCGCGTTTAGTATCATCATAGTTATATATATGCAATTGGTCTCGATTTGACACCTTTTATTTCAACCGACGTTTAGGCATTATCATACCTTGAACAATAACCTAAACATTGGTATGTTATCGTTAGAGTACAGTAGAGAATTTTCTGTAAGTGGCACAAATGAAAACTTGGAACAGAGATACGAACAAGGTACCAGATTTTCTTTTAATAGAGTTTATGACAATTATATTATAGACCTGCATAATTAGTTATGCATATAAAATGAATCCATTTCTAGTCAAGATGAATCGATTTCTAAAACACAAATCGTCAAACGCAAAATATGCTTCTTGAGGGAAAAGGTTGATCTTGAGATGATAATATTGGACAATGACGCGTAAAATATTTTCATGAATTTCAGCATCATTCTAGAGCGTTATCCCCGTAGGTATCTCTTATGATATACAAGTTTCGTATTTTATTTTATGTTATCTTAATATATAAAATCCTTGCATTACTGACTGACTGACAGACACGCTACAGCCGAAACTATTGGACGCAGGAAGCTGAAATTTGGCATGTATTTTCCTTGGGGACCGCAGGGGTGCACTAAGAAGGGATTGCCCGAGATTCCCACGGGATCGGCCAAAACGGGTACATTTAAAAAAATGCAGGCTTAGCTGCTGGCGTCCTCTAGTTAGTTATAAAATATATATTTTTTATAATCTAAATGCGAATAGAAACATAAATTAAGAGGTTTCAAGTTCTACATTAAGTGATAACCATAATAAATGTATCTTAACCTAATGTAGGTACCTAAATTTACATAAGTATGTATAGTAGTATGTATATTTAGGTAATAATTATACGTAATACATATTATAATTCACGAGTAAAATTATCCTATTGAAATTCTATAACTTGAAATGCAGATCGAGAAATGTTCCTTTTCAACGTATTTCATGGAGAAATTAAACATGGTATGGTACATAGCTAGTCCTACGTCATGTGGTGTCATATGTCGAACTGTGTATACAGGTATTCTGCAGTTGGTTAGTTTAACTAGTGTGTGACCCAAATACGCCTTCGGTTAGGCTTGTGTAGTTTGATTAATATTGGCAGAATCAATTGGTAAATATCAAATGAAAATGATAAATTAAGACAAGTTTAGCCAAATCAAATGTTACTGAAATTATTACTAGTATGCCGATTTTTCATGAAAGCTCAAGGGCACATACGAATTAAGACTAAACTGATTACAGTCTTTTATAAAACTATTTAAGGATGACACAAAATTTTACCGTCAATGCTTCTGAGTGGATTTTCTCGATAACTGACTGGCAAGCAAGAAAAACTAAACCTCAATGTAATATGATGTAAAGTGGTAATTGCTAATATTTTATCGAAATTTCGAAGAAGGAAATTAAAACATTGACTGTTTAGACATGTTCATCTTTAAAAATTCACATGATCAATATCTTTAATTCAGTTATCCAAAGAGTTAAACCATAATACATACTCCTTAGCTAGTATCTATTAATCTAATATAACATGTCGCATTATCCTCACAGTTTTACACTTGACTTGAGCATTAAGCATTGTTTGTTCTGTGCGTCTAATAGGCTTAGCATATATGATTTTAGGAGACTGAACATTCCGTAAACCCAAGAAGATATTATTGCGTAGGATTCTCATCATCGCCCTAGCGTTATCCCGGTGCATCGAAGACTTACACGCCTTGGAGCCTGGGAACCCGCGTACTGATCTAATCAGATATGACAGAATAATAATTTTCCACAATGGGACTGACGTCTGACCTCTGCAACCCAAAGGGATAGCGGTATTCCATGGTTTAGACCAGTATCAGTTTATCTGAGGGTACTGACTCCCCGTAACCATTGTCAAATCATGACAGCCGATTTAACGTGCTCTCCGACTTCGAAGAATTAAATTATTTTAGCCTACAGGTTAGAAATGTTGCTTACCGCGAGTTATCAGGTGTAGGGAAACATTGTGAGAACACATACATATCTAAGAATTTTCCAAAATAAGTCTTTTATAAATTCTAATACCTTTCAAAGTTACTACGACTCATTATGCATCCGTATGCTGAATACGTTACATGGCATGGTAGATAGTTTAAGTAACACCTGGTTTTGAGAATGAATTTCCCCATGTATGCAATATCAACCGCTAAGGATAAGATGCACAAAGGAATTAAGATATACTGGTATACGGTGTCGGTCCCTCTACAAATCTTTGCGTATAAGCCTAGTAGCGCGTACAAAGTTATCTTCAATTTGAGACAAACCTGGTACCAATTTCTCAAAACTATTGGTTTCTGACATAGTTTGTAGTACAATTTCAATATGGAACTGCGAATATAACACAATTTGTGTAGTTCAAGCGTAACATGTCGGTATGTATATAATAATGTTATAATAATTATGTTTAGTTAATATGTAAATATTAACTGTCCTACTTATAAAAATCTCGTTGTGTTGTGAGTAGCTCTCGAGCATTTAATCAATACTCTATTTTTTTTTACTTATGAACATTGATTAGCTGTTGCTCAGCTGAGTGGTTGATAAGGACCGATACATATACGAGTGCCACGGAGCCTAAGAGTAGGAACATTTCAAAAAAATTGCGCATTGCACGAACGATGACGTATACGATTTGGTGAGTTATATTGTGATCTCATTAATAGAAAATTTGTTGAAATTCAAGCACTACTTGAATTAAACCATTGAACACCGCCGCGGTCAACAGTGTCCGTAAATACCAAATAAATTTTCTATTGTGTCGGCACTTCTGCAGCATTGCGTTTAAAGTGTTATACGGTAGTTTTACTTTGTTCCCATTTGCAATATGTTCAGGCTTGAAACTTGGTTTCGCGGCCAAATGTAGGAGCTGTATTTCATTATTTTGTACTGAATGTATTTTAAAGGTTTTACAAGGGACGTTTGTAGAATGCGTATAATAATTGTAAGCTACATTAGTTACTTCTTTTCTGATTAAAAGATCATAAAAGTTTTATGATGTATCATCTTAATATTGAGGGGGTAGACCCTCTCAATATTAAGATGATACGTAATAAAACTTTAGTTTAAAACATCAAGGTGTGGTATCTTGTGTCATTCTAATGACACAGATAAAAATGCCTTTACCTTAATTTTATTTTAATAATTTCATTTACGATATTATTATGTTCATTTATAATAGTAGCTGACATAATAAAATTAATAGGAAAGCTATGAGTTTTCCTTAAACTTAACTTAGTGTTTTTAATATTTTTTTTATGAAGTCCTTGTTAGGGCTAATACAGAATCCGTACCTGATGTAATACGTACCTGACCTACAAGAACAGCTCTCTGAAGAATTTCGGTCTATATATTATGTCATATTATAAAGAGTTTAATAATTCAAAACAGTTGTCAAGTTTTCGAATAATGGTCTTAAGAGTAGTAGTATCTGCTTTAATAATAGCAAATACAATGAACACACCCAAGTTAAAACATTTTAGAGCTGAAATTTGAACATTCGATACGTCCTAGCTTAGCGCTTATAGATTTTAGCGGACAACTTCTAGCTTTACAATCTCCCTAGAATCACAGGACTAGACTAACAACCTCCCCAGTGAACTAGAGAGAACATACTTAGGCTACCAAACTTTGTATTTCCGCTTATATCTACACAAAGAAAACTGTAAATACAATTTTGCTATAACAGGGCCGTATTGTGAGCCAGTATGCATACAATTAACACTTAACTTTTACAACTTGTGCATACCCTTCCTGTTTAAGATCAGCTTGGGTATTAATGCGGATACGATCTCAGTACCCTTTTAGCAAGCAGGGTGTTTTACCCCGTACGTGGTGTATTGACTCCGTTACGAAGAAAAAATAGGATAAAAATATTGTAAACGTGTCGTGTGCTCGCGTGAGGGAAGAGCGTACATACATATTATTATTTTTATCAAACACTTCCTTATGAGAATTTTCTTACAAGGAAAGTGTTCTTTTGTGGGTACATATTTTGTTTCAATAGTAATTTATTTACTCTCACATTCTTTCGTATTCTTACGTGGCCATTTTCGTTACGTCATCGATCATATTGTTGTTTTAAATGTTTATCGCTGTTACGTGGTCTGACTCTAACCAGTCTCGTTACATACCAAGAATGCGACTCTAAAGAATTTTATGACATATTTCTTTCTTCTTCTTCTTGTATTAAGACATTGTTACATAGAGACATCATCATTCTCCTAGCGTTTTCCCAGTTTGAATCTGGGGTCCGCTTACCAGTCTAACCGGGTTTGGCTGAATATTTAGCTTTTCCACAGAGCGACTGCCTGTCTGACCTCTGCAACCCGAAGGGATAGCGATATTCCATGGTTTAGACTAGTGTCAGTTTATTTAGAAGGTGAGTACTGACGCTCTGTAACGACTGTCAAAGATCTTCATGACAACCGGGACCGACAGCTTAACGTGCTCTACGAGGCACGGGAGAAGTGATAATTAATAATTCAATACGCACATAACTCCGAAAAGTCATTGGTGTGCGCCGTGGATTCGAACCCGATACGGTCTGTATGGCAGTCTGTTGGTATCTCCACTAGGCTATCGCTGCCTTGTGGAGATTGTTACATAGAGACATGTAGAAAGAAAATTTATGTCCAGTCTTATTAAGAGAATGGAGAAGAATCAAGCAGACATCGGTGAACCTAAACTATTATGCCAAACTTTAATGTCCAGTTGCAATGTAATCTTTCTCATTTGCTTCATATATAAAGAAAAACAAATTTTAGAAGTGAAGAAAGTTCTTTGTTTTGCATTTTAATACAGGCTGAGCTATACAGCTGCTCCCATTTGTTTAATAAAATAAATAAATAGAAACGCTGCTACGACTGGCGGCGTAATATTTCTTCTCGGTCGGGTTAGCACACCTGTACATCATTTTGTTTATGTGTCGCACCGTAACGCTGAGATACAAATAACTCCTAGGGCAAATTTTCATTTTGAATTTGTTTGTTTTATTTTAGTAATTACAGTGCCTTGTTTCTTTGTGAAACGTAAAAGTGGAATTTGTTTTGAGTACCAGCAATGCCTATATGAAAGTTCAAGCAAGTAATTCAAAGGTCTGGTTATAAAATTAAGCAGCATAAACTTGCAATATTAATCTTTATATAAGGAATATCTTGATTAAAAACCTTAGAAAAAATCGGGCCGAACAAATTTTTTGTTGAGATTCAAATGGAGCTTTCATGTGAGAGATTTTCAGATTTGTGCATGATTACTTAATTATTTACCAGGATAATTAAGTAATAACACCGTTTTGTTACTACAAAAAATCACAGGTAGCACATGACCTATAATATTAACCAAGGCAATTTCTTGCGACTATTTTCACAATAATCTTCGTATTAATAAAACAAATATCATTAATAATAAATCGTAATGTGAAATCAGAACATCTCAGCATTTCATTTTATAAAAAAGGTTTTTGTATGAATTTCTACAATTCTTTGAATCCGAGTTAATAAATTAATTGGAATCGTATTTTATACCAAGAGTACAATTATTGTAAAGTTAGTTTAAGTGAAATGGTCGCGAGATAATTGGCACGTCCACAACAGTAGCGTTTTGAATGATGAGTAGTTAAATGTAGCGTTTCAGTGCAAGCTAAGCTACGAAACTGTAATCGTTTTGAATGATGCTATGATATGAAGCGGGGCGAGTAAGATATGACGAATAACAGATCTTCTTAGCTCATCTTACTCTTCCTGCCATATAGCTTAGCACCAGAGGAAACGGTCGCGAAGTTGCGTAGGTTGACTCTCATATCGTAACGACATAATATTATTTAGCTGCTTAAGACATAGTTAATGGTTCAATCAATTTACCTCCACTAATACACTGGCATCAACGAGGTACCTGTTGCAGGAATTATTTCGCCTAAGAGCACATCATTATATTGTGAAAATACAAAATCTGTTCTCTATCTGAATATGGAAAATCCTACTATAACAATATTAGAAACCAATTGAAAAGGTAATTTTTGAGAAGTATTGAATTTAAGCTAAATTAACGAAAAGTTGCAGTCAGAATGTATGCCAAGAAATATTAAGTATAATAAGGCTAGTCATTCCATTAACAATTGTTGGGTAAGTTAACCTATGTAAGTTTATTTATTTTTTGTTTAAAAATAAGACACTTTCAATAGCAAAAGTAAACCAAAGTCAAATAGACAAAACATACTCCTTTAATTCTACTTACAAACGCCACTAGTAAATTTTTGGTGTTTCATCGCTTTGGAAAATTATTGACACAGTACTATGCATACCGAATAATTATTACAAACGAATAATTATTCGGTGTGCCGAATAAATCGGTACTCTCTGGACGTGTTGGAAACGTGTTTCTTACTCGCAACTGTTTCAATTTGCTGTTCGAATAAGTTTGCTGTTGTACGAGCGTTGCAATTACAGAGAAAATCGTATTAACTAATACATATGTTGAGACGGAGGATCTCAGGTAGGGTGTAGGGGTTCGAGAGAAACACTGCTAGGCTGAACAGGTTCTTTATTATGTCTCACTACCGCTTACATACAGTATGACCGAACTAGGTAAGCACTGGCCTGAGCTGGCTGGAGTGTAGACTCCTGCTGCTCTCCGACGCTCGCAGGGTAGCTGCTCGTAGGGTCGCCGATGAGCTGGCCAAGGTGCGCTGCGCAGGCAGCCCTGTGGTCGAGGTTCAGGCTGAGCGGGGTCTCAGGCGGTGCAGCCGATGTGGCCGAGCGGTCAGGCTCAGGCGTCCGTGGCCTGGCTGTAGGAGCTCGTAGGCAGGAACGGAGGCTTGGGTGGCAGCTGGCTAGTAGCGGCACGGCGCCAGCAGCTCGTGGCTTGTAGCCCGTAGGAAGAACGTAGCCCGTAGGAAGTACTTGTGTTAGTGCTGTGGGTTGCACTTAAAAGTATGTAAACTTTGAGTATCAAGACAAGGTTAACAGAGTTTTCTTAAACACTTTTTATACGCTCTCATTAGTTTTCAACTCCACTTAAAAATATATCGAATTTTCAGCACAATGACTTGAGTCTAACTAAAACATACTTTTCAGCAATACAAAAATAAAATACTTGTCTCCACCAAGTGTCAAAGAGCAGTATAATAATGATAGACAAACGAATACAAGATCAAAATAATACTGTCTCATTTCAAACGCAAAAACATTACCATTGGATTGAAGTCTCGTCAAAAGCAAACAAAATAAATAAGCTCATTAAAATCTTTACAATAAGTTCATCTTATATCGAGACAAGAGACAGAAAGTATATTGCGAGATCGCGAGGCAATCAAGGTCTCAATTAAGCATCATCCTTAGGGCCCTTAACCACGTAAAAGCCTCTGGCGATGACATGTTTATATTTAATTTCTCAACCGAAATGGAGTCAACATGGCTGTATTTCTGAAATTAATTGTAACCTCCGTTTGTCAGCTCGGCAATAGTATACTGGATACAAAGATGTAAAGAAACTAGATGAGTCCACATATTCAATTAATATTTTAATTTAAGTAGATTTTCTAGTTATGTAAGATTTTATTTAAGCAGTAGACATAAGATTAACACATTATATTTCTGTGTTGTTATGATACTTTAAAGTTATCATGATAATATCGATCATAGATATTTGATCACATGATTGGTTTTTGGTGCAAGTTTAGTTAGTTGCACTTATAAAACATTCAGTAAATATATTCCTTGGCTAAGGACGTAACATCAGTAATATTGTTGAAAAATGTTGAAAGTAGCTCACATTTTTATTGCGAATTTAAAACGAAACGACTATGCAATCAGTCGCTTAACTCAATATAGATATTTCACTTAGGTATAGACGTAATGTCTATCAAGTTCTTTGCGATAGGATTTATTCAATTAGAGATACTCAATAAATATTTAAAAATAATGGAAAACGACAAAAAAGAACACCTAGATTAAAACAAGCAATTTACGGAACACACGAAGCTATATCACTGAACTCTTATGGAATCCATAACACCCGGTTAAACTGTAGGTCCTTACTCTTCAAGTATAATTAAATCTTTTCCAGTGCGATAGATCTATGTGTTTTCCAATGCGGTCGGCATGGAAATGCCGCGTGCGGTAAATCCGCGCCCGCGCCACGTGGCGTCCACACCACAAAAGTGCTTTTTGATAGACAGCCGTGCCGAGTCCCGGACGTTTAATGCCCTGTGTCGGATACAGTGGAGAATTTTTCATTTAACGACCATAGTAGATTAATTGCTGGCAAATTTTTGTTTCCATTAATTTAAATCGTTGCTTGTGAATTGATTCGAATATTTGTTTAGGCTTGTATTTTATGTTGTTTGATGTGGTTTTCCTTTTATTGTTTGATTTTTACGTACTTAGGAAATATTAATTATCGTTTTATAGCCTGCATATGAAAGCTCTGTTACGATAATAATATTTAGATTTGGTGGGAAATTATATAAATGATAAATCTCTACACAAAACTTCAAAATCTGTTTTTACATTGTATGTAAGCGACGAAAAAGTGACATTCAACTCCCGGATGCTACTCAGTCATGGCCTTTCCTGCGCCCAACACGCCTCTTTCCGGTGCTCTTGCTTATCCGAATCATTTGCAACAGTTTATCTCACCCATGCCCTAACATATGCCCTCATATTTTATACTTTTTGTATATCAGAGCACCCTTCTTCCAGCTAGTCGCAAGAATTCTGTATTATCATGTGTCCCTTCCTTTAAGCTTTATGCCTACATTTCCTTCTAACGCTACTTTCCGTCTTCAATTCTCAACTGAACTTTTTATTTCAAGTGGGCTTTTACTTCACCGATAGATATGCAAATCACCGTTTTATGAATGCTAATCAATCTGCTAAACTTAAGTATTTGACATTATTCGAATTCGTAATTTTCCTGTTCGATAACAGGGAAATAGGTTGAAGAGTGATTTCGTCACTCAACATGATAATAGTGAAGCTCAAGTTCGGAAGAAAGGAAATATTCTTACCCTTATAAATTCGTGGTATTTTCGTCGATAACACGGCATGTTTATATTCTTCGTATCTCGCATAAAGATCATGATACTTAAGTTTATTTTATTAGCTGCTTTCGGAAAACGGGAATAAGCCAATGTAAGGACGAAGCGATGAAGCGAAGAGAAAGTTATCGCGTTTATCTGAGTTAACATAAACTGCAATTACCCAGTCACCAAGCGTTCTCAGGAAGGAAACGAACATTTTCTCGGGCCTAAGAACGGGGAAAATGCTTGTAGAGAAAAAGCTAAATAGATATTTTATCACTTTTATAGCCTCTTACTTTGAACTCTGTTTGAATTACGCGCACTGACTTTTTTCGTACGTTTTGTACTTACGCGTTTGATGTAATTTGGCGCTTACGCCCGCCGCTGTCGTTCTAATGGGCCGTATCAGAATCAGTGAACACGCTCACAAAATTATCTGTTCGATGTGGAATGGAGACATATTGATTATGTGAATGTGGCAAATAGCCTGTCTGTGTGCCGTATGTGCGACTGTGCATACGCCTGTAGCGTTAATATATCACTCTGTTCAATATTAGGACTACATGATGTTTGTTGGTCTATTCAATGATAATATTTCGAGTTATTTATATTGTGTTCAACAATAATATTTGTTGTTAAATTGTTGAACTACCAAATACAACAATTTGATGAGCTATTTATTTGTTACAAGCACTTATTTAACTTGCTGTGTTTATTGATTTATGTGGTTTTCCCATACCCTTGTTAGCCGAATTAGAATTCTCGTCTATCAATTAAAAATAAATGGAAAAATAAAATACAAATCAATTTTTTTTTTAAGTTTTTCCAAAATATTTTTATTTCTAAGATTTAAAAGCTCCTAATTGGTCAACAGCAAGTACCTTCTATACCTGAATACCGATTTCAATAAAAGTTGTTTAAATTAATCATTAAATTTCATAATATTCAGTTATTTTACATGTAAACGTAACGGACTTCGGACTTGGAGATAAAAGCATTGGATAGTAAGCTGGACAAAGCAAAATTGCTGCAGAAACATCTAACGGTGGCACCAGGTACTCTCCGTAAACCGAATAACACATACACCACATCGGAGGAGGAGACAAGACGCGTCCTGCTCGAAACACATTGCCCAGGCTGCGTCCTCACCCCGGTAATAACGTGGCACGATACACCAACAGTGGCGACCGAACACGAGTGGAGACACGCAAACACCATGGTCACAGAAGAAAAACTCCGATGGGCCAACAATAGCTTCCATCCCTTCAAAGCAGCCGGACTGGACGCCATCTTCCCAGGGTTATTACAATGGGGGGGTGAACCTGTCCGTAAAAGACTTCTGGCAATCATGAGGGCTAGACTGGCCCTCAGATATGTACCGAAGTCAAACTAATTTTCATACCAAAACCAGGCAAAACAGACTATACAAATGCAAAGTCCTTCAGACCAATAAACCTGACCTCCTTCATGCTAAAGTAAAGTGCTTCATGCTTCATGTAAAGCCTTGGGAATATTCTCCCCGCTATTGTGGAACTTAGTCATCAATGAACTCATGGACAAACTCAACGCGAGATACTTCTACACAATAGGATATGCAGATGATCTGACCTTTCTCACCTCAGGTAAGGTAACTAGTACAGTGTACGACCTTACCCAACAAGTTCTACGCATAGTCGAGTGGTGATGTAATGAGTACGAATTATCTGTAAACCCGACCTAGACCGAACTAGTTATTTTCACACACAAACGCGCGCTGCTCACCTACCGACTGCCCACGTTATTTAATACAGAGCTTAAGCTGTCTACCGAGGTCAAGTACCTGGATGTTACTCTCGACAGGAAATTGCCATGGCAAATAAGCTCAATAAAGCCAGCATCGTCTTCTACCAGTACAAGAAGATGATAGGCAAACGCTGGGGCTTATCCCCCAAAATTGTCTTATGGCTCTAGAAGACAATAATACGTCCGATGATAAGCTACGGCGCAGTAGTGTGGTGGCCTCGAACCAACCTAACAACGGCCGTCAACAAGCTTCAAAAGCTTCAAAGACTTGCATGCCTAGCGGCCACGGGCTGCATGAAAACTACACCTACAGCGGCACTCGAGGTGTTGCTGGACCTGTCTCCATTGCAGCTGTTCATATAACAGGAAGCCACGATGTCGGCGGTTCGGCTAAGAGCTCTGAAGCTCTGGAAAGACAGAAATTCACCGCACACTAGCAACTTAAATACACTCTTCAAAGAAGTTCCTCTAACACAAGCCATTGGCGACCGAATACCAAAACAATTTGTGTTCGACAAGAAATACAAAATCCAACTGTACGAGGATCTACACGGAGGAGCGGTTAACCACAACGAGCTCACGATCTTCACAGATGGGTCTAAGACGGATACAGGTACAGGTTCAGGAGTATTCTCCGAGGATCTAAACATCAACATCGCAGCACCGCTGGGAGCCTATAACACGGGCTACTAGGCCAAATGTTTTGGCATAATCCTAGCTGCCACAGCAATCATGGCACGTGAGGTAAGAGAAAGATCCATAAGGATCCTCTCAGATAGTATAGCTGTCCTTTCAGCCCTCAAAAGCCATACTATCACCTTGGCACTCACACTTGAATGTCACCAGAAACTAACAGAGGTAGGTAAACTAAACAAATTAACACTGCAATGGATCAAGGGCCACAGTGGCTCATGAGGGAATGACGCAGCCGACGTACTTGCCAGAAGAGAGGCCACCTTAGAGGTGGGGGGACCCGAGCCCATTATTTCCCTCCCTTCTGGTTTTTATCGCAAACTGGTAAGAAATAGAACCAGGACCCAGCACAACCGGTCCTGGATTGGGACTGAAACATGTAGGCAGGCCAAGGAGGCTCTTCCCGCAGTAGACGGTAAGATAGCCAAACAAATCCTCCGGCTGTCCAAACAACAACTGCAGATAGTCACGGCCGCCTACACAGGGCACGGATTCTATGATAAACACCTATTTACTATTGGTATCACCGACAGCCCGCTGTGCAGAGCCTGCATAGCAGCAGACGAGACGGCAGCCCACCTACTCCTCGACTGCCCTCAGGTCGTACAGTACAGGCAGCAGCACCTGACCAGATACAGCACCCTGAGGGAAGCAGTGGGCCACATCAAGAGTCTGCTGGCCTTCCTCGAAGAGCTGGGGTGGCTCAAGTGACAAGACCATTCCCACTTGCACGCAAAATACACGCCAGATGTGGAGTTGTGGTAACAGCCCGTGCAACCAAGCACCAAGTACCAAGTGCCTTGGTGAGCGAGGTATGCAGCGGTAGAGGTGACTACTTGACAATTCGATTGGTAAATAAGAACGCCCTAGTGCCACCAGCTCATCCTTGGAAAGGGCACTAGTGCTCACTTCCGTGGTATAGCCAGGTATACACATTGATGTGGACTTGACTGACAATTTCACCAACTATCATTAACTGTCACTAGCTGTCACGTTAAATTTTTGTTTTTTTTTTCATTTAAGTAGGAAGAAATGTTTACATTATAATATTATTATGTACCTATGTAACTAAGATAATATTTTACTAACTACTTAACTCTAGTCTATGACGCAGTTATAAAGCTTCATTCTTACTTATATAGTTGTAAACAAAAGCAACCGTGATTAAAACAATTAAAGTACCTGTAAATAATTTCAATTAAGAACACAATAATTTATTTTGTTTTGGTTCAACAAAAAAGCCCAATCTCTAACATGCATGACTCAACAAGATTTGTTTCAAATTTCTTCCGGCTCGGTTTGACCCGGTTTTGATTTTATTTAATAAAAAGAATTATATTTTCATACACAACATATTATAAGGTAATGAAATGTGAACCTTGGTCGCATGCGGGCCAACCATTTGTAATGTTTGACCGAATGGTAATAGAGGGTAGCCTGGATTAATTATTATGACTGGCACGTCACGCACATGTTATTATTTTTTATATTATCCCCAAATATTTTCTTAATGTTACATTCCTAAACAGGTTTTGTTACACTTATGCATGCCGTCTCTATGAAAACAATTGCTGAAGGGTTGAACTGGTGTGACTATACTTTTCCAATTTATCTAAATATTTTTACGAATGAAGTCGGCATACCGACTACCATTGGAAAATCCAAAAATTGGATACTTTCATTTATAAAACTGTATTATCAAATATAAAATTGAAAGTGTAAATGAAACAGTGTAACCATAATTCCCTTTTGAACGAAGTGAACAATGCCATTCGTTCAATTAATGGTAACCACAGTTTTTATAACGGTATGCACCGAAAGAATGACAAGTGAATCTAGCCGCCTATCCGGGTTTTATAGAGCGATTTGAGGTTTTACAAACGTCAATATATCAATAGACACGTTGAAATATTGCTCTTGTCGTTTAAGCGTTGGTTGGTCAAAAACTATTGTAGATTATTCCTTTGTGAGAGGGTTTAGATAGGTACATTACACGAGCTTAGTACCGTCGATCTAAAATCACAATCATACAACAAAGATCAGCCAACATAATGCGGTGATCCATGTAGAAGAAGCGACTGTATTACATCAGTAGAAGACACCCTAACATTTCTATATACATACAAATCTACTATCCAATAGTTATTCCTTAATTTGTCGCCCAAAACAATTTAGCATCCCTCTAGCTGTTACATCCTACATAAAGTTTTCTTCCGTGCGCATCCTCCGTTACTGTAATTGCCATTTGGAGGCCCATGAATAAAACATCTGCTTACTTAGATTCACCGTATTTGATTGTGGTTAACATATTTCTTGTTTAATGGAGACGATGAGTTGTAAATAAATTGTTGCTAGAGTATTCCGAAGCAGCACTCGGTACTGTGAAAGATTAAAGAGGCGAGCGACTTATCACTTCGTCGCTGTATGTAGATTTTGCAATTTATTAGATTGTATTTCTTTCTTTTGATCTGTGATAATGGCCTTGCTATTTTATTAGCCATCTAGATGCAAGTTTTTTTTACTAGACAGTGTTGTTATAGTTTGTTCATGAAAGAAACTGACAAAAGAAATAAAAGGCCCCTTGTATAAAATATTGATACTCTGCTACAATTCTAATAATGTTAGGTACTCTAGTGGTTTGTGTCGTGTCTTGCGACAACTGCACTGCGATTGATTTTGTTTCGTTTTTAAAAAACGCAATTGTTTCGCTGATATTACCTGTTGATATATTCCTTGTAATGAATCAACAGCCCTCAATACTTTTTATTAAAACGCCCAATAAATCAGAAAGAAAAACGAATATTGCAAAGTGATTGTGTAAAATTGCAAATAGCCAATACGGAATAAGTCTCAAAATTATTTATCTGTCGCAAAGTAATAAATCATTCTCGCAGCTCTCAACTGCGAAATTTCAAAGGTAAAAATAGAGGAAGCTCTGTGACAAATTTCTGCTCCATAATTTGAATTCGCTTCGATGTTGATGCAGCTGTCGTTTTCAACACGGCGCGGATGCGCGACGCGCGACTTTTGTTTTAAAAATATAACGTCTACGTGTGTTTTTGTACGTTGGGTGTCGCTAATTTAATACGCGAAATATTATATTTTAATTCTAAATTATTTTGTGGTTATGTTGAGTGTTCGATTTTTTAATGTAATTGTGCGGAAATCATCAGCCTATTGCAGCCTTCCCATTGCTGAACCTATGCGTCCTTTACAGTTAAAAAACAAGACCCTCTCTCTCTCATTTTCGCCAGTAATTAATTACCATGTTACCTTTTTACATATGTACTAAACTATCAACATATTCTGATAAACGTATTAATATTATTCGTTTGAAAGAAATATTGCAGCATTTAGGGTTATATTTCTAACTTAACTGAACACTCAACCTTGAAATCTAAACCCAAGCCGGAAGGAAAGCGTTTGCCCTCACTTTTATTTTTAAATAAGAAACTTTTAAACACTCGTCCCTCCATAAAAACAAATAAAAACCTATTAATTAAACAACACTACACCATTCACTTTGTGCCTTAAGACCTTAGCTATAAATTCGTATCTAGAAACAACTTTGATTCTTTATCATTTTCATTTTAGCGCTAATATTATATTTATAAAATCCCGAGTCTCCACAGACTTCAAGATACAGTACTTTGTATTAAGATACTGTATTCTATCCTCTGTCTTGGCGCGTTACTCCGAGAATACAAATAAGCGTGAAAATACTTACATAAAGAAAGTTTTATTTACTTTTTTACAACTTTGGCGAATAGACATGAGTGCCCGCATAAAATATATTACGTGGTATATTTCAATGCCGGTGATGTTAGACAGGGATAGAGCTAGTCATTTATGACATGCCAATATAACACACTTCAATGTCTATCACGTTTTTATAGTTGCGAAGGCACTCATTGTGCAATTGACATTTAAATACAATCAAATTTTGCTTAATAAATTACACAATAGTACTAGAATAAATGATTTGTAAATTGCTTATTGTGAAAGATATTAAACGATTATTTACAGCTGTTCGAAGGAGGGGTAAGTAGAGGTGATATATTATCTTCTACGTCGCTAGGTATTCTCAATCCTGATTTGATCAGAGACATTTTGACGTTCTGCAGCTAATTTTCTAGTATCATAGAGTACTAATATACTACTTGAAGATAGTTTTCATATTTACATTTCACTGGCAATGTGAAGATAAAAGATAATTATTGTTTTATTACTCTATCCAGTAAGAAACTGTAAAATCTAATCAGTTTCTTCTTTGTTGCTGTAAGCTTCGATTATAATGTGCCTGCATAGCAGTCTGTCGGTCTCTCCACTCGGCTATCGTTGCTTATACAAATAGTGTACAAACCTTCAAATGTGGAATTAAACTGAGCAATAATGTCTATCCAGCGGTAGTTAAACTGGGTCTATTTTATAATATGATTTATCCAACTTTTCTCGGCTATTATGACTCAATTTCTCGTAAAATAAGTCAGAACACGAAAACGATAAGAATAAAATATATTATATCTAGGTTTGTATGCGTCATTAAGCTTGGATGACGTCCAGTCCAGTACTTATTATTCCATTTTCTTCTTCACTTATATTTCAGCGGAGCGACTCTGGTTGTCCAACCGTATAATCTATTCATAATGGCTTCAGGGATTGCGAAAAAATATGAGATGAAATTAATTAGCATGGAGGACGAGAAACATAGTTGCGAAGATTTGAGACTTGATTTGAAAAGTTATGGGTTTATTCTGTTGGTGTCAGACTGAGGAGTAGAAAAATAAATAGATTCAACTATTGTCATAACTATAAAATGTTACTCTACAATTTTGTTGCTGCATTGTGTAGCCAGTTTAAATTGGCCATAATCATGGAGAAAACTGGCATTATTAGCACTTCGCACATTGCATAATTTATACAAATCGAGAAAGTCTATATCATAATGAATCTTTTTGTAGCAAAGCTTTGCCACACTTTGGCATAATATTAGTGTATCTTCAATGCCCTGTTTTCTGTTTTTCCTTGTTAAGAGATCGATTTAGTTATGTTTGTTATAAGTAAAAAATATCAGATACTTCAAAAATTGGTTCAATTATAGAAAATATCGGTTTGGTACTACACAAGCAAAGAGAAAGCTTTGGTAAACTAAATCAAAGTGATTGCACAAGAGCCACTAACCCGATAAAGAATCAAGGCTAGTTTCCTATGAACAGCGATGATCGATCACGCTTCTAAGTTAAGTGATGATGTCGTGGTAGTATATCAGATAAAAGAGTAATGTCTGCATATCAAGACACAAATTTAGTGTTTCTACTAGGCGAATTTTTATTCACTTTTGTGTATATGTGAACTAAATCCTTAATAGTGAATGGAACAGTGAAAAAGTAATAAAGAATACGACGCCCAATTTATTTTTTAAATCCTCATTATTATTTATTGAATACAACTCTGTCTACCTCTACAATCATAAAAATGGAATCCTTCTTTTTCCTCGATGTGGCCTGCTTCGTTGTTTTAAAGATTTCCGTCCATCTGAAGGACTCCGAAATAGCTGTACGATTCTTATCTTCCACAAGAACGATGACCGACAACTTTGCGTGGTCTGCGAAACATGATAGTGCACTGATTTCTTGAATGCCGATAGCCACTGAATGCTGAATCAAGCGGCTAGCCATTAAAATAGTTACGTTCGTCATGGTTGTGTAATTTATTTATTTATTTATAGACTCACGCCTGTAATCCCCGAAGAGGTAGCCAGAGGTGTTATATTACACCCACATTTCGCCATGAAGTTTTAGGTCCCACATAATAGGGGGCGAGCCTATTGTCGTTACCGGGCACGAGACTCCGTGCTGCTGCTGAGGATTCGGAAAAACCCAGTAACACTTTTGCCCGACCCGGGAATCGAACCCGGGACCTCCGATCAGCAGTCGCATACGCTATCCACTGGACCACGGAGGCAGTCGTGTTATTCTAAATAGAAATTATGCCACTATATTTGGTAAAAATCAAAGAAGTGGTTTGTTATACGTCATCTTACTTCCTTATATTATTCAGCAAATAATATATCTGAAAATTTTGTATCATATTATAGTATTTTTAGCAGGAGGAAGTTCTCAACCACATACACAAAGAGTAAAATTAAATGAGTTGTGTTTCAATTTCAATTGTGAACAATATAGACCTGCCAATACAGAACAATAGAGTTCTGCTTTTAATTAAAATAATCGTGTCAAATAAGAGCTGAAAAGGTTTTTATGTTAGAACAACAATTTTACAATGTATATACAAAACAAAACATAAAATATTAAAAATAAAATACTTTAGAATATTAATCATATACACTCTAAACTTGATTAACTCTTCAAGCTACGCCACTATTGGATTAGTTTGAAACTTAGCCATAGAGAAGTTATCTTGACTGAAAGGCCACGTCACAAACTTTACCGAATGAAGATCGATGTGGCGTTGTGATTGTCTGGAACAAACTCTTCAACTCTTTGATAAAAAAATTGTCTAGCCTGACTTAGTTGATAATCAGAATAATTAACGTTGTAACGTAACTTTTAGTTTTTAAAAGTAATAATCTTGAAGGACGACCAGCACGTCTGAAAGTTCTCCAAAATTTTATTTAGAGATTTGTCCGATGCGAGCAATACAGAGAGACACACGCGCACAACGAGTTTGTTTTAGCATGCCTTTACTTGCATAGGTGAGGAATTTACTTCAGAGCGCTACCATGTTCAGACGCCACGGAAAGGCGTTGCGCCCGGGTCCCGTCTCAGGACAAAAACCGTCAAACTATGTAGTAGGCCTTAGGGTGGTCTGAAATTGCCGACACCAGAAATGGTCACACACTCACAACCAAAAAAAAGGAAAGTTGAAGGTATCGCTCGTCGATACTACTCAGTTTACTATCAGTTAACTGCATAAGGAGATGTATTTCATAACCAAGTGTGCCCTTCCATGTTATGTGTGTCGCATATAAATAATGCAATTCGAGACGCGTTATAAATAAGTCATTTGTCCCAGTACCGGTCGGAAGGGTGAACTAATGTATATACTCATGTGTAAATCGTAATATTTCCAGCGCCGTAAGAGTTACCAAACTTCGGTCTATTTTTGTCAAATGTCTCAGTTGTACCACTGTACTCACCATGCGTCCTTTGATTATAAACTTTACCCTACATGGGATTTCTCTGACAATGTGTAAGATATAAAAAGGGCACAGACTGCCGCCATAATAAGAATCAGGTTTTCAGCAGATTATAAACGAGCGGACTAACTACGGAATTCAGTATTCGATCTATAGATAGATTTGTAGATTTTAGATTCGTTTTTGACATAAGCTTCATACAAAATATGTCAAACACGAATCTCGAATCTCAAAGTCTATGTATGGATCGAATATTGAAAATGGCCGTAAATGTAGAGGGCTTAGTAGTAGTGTTTTTAGTTTAAGCGGCAGGCTCGCTGTTCAACACTTCAATGAGTAAGTATCATAGGATCGATCTCGACCCCAGACAACACATTGTATGATCCACAAATTAATATTTATTAATATGTTTCGAGCCCAAGTCGTTCATGGATTAATTGAATGTTTTTTAAAGTTCTCTACGATACAACATTTATTCATGGCGACTTCAAGATATAAACGCCTTAAAAGTATAAACAGTTCATAAAATACGAAAACTTACTAACTAGCATTAAGTTTATCAATAATATACAGTATATTCGAATTTCACTAAACACTTACAAGGTGTTATCAAAACTTCTAACCTAATCAAATTAATACAAGCTTGATAGCGTGTCGCGACGTCCCAGCGGTGGCCATTGACAAATGGACGAAATGCCCACTTGACAAACAACCACATACCGTGTTGTTAATAAAATTAACTGCCGTGATTAATTGTGTATACGACTTAATGGAGGACTTTAATCTTGTATCGTTTGCGTTTTTAGTTTGAGGAAGTTGTTGGTACCTGAATAAATGAAGCCTGTATTTTTCCTTTTAAATTATTTTGTCCAACGGTAATTTGTAATGTGTAGTAAAGTAATATTTTGTTTAGTTAAGTAAGTGTTAATCTTTATATCTATATAAAATTTTTGTGTCAACCTGTGATTTCAGAACAACTATGAGTCTTCAAGTGCATATGGTTAATAACACGATACCATATCATGAAGGTAGGGTTACTTATAGGTTGTACTTTGTCCCGGTAGGTGACGAGATACTAAAAAAAAGCGAAAGTAATCGTGTAAATAGTATGAAGACGTTATTCGTAAGTAGCGAGGAATTTCAAAAGGACAGTATTTTTACTTTTTTATGAACACGACTACTGATTCAGTCTTCACACATCTTATTGTATGATGTGTCAAATTATTGTTCTCGTTTGCAAGACGCTCATGAAAATGGTTTGACTCGATACTGTAATCAAATTACTTGGCAATAAAATAATTGTTTCTGAAATATCAAGCGATTAACTGTAATCGAATCACACGTCAAAGCTACAAGTCATGCCATTCACGAAGAATAATTTTGAACAATCTTGCTTAAAATAAATCAATATGACACATGCCTACAAATAATAAAAACACAATTCCTTAGTTACATGCCATAATTATGCTAGAAATATCATTATTTGGAAACATCACTAAATTTGTTACAACAATAAAGTGATAGAATATTCCAATCAGCGTAGCTAACCTAAGCTTCTTCGTCGATATAAAAAGACACGAGATTTTCAAAGAAATAAAACCTTGATTACAGTCTCTGTATGCTAAAATATTTTCGCACAATCAAACTGAATACTAAACAAAAAGGAAAATATATTCATGTTCAGTCGTAATTCTAGAAAGTAGAGGCCCTATGAAATAATCAAACGATCATGTACGTCTTGAACTCTGAACATTGGGTCATCAATAATGTATGAATTTCACGACAAAGTATGAAGACAAACAGTGACGCTTGTAGGTTCATTTGCACGTGCCAATAGAATTGCACGTTGCTCACACATTGAACTTCTGGAGAGAGTATGTTTTAGGAATTAGCGGGCTTAGAATCCCGATGTTAGTGTGGAAGTTTTCGTTTGTGTTCAATTGACCAAGGATTTTAGTGCGAGTTTTCAGTGTTCCAAACTGATCCACTGATTTACATGCTGGGTACTTATTTCAATCCTTTAAGCTCGTACGTTTAGGATTTGTGTTTGCCTATTAATGACAAGTATATCACGTTTTTATATGGAAAAACGTCTAAATACAGAAATGTGATTACATTATTTTGCGATTAGCTATTGCTTATAAAATCAAGATCAAGTATGGATACGGGTATACCTATTAGTAAAATGACAATGATTTTTTTAATTATTTCACATGCAGTAATTGCAGAATGAATTAACCTATAGGATGTGCCGATCTCACAGCTCAGCAAGTCTTGGGATTACCAACCATCTTTATTATATGAACCACAGAATAATTAATAGTACTAACGTACAGAAGCTTCACTTTTCAAACCAATTTATTGAAATTACGACTCTTGGTACTAAGCAATAAAGTTCAATTCAGCTCACATAAGCACTCAGTACCTAATGCGATATTAACCTAACAGTTCCCGTTCTTTTCTAACACATAACACTGTCGCTGTCTGGCGCGGAGTGGCGCGCTAGGGTTGTCGACTTGGCGCTGCTACTATATTTATTCATCGTCTATCTACCTACTTGACCACGTACCTAATAATAAATAATTATCCTATAAGTATCCTATCCCACTATTGGAGCTAGTAGAACAAAAGCATAAAAATTCTGGTCGTTTACATTTTTACTATACAAATTCTTAGTTATTTCCTAAACGCGTGGACCGATTTACATGATTCAAACAGATAAAATGGTTTTTGAATTAAATCTTTAATTTGACACCATAATCGTTGAGATATCTCAACAAACAAAAAATCAAATTTTCAAGTTGCTCTCGTAATATAAATAAAATCAAATTTTCAAGTCGCTTTCGACACACAGTTAATTAAGCAATACTTTGCATTAGACTTGTGATGATACCTTTTTGTTGTTAAAGGCGTTTAAGTTTATAATTTGAACAGTGTATGAACACGGCGCGTGAGAATACGGAGCGGTCGCACTCGTTGCGTGACGTCTAATGTGAGCGGCGCGCGGCGCGCGGCAACCTACTAAATCCAACCACGTCGACGTGGTCGGCCGAGGTACTTGTAAGTTTGTACCTAAAATGCGAAGTGCGCCCGGCCTGATATGAACACAGAAAATAACCTGTTATACGTATTAGATTCAGGGTTTCTTGAGAGAAAATGATCTTCTTCTTAATAAAATAAATATACTTTTATTAGAACACAAATTGCACGATAAGAATACAAGCACACATTAGGTACCGTGATACAAGACAGAGACAATCTTAGAAAACATAGACAATAGGAAAACAAAAAAGCATTCCAATATCAAATGGCTGTACAACAAATATGGAACAGTGTTGCTATCTAGTTAAATTTTTATTCTTATTCTAACAATACGTTTTAATATAATAAATTAATAGTTTAAAAAAACACTACAAAACACGCTTTTTTAAGTGCACGTAAAAACAAAAAAATAAATTATGGATCGTTCAAGTTGTCTTTATTTACGGACTGAAGTGTAAACTATGTGGTTGTAATTATAATACTTGATTGTAAAAACGTGGGGCGCTGGAACCGGAAAGACTTTCTTGTTAACAAATACTAATACTAACTTCCTGGCAGAAGCTGCATGAGGTCGCACAAGAGCATAACGTTTATGCCGCCAAAGGGTTACCAAATTTGTTTATAGTAAGTTAATTTCTTCGCCAAAAAATCATGGCGAAATGTGGTTGTAATATTACACCTTTGCCTACCCCTTCGGGGATACAGGCTGAGCCCATAAAAAAAATCAAAAAAATGGTTTTAAGTATTTTTGAGATGTTTACAATCAAATTCTATTTTCGATAGTATAAAACGCACATCGTTCGAAGATATTTGGCAAAAACAACTCGCTCAGTTAATGGATTGGCGGATATTGCATCGCATCTTTCTTCTCAACTTTCAAAGTGCACATTACTGACAAATAACAAATAAAAATGTGAAGGTCATGAAATAGCCCGTTATAAAGTCGTCTTTAGAGTTTTACGTATATACCTACTGATCATTGCAATCTGCAATGGACTGAGTAAAATTACTGAATTTGGCTGCTACAAATAGAAAAATAAATTTTATAGAAAAGATACCGAAAAAGATGTTGATGACATGACGGTCCCAAATAGTAATTTATTACTAAGCTGCAGTATCTGACATGGGACAAATTTTTGAAAACTAAAAAAATACTAATTTATTTTGCTAACATTCTCTTTCCTTGCTATGAAAAAGTCTTTGTCAAACCAAAAATATTAGTAAGATTATACTGGCTATGCACATGACATTGACCTCTTTTTCTCAGCTTATAGAAAATCGCGCCCGCTGCCGCTTGGGGACAAATCACAGCCGCAGAACTCGGTAGCGAGCAGTCGCGACAGAACGTGCCTTGCATGTCTAATGTCGGAAAGCGGATTGAATGAAAGTATTGTTCAGGAACAGATAAAATGAAAAAAACGAACTCCTAGGTGAACCGAATACAATGCCTTTCAAACCGAAGAACAGTTGTCTCTTCACTCAAATTGAATAAGTTTCCCCGCAGTGCTTTGTTATTGGACATTCCATCGAGGATTTCTATGCTAACATGTTCTGTGTTCAAGACACAACGTTTCGGTCATACTTTTGAATGTAAGATGGCTGAATTTCGTATTCATGTTCTGTTGTGTAATATTTTGCTTTTTATTTATATTCGTTTCTACGAGATAAGGGTTCATGAGCTGTAGGAGTGGAATTCAAGGACAGATATTGTATTGGCTGTTTATTCTTATTTATAAATCACTTACATATCTTATAGTATATACAGAATAATATAAATTACTATAAAATAAAAAAGAAACACTTCCCAGTTCAACAATCCTGCTCTTGTCGTCAAGTAAAATTAACAAAAATAATTAAGAAGAATCTATTGAGCTCGAGTTCAATAGACAAGTTTTTATTTGCTACCTTCAAGCCTGCTACATTATCAGATCAAATCAGTACCTTTTTGTTGTACTAATGTACATATTTCGCAGTTTCATGATGATATAATACAAGAACTTCTTCCTTTTTCGTGTATTTCGCGGCCATGTCTTAAGACAAGGGCTGGAACCTACGGCATAACTTGCTCTCTAACACACGGAAGACCTTCCATAAAAATTGCACACAAACGGCCACCGATCCAAATGGTGACCTCTGCAAACGTAGCTTAAACTTGCCGTACTATTATGAACGTTCAGGCAAGTATCTCTTTGAATACTATCTAAATATAGTATTTTTTATGTAGTGGATTGCAATCACGCACATATTTGAAATGTACCTCAAATGCCAGTTTCCTGTGACCACGGCTTGTGTAACCCATTTCAAATTGTTGCGCGGCGGGGCCAATAGAAGATAATTGTGTCACATCCAATCACCAATAATTGCGCGACTGAAACACAGCAAACGAATAAATTTGTTTTATTAAACCAAATATTGAAATCAGATTAATAAAACTAAATGTCCAGAAATGCAATTGTAGGGGTAAGCGTAGGACACGTCACGCACACTAGTGCAACCTAATGTATAAGAATGTATGCAACGTAATTGTAGGCGCTCTGCTTGTCGCGACTCCTGTGAAGTAACAATAAACCTCGTGTGTGCTCCATACCATCTTTGATTTATCTCTGCATCCAAAGACCTTGAACCCCAAACCTAAACAATTACAAATAACCTCAATGTAACAAAACTGCTACGATTGGAACATCTAAAACCGATAAATAGATAAGTACGTACAATCCGGTAGTACATATTCCGTAAACACGATTCTATCACAGGTAGAATGCTAATACTCTCCAAATTTCAGCTAATTTCGACTATAACTGAGTACCTCCATCGGCAGAATTTAGTGATAATGTATGTACATGTCATTAACACTTCTGCCGTATGTATCTGTGCGGGATGGTAATTCGCGTGGAATAAATTCTCTTTTAGGTGTTACGTTTACTTCGAAAGACATTGCTTCTTTTATAATTCATGATAATTTTGTAATTTAAATGCGAGTGTAAAAATCTTTGTTGTAAATATTACAGTATATAGGTCCTTTTCTGTTGTTGGTCAAATTTTGGATATTGAAAAATACCTTAAGAGTATTAAAACCGTGTTATAATACTTAAAATAAGTCTAATAGAAGATGTAATAGGTGATCATGCCACTTCTTACATCCTCTAGTAGACTTATTTTCAAGTAATCCGTTGTAGTGCGTTATACCTAGAACATTTACATAAATAATATTATTGTACGGCCATTTGCTTGGTTGGCTAAATATTTTCAATAAGTTCAATTGTACGCTTATTTTATATGCTTTTAACACTGATTAATTTTATTAAGATTAGGTAAGTGCAACGCAAATTGATAAAGTCTTATGCTGGATTACCTTAAGCTAATAATCTATGTATTTACATCATGTTGTGTAAGTGAAAGTAAACGTATGTTTTAGCTGAAGGCGGAGCGACTGGTTCTACAAGATTTACTATCGTGTTAGATTTATATCTTGATTTTATAATAATATTTATGTAACATTGCTTGTTTCGCAAAATACCAGCTGCTTTGGATTTAGTCTACAATAACGGCAAATAATCTATCCTGGTGTCACTATATAAATATCACTGAATGAACAGAATATGCAGTAATGCCTATAAGACTTACATGCGCCGTATTAACCGTTGGAAAAGAAGAACCTCATGCATACTCCTTCAATGAAGAAGATGGGAAAAGACGCAGAGCTATCTGGCTCCATCTTATAGACATCTAGCAGTAAAATCATTCATTCAACAAAAAGCAGTAAAAATATTGCCACCTTGGTCTTCTTAGAGATGGCGGTGAATACTGCCTTGGTTGAAATAGTCTATCATTACAGCATGACATGGGCTATTCATCGTCTCCCTCTCGGTGTTCCACTGTTGGACACGGGTTTACTATGAATAAAGTAAGGCCGAAGTCCAACATGCTGGAAAAGTGTCTCGTGTCAAATTAAGTATTACGATGTTGTGACAAGTTAAATAAATAACGCATTTTAATTTGTACCCTATTTAATGACTCGTTTAAATATGTTAATGCAAGTTCATGGTTATAATGCTTGTAATTAGTTTAAGAATCAAATTACACGATACATTGCGTTGCATGACAAAAAAATTGGGGGATCCCGCAGGACGATTAAGGGAACATAAACTCTCCCCTTGAATGACAAAGGAAAAATAGTCTATTAACAACTTCGGTATTTTGTATTCCAGGAGAGATTCTGTACGTTGTTACTAACACTATTGGTATTTACATGTAGATGCTGTAGGGTAGCTCACTGAATTTTCTTAAAGAAGTGTAAGTATGAAGTTTTGTTAAATAAACTTAACATGAACTATTGTTGAAGAAGATATTGGTCCATTAATCATATCTTTAAACACTCGAATCTATTACAATTACCTACTTTTGCATTCGGACCAGTTAAAATATTTGTTTAAAAAGGGTTTCAGTTAAATGGCAACCAAAAGACAAACAGATCAAAATTAGTAACCTTTTTAGCTTCTTTTCACATTACCGAAAGCAATTTGCCATTTAAGTGTTAACGCTAAATACTTTAAACCCACGGCTAATAAAATCAAAACCAACATCGATGTTTGAAGCGGCTAATGATTCCTAAAACGTTAAAAGTGAACCGCTAATGGGCCCAGTTTCACCTGTGACCCGGAAAGTTGGCGCGTTAATTGCGAGCACTCGGGCGAGGGTAATGAAGGCGAAAGTGCATATCACTGTACATTGTACGTGTTGGACAGGGCTGCTAGCTTCATAAATTATATGGATGATGAAATTGTTTGAGGCAAGGTATGTTACACATGTGTTGGTTTTACTTACGAGTGTATTTATGGAAAACTTAATATGCTTTATTTACTGTACTAGTTAATTGGCTTTCCATTGCCTATGTATTTTCAAATAGATACATGCTGCTTAAACGTATCTTTTTTTGATAGGATACTCTAGCACATGGGCATCATCATCCTCATAGAGCTTTGGACACAAAACAAGGAATAAGAAGAATCTTGATTATTTCTATTCTTTGTTCTGCAATATTAGCATGTTCTATTTATTTAAGGATTGCCTCTTAATCCACGCACCTGTTCTTAACTTAGACACAAATTTATTTACTGAAACAATATTTTGTTATGAAGTGTACATTTTCTCGGAAGCCATTTATACTACGCTTTGCTGTTCAGTCAAGGGGAAAATAGTCAACCAAGCGAACCTCAACTTGGAAAACAATTTTCTTTGAACATTTACATACAGCAGGAGTCAAAGCTAATCTATTCTACAAATTACACGTCTACGACCGTTAGTATTGTGACTTATAAGCTCTTACTTTTTCACCTGTCTTGAGAAACCGGTGGAAATATATTTCACATTTCTTAAGTAATATTTTCTCGGCAGAAGCAGGTGTTAACCCTAACGTCACCCGATGGTTGGGGAGGTAAGTTTGCTCGTTATTTATTATTGAGCCGTTGTCCTGTACCGACTTTAATATGTTACGGCTCATTTCAAGTCTGTATTATTTTGTACTCATGATGTGTAGTTTTAATGCTAGTTTAACTTAATATGGTTGTTGTGGTACTGTTAAAGAATATAAGTGTGTAAGAGAAGAGCCGATTTGTAGACGTAGGTATGGAGCCTACGAATGTCGAAAGAGAAAATATGTTTTGCGTCTCGTAACGAAAACACTCTAGATGAAATCATCATGTTCTCCAGTTTGTGCAATACTTTTTTATAGTTAGTAATTTTAAATTAAGTTAAAAAAATGCTTAGCTGTTGACGCCTATGTAGTGATTTTTGTCTAAAGAATCTTGTTAAACTATAATTGCAACGCATAAATTTATCATAATAAATAATACCTATAGACTTATCAGGAATATTCTGGATATTCTATGGCTTCCTACTTTTGGTGATAAACTTGATAAGCCTTAATGCCTTTTCACCAATTGCAAAATTACTCTCCGCTTGAATATTTTCCAAGTCCTGAAGTCGACGTAATCAGCATGTAAGTCGCTGGCGTCAAAACACGATGATATACAAACGAGCCCCGTGGCCGCCTGCCAAAATTGTGTGTCCACGGACATACAGACGCCAATATTGATTGGGTATTAGATTAATAGATTTTGCTGTCTGTACTGCGAATACGCGTACATTGCGTACAAGCTATGGGTATTCGTCAATGTTAGTGTTATATTGTTAGCCTAGCTTGTGAGCTTCGAGCCTACGCTGCCTATACTTCGACAGTTTTTTTTAACGTTTCGTTGGTAGATATATTCTTTGTTTACTGAAGATTTCTACCCACTGTAAGACCTCCTCATGTACAGTGTTAGAAGTTTTTCAAAGTATTCTGCGGTTTTGTGAGCCAATAGGCTAGTTGACAAAAAAAAATTATGAGTCCGTCCTTTAGATTATTCAAAAATAAGCGATACGTATTTTTTTATTTGTAAATTAAACCAAAAATGACCAAGATATAGCTCATTAAAGTTACGTATAACGTCACGCCGTGCTGCATTTTTTCGCACTAGATGACGTCACACGTAACTTGAATGGGCTATATCTTTGTTATTTTTTATTTAATCGAATCGAAAAGAAAAAATACGTGTCCAATATTTTTTTATAATCTTAAATACGGACTTAATAAAATGTAATTATTTTGACCCTGGAAACTACCCTAAATGTGCGCAAAATACACAAAATTGTAATTACCGTATTCGGAGTGGTATTGATTTTACGCACAAAGATGTTTTAGTAGCTGTATTGAATATGGTCGTAAAGAGCTATTTCTTATTAGTTTATCATATTCTACGAAATCACGTACCTAACCCTCTTTCATTAAAATATTAGAACAAATTTCTATAGTGGGTAATGTAATACACACACATTATGTAGTTGTATCTGAAAGGAGAACTTCGACTGTTGCAGAAATACACTTATATTTATCACTTTTAACTATCATCTCTAACGACTAGCCAAAATGTAAAAAAAAAACAAGTTGAATATAAATAAAGAAAACAATACTGTCTTATGTAGTTGTAATAAAATTAACCACATTTTTATCATGCCTTTTTTTAATAATTTTCCACATAAAAGTCGCGTATAGCATTCACTACGTAAGTGCAAAATTTTACGTATGGCAGAAAAAATCTGCGCCTGAATCACTGCAACCAGTACGTACGTGAGTAGGTACTATTCATACATAACCCGAAAAAAGTGTTTATTGTACATCCCTTTCGCGTATTTAAGTTCACTCACGTTCCGTTCTTGATAACCGTGTGTTCCTTTATAGATCAAGGCATAAATATGTTGCCGAAAAGCTAGCCCGTTCTCATACTACGAAATCGATGTGTAGTTTTGGCGAGTACGAAATTTGTAACTCATATCCCAATGGCGGTCTTTGTTTGACGTGTTGATAAGGATAGTTTGGATCATGAACACGATTTGGTAATTTGCATCGAAAGTTATTAAGCTTGCATCGAGTTTCTGGTGCCGAAGTGTTTGGTGTATCTTGTTACAAGTGTTACAGTATTCAGAGACTAATGGTATTGGTTAATTGAACGATCAAGAAAGCCAGATGATGTTCTGTCAGAGCCTAAGCCGACGGGTATACTCCTTCATTCCTGTGCAATATCTTTGCTTCCATATGAATATCATTATCCATTCGGGTTGCGGAGGGCAGACAGGCAGTCGCTCTGTGGAAAAGCTAATATTCAGCCAAATCCGGTTAGACTAGTAAGCGAACCCCAGCTTGAAACTGGGATAACGCTAGGAGGATGATCTTTGCTTCTATATAAGCTATATAAAAGCAAATTTACTAAATGTAAAAGCTAAACTTATGTATTTTCTTTTGCTATTTAAAATTTGCCACAAACACAATTTGCTTAATAAAAATTCTTTATTCGCCATCACGGAAACACCATACAAAATAGAGTAAATAACCGTTGAATATAATGACGATGGAAAGGAACACAAGCAATATATTAAGAAGACACCAAAATATTGTAAAGCCATCGCAGAACGCGAAAACACATTTAAAACATTACATTATGCACAAAGCAACATTCATACGGCTCTTAATGTGTAAAGAACGTGACAACAGTCCAATATTGTTTTTACCTTTCAAAAAACATCGTTAAAGGTTGTTAACGCGGTATAATAGACTGGACCGGACAGAGAGACCGTTACTGTTTATGTTTGACGTTCCGGTACAGGGATGTTCGTCGATTCAGCTGGATTGACCTGAATTCGGAATGATGTGTCATGTTACACTTGTAGCAGTACAGCAAGTAGATTCCGCAGCGCATACTCAATATGTGTGGAATGAAAGTCATTTTACACCCTGCGTTGAACAAGCCGGTTGGTTTTAGCTGATCTGGCGATATCTGTTTTATATTTCATTCTTATTTCAGCGCTGTCTTTAAAGTTCATTCTTGTGGTAGTATGTCCTATATTTAATCTACAAATCTCATGCAAGAAATATAATGCTAAATTTGTATTTTTTTTTTCGTTTTAGCGATTAAGTTTTCCTTAATCGCTAAAACGAAACGCTCCCAATATTGATGTGCACACTCACATCAATATTATAGTATAACTAGACGATTTAACTGTTTCTGCCCGATCACGTTAGAATTTTAGGAAGTCCCTTCTTAGAGCAACCCTATGGTCCCAAGCAACATACATTACATGCCAAATTCAGCTTCCTGCGCCTAATAGTTTTGGCTGTAGCTTGTCTGTCAGTCAGTCAGTAACGCAACGATTTTATAAGATAGTCCCATTGTATGTGAGTACTGAGGACCCTTCATTTCTGCTACTATGTGCTGAGACTACTGCGTATACAAGCGGGTCACGCATGCGGGCACAAAACCGCGATACAGGAAGGTGCTTATATACCCCACTGTCTCTGGACAACCCTGGTGTGTCTACCGACGTCCGTTCACCATTACCATATGTACACCCCTTTTATTCAGATTGTCGACTGTTCCGGTCAACACCTGAAATAATGTCGAATTTTATGTAAAAATAACTTTAGTTGTGTATTGAATAAGTCTTGTACTCGTTTAAGTACCTTACTTGTAAGAGTGCGACTATTGGCTATAATATTATCCAGTTCATTTGTTCGAGATTATGGTCATTTACAAAAAGATGTACAGTTATATTTTTAAAACATAACTGTACATCTTTTTGTATTCGTAATATTTAGAATTTTTATGCATTTGTTATTTACACCAAAAATGTGTCTAATGGAGGTCGTTTGTGTTTGTCATCCATGTAATCCAATAGTTTTTTAAGAAGACTTTGTTTACCTTATTTGGTAGACAGGAAAAAAGGTGTGTACTTGTGTAGAATTTAATCTATTTACAGGTTTAATTTAAAAATCAGTATGTACAAGTAGATCAGATCGAATACAAAATACTTCATGATACACATTGGCTATTAGACAAATAATATCGCTTTAAACAAACACATCAGCGTCTACACAGTCTCAACTGTGTACTTATCAAAAACATTTTGCATAATATCCCAATGAACGTTTTCTCATTCAGCGTTTAGGTGCTGCAATGTCATATATGTCATAAATATCAACAATATTGTAAGTATGATGATATGGCTGATTATATAAGCTAAAATCTTTCTTCCTACTAACACCAAGGTAATGCTCATGCAGACTTTAAATCTTTCCGATCATCGACTATGGTGATGTGTGCTGTTTGACCTGAATGCAGACCTTCTGAATAAACTAGACTGGCTTCATAATAAATGCATTCAATTTGTTTATAATCTTCGCAAATATGATCATGTATCGAATTACCGCTTTCAACTTAAATTGTTGCCTATTCGGCAACGCCGTATATATATATATATATATATATATATATATATGGGGGGGGTATATATATATATGGGAGGGTGTAAAAAGACCCTTAACGAAAACTGAAACCCCATAATATACCAATCATTACGAACATTTTTTACTTCGGCGCCATACATGGGAAATCACTAGTTCAGGAGATATTGAGGCTTTAAGTTACTATGGAATTTTTGTACGCGCACAATTTTAATTGCGGCTTAAAAATTGTGATAATTTGAAAAAAAATATCATTTCCCAAGTTTTATTTTTGCTAAGTATTACTTTGCATGATACCCAAAACGAGTAGACTTCGGCTTGGTGATGGGTTTTGTGACATCCTTTATATATATACAGGCTGTTGATCTGCATTTGCAAAATATTTTAGTATTTATTCATAATTATATAAGTACCGCGATATTTATGTACCTTTTTAAATACCTATACAGTATTTATTTACACATAAACCTAGTACTTATTCAAGTATTATTCTAATATCATTACTCATATTATTATATAATGTCGCACCTACTGTTATATTATCTCGGCAGCACCCCAGGTTGACTGGTTGAGAATGCCTAAGGCATTAAGTCCGCCTATGTACCACATTTTTGTAGTGCAAGAAGTTAGTTAAATAAATAAATAAATACATATAAAAAAGTCACACATAATAATGTTTATTTCTTTAATCTACAGTCTAAGAAAGTCAAAACAACTTTACTCCGTATAAATTATCATTCAAATAACACTTTAAACCAACTCTTAGTAAAACCAAGTAGAATTTGCGGCAATCCACTTAAATCAACGGCCAACAGTGCAACGAATACTGAAGCAATAGTATAAAACGTTCGTTGAATCAACAGTTCTCTTATACTTTTTATTCTCAGTCACACTACCGAGCTTAGCACTAAATTCGAATAAAAATAAAATACGATAGACGTTCCCGGGGAATGTGTGTGCAACACTATTGTAAGGATCGTCTCTTTCATTGTGAGCCTTAGATTGAATTTCTTCAGCAAATCTACGTGAAATGTGATCTCGAAGCGTATCTCAGATAAATAGGTTTGCACTTGTGTAAAATAAATATTCACATTGCTGCGGGCGGTGCATTCAGTTTCTTAATAGGATAACTTAGCTTTACTTAGACAATATAGTGCAGCTAATTCTGACGGAGCTTTCGTCGTTTGGTTTTATAAACTTTAATAAACTGTCTTAATAAAGGGTCTGGCTTCATTATGACTGTGATGAATTAGTAAAGAAAAAATAATTTTATTCTGAACCCGCACACAAATAAAAATCACAATAAAACAAAAACAGTACCTACAAGAAAACAATAAAAAACAAAATTGTTGCGTGTCAGAACAGGGCATAGTTCAGCATTTGTCAAGCTATTACTATTATTTTAGTTTTTAATGCCTATATTTTACTATCATCTGAATTCTTACTCATTGCGTTTGGATTGTTTATTTTAATCTGTTTTCTAACCAATGATCTTTACGTTAAGTATGTATCTTGCTTTTTTTGTGTCCGTGTGGTGACGGATTAAGAATACGGAATGTCACCACCCCATATCATCCCATGGGTGTCGTAAGAGCCGACAGAGGGAGCATACTATGCAGAGAACAACACTGTAAGAGAAGGAAAACTTGATACAAACCCTATACCAACCCGTTTGGCCAGCGTGGTATAGTAGACCAATTCCTCCTTTCAAAGGAGAGGCCTAGTCCAGCAGTGGACTTTTTAAGGCTGATGATGATGTATCTTGCTTTTTATATCCGTCGAGTATTGTGGTGCTTTGTATAGGAATTTCAACTTTCGTTGTCACTAAAATTACTTTTTACTATTCCTACGGGATAAATACCACTTACCTTTGTTTTGAGTAACCGTAGGAATACTAAAAAGTAATATTGAGGTACTTGTCGTTTAGCTAAACATACGCAACTTTAGCTTTTTATTTTTTTTAATAGAATTGTTCTATTGACTCAATAATAAAGCAAATTTATAATAAATTACGAGTCGAATAGATTTCCATCAATTTAGCAGATATTTATGACGCTTTGCTTCATTTATCCATCACAAACACGATCTTCAATTTCCACCTGTAAAGTTAAACGCAGTACCTCGGCTGCTGTATCATAAAACGCAAAAAGCAAAGCTTAACATCCTTACAATAGAGCCTGCAGTCCGCTCATTCACGATATAACTCTTTAGAAAATACTCTCACAAAATAAATGCCCACGTCACTATCCAAGTCCTTCAAAGCGAAATTCCTATGTAGAGAGCAATTTAAAGTTACCGCGAGTTGCGAGTCACTCGGAGGAACTTAAATCGATTCGTTTATCGATGGCTTACAAGCGATTACCCTTATATTGGTGTTTTATTAGCCCATCTTAGGTGATACGCTCCTATGAGCATGTAAGTTTTGATGGACTGGTTTTAGTTCAGGTGAAACTTAAAGATATTGAGATAGATTGCTACGTAATTTGTTGGATGTATTATTGAAAGTAGGCCATATTATACAAGACTTTATGTCTTGTTGGTCAAAACTGCTTCAATTATTACCAAAATGTCATGGCGTTTTCAATAGAGGCCTAAATTCCCAAAGGTCCTCCTCGAGGCCATAAAAAGGCCTTTAGGCTGTCAGAAGCCGGTGATCTAGGTTTTGGCCAGTTCATTTCCTCTTTAGATTATTCCAGCATCAAAGACAGATAGCAAAATAAAAATGCGGTATCCATACCGCTACTATGCGCCTACATTCTGTCAGAAAGTAGATTGTGTAGTACTGCCACGGTCGACCTATTTATTTTAAAACTAGCAAGCTGCTACCTCACGTTTTCAGTCACAACTGGAGCAATTTTACACTCAAATGCCTCTTTAAACATCACAGTGAAGCCTAGATTCCTTTGATACAATTCTACACTTTAAACATCAGAAAAAGGCACATCTACTTACATATATGTAATGTAAATGCAAATCATAAACCGTTATTGCTATACTGTTTGTTTTAATGCGATACCGTCGCGATGTTATCGTTCTATATAATTGAATTCTGCCCGCCTGTCCCGCCAGATGTCGTCACTGTTGCACAAAGGTACGTTGCTATGAAATATTTGATAGGCGCCCCGGTCCTGGATATGAAACCGGTCGGAATGAATGTTCTTGTTTTGATCAAATTGATTTTTGTGGTTAACTGCTGTAGTATCTTTATGGGTTTTATTCTATCGGATAAAATATATTTACTATTATAGAGTACACGTTTTACGTTAATATTTATATTACTTAACTTATCTAGTTCTATTTACTAGTACCTAAATGGTTTTGAACTGTGACTAACTATGGCGTAAAAAATTTACAAAGTTAGGCTTTTATTCCTTGGGCTCTGCCTCGGGAAGTGGGGGGTTGCATATAAAATGACTGCATCGTTGAAACCAATATTAGTAAGAAATACTGTTTAAGGTGTGGTGTAATTAGTGTAGTAGAAGGTGTCCGTAAAATTTTATGTAGCAGTAGTTAAAAATAAACTAACTGTGCAAGACTTAAAAATAGGAGACGTCTGAAAAGATAATGGATAACACTTGGAGGAACAATAAGTCATACATTGACTTATTGTTCAGAGAGTATGCATGAAAAAGATTATTGTCTTTAATGCTGATTCAGGCCAATAGAAAGAAAGTAACAGACGATGATCTCATCTCATCTGTCATAGTGCTTTTCAAATAATCGTAAAATTCGTATAAAAAATATTCCAGGTACCTATCAAATGCTACGCAAATTCCCGAAACAGTTTAACCGAATAAACCTATTTCATAACTTTTATCCACCCTCACACATAGTTTTTAG
The DNA here is from genome assembly GCA_944739405.2 of Euclidia mi. Classification (NCBI taxonomy): domain Eukaryota; kingdom Metazoa; phylum Arthropoda; class Insecta; order Lepidoptera; family Erebidae; genus Euclidia; species Euclidia mi. Next base: position 34,158,471 of record OX123184.2, read on the forward strand.
AATAGTTTTAGAAATAAAATGTTCTGTCATGTTCAGTCAGGTTTTATTAGGGCTATAGGAGAATGTGTTGGATAGTTATCGATGCTCATGCCTCACAGTTGTATAACGCATCGCCGTTTTGTAAGCAGTTTTGTCGTAAAACAGTGAATAAAACGTGATTCAAAATATAACGTTTCATACGCGTCGCGATTTGATATTTGTTGCCAATATAAGAAAGATATTTGAGATATCTACTAGTAAGTCCTATATTGTGCGATATTCCTTTTTAATGCATTAATGCGGGTGTGAGCTCGGTAAGATCCTTTAACATACGAGTACATACATACATAGACTCCCGCCTGTTTCCCGGAGGGGTATGCAGAGACTACGGAACGCCATTTGCAACGATCCTGACATATCTCTTTTGCTTCATTCACTCCCATCAGATCCCTTAGGATGCTCTTCTGTTCAGGGTATTTCTAAACTGTCCTGTTTTTAGGATGTCTCCAATCTGGTCAGAGAACGTTCGCCTAGGTCTTCCCCTTCGTCCTGTCTCAAAAAGAAGATCCTTTAAAGCCATCCTAAGTTCTTTATTAATTTTGTAGAAATGGAGACAAAAATACCTCGTAACATTTTTTTTTAGATCATGTTGACCTGAGAGGCACACATCTCACAACTCTTACAGCGTTAGATAATGTGGCGGGGTGGAAGCGTAATCCACAATGGCATACGTTCACAAGGTTTGGCACATTCATTCTACGCTGAGACTTTGCCTTACTGATTTCAGCTTTGATACTCTCTCATATACCAAGACATACCTTCGTTGAGAACACGTCTGTGCGTGTTGAAAATAAGAATTAAAATAAACAAATAACTTGCTAAATCGTGACCTTATTATATGCATAGACATAACATGAATATGTCACACGCGTAATTAGTAAACTGAAACACAAAATGGACAACAGCCCCTTAACCAGGAGTAGTAGGACCGTGCGCTCCCCGCCCCCTACACCACTGGCAGGGCCCGCACCTGCACTCGCAACGAGACCTAATGCGCCGAGTCAAGGTGAAGATGTTCACGAAGTGATGCCCACACCGGAGATACAGTTGTGAATGTCGATCATTGAACAAAGCCTCAATGAGATATGTTCTACTGAAGCTGAGGGTAAGATGAACACGGAGCAGAAACTACGAATTAATTATTTATGCCGTAAAGTGGACAATGCAAAATCTCATATGGTTATCTATACAATCCCTTCAAGAACAAGTTGACCTCTCACATCAGCTGCAGGACCTAAAACAGACCGTTGAAGAATCGTCGAAACTTCCCGTTACCACGTCTTTTGCTGATATCGCAAAAAAAGATACTAACAATTATATTCAGCCGATTAAATTGAATGCCATAGCCATTTAGCCTGACGATATGTGCATGTGCTGTAGCACACTGTGGTTCGTCTGCTTTTTATAAGCATGTATGTTTGCACTACAAAAAGCCGAGCAATCATATTACAGGATGCATTAACTGTCTAGCGAAAATCATGGTCGAGAGGAGATATATCAATACCATTGATTATGGAGACACCTAAGTTCTCTGTATTGTACACACCAAACTCATTTAAATAGATAATACGTATATTTAATTTACTATTTTTATAAACTTAACACCTCATTAGAATAATATTCTAAATTCATGTAGTTTATAAGGGCACATAAATGTTACATAAAGTTATAAATAATGCGAAATTGACTAACACTGCCATTGTTCGCAATTCACGCAGTTTTACAAGTCGCTTGCATATTTGTATAACTTGCACAACACGCTAATATATTGTATCTAATATACGATCAATGATTATTATCATTACGTAATAATTAGTAACTAAGCATTATGTATTATTTTGAATTTATCTGTCAAATATTGTAATTCTATTGCTGTATTTATCAAATACAAATCATAAATTTGTTAAGAGGGACCCAACTGCCTGTGATACAGTTTTTAACTAGTACAGAAGTCTGGTGTTCCTTCCAAAAGGCTTGTGTCCACTAAGAATAAATCGGTTTGATTGTAGTATCTATAGATTCATTATGATTTTAAGATGTCAGTAAAGTTTACTATTTATTATAAAAAGGTAAGATTCATGTTATTTTTAGGATTCGAAAACTAATAATAATGTATTTATGCTTGTGGCAGTGAACACCAATCAGAGAGCATTACGTTAAACAGTACGTCCGCCATTCATGTTGTTGACGTTTTAGTAGTAAATACAACTAAAACGTCAAACTTTCTATCTGTTAAATAGAATATAACAAAATAAATGTGGGTACATCAGACCAGACTTCATTCACGGTTTGTTGTGTTTTAGACTTTGTGATATCACTCAAACGCCATGATGGTTTACAGCGTTTTCGTGTCAAATTCAAAAAGATTTTTATAAAGCCCTAATTAATAATGTTGCTGATCGATTTTTGGAGAAAAAATCAGGTATTTTAGTTAAACATCTATTAAAGGAACGAATCAATCGCTAATTACATGTTAGGACACAAGCCTATTCTTTGAAAACTGTAGCCTTAAGCTTAATATTATATTATAAGAATACTATTGTATCTGTGCTTTTGTGCCTCAACCGGAAAAGTACTACCGTCTTGCAGAATATCGACGCAGAGCAACAGTATCTATACTATTGCGATTCGTTCGATGAGTGCGAGCGATGGAAGTCCGATTCTCTCGTTCTAATCCCTTATACAGTTCTTCTTCTTATTTCTTTTCCCATCTAGGTGAGCAACGCACTTGTGACTCATATGAGTTCGTATTGATAGTGATCGCCTACTACCAAATAGGCGATCAATCAGCTCGTTTATCTATTATGCCATAAACAAATTGTTAGTATTAGTTGTTGCCAATGCAGCTCTTCATTTGGTTCGATTTTGTACCGTAATATGCATACTTTTTATCATTTAAGCGAAATCTAATAAAAAAGTGGAATCTTTGTACATTACCTAGAAGCTTCGTGTAGAGACAGTAAGACTACAAAAAAAGCATTGTAAGAATTAAGCTACATACGTGGATTAAGGAAGAAAAAATGACAATCGGTTCTTAACTATAGATGCTGGCGAGAAACATTCCGAATCATTCCCGTCGAATAATTCGGAAGTATTCCGAAATATTCCGAAACTTTGGGAATATTTCAACTGTCAAAAAAAAACCAGGAAAATCGACCTTACTAGTTAGTAACAGTAAAGTTCGAAATAGTTAGTAAGCACAACTGTGCTTACTAACTATTTCGAGCTTGGAAGTTGTATATTATCTTTGTTTGCTTGCAACGTTTGCCTTTATTTGTTTTTATTGACTGGGCTATTATACGCGTTAAGTAGAAGGATTAATAATACCTACCTATGCGACTCGCGAATACTCGCGATGCGTAGGTACACAGCTACATACAAACTAAACAAAAACATAGGTAGGTAACCCTTTTTCAAAAAACAAATCAAATATGCTAGGCCTGGTTTTTTATTCCACAACTAACATTTATAAAAATAGCATTCGATTTTGGAAATAAGTAGGTACCTAGGTACCTAAAAACAAAAGTATAAAAATCTTGTTAATCGCAGGCTAACATATCTATGTACCTATCAAAACATCAACATAATATACTTATTAAACCAATTACGTTTACTGCAGCCGAGAGTTCGAAAAAAAACCAAAGTTACTTAGAAATTAATTTAATTAAATATAAAAGAAATTACAATTAAATAAGTGAAACCTATTCGATGCGAGAATATGGAATGAATATATTTAATTATACATTATTAATATTGATTTGCTGCGTCGACGAATTCATGCCGCGACGGACGTCATCGGTGGCGATGCAATTGCTGCGTCGGCGATTTTTGGCTATTGCTATTTCTTTCCAAATATACAGCGATGATGTTGATTGTGCGAGGTCCATTGGGGTTCCGTATATAACACCTCCATCCGCAGAACAGCAACTATTTTATCAAGTTGAGAGAAAATGTTGCTGGCAGTTCATTTCGTCTCTTGATGTCCATGTCCACATCTTCGTATGTGTGAGTCTTGGAAACTTGTTGCTTCTCTGCATCTTCTTTTCTGGGGTACCAGCATCTGCGTTTTCTATATAATGTGATACTGATGATTACTGCTGTGCACAGAATGAAGATATAAAGTGGAATAGTTGTATGGTAGAAAGCAACTGATTGATTCTTCTCGATTTGTATGGGTTTTTCCAACATGATTTTACTCTGGATGCCGTGAAGGTCTTCTAGGTTTACTGAACTCGAACCGATATTAGAGATGACATCTGTTCGATTTATCTGGTTGTAGGGTATTTTCGATAACTTCAATGGCTGGCCTTTTATCTCATTATTGTCGTTAATGATGGTGAATTCTGTAGTCCGCATATAGCAATCCATCGGGATGGTGACTAGGTAACTTCCTTGTAATGTGTTGAAGTCCTTTCTTCCACAGGTAAGTTGTACTTTCGTTGGTTCCGGTAGTGAGATAACGTAGTGCTGATCGTCCAATTTTTCAATTGCAACATTTGATAGCGAAATCTGGGTGAAACGGCAAGTGTTCTTCAAATTTTGATTGACTATGAGGTCTTGAATACAATCTGGTTCTGTTCGGATCTGATGGCTAATCTGCTTTTCACAGAGATATATACTGCTGTACTTCGGGCATTCAGCCTCTATGTACACGAATGATTTCTCGTTTGTTGCTATAAAGGGACTGGGAGGAATAAGGGCTAGTTTTTTCTCGTTAGGTACAATGGATAGTCTGTAAAGATCATATGTATCTTCGGAAATAATGGGAATGCTATAAATGATTACTATCCTATTATCGCTAAAGTAAGAGCCTGGCTTTATTAAATTATAATATTCTCGTAATTCTAAATTAGGAACTTGATTCTTATTATATATGGATCTTAACTTATCTACCATGGTTTTTAATACCTCTATATCGATCATCGAATGATGAGTGCTGGAGGCACGTATAAAAGCCATTATATTTTCTAACCTAATGATTTCTAACATTAAATCTTCTACATTATTACTTATAATTCCTAACATCTGGGCAAACTGAGCAGATTTGATTAAATTATAGTCTCTGTATGCATCCTTTTGTAAGAGTGATTCTAAGGTTGAATTAATTTTCTCTTGGTTTGCAACTAACTGATCTAAGACTCTATTGTACTGTGACATCCATTCTTTATTAATACTTATATGATTATTAAATTCTGAAACAATTTTATTTTCGTTATTCTGTAAAGTTTTAATTGCTTCATCGTATTTTAAAGCATCTAGATAGTCTAAATTGCCAGTTATACTTTTTATTACTGACCCAAGGCTATCTACTAGACCTCTTTTAGCTCTAATTGGTTCCAAAGATTTTACTTGATGTAATACCTTGTTAAGCTTATCATTAAGATAGTTAATCTGATATTCGTAAAGGGTGTAGGTTTCATTGTTAAGTCTAGTCTTAAATGTCTTAAGTTGTGACTGTACAGAGGTTACGTTATCTTCAAAGTCAGTTAACTGTATATATTGTATAAAGGAATGATAGTGAGTTGTTAATCTGGTCGGCCCTAGTTTGTATGGTAATAGTCCAGGTCCATCAGCCAAGGTTTCAAGTCTTATGGTCTGAGGTCGCGTCACGTGGATTGTCATTATCAGCAGTATCCTGCAACAATTTATTACTTTTAGGTACACGTTTCAGTCGCGATTTAGCTATTGGGCCGCGCTTTTTCGAGGTATATATGTGAATGGGTAAATCTGCTAGAACTGTGTCTTGTGTGTAACGCGGTGCAGTTTTCTGACGGCTAGCAAGAGGATTTTTAACGAAAATTTGTTGTTGCGGTGTGTATTCGACTTCGGGCTCACGAGATTTATTCCTATTTTCAATTAAAGCTGTTCTGTTACTAAGAGATGACTCGTTAATTATCTCATAAACTTGTTTCATCTGCTCTCTATGATTCTGAGCATACTGTTGCAATATGTGTTCTGTGAGGTCTATGTCAACTGGGTCTCTAGGGTCAAAATGTCCGTTCAATAAATCAAAGGGTCTACATTTCGTAAAGCTATGGATCGAGCTATTATATGCTATAACAGCGTACGGCATGAGATTAATAACGGGTTCATCTTTATGTTGTAGTTTGAGGATTCTAATGTGTTCCAGTAAAGTTGAGTGAAATCGCTCGATGTTACCGTTATCATTAGGACAGTGAGGTAGAGTTTTATGGTGTATTATTTTATGGAGACGTATGAATTCAGCGAACAGTTGATTTGTAAATTCCGTGCCATTGTCGGTAATTATAGTTAATGGTAATCCGTGGTGAGTACAAAAACGTAATAATGCCTGTAAAATGCTTATAGCAGTGCCGTCTCGTAAATGGTATGCCTGACCATACTTTGTAAAAACATCAATGAAAGTTACGTATTTTTCGTTTTGAACGGTAAAAAGGTCCATATGCACAATTTCAAGTGGTTTAGTGGCTGGGGGTACAATATTAAATTGAGGCCTAATGGGATTTCTGTCGTATTTACTTTGACCACAAACGGTACATTCGTTAATAAATTTAGCGATGTGTTCCTTCATCTTCGGCCAATAGTACTTTCGTGACAAGGCTAGATAGCACTCGTTAATACCACGGTGATTGGTTTTGCCATTATGATAGTGTTGTATAATTTCCTGTTGCCGTAGGTAGTCTTTAACATTCTCAAGTTCTGTCTTTGCTAGTACTAAATTAAGAGAAGAGCTTTTAAACTTTTCTTGTATAATCGGAATGATCAAGTACATATCTAAAGGTGGGTTTACTAGTATAGCAGTTTTAACTTTCGGGTTAACATATTCTTTTATAGCGTTAATAACATCGGTTTCTAAGTTAGATTTTGAGAGTTGGATAGCCATTCGCGTATGATTTTCAAACGGTTTAGTTACAGTCGGTCGTCGTTTTATGTCGCCAACTACGGTAAAGTGAATCTGTCTATGGAACTTATTGAGAGGTTCGTCTGTAATAGGGGCTTCTAAAATAGGGTGCTCATTACTGGTATGTACTGTGTCAGTCGAGGAATTAGGCAATTGAGTCGGAGGGCTCTGTGAGGGATTATTAAGTGGAGGGCTTTCTGAAGGATTATCAGGATGAGGGCTTTCTGAAGGATTATTTATCATAGAACTAAGTTCTTTAATACTGTCAATTACAGAATTAATTTCGTCGATTTCATTATTACTAATCTCAATGCGGGAAAGGGCGTCAGCGTTGGTATTAAACCTTCCTTTCTTATAAATTACGGTAAAGTCATATTCACTTAGTCTGAGTCGCCATCTAGTTAGTCGTGAGTTAGGTTCTTTTAAATTCATCATCCATTGTAGTGGCTTATGGTCGGTAATAATTTTGAATTTCCTACCAAACAGATAGGGTCTGAAATACTTTGTGGCCCAGACTATAGCTAATAGTTCTTTTTCTATTGTGCTATAGTTTAGTTCGCTTTCGTTAAGGGTACGAGAAGCATAACAAACAGGCTTGTCAGAACCTATAGGTCCCTGAGATAAGACTGCTCCAATCGCAACGTTGGAAGCATCGGTTGTAAGATTGAATTCCCTGTTAAAATCTGGATATTGAAGTATGGGGTCATTAGTTAATATGGTCTTACACTGTTTAAATGCATTGATATAATCGGGACTATGAATAACTTTGCTGCCTTTCTTTAAACACGCAGTGAGGGGTTTAGTGATACGGGCGAAATCAGGGATAAATTTTCGGTAATAACCGAGAAGGCCTAAAAATTGCTTAATTTCTTTAGGGGTGTTCGGAATGGGATACTTCTCGATAGCTGATATTTTATCGGGATTAGGCTTAATGCCATCTCTACTGATGATATGCCCGAGATAAGCGGTCTCTAACTTCAAAAACTCGGACTTATCCATCTGAATTTTGAAGTTGGAATCTCTGAGTCGTTGGAAAACTTTTTCCAGGTTTTCCATGTGTTCCTGGAGGGATGTACTGTAGACGATAATGTCATCCAGATAAACCAGACATATGTTATTCTGGAGACCACGCAGGACATTGTCCATAACTCTTTGAAAAGTTGATGGAGAATTTTTGAGTCCCATGGGCATACGAAGGAATTCAAAGTGCCCGTGTTCTACATTGAACGCTGTTTTAGAAATGTCTTGCGGGTCCATTTCCACCTGGTAAAAACCACTTGCTAAATCTAAGGTCGTGAAGTACTGGCACTTCCCTAATTTGTCAAGGACGTCACTAATATTGGGTATGGGGTACTTGTCGTCTATTGTCTTTTCATTTAACTTGCGAAAATCAACTACAAGGCGCCATTTCTGTTTACCGGAAGCATCTAATTTTTTAGGCACTACCCAAATGGGTGAGCTCCATGCAGAATCTGAAGGTCTAATAATGCCCTGTTGCAACATTTTTGAAATTTGGTCCCTAACTTCTTGTCGGTGTATGAAAGGGTACCGATAGCTCTTGGTATGTATAGGTACTTCGTCCGTTGTTCGTATCCGGTGTTTAATCTTATTAGTAAAAGTCAACGTTTCCCCGTCTATGTAAAACACATCCGCATAGCGAGAGCAAAGTGTTAAGAGGTTGGCTTTTTCCTCCTCATTAAGATGGTCAGTACGCAAACGCGATAATACGTCGTTCACACGATTTGATGTTTCAAGTTGCGTACACTTAATATTAAACAATTCAGCACAAGCAGGCTGATCTAACGAAAATATGACGTCATTGGGTGTTGGGTTTTCTATCTCTACATATCCACGACTATTAGTTACAGTGGTAAGGCATTCATGAATAATGCAATTACAAAAGACTTGCTCATTTATTAAAACTTCGCCATCCGGGGCGTTGATAGGGATTCTAACTAATTTGGAATGTCTACCTGGAATGATGTCCTCATACAAGTTAACGTTACGGGAGTTATATACTTTTATATGATTAATTGCAGATCGTGTAATTAATTTAAAATCTTTTAAATCTATTTTAGCTTCCCATTTAGATAATAAGTCTAATCCTATTAAGCCATCAAAATAGTTATGGAAACGGTATACGAATAATTTAATGGTATCGTTCTCACGGAATTCGGTAAAGCATGGTAGTGTTATGGAATAGTCATTTCTGCTAATGGCATGAACATTTGTAACTTCAAAAGGGTCATAGTTAAGGGGATAATCAGAGAAGTATTTTTGTACGGCCTCGGGGCTAATAAATGATTGGTTAGCACCGGTATCTATTAAAAATTTTAAAGGGGGACAAGAAATTTCTATGTATGGTAACTGTCTTTGAGTCTGTAAATTAAGATCTATCCTTGCTCTTCTGATATCTTGTCTAACTGAAAATCCTGACTCTGAGGTGCACAACTAGGGCCTGGTTGGGGCTCTATGTCGCTTGTTACTTGATTGTCGTAAGTTGCGCTACCATAAGTCGGGTCTGAATAGTTATAGTCACATGAGTTATAATAGTCATCGTAGTTAGAGTAATAATCATAATCTGAGTTACAGTAATAGTTATTGGAATCGTAAGAATAGTCGGGCATAGCGAATTCATTCAGATTTACTTCTCGTGACTTTAAATAGTTATTCGGTGGCGGGTTTCCCGATTTACGCCAATCATGACCTGACATCGCGGGTAATGGCTTAGGGGTAAAATGCTGGACTCCGCTCATTGGTTTCGGACCAAAATTCTGTGAAGGGTTGGGTCTAGGCGGCAAACGGAAGACGTTACTATGTTGGTGGTAATTCGGCGGCGGTGCGCGGAACATTTGCTGCGTACGCGTAGGAAAACGGTTTTGAGGTACGTTAGACGTATTAAATTTAAAAGCTTGGGGCTGTGGTTGATTACTACGCGGTCCTACTGGAGCTGGCCAGTTAGGTACTGGGTGTCGCGGGACTATTGGCATGTTTAATGGTACGTTATGAGGCATAGCGACTTTAGGAGTGCTTTGAGCTTTTGGAAAATCGTTACGCTGTTGCAAGTATATTATATTTAATTCCTCCTGCACGTACTCTAATGCTTTTTCTATCGTTTCCGGACGCATACATCGAATACGCGATCCTAATGGTTCCTTTAATCCACGTACAAATGCCTGCATAGTAACTTTCTTATAAAGTGTTCGTTTGGCTTCAATAGTCGTCAGTAAAGTCTCGTGTAATGTCACATATGTCATGATAGTACTGAACAAGGTTTGGCACTGGTCATAAAATTCCTGAGGGGATTTGTTACCTTGTGTAGCTAATGAGAGGTCATTGTACAAAGCCGTTTCGTCCCTCTGGTCTGAAAAGTTATTTATAAGAGCTGATCTAATGCCTGCCCACGTTTCAGGAATGCCGTTTGAATTAATTGTAGATGCGGCGGACCCTGTTACCTTATTTAAAATACCATTTAATAGACACAAGTTTCCTAACTCGCTACCTGGCTCAGGGCTCGCATATTGAGCTACTATCTGGTCACATATATTAATAAACCTAGTTAGGACGTTAGGGTTACCGTCAAATTCCGGCACAAGGCGTAAGGCCTTAAAAATAACGTCGGGATTGTGCGACATTCTAACTACGAATAAATCACTTAAGCTAATATCTAATTCACTATCTAAATTTCTATGACTATCTACTATGTGCCGGCGAGCCTGTCTCGATGCAGGGTCCCGGGGACACGACTTTTCGTGTCGGAAAATCTTGGGAATAAAACTAACTAAGGATAGACAGGAAGCAACACGAGAAAGATTCAAGTGTACTCACATAAATTTCATCTCTGGACTTTCTCTCGATGAATCGATGTCTGGATTCTCCACCCGGCTCCGCAGCTTCGTAGATTCTGGATACTCGTACTGTAGCTTGATAGCTGCCCAGGCGACTCGCGAACGCGAATATCGATATGAGATAGTTCTAGTGCACGCGAACCGACTAGCGAGTATCCTACCGACTGCGCCAATTACGTTTACTGCAGCCGAGAGTTCGAAAAAAAACCAAAGTTACTTAGAAATTAATTTAATTAAATATAAAAGAAATTACAATTAAATAAGTGAAACCTATTCGATGCGAGAATATGGAATGAATATATTTAATTATACATTATTAATATTGATTTGCTGCGTCGACGAATTCATGCCGCGACGGACGTCATCGGTGGCGATGCAATTGCTGCGTCGGCGATTTTTGGCTATTGCTATTTCTTTCCAAATATACAGCGATGATGTTGATTGTGCGAGGTCCATTGGGGTTCCGTATATAACAAACCCCATTTATAATACCTATAAAAACCCACCACATCACAAACAAACACGTTTATTCCCATTGAATTATTCGGGCGAAATATTCGGCGGAAACATTCGATTGCGGGGTACGAATCTTTCTCGCGGGGGGGAAAACTTCTCCGGGGAGCATCTCCCCTCTTACCGCACTCCGCACCGCTATCGCCTGCACGCACGACTCGTGGCAGTCGATATTTCAGCAAAAAAATAAATAAATCTTAATTAAATTTAATTTGAATAATTCTAATTTAAAGAAACTTTCCCAGAAGTATTCCGGAATTATTCCGTATTTTTCAGAAGTTTTGCAACTATATTCTTAACTTACCGTCGAGAAGTATATTTATTTTTGCTGGTTATTAAAAATAATAACATCTGCACTTAGTATAAATTTTGTGTTTCGGGGGCCCATTCTCCTTGTGACAAGGAAAGTCCACCACGCTGGCAAAGTCCGAGTTGGCATGTTGGAGAATATTAAAGAGAACCTTCAGATATTAGGTTTCCCCATGATGTACTACTAGGTCGCTTCGTAAGCTATACAATTAATTCCCTCAGCGTAGCGGACAGTTGGTCGTTCTACTAGACTATCGTTGGTTGAGGTTCATCAGTAATAATTGTTATTTTATTGGATATCTTAAAAGATCGCGATCGGCTAAGCTCTCGCGCTCATACCTACAGCGGACTTTCAAAGTGTCTGGCAAGATGTTAAAACCATTGAAACTGTCCGGCGATTGGGCTAACATCTTTTTATAGGTCTTCAAGTAACATATATTAAATTTAGCTTTTATTATCACTAATTTTTGGTACCATTTTATCCAAATTTACTACCTGATAACTGCCAAAGTAACCACAACCCAAACTCTATAATATACCATTGTAGAGGGCATGCAAAGGCAACTTTCAGCTTTTATAAAATAACGAAGGTCTGGCAATCGTGGGCTCTTGGGCTATAAGTATCTTAGGTATATGTGTAACGGAATCCACGATTTACATTTAATTAGTCTACTAGTAAATAGTAGCAGTACTGTTAAGCTTATATTATTATATATTAATCTAGTAACAACAAGAAGCCGTAGGCTTTTGCGGCTCTTGGGATCCGGAGCTGTTATACATTCACTAACATTACTAAGTGAGCGTTTGAGCTCTAGATTGTATCCACGATATCACTCGAAGCTAAATTTGCTGGCCTAAAGTAAACCTTCATATTATTAAGTACTTAGCTTAGTTTTCTTCCGATTTTGTAGTTCCTTTCTATAAAACTTTTTTAGACATTGGCCCACAAGTCATAATGTCCTTAGTTTCTAAAGAAGTGTTTAAGAGGACTTTCTGTCTTAATAAGATTTTTTTTCCGTTTCTATTGGAATAATTACATTAGTTTGACAACGGAATATAAATAATTTTATAATCTCTATACTAAATGGAAATCACAAATATTATTTTCTAGACATTAAATAAAAATATTAATAACACTGTACACTGTATTTAGTTTATACTTAGAAAGGTTCATATTATTCGGTAGGTACTTTCAATTCTAAAATGACTTGAAAGATTTCAATGAGTGCTAACTGTTCAAGACGTCAATATTTTGTCTCTGGCAGGGACGATCTCCCCTTACTATAATAAAATCTGAAGACAGATGCTACTAACATAATCCCCGACAAACACCATAGGGTTAAATGTATGCTTCACCATCTTGCATTATGTAAATGGAATATATAAAGTGAATAAACATTCAGTGTAGATGTCTAAACATTCAGGCATTCGAGATTTTCACACCAAGTCACGTAGATATTGTATGTGTGGAATATTATGATTTCCAATGCCGCTTGCTAAAGTAGTAGCAGCCATGCATGAACAAAACATAGATGTACGTCTTGTACAGACAGATTCCAATAACACTGGAAATGTCTGAGATTTTTTGAGCTTTGTGGAATGGAAAGCTTTTTATCGTTCTGCTAGTCGTATTAATATTTGAATTGAATAAATATTTTTGGAAGGAGGTGGCGTAGAAAAAAATATGCTTTATTTTTATTAGAAGACTTTTAAGTCAATGAGAATAGGGTAGTCATAGATGGTGTGGTGTTGTAAAGTGCACCACAGGATTGATTCTAAGTGCGGCTTTTGATTACAATCCCTATTATAGCACTAGGAATGCATCCGAATATTTATATTTTTTTACTATCTTGAAGAGATGTTCTTTAATATGTAGGTTTACTGTTCTTAGCTTTAAGTAATGGAAAGGATCGCAAGTAACCGAAACATAACATCCATCAGATATATCTATATAAAAATGAAACGCTGAATGTGTTGCTAAGCGCAAATCTCGAGGGCAGCTGAACCGATTTCGCAAATTATTTTTTTATAATATTCCTTGAAGTACGAGGATGGTTCTTACGGAGAGAAAAATTTAAAAAAGTAATTAAAAGATACTTAAAGAATCAAAAAGAAATACTGTTAGGCGGTACGAAGTTCGCGGGATCAGCTAGTCTATAATATAAAAATAAGTTGCTGAATGTGTTGCTAAGCGCAAATCTCGAGAGCAACTGAACCCATTTCGCTATTTCTTTTTTTATAATATTCCTTGAAGTACGAGGTTGGTTCTTACGGAAAGAAAAAAAATTAAGAGTCGACTGTTAGGCGGTACGAAATTCGCTGGGTCAGCTAGTAATAGATGTAAATAACATTTATTATTTTTATATTTTTTTCAACAAATCCTCACAAATGAATTTTATTATCTTGGGCATGGCCTTTTTGACCATAATACATCTAAAAAATAAATGGGAATACCATCAATTTATGATACCGTTGTCTAGTCTGTGGTATGACCATTCCGCATCATATCCCATCGCTGTTTTATTGCCTAGGATATTAAAGTTATATTGTAAATAATGTTCTAGATATTATACATACAAAGTAATATACAAGAAGTATAATGTACGTTATCCCTTCTAATATTATAAATTCGAAAGTGTGTATGTATGTATGCATATAGGTATGTATGTTCCGTTTTTACGCTAAAACGGCTAAACCGATTTTGTTGAAATTTAATACAGATATATATTGGACCATGGACACGGACATAGGCTACCATTAGTTGCAAATAACCTGGGAGGGATTGTAGGGAGGGTCACAGTTTGTAGGGCACAAATCTAACTTGGAAGTAAGAACGCATGTGCTGTAATAATTGAGTGCTGCGCATGTGCTATCGTATCTGTCAGTACAGTAGCGTCATACATATTATAAAATTAAAGTATTCGTACAATAAAAGAGATTTGTGTAAGCCCGAATGTAACGCGCGCTTTAAAGAGTAAGAGAGCAGCGTCCGGTTAGCTAAGTAAGTTTTGATTGTTTACCCGGCATCCACAACATTTTGTAAGGGTAAAATGCCGTAAGTTCTCTCAAGATATTATCATAAAATTATAGTAATGATAACCAAATGGTATAATTACATCAACGAAACTTTAAGGTCATCTAGGAATTGCTTAAATATATAGAATGTATTCCCTCACTTAAGATAACATTTTCGTATTTTGATGGTTAAAACCTCAACAATAACAATTTACCTCTTTCTGCCCACCAAAACAAAATAAAAACTCACCACTATTCAAGCTTCTAACCGCCAATAACGGAATTCGCATTGCTATTTATAAATAAGTAGGTAAGTACCTACATTCTTTGATCCTCAAATGGCTGTCAAAATAAGATGACAAGATCTTCGTATTTATTTTTAGCATGTAAGGAGTATACATACATATTATGAAGAGGAAGGATTTTATTTTTATTTATTCAATAAACAGGGAAAATCACATTCAATATTCGCCGTTTCAATGTCAGCACTCGCGTATATTTGTTTACAAGTCGATATGTTCGTGAAACATGCTTGCTTTCACGATGCTGATGACAATTTATTATAGGCATAATATTATTTTATTACAGTATGTACAATTTTTTTGTATAATTTAAATAAAGGAAAAGCACTTTATCCTGTTAAAATCTTGAGTGTTCCCTTTTTTACTATTACATGTACATCTGTACATGTAATAGTAAAAAAGTGAACACTACAACGTATTTTGCGTTCCCCTCGATTGGACTATCAAGGTCTTTGCTTGCCTGAAGAAGGCAATCAAATTCCCGTGTATCGCATTTAGCTGCGGTTCTTCGATTTTCCATATTTTGAAACGTACTATAGTTTTGAAGTCTTGATCTTGAAACAAGAATTATATTTATGCCATTGCGCTTTAAGCCATAACATCGTAATCATAATTATTATACCAATCCAGCTTTATAAATTCAAAGTAGAAAGCATCCTTTATTCAGAACTAACCGTTAAAGAGAACTTGTAGCAAGAGCAACCTACAGCTTACAATATCACTCAATACATTCTAATCCTCTATTTAGACATTTAGCGACATATTCTACGTATGCAATGGCAAGTTCATTCACAGAAACTGACCTGTTGATACAGCACATGTCGAGTACAGGTCAAGTACGGTAGAAGTTCGTAAAAGCTTGGAAATGAACATTATTTCAACTTATAATAAGATAGCTGTTATATCCACAGCTTAATGCTAGTTTTGTTTGAAGAGCATTGTTATTTAAATGATTATTCTTTAGTAAGTTTGTGTTTTAGCGAAAATTTTGCGGATTTTATGCACTTTGAAGAAAATTAAAGGCTTCCACATTGCGAAAGAAGTGAGAGGGGTACAGATGTTAAATAATTAATAAATCAATAGATGTAGTTGTGTTTCCATCTCTCCAGTTACCTATAGTAGGACAGAAGAGCAGAAGTGTTATCTGAGAATATGACCACAGTGAGAGATGATCAGGCAGATGACGTGAAGGCAGGACATGAGATTCTGATGAGCTTGCACACGGATCGCCTTATAGTAAGTGATTACTACCGCCCATGGACACATGCAACACCAGAGGAGTCACAAGTGCGTTGCCACTCCTTGGCTTGGGAAAGGAAGTGGAGGAGGAGTGGGATGAGGCACCTTCTGGTATAGTGAATGATGACTTATTTTCTCCGCTTTATTAGCTGAATCCTCTTACTCATAACGGTTTAAAAATCCAGCCTGATTCAGTGATCTTCTCTGTACCACTCATATCTTGTCCGTTTTTTTTGGATACCATCTCGAAGATAATTATGGGTGTAATAGGTTAGGTAGAAGTTGAGTTTACTGCATAACTACTGCACTAAGTCTAAAGGTACATACATACATACATACATATCGTCACGCCTTTTATCCCCGAAGGGGTAGGCAGAGGTGTATTTCTACACCCACTTTTCGCCAGATATACTTTAGTCCCACGTAATAAGGGGCGAGCCTGTTGCCGTACCGGGCACATTGCCAGACTCCGTGCTGCTACTGAGAATTTCGTGACAGAAAAACCCAATAACACTGCCCGACCCAGGAATCGAACCCGGGACCTCCCGATCCCACGCGCACATTTATGCCACGAGACCGACGAGGCAGTCGTATAGGGTTTGATGTCGAGTTTTCCGTCTCTACGCAAAGATAGTATTTGCATCGTGTTATCCCTTAGTCGCCTCTTACGACACCCACGGGAAGATAGGGGGTGGTGACACTTGTATTCTATGCCGTCAACCACACGGCTAAAGGTAAAAAAATAAAAGATAAATATAAAATAAAATTACAGTATCAGTTTCTAAAAGGACCATTCTCACGAATATTGTCTTCCACCGAAAGTCAAAAACCTTAAAACAGCTAAACAAACATTCATAACAAGTTTGTTATACATTATACTCATATTAATTATCAAATTAGTAATATGACAGCATAAAACTAATATTATGCCACTTAAACCGCTTCTATTAATTACGTAATTAGTCTTTGGCAAGTTGTCAACAGCCGTAAAACTATCGGGTTTTACCTCTCATACTAATTCAACATATTAAGGAAGCGATAGCCGAGTGGATATACCAACAGACTGCCATGCAAAGGGTATCAGGTTCGAATCCACGGCGCGCACCAATGACTTTTCGGAGTTATGTGCGTATTGAATTGTTAATTATCGCTTGTCCCGTGCCTCGGAGAGCACGTTAAGCCGTCGGTCCCGGTTGTCATGAAGATCTTTGACAGTCGTTACAGGGCGTCAGTACCTTCTAAATAAACTGACACTAGTCTAAACCATGGAATATCGCTATCCCTTCGGGTTGCGGAGGTCAGACAGGCAGTCGCTCCGTGGTAAAGCTAATATTCAGCCAAATCCGGTTAGACTAGAAAGCGGACCCCAGACTGAAACTGGGATAACGCTAAGAGAAAGAAGACTAATTCAACATTACCGTTCAGTGACGTATAACTAACTTATAAAACTTCGTACTACAGTTGCCTTTCATATCGACACCTCTGATAATTATTTGCTTTTCCATCTATTAAAATATACTCGATTCAATCTGAACCAGACGGCGATTTGTTATACATTGCGGCTAGAATTTTAAATAGTGACCTGTCATCTGCTAGTGCGCGAGCAATGTATGTTGATTTGTGGTGTATGATCGTTGAATGGTAGGCAATTAATTTGTGCGTCCCTACGATTTGTAAATTATGAGCGTGCGCATCCCGCCCCCTCGTCGTGCTTTCGGGTCGCCAATGATTGTTGGATGTAGATAAGATGTTGCATATTTTCTACCTAATTTCTTCAGATTTATGCCTATGGTCGTGTATTAAAAAATTATATTTTGGATAAGTAAAGTAAAATTCCAAATATATGTATAACGATACATGTCTATTACTGATGACGTTTTTCTAACTTCTATAGTCAGCCTTTTGTAATTTTGTATTAGTTGTAGTTCGTAGCCAATACCACGGCTTTTGGGTTTTTAAATATTTTTTGCAGAGCAGATTATTGTGTTTATTCGTAATAATCGTTCGTAATCAGTCCTTCGCAGTCCACTGCTAGACGTTAGCATTTCCTAATTTGGGTCACAATAACCTTCTGCTCTAACAGAAGGATTTGACCTACTATACCACGCTGTCTATATTATAATATCTATTGCCATATAATATAAAATATAAGTAGATACATTTTCTCAAAACAACCAACTATGCAAAATAAATTAACTTTTATTAACAAGATTACTTTGAAGTCAGTAAACCCATTCATTCAACAATCTATTTAACCGTCCCACTGCGACACATCTGATATATTTTAGTGTTTGTCCAAGCGATTGATTTATTTGGCCCCATTTACTTGCGCGTGCGCACGATACAAATATATCATCGTCGACGCTTTGATGCACCGCTTGAAATATTTACTTTTGTATTTGCTTAATAAGTTCTCAGCTTCGTCATTATTATTTTTATTTCAAATAAAATTGGGTGTTATTAATTGCCAGAAATGTATCCGAAGACCCATTCGTCATTAGTAATAATTTATCTTTAATTATGCAATAATATATTCAAATTATATTTCTGTTTATAAATATTTGAAAAAAGAAAAATAAAATATAGGCAATGCATTATATAAGCAATACACATGCTTACTCCGTCCAACATAGGTACTAAATTTCATTGCATTTACAAGGAATCACTTTGGTGCGCGTTGGGAGTAAGTTGCAAACACAAAAAATAATACAGTGGTAGCAGATGTGGGTGGTCTCCAAACTAAAGGGAGGATCCTTTGCCAGGCTAGGCGATCGTTCCTGGTGGACTGTGGTTACCTTTAATATTATTATTATTATCCTAGCGTTACCCCAGTTGTATGCGGGTCTTTTGCCTTGGAATGCGGCGTCTGATTGCTAGTCCAAACTGATTTAACAGTATATTAGCTTTTTCAGTAACTAGGCGGAGGCAGAAGTCAAAGAGTCCACCGAAGAAATTATTTTTAGGTTTGGCTATTTTTAGTTATAATTTTAAACATTCGTCAAGTCTATAATCTCTCTGAAATGTTATTAAATGCGTTGATGCCGCTGCCCTTCCTACACCACCTGGTTTAATCCCTTAATCACCTTTTACGGTAACCACAAATGTGAAGGGTGTGTATTCTTAGCTTCCATCAGATAGTGAAGCTATTTTCAAATTTAATAAACGTATTAGACAATTTTAGCACGTCTCCCAAAATTATCCAGATTTTAAAAGCAAGGACTGTGTCAGTTGGAATCTCATTCAAAAGTGTGTGATTAAAATTATAAGCGATAAATCAGTCCGAATACAATTGCAGGAAAATGTACTAGTTATTTTATTCTAAATATTAAGTAGTGATCGATATTCTGGTAGTATTAGATATTCTGAAAAACTGTGTCAATCACGATAAAATTAATAACAAGTAGTTTCATTAGTATTTTCAGAAATCGAGTGATTATACAACGTTACTTCTAAACTTGTAACATGATGTTAAGTTGATAAAGTTAAAAGTGAAAGAAAACAAGACAAGTAACCATTCATCATGAACCTATGGCATCACAATGACCATTTCTAAGCAGGTGTAGTTTTCAACCAGCTACAGCAACATTATCACGTCTAAAAACAACCACAAAACAAACCGAAATCTTAGGTGCTAACCCTTTATTATTCGTTCCAAAACTGTTTCCAATAATGCAACCGAAACGTAACATATATAACATTAGACCGAGTTGTAATTCAAACGGGTGCTTCGCCCCGTCAACGCATGTTCTTCTTAATCCCCTTTTATGGGCTCAACGTTATAATTTTAACCTGTATTATTTTATATGTACGCCCATTATCGTGGATTAACATATTATTTATGTATTCCACATGTTAGCACACGTGTTTATCTGCATTTGTAGGTAACAGTTATTGAGGTGGAATTGTGTGAAAGGATATCATGTGTTCATGAAAATTCTGCTACTTTCTATGTTTTACAAAATTATATTAACGAAAAAAAAACGTCTTATTTGACTTCTAATCGTTTAGTAGGTAGAGATATCTAAACCAATAAATAATTTCAAGCTTTCACAATTAACACCTACAGTTAAATACTCATATTTACATCATTGTCAACACAAAGTGTCAAAAGCTTCATCATTTCAGCAGAGACGTCCACTGCTGGGTTTAGGCGTATACCAAGGTTCTTCACATAGATTGATCTTGAGCCACCCGCATTCAACCGCTTCCCGCAATCTTAACCAGATCGTCGGTTCACCTTATGGAATGCCTACCCCCAATGATGGATTAGTTATTGAAAATGATTCATGTAATATTTTCTATTTGTTGAAACGTTAGCATGGGATAAAAAGATTTAGCAAAATTTTGAATATCGTGAAGATCTGCATCTCTGAGAGTTTACCATAATATTTTCAAAGAACGTGAGCAGTCTGCTAACCCACACGTGGCCCGTTTGGTAGACCTAACTCTGCTGCTAGTGAGAAGAAGCCCATGATTATAAACAACCCTAATATTAATATTACTACACAACTAAAGAAAGTTTGCTGAAGATAAAATCTGCGAATACACATAATGATGACGGCAAAAACCTTGTTATTTTTCACATTGTTGGTGTAATTAGGTTATTATTCACTATTCCAATATTATAATTCTTTAGTAAACTCGAAGTCGCCTTGACACAAATTGTACTACCTACAATCAAAATTATATTAGTAAGAATACAACGGCAGAGATTTTCTTTATAGAGCGGGACGATATTAATTTAGTTATTCGCTGAGACGTTTCAAATTGTATTTTCTGCAGAGCACTTAATTTATATCAAGTTGTAACTAGTAGATGAAGAAATAGACTAAAAGCCTCTTTATTATGAAACTAGATCGCAATTTATTTTGGTAACTGACAATAAAAGTTCTGAATTTGAAGTTGAATACATAGCGATAAATAAATAAAATAGTTATTAAGAAATTTTATCATGTATGTTCCTTGTGTGGCGAAGGCATGCACTAAGAAGGGATTTCTCGAATTGCCAGGTCACCAAGAAGAAATGGTTAACCTAAAATAGTGCATGCGAAGCGGTGGGAGTCCTCCAGTGCACTATAATTTTCAAAATTTGATTTTAGACTATCACCGTGTGAATTTGTGTATCTATGCGTAAAAATCCACCCCTCTATTAATTGGTACATACCTTCAAACTAAATATAGACCCGATTGGTACAAACAGGTACGAGACCTAATAGATATCGTAATAACATAGAAATATCGACTAGCGATTAACAACTTTGACAAACGACGTTCATTTGATGCTTAATACATTCCTCGAGGAAATTTGTCATGGCGTATTAATAAAATTGTAATATAAAACGATTTTAGAAAATTCACTTGGATATAATAAATCTAATTACGTTCCTGTCACATTTGATCTTGAAAAGGATGGAAATAATTATGCTGATACAATATTAATAACGGTGAATGAAGAAGGAATTCTGTCTCCTGACGAGACAAATGTAGTATTAATGAGTGCGTCGCTCGTAGATTACGTAGAGTAGTGTTCAAGTGTAGAGAGCACGAACTGAAATACGAATTCAGGTGTAGGGGATTTCTTGTATATTTTATATTATATTTGTTTATAAGGTGTGTGTTAATTGATATCTATATTTAAGACATTAAAGAATAAGTTAAATATATGTAAGCATTACAAATTTTAAATGTAAAAGTATTTAAAGTTACATAACCGGCATTAAATGTGGAAAAAGTATTTTTTTTGTAATTGCACATTTGAAAATGCAATGTATTCGTGATAGTTCTAGCTTATCAACTTATGCTCTCACTGATGTATGTAAAAATAAAAAGAAATTGATAAATCTACTATCTATAATAAATATTCAGTCAAAGTAAATCAAACCGTAACCAATTTTTAGCACAACAGTCTACTTTTTCTTATCTTGTAGTTGTTAGTCATAAAGTCCAATTCCTTCGATGATGATTAGGTTCAAAGTTTTTAGGTTGTACATAATTATATTAATATTTGATTTTCGATCAACAGTCATGACCACTGCTGTTGTAATTTATGCCAAAACGGAGCGAAAATATTCGTAAAAAGTATTTCACTTTAAATTTAAAATAATTTAGTTTTAAATAAATATGAGCAAATTACCAAAATGTTCACAATTTTTCTGCCCCTAAATAGCATTTTCTGCGTATTCTCTACCCTGTGCCCGAACCGTCCACTGGTACCCAACACGCGTGTGACGTTTAATTTTGTACGTCGATGATTGATGTTGTACCTCGTTCATTTGTTCATTTTCATACTTTTGTTATGTCCGCGAATCTAACTGGCCAGCTATGTTCCATTGTACGTGTATTGTTCAGAATTGATTTATGAAGTGCGAATGTGATGATAAAATGTAATGTTTATTGACCTTGTTAGCAAATATATCGTGATAAAAAGTGTTTTTTGGTGTGAATGGGCTGCCAATAGAACACGATAGATATTGGACGCAAAAGTTATTAGGAGAATTTGGAGATATTATAAGCTTTGAATAATATTACAAATTTTAATAGTCAGATATTATAGAATATGTAGCATATAAGTCAAATTTCGTAAGTTTTCTTAATAAAATACACCAAAGTGGGGATCGAAACCACAACACTTCATTCGAGACGACCGCTTAAGCCACTAAGCCATTCATTCACAGTCTGTTTGATAATAATTTGCTTAATTTCAATTATTTCAGGTACCTAATGCTTGTAATGAGAGCAAAATACGTAAGGACATCTTAGTATTAATGTATTACTCAGCGTAACATGTTAATCTACATTTGACAGCTCAACGAAACATACGAGTAATTAGTATGCATGTTTGTTTCGTTTGTAATTTAACTCTTCATATTATGTCTTTCAATTTATTATTTCATGATATTACACTGATGGAAACAGGCTTACCCTGAACTGCGCCCACTACTGCAAATAGGTTTCTTTTTACTTACGTCACAACGGCATAGAGGAAGTTGACTTAATTTTTTATACTAAAATTATATTAATAACTAAATTAAAATGAATATTTTTAGAGGAGATCGGTATTGTCAACCTTTTTCTATTGCAATAGTTGGGGTGACCACCCCCACACCATCCGAGGGTGCGTGGTGGGTTCCTCTTTCCTGATACAATCAACTATAAAATGACTCACTCTAGATTTGGAGATGGCCTGGGACTTGGGACTATAATAACATCTGTAATGTAATACCACACTCTCGACATACCAATCAATGATAATGCATCTCACAAATATCTTGTCAATTTTCATCCAACACAGCTTACAAACATCTCATTAACATTTACTCGTAACACGGCGCTGCGACATAAATAGCAGAATATAATAAGACATGGACATACCCGTATGGCCAGCCGTCATGTCAACATCAGGTTGCGGTATTCAATAGCCTCACTTATTGACTGTATAATAGCCTGTATGAGTGACAAGCCCGCATCAATTGGAATAAATACAACTACGACTAACACAGGATATGTTGTTCGTGGATTAAGTTATGCAGCAGAGATTGGGATCGTATAAAGGGTTGTGTAATATATACCTTGGTTTTATCGTAATACGAGGATAGAGGTTTTACAGTGATAAGCTTTTTTACTTAGTATAATTTCAATTGAAAACTATCTTCGCTTTTCAAATTTACTTAAACAATAAATTATTGTTGATATACCAAAATAACCACGCACTGGTTTGATAATAAAATGTAATTTATTTCTTATTATAAATTATCTGTTATATTTTCCGTCCAGGGAAATAGGATTTGACTAATTATTTTTTTATGTAGAGTGGACTTAAACTGATATTAAATCATGTAAACAGCATGTTACTTGTTTTCGCAACGGCCTAGTTATAACCAAATAAATATGTCAAGCAAGACAGAAATACCATGTTTACCCCAGCATTTGACTTCAGTAACTAAAATTGCCATACCTATACATCAGCGCCTGTTCCCTAAATTAAATTAATTATCATTTTGCGGAAAACGGATAAAACATGCGGCTCCTTAACTTCAAACGCATGTCATTTCTTTAAACGTGTATATTATAGCATTCCATTCGTTACTTCATAGCTAATAATTAATATCTAATAGAAATAGATAAAATATTAGTAATCATGTAATATTTTGTAAAAAGTCAAATACACAATTCAAGGTTCTTTGAAACTAGCGAAAACTTCCTTTTGACATTGCCCTTCGTATAATACTTATAAACGGTCGGTAAAATCGAGCGTTGACATTTACGACAAACAAATAAACACGACGTTCGTATTCATAAGGCTTCCCGAGTCCGTCTGTATTTATTATTGATAGAGAAACCTTATGATTGTCCATTCTGTCTGTTTGTTTCCCTATATTTATTTACAAGTGTGAATGGTATTATTAACATTCAATACATAGACTGTTATTCTTGTGGTTGAGTTTACGTGAAAGTTTTCTCAGGTCTTTATCTACTCGTAGGTAGTGGTTTATGCAGCCACATCACTGTTTAATACTGGATTTATTGGGTTCGATACATAAACGGGAAAAAACAATATGTGAACAGGGTGAATGAATGGTTCAATGTTTGTAGAGTCTCCCTCGACACAGAGAATCGGCTAATCTGCTCCTTGTGCCAAAGTTGTCTTAAAAAGATTAATCAATAAAAGCAGCGTCACTTTCATTTGAATATACCTATGCATACTACTATTTGCTTCCAAAACCATGTCTAGAAGTCAAAGCTGTGATTGAGTATAGTACAGTGAGAAGCTCGTCTCTCTGGAGTGACAGCACGAATTACATTAGCCTTAGCCGTTGCTTCGGCGTTTGGCACTGCGTCGAGTATTGAGGGTTGATAAAGATCCCATACGAAACCATGTGGGATTTACAACATGTTTTGACTTTGGGTGTTCTTTGTGTCCGTTGTTTTAAAGTTTTCACTATACTGATATATGCACTGAGGAACTGGCCCTTTAACTTGAGTTGTCGTTTTTTTTTAATTTTTTACTAGATGTATGCTAGATAGAGTTCAATGATCGTCGCCGATACATTACGTTAAATTACAAAATCGTTGAATAAGCCATAATTCAGAATGATATAACCTTACTCGTTAATTTCTGTGAAAATGACATCAACGAATGCCGCCATAACAAAACAAACAATTATAAAACAGAACTCACGTTTAGTTCAATTTGTAATAGCCACTTAGTCAGGCGGGCGTGAATTTGACGTCAATATACATTATAATTATGTTTGACTGGAGTGGACAACGTGGGAACGCAAATAATAATAGGTACAAGTCACTACAACACATTATAGTTATGTATTTATCTACTGATGAATATTAAAAATATTAAAATTCTAGTTACAAAGGTACATAGAATTGGAAAAAATTAAGTTGTTTTTTTGTAAATAATATTCAAAGTCATTTATTTAGTTATGCTCATTTTATGCATTTAATAACTATTGTGCTTACCCGTGCAAGAGAAAGCTTTTAAGC
Source organism: Euclidia mi (assembly GCA_944739405.2). Taxonomy (NCBI): domain Eukaryota; kingdom Metazoa; phylum Arthropoda; class Insecta; order Lepidoptera; family Erebidae; genus Euclidia; species Euclidia mi. Next base: position 34,184,114 of record OX123184.2, read on the forward strand.
TCTACCTTTGATGAGAAGTTAGTAAGAGCGCAATTATGATCATTTTTGATGATGTTTGTAATTCAAATTGAAATTATCTGTTGCACAGTAACTTAAACCTTTATAATATTTCTTTCAGATTGACATTACAACATATTTAATTTATGTTGCTGATTTCTTTTATTATGGTGAGACAAAATTACATAGGTAATACTCACGATTTCGTATTGTGAATGTATTTAATATATACCTAAAGACGCGAATCCAAGAAAGACAGATTAATCAAAACAAAACGATTTCTTCTCTACCAAGAAGCCGCACAAAGCTATCAACACAATTATTTTTAGAATAAAGAAAGTCACAAAACCAACATTGACGGCGATACCACTCAATTATTATTAGCGTATTCACCAGACGAGCGACAAACGTCCAAACTTTATTTCAGAGAAAGTGGCTTCAGATTTATTATCCAGAAACAAATCCTTTTAACCTTTCCGCGTTTATTGACAGATAAAACGACAGCTAAGATGAAGAAACAAAGACGCTCGACTGTAAAAGAGTGTGGACAAATGGTAGCGGAACGATTTGTTTCAATGATTAGTATGAGTATGGCTTTACGAGTCAGAGATCAAGTCTGAGCTAATGAGACAAGACTTTGATAAAAGGGATCGTGTGTGCGTTGCTTTGTTCTTATTCAAAGTAAATTGATATTTGTATTAGAAAAAATACCAAAAGGTTTGTCTGCTCATAATAAAGCACGCATTAATTTGTAAAAATAAAAGCAATTTGCAACCAAAATAGCTAGTTACTCTGATATTTAGAAATGTTTTAAATGAGATAATTTACGAAAATCATAGTATGTAAGTAAATTTGAAATTATTTTTAATGTGGTTTATTCGTACTATACTTACTCTCATACCTAATAATGAACGGTGTTTGTCCATCTTAATAGCTGCTTGTTAATGCCGTTAATATGGTGTATAGCAAGCTCTGATAAGGCACTGTAATCAGTATTTAATACAAAATATATGGTAAACAAGGTCTTATGTAAAACCAGTTCTAGGTACCAACTTAGTGTTGAGATTATCGTTCAAAATCATAAACCTGAACCCTTCACAGAAATGTGTAGCTCCCGTCAAGTTAAATATTTATAATACGCCTACATACACCCGTGACCTAGGTGTGCCTTTCGTTCGACGAACAAAATGGAACAAGATTTTTCCATAATACAGACAATGGGTACACACATTGTTCGTACGTTTTATAATAATGTGATCACTTGAGTATCCCGAAAGGTGAGGCATATTATAACACCCACGTTTTGCCCACGCGAATCAGCTCCCACGTGTTATGGATCAAGTTAGTGTACCTTTCAAATGATATTTCATAATATCATATTGAAATGATCACATTTGGGAAAAGTGGTCTAACTCTTGTTTTAAGTGGTAACAAAGCGACAGGTGACTTGATAATTACTACTTATATGTAATATGTAGTTAATAATATTCTACCTACCACATTCACGCAACACCATTTAGGCCCAAACTAAGCAAAGTTTGTACTATGGGTACAAGACAATGGATAAACATACATAATTATATACTTTATTGTTTTGTAAATACATACCTACATAGTTATGTATTTACTGAGACTGGCTCATTGGTCTATTGGTTAGTCGCCATGACGTTAAGCTAGAGATCGTGGGTTCGATCTATGGTATGTAGGTAAAATCTACTACTAATCTGGGTATAATTTATCTAGAAGACTGCCTCATTGGTCTCGCGGCATAAATGAGCGCGTTGGATTGGGAGGTCTCGGGTTCGATTCCCAGGTCGGGCAAAGTGTTATTGGGTATTTTTCGGTAGGGAATTTCCCGGTACGGCAATAGGCTCGCCCCCTATTACGTGAGACCTAAAAATTTCTGGCGAAATGTGGGTGAAATATTACACCTCTGCCTACCCCTCCGGGGATACAGGTGTGAGTCTATAAATAAAATAAAAAAATAAAAAATATCTAGAATATGAATACATTTAAGAACATACAAGTATGCTTATCAGGAATTTTATTATTTAGTGTTTCCTTTAGAATCTGGCCCTGTGGAAATTTTACCTTTGTTCTATGAATTTGTAGCACAAATACGAGGGGAGTTCAATGTATTCTCGGTATAGGTATGAAGGAAAAGGCGGAAAATTCTGAATAAATTTTATTTTTCAATATACTCCCCTAACATCTCAATACATTTATTTGTTCGTGAAAGTAAGTTTTCAATTCCCTCTGAAAAATATTTTTCTTCATGGCCCGAAAAATGTTCGTTTATTGCTCCCTTCAACTCTTCATCGTCCGAAAAATGCTTTCCACGAAGGTCTTTTTTAAGATTAGGGAATAGATAATAATCACTAGGGGCCGGGTCCGGACTGTAGGGTGGATGATTGATTTCTTCAAATCCGTACTCCCGCATAGCAGCCTGGGCAAGGCGAGCCTTGTGAACCGGCGCGTTGTCATGAAGCAGTAACACACCTGCGGTTAATTTATCACGTCTTTTTTCTTTAATTGCCTCCTTTAAATTATGCAGGGTGGTTGCGTATGATGCAGCAGTAATACTTTGACCTTTTTTTGTGTACTCGATTAGCAAGATTCCCTTAGAATCCCAAAACACCGTGGCCATGAGCTTTCCTGCGGACGGAGTGACTTTGAACTTCTTCGGCGGGTCTGATCGTTTTTTTTGCCAGTGCTTAGACTCTTTCTTGCTCTCAGGGTCATAGTGATGAACCCACGTTTCATCACCAGTAACAATCCGATCGAAAATACTTTGCGGATTTTCACCACAGAGGTCCAAAAACTCCTTACAACAGTCAACTCGCACTTGTTTCTGTAGCGCGGTGAGCATTCGCGGCACCCATCTTACACTGACCTTTGACAAATTCAGGCGCTCATGAAGGATTGTGTGAATGGTACCCACGGATAGCTTAGTCATTTCTGCTAATGTTTTCACTCTTACACGGGCATCTTCAAGTACAAGTTTTTCGACTAATTTGACGTTTTCTTCAGTAGCGGCACAAATTGGCCCACCAGCGCGGGGGTCGTCTTCAATGCTCTCTCTACCCCGTTTGAATTCACTTGACCACTTCTGAATTATAGATAATGAAGGCGCAGAATCTTGGTAAACAGCCACCATTTCTTCATGGATAATTTTTTGAGTTTTCCTTGTTTTGTGAGGAATTTTATCACTGCACGATGCTCGATTTTTTTCATCATTGTCGAATCAGTCATCATAGTTGTCTTTTCGCAATGATATCTTAAATACTAATGGTAGCAATTAAATGAAATTTTGTATTTATACCCTCAAAAAGTGTCATTAACTAATGAGATAATTAAATTACCCTTATCATTAGTATATCACCTCGATACCGAGAATACATTGAACTCCCCTCGTACATAAGCTAATATATTGCTAATCGCTAAATGTTTATCAGATGCGCCAATTTATGGAACCTTCTGGTAATAAAATTGTCAGTATTATATGGTAGTTTAAACTAGACTATATGAATATACTTAATATTACACTCAATTAGATGGGCATCTATTTGCGGATTACTTTTAGGATAATTAATATTCTAATTAATAGCCCTGCCTGCAAATATAGGAGCCCCTCTTCTATTATAGTGAAGATATTGATCATACATACCTCAATAAAACAGTATAAACTCGAAGTATAGTAGATCTATAAACTTAAAGAACAAGCAATTCGACATTTGTGTTCAATATCAAAAGAAGAAAGAAACAATGTAACAAAAGTCCTTGCCTCACATTTCGAATGCCAGTGCGGATCACTAAAAAACGGACAAAAATATTCACAGCGTTAAATGAAAATCTGTAGCAGTAAATTTGTCGTCATTTAAACAGATTAAAAGAGAATGTAGCGTGATATTGAATGGCAAATTCATTTGGACCTTCCCCGCTTCGTAAAATTTATGGGGACTTTGACGTTCCCAAGCTTACTGAGGCCAATCCTGAGAAAATCAACGAAAATTTTAAGAAGTTATAAAATGTGTTGAATTTTATGAAGTCCTCTTTGAAGTAAATACGGAGAAAGGAAACTATAGGTAACATACAAAAATCGCCTATCGTTATTGATACTTATAAGCAGCGAAAGGCTAGTGGAGGAATTAACTAAATGTCATGCTGTGGGTCTCGAGTTTAAACTTCATCATTATCATCATCATCAGCCTTTAAGAGTCCACTGCTGGACTAGGCCTCTCCTTTGAAAGAAGGAATTGGCCTACTATACCACGCTGGCCAAACGTGTTGGTATAGGGTTTGTATCAAGTTTTTCTTCTCTTACAGTGCTGTTCTCTGCATAATATGTTCCCTCTGTCGGCTCTTACGACAACCATGGGATGATATGGGGTGGTAACAATCCGTATTTTTAATCCGTCACCACACGGGTTTAAACTTACCAGTATCTTTTGTGCCAACTTTCGGTTCGACTTCACGACGCAATATTTTACCGTTAAGAGGGTGAATTAGAAGTTAAAATTTTGTGGAAGCAAGTGAAAGACTGGGTGTTTTTTAAATATTATGGAACAATTTCAATTTGCTGCCTCGTTGGTCTCGCGGCATAAATGTGCGCGTGGGATTGGGAGGTCTCGGGTTCGCTTCCCGGGTCGGGCAAAGTGTTATTGGGTTTTTCCGTTAGGAAATTCTCAGTAGCAGCACGGAGTCTGTTAATGTGCCCGGTACGGCAATAGGCTCGCCCCCTATTACGTGGAATCTAAAAATTCATGGCGAAATGTGGGTGTAATATTACACTTCTGCCTACACCTTCGGGGATACAGGCGTGAGTCTATAAATAAAAAATAATTTAAATTTTCGTTTTCGGCGTCATAGTATTTACAATTGTGATTTTATTTATTTTTCAGAAAATACCATAATTATAAACAATGCTTAGTAGCTTTAAAATAAAATGGGCAACGTACAATGTTGGATATAAACTATCCATAGGATGGCTCCTTTGCGCCGATGAAAGCCACTCTGCAACCGATAAAAGCAATAAATTAATACGTAAATTTTAGCAATTTTAAAGCTACTGCCCCATTACAGCTTTACATTAAATACAAAAGCTTTCAACAACAATCACGTCATGAACCATAAAACCGATTCAATTATTGCACATTTACCGTAAAGAATGCATTACAGGGGCAGATGCTCCCGCCGCGCCGTTGCAAAATTAGCACGATCGGCGCGTCAAAATGACGAATTGGCGCGTGACGCCAACAATGGAACCAAAACACCAATAACAGTTGGCTTACAATGGGCCAATACACCAATGACTATTGATGATCCAACTAGCGGGTAATAAGCATTAGGACTATAATGCTTTGTAGAGTTTGTGGAGCACGTTTGGCAAATTATACGTAGAACATATACTAAGGATGCTACTTCTGTAGAGACTTATGGCAATTACGTCTTCTACAATCAACAAGGCTCCTACTTGTCGCAATAACTAATACCCGGGCAGACCCTAGTCAAAGATATAATATGGACTTAGAATATCGGTTTCTTATTAATATAGTATTCCAACTAATAGCAATAGCTTTTAAACTTTATATGTCCACAAAGCAATGCTTAACTAGAAACAATGCTTTTATTCCTTCGCCGCAACGGAACTTTTAAGCCAGCTATACACGATTCGGTCTATTGGAGAAGTTTACCTGCACAGGTAGACCGTTTAGGACTGGACTATGCATTTTATTGTATCATTATTTCAAAGTGTATCTTCAACCGATAATCTTTACAAACTTTTCAAAAAATTGTGGATATTTCTCTTTTCAACGTGATGCGAAAATTGAACTCAGTTACTGACTCTATGTTTTCATTGATAGGCATGGCAATCTAGTGCTTAGTGAACCTGATTGCTAAGGTGCTCGTGGGTTCGATTTGCGACGACTTCTGTGTTTGAGTATAATTTATCCATAATGTTTATCAATTATTCGGTTACTATTATGACTGCCTAGTTTGACATTAGTTGACCATGTGTGAATAACAAATCATAGGCTATTTATTATATTTCTTTTAATTTAATAGATGCAGTAGTGACTTGCTCAGCACAATTCCCAAGGATATATTTTTGTCATATCTGTTAGAAAATGTTGAAGCACAAAATATCGACAAAGTTCTTGTACATAAGTCATGTCACGTTCCTCAGTAAGTTTACGTTAGCAGTGCAGTGAATGGCAGGGGAACTCAAGATCGAATCCAAGCCATTACGTGGTTTGCAACCAGCTCAATTGACTGTCCGTGCGACGTAGCGGTATAAGCGGTTTAATCGACTGACCTGACATTTAAAACTGTCACCGAGTATCGTGGTTGCGATCCAATATAGTACATCTCCAACTTGTAATTTCGACAATAGGTGTTATTTGTGTCCCTTGATTCAGAATTTGTACTGTACTCCGTAACACAGAATTTATAAGTAGATCGAGTGCGGTCTTAAAAATCTATTCCCATAAAGAAATATGCTAAACAGACAACGTACCTTATGAAAAGGATTAATCACAAAGATGTCGAACGAAGATGCATACTTGCACTACTGATATAAATCCACTTCAAATAGCACCATATGTGTAGCTTGTACCTTGTGAATTAACAAGAATGCTAAGAATTTTATTTCCACATCTAGCATTGACAAACATTTGTATTAATACATTATCTTAATATATAAAATCCTTGCGTTACTGACTGACTGACAGACACGCTACAGCCGAAACTATTGGGCGCAGGCAGCTGAAATTTGGCATGTATGTTCCTTGGGGACCGTAGGGGTGCACTAAGAAGGGATTTCCCGAAATTACCACGGGATCGGCCAAAACGGGTAAATTAAAAAAAAATGCAGGCGTAGCTGCTGGCGTCCTCTAGTTACAAATAAAACAATATTGAAAAGTCTATCTATAATTTGTTTACACTTTCTATTTGACAGAACTGTACGCTCGTTATACTTCATAATTGGTTTGATATTTACAGGCCATAAAACAACTACGCGATTGCAGTCACGAGAAAGCTCTAGGGCATTCTTTCATATAATACGAATACAACTTACGAACCCTTCTTAGAATCAATTTTAAATACATTAGCTTGCCTGTCAACTATGGCCTTTCTTGGATTTCAACTTTTATAGTCACTGAAATTATAATTAGGATTTCTATTCTGGGAATAGAAAATGCGGATTTTATTTAAAAAACAGATATCTTAAAGGCTTAACTAAATTATAAATATTGTGGGTTAAAGAAGTACCTACGATAGTAGTACATAATATGTTGTAGAAAATTCCAGAAGTGCACGGATTGGTTTACCATCGAGAAAGGTGTTAGACAGGGATGTTTAGCGTTGCCGTGGCTGTTCAAACTCTTCATGGACAGTTGTTTGCAAGATTTGAAAAATAGTGACTGTGGATTAAGGATGAATGAGTTACTTGTTAAATGCCTCCTTTATGCTGATGATCAGGTTAAACTTGCGTCTTCAGGGGAGGAGTAGCAGGAGATGGTAACAATCTTGCATGGTGCGTTAGAGAGGAAAGGAATGAAAGTGAATGTAAGTAAAACGAAAGTTATGGTTTTTGAAAAGGAGGAATGCGTTACGGCTTGTAATGTTATAATCGATGGACAGCGAATGGAGCAAGTGAATGAGTTTGTTTATTTAGGTACGCTATTTACAAGAGATGGTAAGAATGTAGAAGATATTGAAAGAAGAGTTAATGCAGGTAATAGAGTGAATGGAGCTCTGAAAGCGTTTATGAATAGCCAAAACGTGTCCAAAAAGGCACGTTTGGCTGTGCATAGAGGGGTGTTAGTACCTACTCTTATGTATGGTAGTGATAGTTGGGTATGGCCGAAGAGTCATGAAAGTAGAATAAATGCTGTAGAAATGAGAGCACTGAGAAGTATGTGTGGTGTCTCGCTGACTGACAGAGTAAAGAATTGTGTGAAAAGAGAGTGTTGTGGGGTAAAAGAAGATGTAGTGACAAGCATCGAGAAAGGTATGCTAAGATGGTTTGGGCACGTGGAGAGGATGGATGACGTAAGACTGACCAAGCAGATATATAAGGCAAGTGTGGAAGGGACAGGACGAAGGGGAAGACCTAGGCGGACGTTCACTGACCAGATTGGAGACATCCTAAAAACAGGACAGGTTAGAAGTACCCTGAACAGAAGAGCATGCATGAGGAATCTGATGGAAGTGAATGAAGCAAGAGAGATATGTCAGGATCGAAGTAAATGGCGTTCTGTAGTCTCTGCCTACCCCTCCGGGAAACAGGCGTGAGTCTATGTATGTATGTATGTAAATCCCAGAAGTGCAATTAAGTAAGGTTTATGCGGTAAGTAGGTCAACTTCTTAGTGATAAGACTTATGCGAATTGATCTCGATTTTCTAGCGGGTTGGATTACTTTTATACTGTAAAATAAAATGGCCATGACTATTCATCAGGATTACTGTTAACATGATGCAAACAGCTGGCACCAATAGCAACAAACGAAAGAACTTATCACTAATGTCTACTAAAAGTTTTTAAACACAACCATACATTTTAACTCTTGAATATTTTCCATGCAATGGAAACGATCCGTCATGAAGAATAACGTCACGTTTACAATAAAAATGCATCATATTTCTACACCATAAGATATTGCAGCAGACAGTAGTTATAAGCAGCTTGCAAGATTCGACCCACACAATATACCAACAAGGCATATATATAAATGCTTGTAAAAATAAGAATGCTTCCACGTCATAATATGATGACATCTTTTTAATAAAAAATATAGTTGATGGTTTTGAATAAAAATCTCCATAATTTACGACCACTGCTTTCCTTCAAACCAAGTAAGTAGTATATTAAAAATCTATATTACTATTTTAGTCTTCGGCACTTGTAGAGTTAGAAGATATTGATATTGTGCGTATTTATGTTACGAAAACGGCGATTTACGATTTTCGGTTGTTTGATACATAACGTTTATAATTTTATGTTTGGATTATGCCTTAGATCGTAAAATATTTTACGATTCTATAAATGGGTTCAAGTATTGAGTATTTTTAGGCTACGTTCAAATGAAACAATGGATGTAGGAAGTATTTTACAATGTGATTATTGGTATATAGGTCTTTGAATATACCTACCTACATAGGTTGCACTACTGATACCCACTTGAACTGCTAATACATATTTCCACAAAAGATTTAACTAGTTTAAGTAAGTATACGACGATCATTGCCTAGTATTATTCGTATGTTTATGACTGAAAGTTGTGAAACTAGAAATTTAATTCTTATTATAAAATTTTGTACTTGTAAAATCTATACGAATTATTTGAGCACAGGCATAATATACGTATCATTACACTGAGCCCACTCCTAAAGTACATTCCAACAATAATCTAGTAATATTATAACTGTATATCTTATCTTACTCAAAACAAACTTGACTATAATGGTCAAATTAGAGACTAAACAATTCAAATTAAACAGCTTATCGCGATCGTAAATATTTATCAAAGATAAGATATATCTACAAAGAATCGTTCCCATAATCTTGATTTGGCTCTTGTTTTCTTAAACCTGATGGAATTCCAATCACAACTCTAGATACTAGAGCAAGATTTAAACTTATCATTTCCTTCTAAATAATGGGTCAATTATCGCTTGCAAGTTATCAGACTGCACTTATCTAATACTTAGTTGTTGAGTAAAAATTACAAAATGTTAAATATGCACCTTATTATTATTAACCATAAGTTTAATTTTGCTTGTTTGCACCTTAACAAGGTAAAGAATGGCCTGACCGGAGTACATTATCTACTTAGTTTAGTTTCGATCGACACAAAACTTTATAACTCGAGCCACGAGATTTATTGTAATGAAATCGTAAGGATAGCATTTTCCTGTTCGTGAGTTATAGATGACCGTGCAAATCGTAAATAGTTCGGTTTGGTTTAATAAATTCTTTGGGACCTTTGGTCGTAAAGCGAACCTGATTTGCAGGGGTTTAATATGTTTGCAAATTCGTATTTAATTATTATATTGAAGTTGTAAGTACGGCTATAAAGTGACGTCACGAGATTGAAGGATTGTTCGCAATTTCGATTTGACAATTCAACTGGCGGTACCGATGTTATAGCCTACCTAAAATTTGTGTTAAGTCTGTTCTCAGGACTTGGTGACTTTGGTCGTAATTGAAACGGCTGTAAACTTTTAATTAAACAATCTAAAATTTGATTTACAACTGCATCGTAAAAATATCTATCATCATAACTTGTTACTTTTCTTTTAGATCTGAAAATAAAACAAGAGTAATTCTAAAATTATTTACGAAACAGACGAAGTACTTAAACTTGTAATAACTCACAGCAGTAATTATGTTATCACAAGTCTGGCTTATAAATTCCATTAGACCAGTATTACAATCGTCTAATTCATGTGGAACTTTATTCAAACTGTCAACTTGAATACGAAACCGCACTGCACAAATCACAGCTTTATTAGATTCTAGAAAATTTATCGCCTCAGCGAGTGCTAAAGGAGACTGATCGTGTTTCTCAGAGTTAGTGTAACGTAGCATCGTTCATTTTTCAATCCCGTTTCGAAATTTAAAATGTTTCTATTTCTGGCGATACGAATTTGTACCCAGGCCTTAACTGTATAATAGGGATGTTCCTGCAAGTAAAATATTTTTTTTATTTTTTATCTAGTAAAACATGCTAAAATGACGGCAGTGTCATTCATCAATTAATCTTAAAACATAATTTTATATCTTTATTATAATTTTTTTGATAATAAGTATTTTTTATAGACTCACGCCTCACGCTCCTAAGGGGTAGGCACAAGTGTAATATTACACTCACATTTCGCCATGAATTTAATGTAATAGGGGGTGAGCCTATTGCCGTTACTGGGCGCATCACCAGACTCCGAGCTGCTACTGAGAATTCGGAAAAACCCACTAACACTAACAATAACACTTTTATTAACACTTTTGCCCGACCCGGGAGTCAAACCCGGGACCTCCGATCAGCAGTCGCATACGCTATCCACTGGACCACGGAGGCAGTCTGATAATTAGTAGTAGTCCGCAAAAGAATGATGACGTCACTATAGTTTCATATTTCATAGAAACTCCGTAGAAAGCGATTATTTTTGACATTTAATTAAAAGTAGCTGGTTGTCTAGTTAGAAGCATCCCTATTTACTACAATACTATATGAACTAAGGTGTTAAAAGGTTTAGTTGAAATGGCAAATGCTGTTATTTGTATTGCTGTTTGCTATTCCTACAGGTCTAATTATAGGAGTCCATTAAGCTTTGCTGCAAACCCAGTCGGATTGGATCGAATCAGACTAACGGCTAGCTTCCTCAGTTAATTTGGGAAGTTATGCAACCGTGCTAAGCCTTTGTATTTGTTTCAATAACACTACTTATCAGTAAATACTGATAAATGTTACGTAGTATGTGAAAGTGAATAAGTGAAAAGCTTTACGCCAAAGTTTTTTGCATTAAATTGATAGGATCAGCGAAAATCAAACACAAGTAGAAATCGGAGCATGACATTTACTCCAATTTGATGGTCAGATTTTGGCACGCACGTCAATTCGGATTTAAACTGACACAGATTTACGAGATAAAAACAGGTATAAAATACGTTTTCCGAAAGCATATTTATTACCAACATAAAAACATAAGTGTCATTTGATACTCTGACTAATTGGGTAAAAAAATAAAGTTTACTGAATATGTATCTACGGAATGATCATGATAGTATTAATTAGCACCTGTATGACATAATCTACAAATCAGAATTCCGTGAAATCAATACGTAATAATCAAAGTGAGTTCATTAAATAGGGATTTACATTTTGTACTGGACTTGGCTGATCGCATGGCTGGCGATGTTGAGTATATACATAAGTACTGCAATTGCCTTTTAATTGGAAACAATCCATGCATACTACTACCGTAAATGCAATAAAGGTTTTAAATATGGATGAAATTTGCTAAATTGCTAAAGAGAAAATTCCTAAGCATAAACTTTTTCATCACTAGAAAAACTGATGAACTGGACTACACTATTCTTGTTCAATTTGACAACCGGTTGGTGCAGCGGGAGTGTAAGCGACTGCTACGCCGAAGGTCGCGGGTTCGATTCCCGATCAAGTCAAACATTTGTCTTGGTCTGGGTGTTTCTATGTATAATATGTATGTATTTACAAAAAAAAAGTATATATAGATGTTTATCTATTATCTAGTACCCATAATAGTACAAGCTTCTGCTTAGTTTGGGACTAGATGGTGTTGGGTGAATGTGGTAGAATATTATTATTAATTTTAATAAATCTTAAAGGAGATGATAATCAATCGTTGAAAATTGATAAATCTATATTGACAGAAACAGAGTTTTACAGGTTTTACCAAAACTGCCTTGTTTTAGGAGACACGTCGAAACGTTTTAACTGAGATACACCGCCTAAATAGTGCCCAATTTTGTTAGATAACACTCAAATAATATCGGCTAGGTTTTCTCTACATAGTGAGTTAGGTCATCAGTATTCAAAATCTTTTGATTTACTGAGTACATCACGGAGTATAAGAGCTAAAGCCAAGTAAGTTTTTTTCAGATGGAAATAACTTTGAATAATATTTGATAATTTAGAATAATATAGGTAACTCTAGATACATTACACCTCCAGTAATTAATACGCGTCCACTCATTTGTCAAATGAAATAGCGTTAGCATGAAACGTTCCCATGACATTCGATACCGACACTGAATCTCAAATCACAGTGTAAGCGAACTGTCATATTTGTAGGAGCATAGAAATATTGCTAGAAACCCGTCTTGTTGTCACGTACTACGATCATTCTTCACATTTTCTGACACTTAGAACGTCTCACAAAAACAAAAGTGTCACTTCGATATCTCGAAAACGTATGCGAACGTTACAGAGTAAAAATATTTCCTTCAATTTTTTAGAAATCTTATGCTTTTTAGTTGTTGAATATTTAGACTATGGTGACTTGTTTAATCAGCTATTCAGTGATGATAAATCACCAAGAAGTTTAAAGTGACATGTCTGGAGAAAGTTTTAATAGTTTTATGTAAATATTAACTTGGCATTCGTTACTTTATAACTTAACGAAAGTAAGCTTTTAAAATGTTGTTTTGCTTATTACTGCAACTTACTTCTTAAACGTAAATTGTGGTCATAATTTTCAGAAACTTACAGTTAACGCTGTTTCAATTTTAAAGAAGTCCTTAAAATAAAACTTTCTTTTACTCTAGTACAACAATTTCAATGAGTTTTTAAACCCAACGTTCAAAACTTTTATGATATTGCCAAAATATAGCTTATCTTCTTAATATATAAAATCCTTGCGTTACTGACTGACTGACAGACACGCTACAGCCGAAACTATAGGGCGCACGAAGTTGAAATTTGGCATGTATGTTCCTTGGGGACCGTAAGGGTGCACTAAGAAGGGATTTCTTGAAATTCCCACGGGATCGGCCAAAACGGGTAAATAAAAAAAAATGCAGGCGTAGCTGCTGGCGTCCTCTATTCTTTTATACATTTTGACCAGGATAAAGTTTAATTAAGTATGTAAGTGTTATATTATGATAAAAACAAAGCTCCAGCACGAGCAATAAATCGTGCGGCGGAGGACTTTACAAACTTAGAAGTAGCGGACAAAATGTCAACAAAGACTTCAAATAACCATTTTAAAAATCACACAATACGTTGCTTCGATTGGACCCACAACACCTAGTGCAGTGCTTGAACCACTGCCCCAACCGTTCTGTCAAATGTATAAAACGTTAACTTGTTTGCTTATGCGTCAAGACTAACTTAACTGGTCCCTATAATAAATTCTACATCGCTACTGCTCAGAGTCCCAATCAAAATACGTAACGTACCTTACTTGAAACTCGAACCCACATGGGATAAATATTCATGTGACTTTGAAATCCTTCTCATTGTAGTTCCAAATTTGGTTGTTCTCTAATGAATTATTCGAATATTTGTTAAGTATTCCGTGAGAAATTCCTCCTTTGCGCTAAAGTTGCCTTAAGATATAAAGCCAAAGCGCTTTTAAGAAGAGAAAATACTAGGAATATAATATAGTTTAAATTTGATTGTAGCCTTCCAATTGCATTTTCAAGCCACCAGGAACCCATTGAAAATATGGACAAATTATTTAAATTAGTCCAGGCGTTTGGGAACATTTAGGAGATAAATTTTATTTCTGAAGCATATCACTGATTTCTTTTAATCTTAAGCATTCATAACAGTAACATGCAAATGGAAAAATAATATTTGAAACATTTTAGGCAAACTATTATAGGTGTTTAAGACATACGTTTGCTTTGACCTTTACAAATTGGCAGAATACACGGCAGCCAGCTCTAAAAACTGCTAAAAGTGGAACACGAATGAAACACACGTGAGATTAATATTTAAAAGGTTGTCCATATTTTAGTACGTATCACAAAGAAACAAAGGTATTGCGGGAATTAATTCCAGCTAGCAAGTTTTTCTAAAACAAAGCTTTAGTCCGGTTATTATGAATAATGAAAACGGCCTTTGTGACTTGCCCGCTTAGGAGTTTATTGGTACGACGCAAAACGAACAACACGAGTGGATGAAATTCAACTACCGTATGACAGACGTACCGTTTGAAAATATGAAGTTTCTGCGAAAATGTTTGTTTGAGTGGAATTTTTGCTTTACTTTTTTTTACCTATACTACAGGTACAGGATGGGAGAATATATTAAAAGCTTCCTATCCTTATTATTGTGAAGCATTTTGAGTTCGCTGCCTAGTACTACTGGTTGTCAGTTTTTACGGAGTGATTGCGATATAAACGTTCAACTAGGTATGAGAATTTTAAAAGATAAGGGTATGATATTGTCATGGTATTGTGGCTAGTACTATCTAGGTGTACTAAAGGCATGGATAGCCAGATTAGAAATAACTATATTTTGTTCATCGCATAAATCTCGTATTTGCCTCATGTGACGATCATAACATTCGTTGGTTTTTAACCACAGAGTCATTTGGCGTGCTAATTTTTGTTGCCTTTTTCGACACTAAAATTGCCATCAAAGGCTTTATGTTTGTTAGCTAAATAGTTTAAAATGCATTTTATAATAAAATAAAAGTTCACAGTGAATGCGCCTGCAAAAATTAGTTCGCTGAAATCTACGTTAAAATAAATAATGGGCATATCTTTTAGTTATTTGTTTGTTTACAGTAACGTGTTAAAAATTAAATACATACTATTATAATATATAATATACATATATTTAATTTGGAGGTGTTTAAGTGTCGGGTCCATATTTGATACGAATATCAGATCTCTTTGTTAGGTAACTATCGCATTATAGCAAGCCTCTTCTAAATACAAGATAGGTCGGGCCGTATATTCCGATGCTAATACACAGCCCTGCTATTTAATTTAAATATACATTGGCAGTTTCAAAGTTAAATACTGAAATAAAATAACCATGCTCTTTGCTGTTAAAATGTGAGCGTAACTCCGTAAATCAGTAAAGCGAAGTTTTAACTTTAATTACGGTTTAATACTCCACTTTGACACATTTCTTTATTGTTCCGTGTAAACGGCAATAAAACGCGTTTTACGATATCAACGATGGACCTTGGCAGAATTTATGTTTTGAAAATTTATTGACGGCCCAATTGAATTTATTGTCAAAACTAAAAGTTTTATTGCAAAAATTTACATGCATGTTTGCGAGATGCGGGCTTTAACGAGTGTGTTTTTGTATATATTTATTGCTATAGTTGGCATTTTAGAATGATTTGGTTCGTTTGAGAAAAATCTTTGTAGTGCTTTTTTTGACGTGATATTTAAATATACAACATCACCTTTTATCACATCAAAAGAAAGAGACAAGAACAGTACTAAGATTTTATTCAGTTCAAGGATAATTACTACTCAACGTTACTCCGTTACATCTAAATGGAATTTCATATTTTTAGTCTCTTGGAGATTCTCTATTGTATAATAGATCGACGACTGCCTCCGTGGTCCAGTGGATAGCGTATGCGACTGCTGATCGGAGATCCCGGGTTCGATTCCCAGGTCGGGCAAAAGTGTTACTGAGTTTTTCCGAATTCTCAGTAGCAGCACGGAGTCTGGTGATGTGCCCTGTTGGGACAACGACAACGTGGGACCTTAAAATTCATGGCGAAATGTGGGTGTTATATTACACCTCTGCTTATCCCTTCGGGGAAACAGGCGTGAGTCTATAAAAAAATAACAAATCTAACGACTCCCATGAGAAGAACTGGTAAAATAACTTTTGTTTGCCAGACATATTCATTTTATAATTACAATTATTAATAATTACACGATTGAGATTCATCGTACGGATGAAGACGATTGACGATTGATTGATTGATGCCAAAGAAGAGGAAAGTCGAAGAGACGGCATGAGGTCCGACGCCTTATTAGTAGTTTTACTTGAAATAAGTTTATAGATATTTTTTATTGACAGGCCAAATTTGAAGACATTTTCTAAAATAACGTTCAATCTTAAATAGCTATAAAATTTTGTTTTATAGTTGAAATGATTTATTTTCAATTTTACACCTTTTTTGATTAGATTAGACGTAAAACGATGTCATTTAAATGACTTAATCAATATTTTACGATGATTGGCATAATAAATCTTCTTAGATGCTTTCTACGTTTAGATTAAGATACATTTCATGTTCTAAACACGGATTGAACGTGGTTTCTAAAATTCGCTTTACGATCAAAACATCTCGATTAATAATTATTACGAAAATTATAACAATTAAAACGTTAATGTTTTAAAACTAACAGCTCAATAAAAATAAGTAAAGACCGTGAATGCACTTAAGCATATTATACAAATACTTTTTTCTTTTATGTGAGCTTTCTATTCCCATGCATTTCTGGCTCAAGTTTGCATTTTTTATAACCCGAAATGCATTCAATTAGATACCATTTACTGACGTTTATCTGCTGGATTTGAGGCGACAAGTCACAGAATAATAATTGGCAATAGCAATACCACTTCACCATCTCACTCTTTATAAAGTGCAGATGCGTCTGGTGTTGTGTAGTGGCTGTACATAGAACTATTACGTTGTCCTAAGGTATTGAGGACCGCATGCGTAGGGGCTTAAGCGATCACCTCGCCCTTAAAACCTAGGTGTTATAGGTTCGATTTCAACAGAGACCTGCTTGTGTGATGCAAAAGTCCCTCGTGATACATTTATTCATAGTGCGGGAGTTGTCATTTATAAAAATTATCATCGTCTTAGCCTTATCTTAATATATAAAATCCTTGCGTTACTGACTGACTGACAGACACGCTTCAGCCGAAACTATTGGGCGCAGAAAGCTGAAATTTGGCATGTATGTTCCTTGGGGACCGTAGAGGTGCACTAAGAAGGGATTTCCCGAAATTCCCACGGGATCGGCCAAAACGGGTAAATTAAAAAAAAAATACAGGCATAGCTGCTGGCATCCTCTCGTATCTACATAAAACATAACATTGTATGCATTGTATATACTATCAGGACTAGTATACAGCAACATTTTAACTCGAGAGCATATTTTGTAACACTTTCCTATAGTAAAAAGCAAAACAAGCTTTTTGCATCCTATCACATCTGCATTCTATTCAAAACCTGAACAGGTATTTTCCTCTCAAAGCTAGTCTAAACACCTGTTACAATATTAAAACGTAAGGTCTGTTACATACCGAACTATGCATTAATTAGCCCCCTGAAACTGAACAAAAGAACATATTAACAGGAGCAGTAACAAAGCGTACGAGTTGAGCAGTGTTTGTAAACCCGACGCTGGGCGGTGAATCCAGCCTCATTGAATTAAGTGGTCAAAGTGGGACCGCGGACGCGGCGGTCGCACGTGTGCAGAATGCCTTATAACTAAAGTCGCCACACGTTGAGGGGATGTGCAGTGATTTTGGAAGTTGCTTGTATTATAATAGAAGTCATTTTCAAGAACATGTAAATATTGAGACCTATTTTATTTGTTGCAAAATTAAAAAAATTAAAGCAATAATTATATTCAAGACACTAGTTCTCTAGACAAGACTAGACTAAAGACTAATTTGTAATCATCATTATAAAGATCATCAATATAAAAATTATATAAAAAATAGCAAAAACGATGTTTCAGAGCAAAATTTAATTAAATTGAATTAAATGAGCTATGTGAAATCAATTTAGTAAGCGTCAATTTTAATAATGCTAGAAGTGCTAGAACTTGACTGTCTAACATGATACGCCTTTTGCGTAGCCATTTTATAAAAGCTTGATGGCAATCAATAATCGTTTTTATTCCCTAAACAAGTTGCAAAGCGATTGTTCTTCTTTATTAAAGACAACGCCCATATCTATTCACATTATTATACTGTGCCGCAAGGAGTTACCAAGTTTTAGACTATTCAAAGTTTTGTCACTTGTAGAGTTCGAACCTATAACACTCGCAACAGCGTTAAGCAACGAGGTGGACATTACACCAATATTCTACAATCCAATGGCGAAATAAAACAAATTCGGAAACAACGAGTTCTACATTGTCTTTCAGGATATACACCACGTACCTAGATTACCAAACAACTAGACATTGTAAAACACAAAACTTTTACACTAGGACTACAAGAACACACATCACATGGTTAAGAGGTATTAATCAAATCAAAGCAACCTATTACAGGTTGCTTTGATTTGATTAATACCTCTTACACGTAACAGTCAAATATAGAACATATACCTGCAAACAAACGATTAGGAGAACTTAATACCAAAATTACTACCTATTTAGGTGAATGGTAGCTGATTACAGGAACATTACTATAGTGGCTAATTAATTAATGAGTAGCCTGATTATAAAGCGATACATTATATATCATTTACAGTAGCTTGCTAATTATGGTTGTTTCTGTAAGCATGTAGTATATTATTTGCCTATGAACGAAGATTTTATAGATCCATCGTGATTTTATACTTTGTAATGTTAGTTTTATATTTATCATATCATCAGTATGATATATATTGTACACTTCGCCCCGCGGTTCCACCCGCATGATTGATATGAACTCATAAACCTTCCTCAGAAATCACACTATCGATTGTTGATAACAGTACAAAAATCTGTTCAGTAGTTCTTGAGTTCATCGCGTTGATACACACAGACAGAAAGGAAAGGGGATTTCCAAAATTATATGTTAAGATAGATATACAACTACTTGTCCCAACTGACATATCAACTGAAAGCCTAAACTATTGATAAATATAACATTTTGACAGATGTTTCCATTTATTACCTTTTTTTATGGTACCTTTTATCTGTTGATTTAAGGGATAATTGCCCGCATTCAAAAGACTACCCTATTGTTAATGATAGGATTTAAATCAATTTCTTGTTGCTCTTTAAACTTTTAAAAGTAAAAAGCTAGGTTGCGTATAAACTACAGTGCAGTGCAATTTGCTTTTGGTGCTACCGCTTTTCGTAATACTATGTCAACTGTGAAGCCAGATTCGATAGCAGTGACCACTGAAGATGCCTGCTGACTTTTGAAACTCACCGAAATGTGTCTGTCATTCATTGGCGATGCAAAGATTATCCGCGCGCCTCTAGCGGCGAATTGGGAAATTGTCCGGGTACGAACTTTTGACAGCTTTCGATACAACTTTGCTTCCAGGTTATTAAGTAGGTTATAGTGATAATTTTATTGTATTGAGCTGTCAAAAATGTCGTACCCAGACAACTTCCAAATTCGCCGCTAGGGTCGCTAGTTAGAATCTTAGCATCGCCAATACAGAATGCATGGTCACCGTACATATGACGTTAGTAGTACAAAAGTTTGTCTCGATAGCTGTTCTGTCCATGGTCGTTAGCTTGTCGGTTTTGTAAGGGAAATACGATTAGCCGTACTAGCTTAACCGATTTGTTACATTTAGCTTCTGTGCATATCATTTTCTTAAGTTATTAAAACAAGAAAATCTCAAAAGCGACACATAATATATGGCGTAGGTATGATTACCAAACGAGACAATACTTTGTGTGACCCACAAATTGTTGTTTCTGTTCGTTGATTAAATGTTTGAAAAGTCCCCCGTGACATTTATTGCAGCGGGCAAACCTGTTGCAATAAATACTGTGTCACGGTTTAGTCTATCTATAATTGGTAAGGTGTAAGCATGAACTTTAGCATTGAAGAAACCGCGAGAAAGAGAGATATAAATAATATGGCACTCCGTTTTCCAGTGTCCTGTTGGCTCTAGAAAAAAGTATTTCCGGCGGTTATGACACTTGCGTACTTTTTACGCTTAAGTTAGTCCCAAGCTAGTGTAGTCATCCCGATGGTCTCAAATGCTTGTGTATACTTTACTCATAATGACCTTGCTTCGCTTCTCGCCTACAAACACCTATATTATGAGGCATACCATTCCTGTTACGAAGACTTCGAAGCTAAAGAAACTGCCAACCACTGATAAGCCTTTTTACCCCTACCACATTAACGATACAAAAATAACAAGTCGAATTGAAACTTTAAATTAGTTTAAACGTATTCCAAACTTGAGTTCTATTTCTTTTATTTGCAAAAACAAACAGTCACTTTGTCAAAGCACTGGCAGTTAAGATTAAAATTTTAATTAAACATTTAATGTTTTATTCAGTTAATTAAACACTTAGGAAACCTTTGTTTCATTAATTACTATGTACTTTGTGGATCGTTGGAAACTGTTTTGTTTCTCATCCAAGAGATTAACGTTTGTAAGTGGTTTCTTTTGGACGAGCACATTAAATTTAAAAATATAGGTACTTTTTGGATCTAAACTCAGTAATAAGAATAAAGAACGTTTGTTGTAAAAGGAATGTTAAATTAAATGATTTGATTTTATTTGTACTATCTATTTATTTTATTATTTATTTTGTACAAGAAATTACGCCATAATGGTAATAAACTAATCATAGTCATAGGAAAGGATGACGAACGTGCGGTACTCTCTACCTAATAAATTAGTATGAGATGCACTCGTATGAGTACTGTTAATTGGTATAGTATTATGCCGAAAAAGTCAAGCCTTTTTTGCTACAACCATCTGGATGTCTTCTTTCTCTTAGCGTTATCCCAGTTTCAATCTGAGGTCCGCTTACTAATCTGACCGGATTTGGCTGAATATTAGCTTTTCCACAGAGCGACTGCCTGTCTGACCTCCGCAACCCGAAAGGATAGCGATATTCCATGGTTTAGACTAGTGGCAGTTTATTTAGAAAGTACTGACGCCCTGTAACGACTGTCAAAGATCTTCATGACAGCCGGGACCGACGGCTTAACGTGCTCTCCGAGGCACGGGACAAGCGATAATTAACAATTCAATACGCACATAACTCTGAAAAGTCATTGGTGCGCGCCGTGGATTCGAATCCGATACCCTCTGCATGCCAGTCTGTTGGTATATCCACTAGGCTATCCTGTCTACAACCAGCTGGATGTTCTACACAAAAATCTCTTCTTGTACTAAAACAAAAGGACCTACAATAAAAAATGCTATGAAGATCTTGCTGACTCATTTCCAGAACTGATTTAACTCACGAAGCACTTGACAACAACAGACAATACTATAACCAACAGAACTTTAATCAAAACATTCAAAAGTGACGCAACAACAGAACTGTAAAACACGAGTCACAAAATTAAACAAGTAAACGGTAGTTCAGGCGTAACTTCACTAGAAGTCAGAACATAAGCTCAGGTGTAATCAAACAAGACTCCGACAGTAACGAACTCTGATTTGTGAATTACATTCAACCTGTATACGTGCAGTTTCAGAAGTGTGTTGAATTTGCTTGAACGTAGTAATAGTTCTGGAGTAACGAAAATGTTTCGACTTTGAGTCATTGGAACTTCTTGAATGTGTTAATCATTATTGTTAGTGTTGTAGTTTTCTATGTTTACAAGTGCGCTTAAGAATTATAGGGAAGTAAGTACGGTATTTACAGAAAAATGTAAAAAAAATGAGTTAGTTTTTTTCGTGTGAGTGCATAGCCAACTCTAGTGTCGGAGTTTTCAGACCGCCCGAAGGCCTCCGACATGGCCTAACAATTCTTATCCTACGATATGAACCGAGACCGACAAAGTCATGTGCCCCCCGAAGCACGGTAGCGCTCAAATGAGGCCACACGCGGTCTCCCATCCAAATGGCGACCTATGCAAGCGTTGCGTAACTTTGCCGATCTGTTACGAACGGCAAGCCAAGTCTTGCTATGAGCGCTACAACAATGTTGAGCTGGTCATGTGATTGAATTAAAGTGGGAATGCTAATATATATCGAACTTTCTTATTTTTGCTGAATATCACACACATTGTACCCAGAGCAGGCAATTTGAGTTAAAATTGCAATTAAAACAATTAGTCCTCTAAGCCTTTGGAACATCCGATCGCCTACTTCGCCGCTTAATGTTATTGCAGTTTAAAAGAAATAATAGCCATACTGTAATGGAAATATGAAAGCAAAATAACTTTTTTAAAAGGCATCTAAGAGTCCTGCAGCATTTCCAGTAGATTTATTTCCGCTAGTCATTATTACCAATTTATCGGAGTCGTTTTTACCATTACGTCGCCTTTAAAATCTCGTACTTAGTAAAAACGCTTTAATGCATTTTTCTTTAAAGTAAAAGATTTTATGTTTCCAATTTTCCGTTTGCAGATTCAAGATACGGTTGCTTTTGCGCGGAACATTTCTGGCTGAAATGTGGTTTTGGTTCCGTCTTGGATTCTAACTAAGACAGTGTTATCTCGGTTTGGGAATTAAAGAGCTGGAAAATTATTTTCTCTGATATTTTATTCTACAATTTGTTACGACTGCTTACAGTAAATAAGTTTGAGCTATTTTTACAAGCTTGTATTTACTTTTACTTGCCCCAGCGTCTGTACCTAATGATGATCTTCCAAGATAAATTGGACGCACTTCCCAGTTTTCTACTGAGCTGAATTTTAGATAGAAGTTTTAGTGTTGCAACCGCATGTAATATTATCGTATACATACGCTACATTCGAAAACAGTTCTCGACAGTACAGTACTATAATTTATACCTAAGTACTTCATATAAATAAAGAGTGCATGTTTGCACCTTTTCATTTTACTTGTAAATAAGTTGTACGACAAGTGCATATGTGCATAGTAAGGACGTATCGTTGATCGCAAAAGTTTGATTGTTACACCAGTCTTTCATTAAAGAGTTTTCTTTAACCAGACATAATAAAATCCTATGAAATGTATAAGAGAGAAGGAGTTGATGATGGCACCCTATCAAAATGCTGCAATTTGCTGTACTATACCTACCTACAGTATTAAATAAATCTCTATGTTAAACATTAATCCCAAATAAGGCATGTAATGTGATTATGTAATTATGAAATGTGAAAAAAAATATGTTTGTGGTAATCACGTGACCAAGTTTATGTAAGCCGTAACTGCAAAGTAAATTCATCGTTCTTATTATAATTATTAAGTACGACGATTCATCGCCATTATTTACATTAAAGACTCGACCTCAACCATTTCATTACAAATAAATATCTAATCACTTAACATTTATAGAAGACGAAAGACGAAACAAAACAAAACTAATACCACCAAACCATCCCACTTAATAAATATTCAACACCCAAACATCAAAACTCATCCCATCACTATTTAATTGTCCCACAACAATTTACAGGTGTCGTGTCCTAATTCCGTGGCGTGGGACACTGCAAGCCCGGTGCGGGTAATCAATCAAGTCTGTCCCAACTCAGAATACAATTATGAACTTAGTCCGTGTCACTAGTGTTGTGCCAATGTGATTAATTAGCTGGTTGTTGGTTGTTGTTTTGGTTGTAAAATATGTGTGTATTGTTTTGTTTGGATGTATGTTTGTTTATGTTGCTTGGGTTTAAATAAACATTCAAGAAGTAAAAAGGATTTAGTATGCATTTAAATATACTAAAGTGTCCGACATAGCAGTCGAAGGGTACTCGTAGAGCCGATTATCAATAGAGCGAAATGTTCTGGAGTTTTACCTGCGTATCCGAAGAATCAGCAGAAAAAAAATTCACAGAAGAAAACCAACAAAGCTAGAGCAGAAGAATGCGGCCAGCTCCAAATTGGTTTTCGTAAAAAGTCTCGAAGACACTGTATGTCAAATAGCCAGCTTATTACGGATGAAATATTGATGTGAAATTTTAAACTTACGAAACAAGAACAAGAATGCCTTTAACAGATGTTCTGTTAAAAGCCTTCTTGCCGTTGTTTAAAAAAACTATATTTTCTGTGTTAGATTTTATACTTCTTTAAAAGTAGATATTACATACATTATTTATTTTCGAGTCGATTACTTTACTATACATACATACATAGACTCACGCCTGTTTCCCCAAAGGGGTAGGCAGAGGCATATTAAACGCCCACTTTTCGCCAGTGTTTTGATCCCACGTAATAGGTGGCGAGCCTATTGCCGCTTAATGGGTCATTTTGTTTGCCAGAGCCTCGTCCGTTGATCGGCAGGTGCACCACTTGCAGGTGAGGTTGGCTTGGGACCCTAAGTTCTTGGTGGGAACCCTACTTTACTATAGCAAGTGGGAGTAAACTCTAAAATAGATATGATCGAACATTAAACTATTCACTATTCCAGAATATTGAGCTCCGACTTACATGTTCTTAAGATATTTTGTCCTCATATACTTAACCTTGCCTTGTCATTGAATATTAGGTATGTTTAAAAAATTTTGGGTATGCAACTTGGATTTACTGGAAATTGGTAGGGAGTATTTCAAATCTATTTTAGAGGCATTCAACAGAAGCAGAATCTCTCAATATATATTCCCAAAACAAGCCACGTACTATCACTTTAATATATACTAATCTAATTCCAACAAAAAAAAAACAAAACGGTTTAGCTTCAATATCATTCGACGTTGATTGCTTTATAAAGGCCAGCACACACGTATTCCACTTCAATTCCTCCAATGTTTGTTCGTTTTTCTAGCAAACGAAGTGCGAATATACATTTTATACATCATGTACAAAACAAATCCGTGTAGACCTATCTTAACTGCCAAAAAACTGTGTCAGAAACAAGGATTGCGAGCAAACGCTGGTCCAACAACACTAACTCGATATTGGCTGGGCCAATGTTGGGCTATACACTATAACAGGGCGTTGGATTATACTGTCGAGGACACACGATCGGCGAAAAAATTGCTTACTGGATGTGGTATTGTCTTGAAAACACAATTTTAAAGGTATCGGGTTTTTATACTTTTTTCTGAATATGGTTCTGACTAGCGGAATTGAGTAAGGGGATTAGCTTGGATGGGTGAAACAGGTGTACACTCTGAGCACCCAAAAAATACTCGACCATATTATGGTGAGAGGTGATAGGTGACATCGTCCTATTCAGAAACACTTACCAGGAAAAACCGAATGCAACTTTACGAGGAACTTTACTTTTTAAGGGAAGTGACAGGTAAATCTCTAAACAAAAAAGTATCTCTATACAAGTGATAAATGCAGGACGCTGAAACCAAAATCGCAGCGTGCGTTCACTGTTTTAAGATTAGTCTTCAGCTGTATCTATAGTGTTAGTGGGATATTAAAAATCTTATTAACCCCTTGTATGCCGGAACGCAGATCTACGCGAGACACAATAGCTTTTCAATTGTGTCTGGGATTCCGGCATACAAGAGGTTAATCCGTCAAGTAGAGGATGCCCGGAGCTACGCTCGCACTTAGTTATTTAATTTGATCGTTTAATCCCGTGGGAATCTCGGCAAAATCCATCTTAGTAGTGCACCCCTGCGGTCTCCAGGAAACATGCATGCCAAATAATAGTAGTCAGTCAGTAACGGAAAAATCTTCATAATAATATGTACAGATATAAGTATCTGGTATAAGGTTTGTATCAAGTTTTCCTTCTCTTACTGTGCTGTTCTCTGAATAATATGCTCCCTCTGTCGGCTCTTACGACACCCATATACCAACCTGTTTGGCCAGCGTGGCATAGTAGGCCAATTCCTCCTTTCAAAGAAGAGCCTAGTCCAGCAGTGGATTGTTAAAGGCTGGTGATGATAAGTATCTATCTGAAAAGACTCTTTAGTTGAACTTCAACTCTTAAAGATTCAATTATAAAAATCCACTGCATATCTTATTTAGTAATCTTTGTCAAGTTGGGTTTAAACTATCACCTAAAACTGGTGGTGGTATTAGTTGATAAAATTTATTTATTTATTTATTTGAGGACCACCAGCGACTATACAGCAATACATTAATAACATACACAACAGGTTTGACATATTATATTGGTTGTATGCGACATATTATATGCGATATCGCAACAGGTCGATTTATTTAGCTGCACACTGAGTGAATTTGCACGAACTGCGTATTGTATAATGTCTCACAGTTAATAACAGTGTCTGCCTGATAGGTATTAATATAATCATACAGCAATTATATTACATATAACTAGATACATGTACTAAAACAACGCTATTGTATTAGGTTAAGACCTGTGATGATAATGGTATGTGAGGTTAAATAAATAAATAAATAAAATAAATAAATAAATAATTAATATTTTAAGGTAGCCACGGCATGCACAAATTAAATGAGCTTGAGAATTATCTGTCAGAATATGAAATTTAAATAAAATGGAAATAATTATTTATAAAGACAATGCAACCAATGAATTTAGTGGTAAGTATTACCATGTCAAAAGTACATTAACTACAAAGACACATAATAAAAAAAAAACATGGTTCAATTAGGTTTACAAGGTTTAGCTTTCGATGTCTGGTGTCTACATACCATAACATTACACTCATCTGAAATATTTGTCTCGAGCTTATTGTGTACTCCATGTATCGAGATAAGTATCTCTGCTTAGCGCATTCTTGAATAATATAACATAATGTAACATAATTATCTGCCTGCATTATCATGTATGCATTAAATACTATGAGCACAGAATTATAATCCATAGCTTTTAGCGTGCTTTCTAAAAAATACCTACGCGTAGTTATTAAAAACCCACAAACTATTTATAAACAACTCCCTTGTTATTTGTCATTGACTGATTTGATTAATGTTAATATGTTTTAATTTAAGTGCCAAATGAATGAGCATTCAATTTTAAAGTGCGTTAACTGAAAATTAAATCACTGGCATTGAGGAATAGATGAATATAAAATTATTAAATTTATTGTACACTATATGATCAAGTTACAAACAAAATAAAAAGAAAACGCACAATAAGAAGTATAGGTACTATAATAGGCGGCCTTATCCTAGAAGTAAATTGTTCCGGGCAATCTTTAGATGGACAGAACGAGGTTAGCGAAATAAAGTTATATAATGGTGTAGTAATAAACTAGATGAAGGACAAAAAGGAAAAAGGTTGGTAGCATTTTTTGACAAAATATGATAACACAATCACAGTTGGGTCTCTTCTCAGCCATAGCCGTTCCCAAAAATCATAAATGTTTTAATTCTTGCATAACTAATTATATGAATTTTAACGGCTTATGTTTAACTTACCACCAGATATAGTAACATATGACAGACAAAAATAGTAAATGATCACCAAAATGAAACCCGCATTTTAATGTAAAATTGTAACCAATGTTTTAACATTTCGCTATCCTATTTAAGCAAAATGACTCCAAATAAATCATTGTTAACCCAAAAGTAGTAAATGATCACCAAAATTAAACCAGCATCTTAATGTAAATTTATAACCAAAGATTTTTTGTTAGTTGTATGAAATATAAATTGGATTTGGCTACACCACCTAATAATAAACTAAGTTTACGGAGCCCTGCTCCTATTTTTGAATTAAGGAACACCAGAGAACCTAACATAACCTATTTATTTGGTGATCATTTACTACATTTTGGTGTTCGAACACAATTTGAAGTGCAGTCGTGACTAAAATAGCTAGTAGGTACTATTGTAATTTTAGACTTTATTTTTCTGGTGATAAGTATATTTTTTTTGGTTAAAGGACTAAGGGTATCAAATCATTTTACGGTGGTTATTATATTTAACCCCAATTTTAACACCAACATGAGCAAAAATTTGTTGTTACTCAGTATGAATGGTCTAGTCAGAGCCTTTGAGGTTTGCCTCAGACCAACTACATTATGACTTGTAAAGCAATCCATTTCCCTTGGACGTGGGAGGCACTAATGAACATAGCCGTGACTACCATTCATTTCGTCAAAAGATCACAAGCCATTGACAAACACGATACGAAAATATTTCGAAAGTGTACTTTACTCATTACTGTTGGAAAGCGTGCTTTCTAAAACAAACACTGTTCGTGCTATATACTGTAAGATCACAAGTGAATATAAACAAATCTAATTGCTAATCCTGTGGGACTGTGTCTAGCCGGCTGCTATTTACAGCATTTGCGTCTGTTGTGGACCACCGCGACCTGACCAGGCTGTAAACGCTCCACACTACAGAAAAAAATGCAAAGGACGGAATGGAAATAACGATGCTGTTGGTGAACTTTTTAGAAGAGCTTTTGGTCGTTTTTCTTCTTTCATAGTGCCACAGAGTCCTTTGGCTGTGTTTAAATATAAATAAAGCAAACGTACGGCATGTTAATGCATTAAATTAAACTTTATATTAGCCCACATAGTCGTAGCAATGCATTTGATAAGGTTGGGTACTTTGTTACCAACGAAAGGAATCAATCTAAATGTCTTGTCCAATAAGGCTGAATCTTAATACATATTTATGGAAAGGGACCTAAGGTTCGGAATGGGTAATTCCTAATTAGAATTGTATTTGAAAAGGCTACCAGCATTGTGGGTTGTCGATTAGCAATATCCTTGTTGACCGTTCTATATAACCTACGTATTTTTTGCTTGTAATAGCAAAACGTAATATTTGTATAGCTTCTTATATTCTTTCATCGGATATTGCCAATTGAACTCGTTCGATCTCAACTTAATTTACGAAGAACTAGCAAATGTATGAATGAAAACATTTTTCTGGCATTTCCAATAAATAAGAATCTTTGTGAATGCATGTTTCTATGACGCGAGCGGTGCTGAGTCGACGGTATCGCGGCAGCCAGAAACAATATTTTAGCGGTTTAAAAGTATAAAGGGAAACGTGAGCCGTGTATACGTTTTGTGTAGAACTAATCCGCTACAGAGCCGGCGCTGCGACGGTTTGTTTTCACTGTACTTCGTTAACGGTTGCGGTTTTCTGAATGGTCGCGATTCGGGTAATTTTCACTAGAATAGAGGTCTCTTGTCTAATGATGTATTGTAAGACTGTGACTTTGAATTTCGACGGTTCATGATTAAAATTGAGATTCGTTGCTATTAGAACCGAATGAGATTCTCGAATAGATCTAATCTTTCTTTATTTCGTGTGAGTTTCCTAACTATTCTTGTTCTGAGACAAGAGCAAGTTCGGACGGTTTTAAGTATGAGGCACGGTAGCATCCTAAGTACATGCCCCAACAAGCGATCGTCCGTCCACGAAGCAAGATCCGCAAACGTGGCTTTACTTTGCAGATCAATTACGAAAAACAAGTCGGATCACGCTAAGTTTAATAAGAACATTAGTCTTGTGAAATACGTAAGTCATTCCTTCTTAAAACACGTCACCAGCACTCATTCAAAATTGTTTAGCGGATCTTAATTGCGTAAATTAACCACCAGCTGATATTCTGACGAAGTCAAAGTATTTATAGCATAATTTGATTGTTATTCTTTCCTACGCGGGTGTGCTATAAGTATTCTCAAGCGATACCTATACCAGTAAAGTAGAAGTAAAAATCATTGTTACATTGTATAGCCCGTAGGCTGTGCATTTATAATATTATTTAACGTTTAAGTAAATAACTGTTATCACAAATCACAACTTGGCATTTCTCGGAAATAATTCATTACGCTAAGGTGTTTCTATTTCTACATAGTTTGTGTCCATTTTGCTTTTAGTTTTACATCTCCTCAGTAGCGACGAAAATTATTACATTCTTTATGATTGGTATTTAAGCTTAGAAGATGTAAATGAACTAGCTGATCTCAAAAAGATAAGTCTTGTCTAAACTTAATTATTTTACTGCTGTTTCATTTTCTTTCATAAAAGTTACTCAGTCAGGATTAAAAATATAAGCCAAGAACATAGCCAAGTCAAATCGATAATACGCTGTTAATGTTGTCATCCCATTACTTAGAGAGCTTAGACATAACAACCCATTCTCTAAATGTCCCCATTCTCAATGATGCGGGCTTCTTAATCAAAATGCATTTAAATAGTGCCGTCTCTATCCGTTCATAGTCTGTCTCGTTTCTACATAAATATAGATGCTTACAATGTTAGTGAGTTTAATAAAAGTATAATGCAACTTTAGCATGAGTTCAATTAAATTGAAATTTTGATACATGGGGTTAAATCTTTGGCAGTAACACTGGGTAGTTTGAAAGTCCAGTACAATGCGATTAACGAGTCCAGCACTTAATAGAATTATTAAATCGATGTCGAACACTGCTGTTCTTAGAACTCGCTTAACTTTTCGCAGACGGGAATATTAATGTTCCTCTGTAGTTTCTTAAGTACGTATTGCTTCTTAATAGGTATTTTTCTTGAGTGCACGAGTTGGCTTTTAAAGTATTGTTTCAGATAAAATGTCTTAATTCTGCTAACTTCAATAAAAGGATTTTAATTTGTTTCATCAGTTGACGTATTTCAATGATTGAACTATCGAATATTTGCATCTGTTGACCAATTTGGCGAAATGTCTTGTGGTCATTGTGTTTTTTTTTGTAATCTTTGTACCTATAATTTATGCAAATATACAAATTATCTTATGATTTGCATACTAGACCGATATTGGTATTTAAAAAATAACACAATACACATTTCATAAAAAAAATTAAACAAACATGATTTATGCAAAATATCTGCACGCTACATTGCAATATATAATTCAGTTCAGAACTGGTCATGTAACAAACTTCCAAATAATATTACAATTCAGTAACATAAACTTATTTATTCAA
Organism: Euclidia mi; assembly: GCA_944739405.2. Taxonomy (NCBI): domain Eukaryota; kingdom Metazoa; phylum Arthropoda; class Insecta; order Lepidoptera; family Erebidae; genus Euclidia; species Euclidia mi. The sequence continues at coordinate 34,215,238 of OX123184.2, forward strand.
AAGATAGAAAATCATAAGTTTATTTGGATCCCTATGACATCAGCACTCCTAGCCAAATCACAAAGCAAAGAATCGAACGTATAGGTAACATCTGTATCGCCTAAAGGCAATCAAACACAGAAAACAGCTAACAAAACGGCTAACAAAACCCGTCGATCAATTTGACTGCAAGAATTACGCAGAGGCTTAAACGGTACCAATGCCAAAGGCAACTGAGCCTTAAAGTTTGTATCTCGTCTCTCTCTTTGAAGTTAAGGTTTCGTAGGGGAATTGGTAAAAAAATCATATAACAGACACAAAAATATTTATGGCAGGTTTTACCGTTAAGACTTGCTGTTAAATTAATTTGTGAGATATCTCATAAATTTTGATCGAATATGAATTTATCTGGATAGGAGATAAAGCCTATCTAGAGGCTGTCAAACTGGGCTTTCAAACTTTGGTTACAGTGAAAATAAGTTTAAAACGCGGTTGTAACTACTTCCAATTCGCGCGGTTGTGACGACCTTTAAATATGACAATGTAAATATTACACGGTAAGTAGCACGTAAAAAGGGGGCCTAAAAAGGACGAAACAAGAAAAGATCTCATTCAGACATAAATCCATAATAGTAGGTATAAGTATGCCATGTAGATATGCTCAAGCTAGAACCGTAGTCGCACTTTTTTTTTTTTTTTTTTGGTGTCGGGTTGGAAAATCCTCATGGAGTCCCTTCGCCCTGGGGGGGAAGGACGAAGGGCACTGTCAGACTCTTACTGACTAAAAGCCAACCCGTGCTCCTCATGTACCCATGTGTCGGAGGGTAGGGTTTCACCAAAGCATTCCTCGCTACCCCCCGACGGGTACTGGCCCGCCAGATGGTCAGGCGGGCCCCGAACGAAACCCCCATGGCGGCCGATGAAGTCGTTGGGCTCCGCCGCCAAAACACTCAGCGGCCGCAGAGGATAGGGAGGACGGCAACGCAACACCGCCTCTCCTCTTCCTCTGCGGCCCCACCGCGACGCTACGATGGTGCGCCCCCATTTGGTCGCGGGAGATAGGGCGCGCGGCAACGCAACACCGACACGCCTCTCCTCCCGCGACCGCACCCGACTGCGAGGGACAGACAGAACTGTCTCCCGCACCCGCACCTATGGACGCATCCTACACAGGCCTCACGCAAGCCCACGTGGAGCGTCCCCTCCCGGGATCCCGCTTAGCTTCACCGTGGGAGAAAATCAAATCCATGGTTGCTAAGCCCCCCCACCACGACAAGGTGGCGGTCCCACAGGGGGGACCGTAGTCGCACTTATTGTATACTAGTGTAAGTTACCTGCAATAGGGGCGACTACGATTCCACTTTTTTTATTGTAGCCAGGTTATAGTTTTTTTTTAAATTTTTTTATTAACATTTATTTAATTTTTAACATTTTTATCTTTAACTTTTTATCCATGAAATTTACCCGTGTGGAAACTGAACCAAAACACTGGACACCATTAACATTGTGCCATTTGTTTTATCAAATGAACGTGGGAACTGCAGACTACGTTTTTGTATCTCCTGTTTAAATTGGCTCCAGAGATTACCTTCTGAGCAAATGACTTTAAAAAAAGATTAAAGCTTTTATTGAAACAATAATTAATCAATTGGCCGATATAATGAACATAATTTTATCATTAGTATCATTAAATAATTATTTGCTTTTTCAAAACGATAAGATCAATATTTTTTTCTTGAGATCACAGGCAATCTTTTCCCAAATAAAAACAATTATCATTTCGTATCTTGATTAAATTCTGTACACAACACATCTGATATCCAATTTTCATAACATATCAACATGCAATTTGAATCGTAACTGTTTGCAATAAAGATCAAAATTAATTGCCAACTTAACTGATACGATTAAACGTACATTCATTACCCTTAAAAACCTCCGAGCGTTTTCTAATGAAGCATCACGAAGGAATGTTAACAGCTACTAATGTGATGCCTGACCAACAAACGAAGACCTACCACGACCTTCGCAGCGCGTACAAGTAATTCCTATAGAAAGGGAACTGTTCGGGGAGTGGAAGTTCAAGTTGTACTGGTGGTTTTATATGGGATAGTAGTATTTCACTTGGAGTTGAAAACAATCGGTAAATATTAAAAGATCGGCTGATTTTTTTACGCCCTCAATGCACTGATTTATTTTAGGGTCGTTATGAATGGATGCATTGAATCGATTCATCGACGTTCTTTAATAACATGTATCGATTTAAATGAAACGCTTATGAATTTTTCATATATGCTGATTCGATTGTCTTGTCTTATGAAAAAAAAATACAATTAGTATTTTTATCGACTTATTGTTGGACTAGAATTTCATACTAACAGTTTGGAATTCTTTGTCATCTGTACTTTGGAATAAACTGGTATTTAAAATTTGGCAGTATTTTAATATTATGCAGAATGTTAATAATCGCTTAGGACATGTAATGACACGTAAATACTCTTCATTACCAGTACGCAAAACAAATTCAATGAATTCTATTCTAACTATAATTAGATAAGCCGGCTTACCGATACCGGCGGTCAATCTATACCAATATTTTGAGGACTGTTTGCCATCAATTTTGGTTGCAAACTGGCATTGCTGTTTGCACACCCAGCTAAGCAAATTGATAGTAATAAATTAAATGTAGGCGATAGTGCAGAGACCAATAAACAGTTATGCATAGGGTCTCCGGTTCAAATTCACTAGAAAAAAGCCTGTGTCGCGGGGGCTTTACAAACAAACAATAGACACAAAGTACATTCCGACTAGAAAAAAAAAAGGATCACAAAAAGTGTTGTCTCGCATGAACACAAACCATGCAGTCCATCATGAAAAAGTTAAAAGAGGTCCATTCCCATCAGTGCACAGTTTTTAAAGACTATAAAGGGGTGATGATGGTAATATACAATCAGAAAGCTTACCCACAAAAACAGTTAACTAATGAAGCAATGCAGTCTTATTCTACAAGCTAATTCAGAATTTGCTTGGCAATTTATTCGTTGCAATGTATACACTATACTGCAACATTGGAAAGAGTCCTTGCAAAATTCGTTGCTTTTAAATTTCCTTTAAGTAGGTATATGTTATCCCCGATATAAATAGTTAATATTACATTAATAACGTTAGCAGCTTAGCACTTAAAACCAATTTTATTAAAATAAAACTATCGTCACCCCTCATATGGGGTCGGTTGGACCCCACGTGGTACTAACAAGTGCGTTAGTACCAATTTATTTGGTGCCGATTGGGATCATGCATACTGACGTAAGTATTTACATATGCAGATGTTTTTGTAGGGGTGGCGCAAGTGTAATAATAACATGTCACGCATCGCCTACAAGTAATTGTAGCACATTTTGTTATTTTACTTAGCTAGTCAGATATTCTACTAGTTTGGTCTGATAATTTCGTTTTCACAGTCTGTGCACGCTTGTAAGACATGTTAGATCTATAAGCAGACATATAATCATAATACTAAACTCGCATAGGAAAATACTTAATAGGATAATTATCATTAACAAATGGGATTAGGATTATATTATTGTGATAAAGTTGATATCATCGTTTGCAGAGCAGCGATAACTCAATGGGAGACCATTTGGTCAGAATGATACTAGAATAATGATGAGTTTCGCTGGTGTGCTGACCTTACTGAATGATAATTGAAGGTACATTATAATAATGTAGAAAGATAATCTAAAACAGTAGTTAATATTACGCCAGGTTTTAAGAAACGGCAAATTAAGTCATCGCTATTTATATTGCTACCAAATATTGTAAATAAGATGAATAACATTTATTTATTTGCACGATTAAAAAACTGACTGCCTCCGTGGTCCAGTGGGTAGCGTATGCGACTGCTGATCGGAGGTCCCGGGTTCTATGCCCGGGTCGGGTAAAAGTGTTACTGGGTTTTTCCGAATTCTCAGTAGCAGCACGGAGTCTGGTGATGTGCCCGGTAACGGCAATAGGCTCGCCCCCTATTACGTGGGACCTTAAAATTCATGGCGAAACGTGGGTGTAATATTAAACCTCTGCCTACCCTTTCGGGGATTAAAAAAAATTTAAAAAAGGACCGTGAATTTCTTCGATACAATATATTTTGTATATATTCGGATAATGAGAGGGCTCATTGAAACCTAATTCTTCGATATTTTTCTAATTGTAGAGCACTTTATTACTACACTGAATAAAATGAATAGTTTCGTATTCATCAAAAACGTCGTGCCTAATAGCATAAGCAAACTAACACATGGTTATCGGCCACTTCAATTTGAAATCGATGCCTGCATTTACTTACTACGGAATTCAATATTAGAATTATTGATAGATCTGTAGATTTTAGATTCGTTTTTGACAGTTTTTGACATAAGCTCCATACAAAATATGTCAAACACGAATCTAAAATCTACAGATCTATCTATAGTTCGAATATTGAAAATGGCCGTTAGGGGAGCGCTTATCATCTAATGATGACGTATGATGTCACTGTTAGATATTTTGTCACGCGACTAAGCTTTGTCACACTTACAGTTGATATTAATATGAATAATACCATTTAGTGCAGTGAGATATTTTTCAATAACTATTTATACTTACAGTTTGCATTAGGTATTGTTTATTTGACTAGTTGGTCCAGTGCTTAGTGGAGCTGACTGTTGACCCGGGGGTTGTAGATTCAATGAAACAAAATCAATGAAAAAAAAAAATTCACCCAGGAAAAATCTTTGTATGAACGCCTCCCGGATTAAGTCCCGAATGTTTTTTCTTAACCATTGTAATGCTCAGCTCTTATCGGTCACAGATTGATTAAATATTCAAACTATTTTATAAAACCGATTACTAGACTGTCTAGTAATCGGTTTTATAAAATAGTTTGAGTCTTTGAACGCACTTACCTCAGAAACTGTTCTGAGGTAAGTGCGTTCAAAGAAATGCTTCAAATAAATTTGAATAATAAGATAATTATGATTAATTATATTAAATTACATGAGTAAATTATAAGTATAACGAGCTTCACTTAAATATTACACCTGCCCAATAATTTCGAACATCCTCCGAAGAAGTGTCAATACTGTCATCAATGTAAATGTCAAAAAAGTATAATATTAACAAAGTTGCAGCAACTTTGTATGTCGCCTGCAGGCTTTTACTTGATAAAGATATCGGCTGCCTTATAATATCAGATAAAATGATAATACTTACATGTTTACTTAAAACTTGATTGCAAATCAAGGGACAGCTTGCCCGGTGGTAACTGGTTATTATTTGCGAATATTGGTACTCGTGCCATACTTTAGTGATAAGATTCATGCTTTAAGGACGCGTTTACGCTTGTATCAAAAAACCACATATTTCCGGTACATTTTACGACAATTTTAGCTAATAACTAATAAAACTAGTGATTACGATAAATTGATTACTTTTTTATCTATAAATCAATTTGAAAATAAATAAAAAATATTTAATTAATATTAATGTAAAATCGATTCGAAACGGCCTCTTAAATCAAAAATAGGCTTATACTGCTATTTTTGGGTACAATTTTCTCTCTATTTTTACATTTATTTAGATTTTCAAAGATAGAATAGGGTAGTAAATATAGTCAACTCAAAAACAATTAGATTTTTTTTTTCAAAATATTGTAAATTGACTCAAAAAAAGCAAAAAATCATCTTACATTTTTCTTCTAATTTGCTCGCATACGTGTGTCTTAATGTGTGGCAATAAGGTTCGTTTTATTTAGCCACTTTCTTGATTTATACATCCAAATTCTGCAATGAGATCTCAGTCTGCGCTTGAGCGCCGTCGGGAGTGGACTCTATGTCGCTTGTCGCTGCAGCCCGAAGACGAAAAAAGCAATATACGAATACAAAATAATCGCTAAAATCAATTTGATACTTCTCGTATTCTGTGCGAATTACGTACAAGTAAATTTCTTTAGTATAAATGGACATTATTACTTTATTTTCTCCGTTATGTTGAGTCAGGATATATTTCGGTATTTAGATATTATTTTGTTTCTTGCGTTGAAATCTGGTAAGATTATCTGGACTGATGGTATACCACCCCGTTCAAGTGTTGCGACTGGAACACATAAAAGAGTAGACCTAGTTATGCCAGGTTGGGGCTCATTTTATTTGTTTTGGTGAGACCCTACCACTGGTACTAGTGAAGTAACCTTCCAAGGTTATTCGATGAGTCTTGCTGGTACTCATATGTGAGTAAAGCTACGCATGCCGAGTTTGGGCTCATTTTGTTTGTACATAAGAGACCCTACCACTGGAACTTATGAAGTAACCTTCCAGGGTTATTCAATGACTCTTACTGGTACTCATATGTGAGTAGAGCTAGGCATGCCGAGTTTGGGCTCATTTTGTTTGTACATAAGAGACCCTACCACTGGAACTTATGAAGTAACCTTCCAGGGTTATTCAATGACTCTTGCTGGTACTCATGTGTGAGTAGAGCTAGGCATGCCGAGTTTGGGCTCATTTTGTTTGTACATAAGAGACCCTACCACTGGAACTTATGAAGTAACCTTCCAGGGTTATTCAATGACTCTTGCTGGTACTCATGTGTGAGTAGAGCTAGGCATGCCGAGTTTGGGCTCATTTTGTTTGTACATAAGAGACCCTACCACTGGAACTTATGAAGTAACCTTCCAGGGTTATTCGATGACTCTTGCTGGTACTGATGTGTGAGTAGAGCTAAGCATGCCGAGTTTGGGCTCATTTTGTTTGTACATAAGAGACCCTACCACTGGAACTTATGAAGTAACCTTCCAGGGTTATTCAATGACTCTTACTGGTACTCATATGTGAGTAGAGCTAGGCATGCCGAGTTTGGGCTCATTTTGTTTGTACATAAGAGACCCTACCACTGGAACTTATGAAGTAACCTTCCAGGGTTATTAGATGACTCTTACTGGTACTCATATGTGAGTAGAGCTAGGCATGCCGAGTTTGGGCTCATTTTGTTTGTACATAAGAGACCCTACCACTGGAACTTATGAAGTAACCTTCCAGGGTTATTCAATGACTCTTACTGGTACTCATATGTCAGTGGAGCTAGGCATGCCGAGTTTGGGTTCATTTTGTTTGTCCATAAGTGACTCTACCACTGGAACTTATGAAGTAACCTTCCAGGGTTATTCGATGACTCTTGCTGGTACTCATATGTGAGTAGAGCTAGGCATGCCGAGTTTGGGCTCATTTTGTTTGTACATAAGAGACCCAACCACTGCAACTTATGAAGTAACCTTTCAGGGTTATTCAATGACTCTTGCTGGTTCTCATATGTGAGTAGAGATAGGCATGTCGAGTTTGGGCTCATTTTGTTTGTACATAAGTGACCCTACCACTGGAACTTATGAAGTAACCTTCCAGGGTTATTCGATGACTATTGCTGGTTCTTATATGTGAGTAGAGCTAGGCATGCCGAGTTTGGGCTCATTTTGTTTGTACATAAGAGACCCAACCACTGCAACTTATGAAGTAACCTTTCAGGGTTATTCAATGACTCTTGCTGGTTCTCATATGTGAGTAGAGATAGGCATGTCGAGTTTGGGCTCATTTTGTTTGTACATAAGTGACCCTACCACTGGAACTTATGAAGTAACCTTCCAGGGTTATTCGATGACTCTTGCTGGTACTCATATGAAAGTTAAGCTAGGCATGCCGAGTTTGGGCTCATTTTGTTTATACATAAGAGACCCTACCACTGGAACTTATGAAGTAACCTTTCAGGTTTTTCAGGTTTATTCGAAGACTCTTAGTGGTACTCATATGTGAGTAGAGCTAGGTATGTTCCAGTGGTAGGGTAGAGACCCTATGAGATGTTCATACAAAATGAGCCCAAACTCGGTATGCCTAGCTCTACTCACATATGAGTACAAGCAAGAGTGATCGAATAACACTGGAAGGTTACTTCATAAGTTCCAGTGGTAGGGTCTCTTATGTACAAACAAAATTAGCCCAAACTCGGCATGCCTAGCTTTACTTCCATATGAGTACCAGCAAGAGTCATCGAATAACCCTGGAAGGTTACTTCATAAGTTCCAGTGGTAGGGTCACTTATGTACAAACAAAATGAGCCCAAACTCGGCATGCCTAGCTCTACTCACATATGAGAACCAGCAAGAGTCATTGAATAACCCTGGAAGGTTACTTCATAAGTAGCAGTGGTTGGGTCTCTTATGTACAAACAAAATGAGCCCAAACTCGGAATGCCTAGCTCTACTCACATATAAGAACCAGCAATAGTCATCGAATAACCCTGGAAGGTTACTTCATAAGTTCCAGTGGTAGGGTCACTTATGTACAAACAAAATGATCCCAAACTCGGCATGCCTAGCTCTACTCACATATGAGAACCAGCAAGAGTCATTGAATAACCCTGGAAGGTTACTTCATAAGTTGCAGTGGTTGGGTCTCTTATGTGCAAACAAAATGAGCCCAAACTCGGCATGCCTAGCTCTACTCACATATAAGAACCAGTAATAGTCATCGAATAACCCTGGAAGGTTACTTCATAAGTTGCAGTGGTTGGGTCTCTTATGTACAAACAAAATTAGCCCAAACTCGGCATGCCTAGCTCTACTCACATATGAGTACCAGCAAGAGTCATCTAATAACCCTGGAAGGTTACTTCATAACTTTCAGTGGTAGGGTCTCTCATGTACAAACAAAATGAGTCCAAACTCGGCATGCCTAGCTCTACTCACATATGAGTACCAGCAAGTGTCATCGAATAACCCTGGAAGTTTACTTCATAAGTTTCAGTGGTAGGGTCTCTTATGTATAAACAAAATGAGCCCAAACTCGGCATGCCTAGCTCTACTCACATAATTATGAGTACCAGCAAGAGTCATCGAATAACCCTGGAAGGTTACTTCATAAGTTCCAGTGGTAGGGTTACTTATGTACAAACAAAATGAGCCCAAACTCGGCATGCCTAGCTCTACTCATATATGAGAACCAGCAAGAGTCATTGAATAACCCTGGAAGGTTACTTCATAAGTTGCAGTGGTTGGGTCTCTTATGTACAATCAAAATGAGCCCAAACTCGGCATGCCTAGCTCTACTCACACATGAGTACCAGCAAGAGTCATCGAATTACCCTGGAAGGTTACTTCATAAGTTCCAGTGGTAGGGTCTCTTATGTACAAACAAAATGAGCCCAAACTCGGCATGCCTAGCTCTACTCACACATGAGTACCAGCAAGAGTCATCTAATAACCCTGGAAGGTTACTTCATAAGTTCCAGTGGTAGGATCTCTTATGTATAAACAAAATGAGCACAAACTCGGCATGCCTAGCTCTACTCACATAAGAGTACCAGTAAGACTCATCGAATAACCTTGGAAGGTTACTTCACTAGTACCAGTGGTAGGGTCTCACTAAAACAAATAAAATGAGCCCCAACCTGGCATAACTAGGTCTACTCTTTTATGAGTTCCAGTCGCAACACTTGAATGGGATGGTATACCATCAGTCCACATGATCTTAGGTACCAGATTTCAACGCAAGAAACAAAATAATATCTAAATACCGAAATATATCCAGAATCAACATAATGGCAAAAATAAAGTAATAATGTCCATTTAGGTAGGTATATAAAAATAAGAAACTTATTTGTACGTAATTCGCACAGCCAGGCCTATAACACATAGATACATAATCACAAAAAATTCTAAGTCTCAAAGTTATTTAGTTGAACTACATTTCCGCAAGTTACCGTACGTAGTACGTACTGTTGCCGCCGTGTCGCTGTAGTGACGCGATTTTGTACCTACTAATTTTGTAAACGCGTCCTTAACAAGATACTACTTCACCCGTAAAGGAAAATATTTTGGGGCTTTACTATAATAACCACCCGCGGTTTCGCTTGCGTGGGTTCTGTAATTGTGAGAAGAGATAGCTCATCTGCATTTCTGCTGTAGAGGTGACTGTTGGAAAGTTTGATCAAAATCCTTTTAGTAGTTTTTGTGTGAAAGTGAAACATAGTACTATAGTAAAAAACAAACGTCTGCATTCATATGAATGTAAAAGCTGTATGCAAGTAATAATTTGTAAATTTGACGTTCATAAGCGTCATATTCACGAACGTCTATTTATTTATTTTTTGTAAAAAGCGATAAAATACTTTTGCTTCACCTATAAATAGATAACCTTACCGTCTATATATGTAATCTAGCGCTGTATATTTAAGCTTAAAAGTCAGGCTTTAGCGAACAAAATCCATCCATTCCACGTACCGATAGTGTCTGATAGTGGTCTAACAAAGTAACTCAACGATTAGTTACTTGGCTGTCATCGAATACCTTTATCTAAGCTGGTGGCTCAATAATATAACGTCCAATTGCACTATTCAACGTCGGGGCTGGTGGTTAATCGATGTGATACGTACGACCACTAAATACGCGGTCATTTGAACAATAAACGAAAATAAACTGATGATAAATAAATAGCTATTGCTTGCCTCAACTATGAGATAATTTAAAAACGACGATTAAAAATGATTTATCTTAATTAACATTTAAAGACAAATACCACACTAGGAATACTTTTTGTTTATTTATTCATTCCCTGCCTGCAGAAACGTGTTTTGTAGCATAGCCCAAAGCACACACACATTCTTTGAAAAATATTATGTATCTATTCGTTATACTTTACATTGGTCAGAATTGTTCCTGTAAGATATACATAATCTTGTTTGCCCTAGACAATTCAGACAATCTTTTATTCGATTATTTTATTCACAGAATTATGTTTTAAATTTATTTTTCAATAAATTTTTCAACTAAACTAGTACCTCTTAAAAATCCGAATATTCAAAAACAGAGCACAACAAAAAATAGTGTAACTGTAGATTGTAAAATGTTGTCTATAATAAACAGGCTTGAAATTATGTAGCAGTTCGCACATACAATCGCTGGTTCAATGGACACACAAGGTATACGCATAGAGGGACGTTATCACGTTCGATGTCCCAACGGAGGGGTGCCACTGACGGTAGACAGGTTCAACTAATGATGCTAGCCTGCACTCACTTTTTTCTAATACTCCCCATTTATTACAATGGCAATATCGTAAAATATCACCACATAAAAATAATACTTATGTAGATACCCCATAGATCTTTAGTACTGCTTCCGAAGGACAAAATAATGGAATGAAATCGACCATAATACGGTACCGTTATTTAGTGCCTTTTATATCCCGATAATGGCTGTATCATTTACTATCAGATCGAGACAATCCCGTTAACAAAATATTGGTTTATCTTGCTGTGAAAATACCAAGTACGAAATAAAACCAATTAGTGAATCCGCTGTGTCGCTTTAATTCTGCGAGTTATTAATCCCGCTTTTGTATTTGTGTACTTTGGGATTATGTTAAGTATTGAATTGAATATCTATTTTTAGTTTGTATCTACTTCCCAAGTATGGAATTAAGAAGTTTGTTTGTATTCTACACTTTTCTTACTATTCTACTACTATATATAAAGGTTTGTTATTAGTATATGAAAAATATTTCAACTCTACAATATTAAAACGTCAAAAGTGTAAATACACGTTTCTATTTCGATGATTTTGGATGTATTTCGGCATACTTATGGATTGGTCTTCAATAACGGCCATAAGTAGGTAACCTTTTCCTGGGCAAATAATACCTGAAAGCCTTGAGTTACAGGCAAACTATATTTTTCAAGTTAGGATATTGATAAAGCCTTTTTTGCGAATTTGGCTCTTTGGTATAAAGCTACCCTTCATCTGCGTGGTAAGCCGAGGGCTACAGTTAGTCAATTATAAAAGAAACCTATGGCAATGTTAGTTTCATGCAGAAATATTTGTTGTCAGAAGAGAAATTTTAATTATTGCGGATACAGAATAACTAATGAACTTGTTAATTAAAAGCGGACAATAAAGACGATAATAAAGGGAATGCAATTAAGACGTAACAGTTATCAAGAAAATAAAATATTTAAGACTCTTGCACACAGGACGCTGCGAAAGCCTCAAAAACATTGAGAAAAATAAGAAATCTTTTGATTCACGCGTTACTTTTACCTGTATTATTTGCAGTATAGCCTTATGAAGATTAACATTTTCATTTAATAAAATATACATACATATACTCACACCGTCTACCTTTTTCCCGTCGGGTTAGGCAGGAACAAAATGCTTCTTTCTCCTACAACCCTCTCGCACTTCATCTACATTCTTTCCTTATTTAATCATTCTTCAATCAAATATGTATATATAAAATCCTTGCGTTACTGACTGACTGACAGATAAGCTACAGCCAAAACTAATAGGCGCAGCAAGCTGAAATTTGGCATTTATGTTCCTTGGGGACCGTAGAGGTGCACTAAGGGAGGATTTCCCGAAATTCTCACGGGATCGGAAGAAAACTGCAGAAAAAAACAAGATGTGCGAGCGTAGCTGCGGGCATCCTCTAGTAAATCATACAGAAGAAGAATATTAATCAATTATTGCCTGCAGGTATGCTGTAGTGGTTTATGTGACTACCTCGCTGTATAACACCGGTTGTTCTACAAGCCTTATACACCTTATGCGATCCATGGATAGTAGTTTCAAGCTTGGGTATTCTTGTATTTATTAATTTGCTCGAGGTATAAGATTTTGTTAGGCAAAAATGTTTTATACTTAGCGTAAGCGTTGCTCTGAGCAGGTTTTGACTGTAGTCTATAGTGACGTGCTAATATTTAATCCAATTTCAGCCATTTTTTGATAAAGTATATCGAAGAGTAGACTGCCCAAATGACAGAATTGATACTTTCATTGTATTGTGTAATGACGACCGGTTGGTATAGCGGGAGTGTAAGCGACTGCTACGCCGAAGGTCGCGGGTTAGATTCCCGCTCAAGTCAAACATTTGTGTGCATGAACATGGATGTTTGTCTTGGTCTGCGTGTTTCTATGTATAATATGTATGTATTTAAAAAAACCTATATATGTATGTTTATCATTATCTAGTACCCATAGTACAAGCTCTGCTTAGTTTGGGACTAGATGGTGTTGTGTGAATGTGGTAGAATATTATTATATTATTACCGTTGCGTTTCTTCGCTTAGTGTACACGACGCCTAAAACGTCAGGCTTTAATGTAAAATTTTAATGTTACTGGACAGTTAAGCGGCCTCCGGCGCGACCTACTGTTCATTATGGTCTATAAAACAAAGCGAAATTATAAAATTCTGTTAAAATTGCAACTTTGCTATTGAGCCTTCAGGCCTGACTACCGTAGTCTGACATACTGACGGCTAGATTGAGTAACGGGCTTTCATAAATACTTGATGAATAGAAGCCAATTACAACTGTGAGAATGTTAACATCTTTTATTGAGAATTCATTGTAACTGTGCAGATATGCAATATAGTCGGTAGCTATTTAGTACTTTTATAGCCAATTGAGACGCTAATGGGTAGTGAAGATAAAATTGAGCACTATTATTTACCTACTAACTCAACACTGGTGTATCGTTAATGTAGGGTTAATGCGTCAATAAATTTTAAGTGTAATTATTTTCATTGAGTATTAGAAAACTGCTTATTCCTCTATTATTGTTATAGATCTATAACGTTTTAAAAGACAACAAGCAGCCCTCAGGGCTGCTATCCGGCTAAGCCGGCTACAGAAAAATAGTCTTTTGATGTGCGTTAAAGTTTTTAACAAAATTCCGGAATGTTTCAAAACATCGCCGTTCCATAAATTTAATCAAGTGTTGAAAAAATGGCTGATAGAAAATGCGTTTTATTCGGTTCAAAAGTTTTTAAATCATAACAGAAGAGACATTTATCAGAATTAATCCATACACAGAATACCGATTATAAATATTGTGATGATGTACTTATATAATTATGCTTTTCCTCTTTAACGTTTGTTAATATTTGCATGTTCTTTTTTTTTTTGACTCATGGTGGAAACCAAACAATTTACGGGCTGACCCCTCTAGGCTGGGCCCCTATAGGGGCTCAGTCTAGAGAGAGTGTGGTGACTCCCCGACGAGAAGCGCCGGGACTACCCACTAAAACCACCATGGTGTTCCTCTATCCGATCCCATTGAATGGCGGGGTCACGGGATCTCCATTAGCATGACTGCCGCGACCCCAATATTTGCATGCTGTTTTTATAGCTAAATGGGCTTGTTCTCCTGAATTGTTATACACCACATTATGTATTACCCTGTTTAAAGCAAATTAATAAGTTGAATTTGAATTTGATTATCTCAGGGTAAATAGATGTTACAGAGATCCACCTAGGTTGACCAAATCTCGGTAAAATAGCATAAATAGTGAGAAAACAAGTCAGAACTTCAATGGCCAAACAATTAATCATTTTCTAGCGTGTATTATCTCGATGTAACTCGAGTATCATAAATATCCATAAGAAATAATATTTGCCACTCCAGGTTGTCAATAATATCCTAAATATTTTATGTGATAAAGGCGAACATTTTTCTCTGAAGGCTATCGGGTAGTATTCATGAGTAACTCATAAATGTGTTCTATCACATCACTTCTGATACAGTATCGATCTAATGTCTACTTGTATCAATTCAAGCGAAAAAAATCAGCTTCATAAAGCTTGTTTTGTCATATCTGGCGAGACTAGAAAGTACAACCCGGGTTTCAAGGAAAGACGTTCATGCTACCAGGATAAGGCTAGGATGATGAGGATGATGAATATAAGATCACAAAGAGATTAGCCAGTAATGCAATGAAAGAAAATATATTTAAAAGAAAAATGTTGGTCATAATTGTAAAGAATTTTGGTATGCGAATAAATGCGGAGCTACCTTGCAAATGCACAGAAATATACAGTATAAGATAATAAGACTTAAAATATATAGAACCGCAACAAAACCTCATCCTTAGGCAGCCATACACGATTTGGTCTAGGTACCTACTAAAGAAGTTTCTTTGTAACACGGTCCAGATGACCAAAGTAAAATTTAAACCAGTATGGTTTTAATGTCACTTTGGTCATCTGCGCAGCTTTGTCCTGGAAAAACAGGCCCAGTTATTTAGTTATAATGTCTAGAAGATGTATAAAAAAATACACTTCATAACATTTAACCGCGTCCGTATTAAAATACATTTATAAACGTAGCAAATTCTGGCTGTTAATTATTGTCTGAAATAAGCGTATGTAACCAGTCAGACAAATCTATATTACCGCGACTAATTCCATTTTCAATTTTATGTGTGGGCCACAAGCAATAAATTGCAGCTCTAAACATAAATTCGGCTCAATACTTCGACATGGTAACCAAATACTTTGGACACCGAGTTTAGAGTATCAATACACAAATAGTGGTTTCACTGATGAACATTTGGCATGAGTTCCATTCTCACACATTGACAAAATATGTTGGTAATAAAAAATATCGTCATCATCATTATTAGCCTCCCATAGTTCACTGTGATGATAGCTGCAGGTTCCCTCTGCATTTTGGATTTTATTTGAATAAATTTCACAATAACATTACAGGTTTTTAATTTTGACTATATAATATACATTGCTATATTACATAATCATAATATCTAAGAATATATATAGGTACCTACCTAAATCTAAAAATAAAAAGTGAAAATATGTGCAAGTGTGTTTAGGCGTCAATATCATCGGGTAACGTGCCCAGAAGGCTGGCAGCATTGCCACGCTAGATGGCAATGCTGATTTTTTGAGCAAAGAATAAACCAGCCCTCTAGTCACGTGAGACGTCGATTAACCGTTTAGATATGTCTCGGAATAAATAGCGAGCCGCCCTCGGACCCCATGAGCCTAGCGTTTCCACCCCAAACGGCTCAAATACCTACTAGATTACTGTATTTAAATAGCTACTAGATTACTGTATTTGCGCCGTTTGAGGTCACTGTTGGTTCTAACAAAGAAGTAAAATTTAAATTTTTGGAATTCAAATCCGATATCAATGCCTGGAATTTAGTTTAAAAATTACGAATTTTGACATTTTGAAATTAGTGACATGATATTTTTATTTACATTTGTAATACTTATATCTTTACATTTTGACCTTTTTAAATTTGACATTTGTAATTTTATTTATTTTGTTTTGACATTGTTTGATTTGACATTGTTATTTTATTTATTTTCTTTTGACATTTAAAATTACTTAAGTAATATATTATTATTCCTAAACTGACATTCAATAATATTTTCTGACATTTTAAATATAAAATTACATTTTATTGTATAAATTTTATTATTTTTACATATTGTTTGCAACATGTATTTTACTGTGTATTAGCATGTAAAGCTGTGAGTATGATGTGGGCATTATTAAACATATAAACAAATTGTTGTGGCAACCTGTCTGATGGCTTAGGCTGACATGCTTATCCTTCTGACATGCTATCTGCTTATCCATATTATGCCTTCTGATGGCGTGGGGGCATAGTGATACAGATCGTGCTGGCTCCCTCAATCAAGGTTGCGCCGTACGATTGCTGTTGAATGCGGGCCATCAGTGGGCCGAGTCAGTCAAAAGCGTCAGATGATTTCCTGCATTGTACTTACATACTAAACCCTTTTTTTGTCTGGACTTTAAAAGATGAAGAAAGTACTAAAGAAATTGAAGTGACAAAAAAAAATACAATGACTCTGAGTTTGTTTCGGCCTTTCTTCTCAAGAAGCCATTTAGCTAGGAAAAGCCGGCATCATCTAGAATAGGGTTTTGACATGTATAAGTGTTGTAAACAACCAAAATGCAGAAATAAATATCTCTTTATATCTTTATGTCTTGATAAACGTACAAGGTGTATAAGAAATGATGACTCAATATATTGCATTAATAGTATTCTGATATTTTACATTTATCCTTATTTTTTGATTACATAAAATTTTAGAAGTCTTAGTTTCAATAAGTGGCTTGTAATCTTTCCCACCAGTGAGTATCATAACCATATCTCAGAAGTGATTTTATCTAAGTCAATGTTTGTCCGGAGATAATACTCGGTTGAAGATTTCACAGGCAGTTGTGTATACGCCGCCCGACACACAAATAATACCCTGTTGACCATAAACTATGAGGATCTAGCAGTTTGAGTTATGACTCATGGAAGTAAGGTTGTTTGACCTTTTAAGAAAACATCTAAGCTCTACTTAAATGCGATGTGACAAATGGAAGCGTATTTATTTGGATAACAACTTTATTAGAGATAACTACTGTGTCCAAGAGAATAAATATTAAAGCATGGCTCAAGACAATTTCAACCTAATTTTGATTAAAAAATACGTAGTATGCATGTAAAATGGGATTACTTTGCAGCAGCATCTTAAGTCATCATCATGATCTTCATCAATATAAAATCACATGTCATGACTGACTGATCATAAAGCCTAAACAACTGAAGCTAGAAGAATGATATTTGGACGCTAAATGTGGAATAATAAAATATCCTTCTTTAGTGGAATAATGGGCAATAATTATAGAGTTTGAAATTTAGTTTCAAATATGTTGACTTCGAAATTATCAAAATGCAGCCAGCAGTAGTAAACCATTAAGTTAGGGAAGAATCATTAAATAAAGAATTTAAAGCTGCACTGGTCACTGGTTACGTAGTAAGAGGGACGAAGTACTATAACCTTTCCTCAGAAGATCTACGTTAAGTAACAGTATTCCCCTGAGAGAGAGCGCCTGAGGCAAAAGCTCCCCTTCTGATGAGATGGGGGTTAGAGGTAAGAAAGGGATATGCTCCCGTCTTTTTTTTTTGTTTTAGATGCAAGGAGAGTGCAGGGAACGAAAGAGGTAAGGGGCAAATCAATGGAGCAGAGGTTGAGAATTGCTATACCTTCTTCTGCCATTCACTTACATGCCATGCTTACTAAGACGTGCCGCCTGTTTTGTCAGTGCGTCTAAATGTGAATAGCGTCATATAAATTATACTGCCCCTAGACTAACGTTCTTTTTTAGACGGACCGAACCGTCTAAGCGGCAACAGGCTCTCAGGTTGGTAGTCTTGTTAAATCGTACATGTTAGTTGTAGAGCCACGTAGTTTTGAAAAAAGAAAGCATTCAAGATTTTGAAAGTTCTGTTTGTGATTGATTTAGTACAATAATATCCTACGTATTCAGATTCCTTAGATTGATTATTTTTCTACCAGAAATAATTACACAGTATACAAATGTACCCTCGCATTTATAAAAAGCTATACATTGCAAATGAATTCAAATCAATAACACAGCAAAAAGCAATGAGACCGAGACATAGGGTTTTTTTATGACTTCCTTCATTACTGAGAAAAGAAAGCAACGTCAAAATTGAGCAAACGAAAATACATCGAATCCTTAACAAACCAATCGGATACACAATAAATTTCGTTAAATCAACACGCGATTGCTCAGAAACGATCGGATATGTATCAACCGATACCTATTAAGGAAGTATTGGAGCTAGGAACGTAGGGAACGTAGTCCTATTCAGTGAGGGGCCAGACATCATTAGGTTAATTGAATTGACGATACTATCGTCGGATGGATAAAGCTTATCAGAAGTATCGCTGTCACCCCGAGATCAATCGTCTGCCTCGTTACTGAAGCTAACGATAGCAATCGGAATAAGGACGTTTGTTGCCTTTTTAAAGAGTTTTCTTTTTTGTCTAAAGTGTTATTAAGGAAAAATAAACGAGGCTGGCAAATGGCCGTCTTATTTTTTATTGCCAGGTTTTCTAACTGTAGGTGTATAAGTGAGTTTGGTGATGCCAGTAGCGTCTTACACTCCGAAATTTTGGCAGCAATCCCAGATTTACTTAACGGAATGTATTTGGGCAAGCAAGATTTTTCTTCTTTTAAAGTGTTTCGTCATTTTAGTGCCGTAAAAGTGGTTGTATAAATATTTAATAACTGCTTGAGAGACAACCCATTAGTCGAACATAATTATAAAAAGTTATATTTAAAAAATATTTCTCAGAATCTGGTAAATAAACATAACAAGGTAGTAGAGCCTTGCTGATTTCAGCATGAATGGGCCGGTTCGACCGGGGAAGTACTACCCTCTCACGAAAATCGACGTAAAATAACAGTACCTAAACTGTTGCGTTTCGTTCGGTGAGTGAGAGTGCCGGAGGCCCTATTCCCTATCCCTTCTCCATGATCCCACTCCTCATCCTATCCCTTTCTCCCAACCCCAAGGGGTGGCAACGCACTTGTGACTCCTGTGGTGTTGCTTGTATCCATGGGCGGCGGTAATTGCTTACCATCAGGCAATTCGTCTGCTCGTTTGCCGCCTATTACTTTTTTTTTTTTTTTTTTCACTAGCCTGTACTGTCCCACTGCTGGGCAAAAGCCTCCCCCAAATCTTTCCATATCTTCTTGTCACCTGCAGTGTCAAACCAACTCCTGTGGTAGGCGTCCAAGTCATCTCGCCACCTCTTTCGGGGCCGGCCCCGGCGACGCTGTCCATCTTCTGGCACCCATAGTGTCGAGATCTTCGCCCAACGACCCTCGTGCATACGGCTTACGTGGCCCGCCCAGTTCCATTTTAGGCTAGCAGCCGTTTTACCCACATCTTTAACTTTAGTTTTGGAGCGCAGCTCCAAAATCGCCTATTACTCGCTCGATCGCCTATTACTATAAAAAAAAAATTGTATGTTTAGTTTTGCCTGTGGATTTAAAAATTATACTCAAAAGTATCTATCTATTTGAGACATTAATATGCATTTCATATAATAATAGCTTAGGAGATACATTTTTTTATCTCATCTCAGAAGCAATATCAAGCCAATGCCATGTTACGTCTTCCAAGTTCTTGCTGCAAAAAGTCACAAATCACATCAAACAAATTTAAAATTCTATATCACGTACCGTCCCACACGGTTTCCAATATAGAATGTGGTTTGTCAGCTGCCCGTATTAAAGTCGCGAGAGGCTGAAAGTAGTACCTTCGTCAAGTGGGACCATACTTGACGTTGCACGGAATCTTTTCAATTTGATCCGGGACCGTGATCAGACCTATATTAAGTCTCTAGAGCCTGATTTGCATGAAACTTATTAAAAATAACGTTATAAGATCCCTCGACCTCGATATGAAGAATAAATTATTCTATGACGATTAAAGATTTAAGATCTTTTTATTCGTCGACGTTTTTTGTTATATCTATTGGATCTCAGCAGCATTAAGCTCCCTTTTTAGACTTAAACCGTGACGTAGATGATAGTACGAAGTTTGATCCGATTTGTGCAAGAGTTATTCAATTTTCATATCAGAACAAAGGCTGGAATGAATTATCAACTCCGCGGTGATGCTTCTTGTCAGTAGTAACCTGATTATTTAAAACCATTCAGGTTCATCAACTGTAATCTTGATATTACAAAACAAACGTTCTATTATTAAATGAAAAACGAAGTCACTCTTAAGATATTCAGGACCGGCTATGTCGTTTTCTTTTATGTGCTGCGCGCCATAATCATCCTATACAAACAATATTGAAAGATATTGTATGTTCATTTAATAGCGAATGAATGTAGCTCATATTTTATTGAATTCCAAGTTAGAAACTTGGAACTATATTCTAGTCAAGTCAAGACAAAATCGTTATTCAGCTAGGTCGCAACGTAACACTTATGAACGTCAAACATTAGCTTTTTGTGTTAAGAAATGCATACTTAAGTGTCACTGAGACAGTGTCACATATTCTTCTTGCGTTTAGTTTTGTATGTAAACATTGTAGGCCTAATATTTCGAAGAAAGCTTGTTGTAATTATGCAACCCCATGTCTGTATTATTTATCTACAATATGTTTGTATTAATTTGAACAAGCGATAGCCTAGTGAAGATACCAACAGACTGCTATGCAGAGGGTATCGTATCCAAATCCACGGCGCGCACCACTGACTTTTTGAAGTTAAATGCGTATAAAATTGTTAATTATCGCTTGCCTTATAGCTCGGTGAGCACGTTAGGCCGTCGGTCCTGGCTGTCAGGAAGATCTTTGATAGTCTTTATGAGGTGTCAGTACCTCTTAATGAACTGGCGCTGGTGTAAATCACGGAATATAGTGATTTCTTTGGGTTGCGGAGGTCAGACAGGCGGTCACTTTGCGGAAAAGCTAATATTCTGTAAAAATCTGGTTAGACTAGTAAGCGGATGCCGGGCTGTAACTGGGATAACGCTAGGAGGATGACGACGTATGTAAGAATTTTGAAATTTATTATGTCATATGTGCATCACTGTTTTGGTTGATACCTATTGTTATAGTAAGGGCTGTGCCTGTTTTAAATTTTTTTGGTCACAGATTAAAGTGGATCGAAATAATTCACACATAAACGTGACATGCATAAACCCATTTTTATATGACGAGATGATGGACGTATCTATAGTTCTATCTATCTATCACCAAAATAATGAAGTTAGAGCCCAAAACCTACCTGCTTCAATTTATTCTATCTAAGATTATGTACAATCGGATGTAATATTAAAATTTCATAGAACGCGTCTTCAAAGATCTCTATATCTGTGAATGTTCTAATCTGAACATTGCTGCTTTTGAGCGAGTATATCTCTATTACCCAGATAAGTTTGTAGTTAAAACAAATTTGTTCTAGATTATGGAACAAGGTTTTGCTCAAGGATAGGAATATACGGTTACAAAATCGAGATTCTCTTGTAAATATGTTTGATGCGAAAATTTTCAAGGTGCTCTCGCCAACTCTCGTGGCGTTAGGAGCTAATCTTACAAGTATTAGCTTGCATATGAGTTTAAACGTTGAAAACCATAAAACATTCGCCTCATCACAAGGCTTACACCATAAATTTAAAAGCCTTTATGCGTGGGCTTGTGGGGTACCCTCCATTACCATAAAATTACGTGATATCACTTTCTTTTGATGTGTCGTAAAAAATAAAAACGTGAGTTGCACAGTAAACCTTTTTAGGATTACCCCTTGTGGCTTTGTTAATTAAATTTTAGTATATTTCCATGCTGATTTGACCGCGCGCATGAGGCGAATGGATTCTGTCAACTGATTGCCTCTCCGGAACATGGTATGTTGACATTGGATTATTTAAGCCCAATGTTCTTTTTTGTGTTGAGTGCTGCGAACGTGTCGGTACTCGATCAATATTTATTTAGCGTGCAACTTTACTATATATGCACAAAATATATTGCAAGGTTTTGCGAAACGCATTTACCTAAATGACAAAAAATATGATAATTTTAAATTCAATTGCCATGAAGCTCACTTATGTAAATATATCAAGTAAAACATTATCATTAAAGTTACACGTAAAAAGGTTTAATGTCACTGAAACATAAAAGTATACCTACATATGTTTTCAACTCTAAGAGCAAAGGGACAGTTACCGTGACTTTGTCAGCTATTAAAAAGATCAAGTTTTTTTCTATTGTACATGGTACTGAGAATATTCCCTCAAATACTGTGTATTATATACTTTATTTCCTTTATTATATTATCAAAGGGCAGTCTGTCGTTTACCCGCAGTTTATGTAAAAATACATAAATTTGTGCCGGACACTGTGCCTCCGCACGCTGGAACGTTAATACAGCGAAGCTAATTACTGCATCAATCACCACATATTGCAGGCTGACGTATAAATCACTTTAACAATATGATTAAATCTAGGTGAAATAATAATTTGTCACGCACACTAATGCAAATAAAAGGCGACGGCTGCGCACACGCTCTAGGGTCGTTCAAGAGGGCGCGCGTACAAATGTGTGTTTAATATTGTCTCATTTGTACACACGTATATTTATGGTGAGCATTATGAAAATATTATGTGGACAATATTGAAGTAAAGACGGAATAAATAAAGGCAATGTTTCGACTTTTCGCTAAGAGGATAATAATACTGATGACTGCCTCCGTGGTCCAGTGGATAGCGTATGTGACTGCTGATCGGAGGTCCCGGTTTCGATTCCCGGGTCGGGCAAAAGTGTTACTGTGTTTTTCTTAATTCTCAGTAGCAGCACGGAGTCTGGTGATATTCCCGGTAACGGCAATAGGCTCGCCCCCTATTACGTGGGACCTAAAATTTCATAGCGAAATGTGGGTGTAATACCTATTACGCCACTGCCTACCCCTCCGGGAAACAGGCGTGAGTCTATGTATGTATGATCATAGTGTAACACAGGTACAAACTTTCGCGTTGGTATCTGAGAAGCATTGCCGATGGCAATATGTTGCCGCGGCCATTGCTTTGCTGTGACCAATCCACCGTACTGTTGAGAATGAAGATTGAAGGGACGACCAAAAATGTGCAAACAGGGAAAATTGCCATATTTGGCTTTTAATATAAATGAGGTACGCTTATTTCAACATCATTGCCGTATCAGCCCAAATATTTCAAAATTTGTAAGCTCACTTACTTTGACAGGGTCGTAGTACATCATGATAATTGTCATCGAAGCGACGAAATATTATCGTAAAATATTTATGGCGTATTATTTATGAACGAGAACCTCTGAACGAAATAAATTCTAGGTCACGTGTCGCCACTTTACGCGAATGATAATATTTTATTGGCACTTTGATATGAAGTCGCTATAGCCTGGTCTGTTTAACGCTATAAATTTTTATGGGTGTCACCTAATTTTTAGGTTACAAGTTATATCTTCTTCCATTAGTATAGGGGAAGATCAGTCTAGAATACCTCGCAATATTGCTGACTTCTTTATCAGTCTCAGGCAGATGAGATAGCAGCCCATATAATGATATACTTTTAGTCATGACCTCGACAGAGCTACCGTTAATGGTGTGATAGAAATACTGATGTAAAAATATCATTTAAAATATTTATTTGTAGTAAACCAATATGGTTATTAAACAGGTAAAATAATTTCATTAGCAGTTTCGTACAATAGATTCTTATTATATTACAACATTAAAAACACAAACAATAACACCGACATACCTATTTTTTCTTTTGCTCTCATATTGTTATCTCTGTTAATTTATTTTTTGTATCAAATAGTATAAATTCGCGAACTATGTCGCAATAAACTCCTCATGGAATCGGTATTAAACACCGTGAGACTTTCCAAAAAAAATCATTAAAAACCATAATAATTATATCTAACTATGTTCAGAAATATAAATTTTATTCAAATTTATTTTCCATCAGTTATATAGAAGGTTTATAATTCTCGAGACTAGTTAGTGTCTTTATTACATGGGCCTTAAAGTAGGAACGTGAGAGAAAGTTTGCTGTAATATACTTTTGCAACTGCCGTTGAAAGTTTATCGTTTTTGTGGTAAGACCATGTTAATAGTTATGATATTCCATTAATTAGTAAAATCTTTTGACCTTTGGTTTTCGCCCACGTTTTCAGTATATTCGGTCAAACTTTGATGGTATTTTTTTTAAATATATCTACAGTAGTATTGCGGCGATTACTAGTAAAATATTTGAGTACGAGATTATTTTGACTTAATTATTTGTACCGTGAATATACTACTATAACTGAATACAAATACATAAAAAATAAGTCACTAAAAGTTAACAAAAAATGTTCGTCATCATACACTTTGAAAATTAACTCGGTGTATTGACCGCCGCTGCCGCTCAGCTGATCGCTATTGCATGTGCCTAACGGCCCGGTCACGGCCTTGCCACTCTGAGCGGCGGCTTAGCGCGTGGCGGTGAGCGGTAAGATCAAATGTATGAAAATGTTCTCTTGCACGCCACGAGCCGCCGGTCACAGCGAAAACGCGGGCGGTTTTTTGGCGCGAATGGCTGCGCGGCGAGCGGTGCGGCGGGTGGTGTGGCAAGCGGCGGGAACAAACGTACTGCGACCGAGTCCGATGCCACGACTCCAAGCGGGACAGAAAGTGGTGAGCGAACCCAATTAAAAAAAATATTGCGTGCTTGTTTTAGAATAATATATTACGATATGAAAACTAGCATGTTAAGTAAAATTAAAAGTAATAAAAAACAAAAAATAATATTATTCATTCGATGTGTCTTGTTAATCTTTAAACGTGCCGGTTGTATACGTCGTAAATAATAATATCCAAAAGCGTTCCAATAAAGTAGATTTTCGTTTTAACTTTTTACGTGCGTACAAAAAAGCATTCGCCAGCAGCGCAAATAAAGGCTAACTTAAAATGGTAATTGGTATGCTGACACGATATCCACGAGTAAATATAGTATGCAAATAAAATAAACAACAATTTTAAAGTGGCCGTTTGAAACTACGCTACGGTACAATTTTATTTACGTTTTTGCTGTGACAGTAATGAAGAATGCGAGGCAATTTTAGGAGGCTGGTTGAGCTCAAGCGTACCTAGTATCCGGTTTTAACAAGTAAATAATAGACACAGTTTTTATTCTGGGTAAAAACGCAGACTGTAAGCTATTAATATATTGTACTGTATTTAATATTATAATTCCTTAAAATGTTTTATTTAAGTGTACAATAAAGTATGAAATAAATAAATACTATTTTAATTCTATTATTTTTTGCACTGGATGATTGGGGAGGCGAAAATAGCACAAACAATAAAATAAATGTCTATAAAATGAAGTCGGTGACAAAATAGTTTATGATTAATTTTGATATTTTCAGACCTACCAAATAATATACACAAAAAATTAACAAAATCTGTAAGACCATTTCGAAACACTGTTAGACGAGATTTTTATATCATCAATAGAGATACATAATTATGTATATAGGAACAATTTTTCGTTACTGACTGACTGAATACCGGCTACAAGAAGTTTTTAAACATGGCATGTATGAGAGCATAGGAGAGAACTAAGAGTTTTTTTTAAGTCCCAGTCTAACGGTGTAAAACACGCGCGCCAATGAAGTCCAGTATTAGATAAGAAACAGCTGCACGTGCAAACAGTGTGAATACCTTCATACCTACTCGTCGTAAATAAATCCTTATGTGTTATATATTCATTTTATTTATCTATGCATTCTAGAGGCAAATCTTAATCAATTTATGTCAGAGCTAACTCTGGTCCTGATTTTGATAAAGAACTTGTTTTAATCAATCAACGTACTTATCTGAGCAAAAAATGTCTAACGTGAAATGTTGAACTTCAATGTTATTCTTGATAATCAAGAGAAATACTCACTGTCAAGACTTTATCAGACATTATGTTTTCGTTATTTGAAGTAACCAAGCAGTTCGTGTTTCTGCTAGGTTTTAGTAAATAATTCAATACTGTAATGTCACTGATATCTTATCAAATATTAAATTTCAATTAGTATTCATCATCATCAGCCTTTAACAGTCCGCTGCTGGACTAGGCCTCTCCTTTGAAAGGAGGAATTGGCCTACTATACCACGCTGGCCAAACGGGTTGGTATAGGGTTTGTATCAAGTTTTCCTTCTCTTACAGTGCTGTTCTCTGCTTAATATGCTCTCTCTGTCGGCTCTTACGACACCCATGGGATGATATAGGGTGGTGACATTCCGTATTCTTAATCCGTCACCACACGGACGCAAAATATTAAATTTGTTAACAAAAGTCAATTGACAACATTTCATATTTGTTAGGGCATTATGGTATCCTGACCATAAAAACAAGATCTTTTTTGTGTCATAATATTTAAATAATGAAATATTACAAAACTTAAAAAAAATGCTCGCTTCATAAAGGTGCTCCATACTTTTGGCCAAGGCTGTAGTTACGGAGGCATGAGTTTATGGTCTTTGCCTGCGAAAAATGAGTGTTAAGACATTATGGAATAAGACATTTTAGGATTAGATAATAGGTAATTACAGTACATAAATAAATTATTTATACTGAATGAAAATCTTAAATGGGTGTTAGACGGGATGTTTAGCGTCGCCGTGGCTGTTCAACCTCTTCATGGACAGTTGATTGCAAGATTTGAAAAATAGTGACTGTGGAGGATGAATGAGTTACTTGTCAAATGCCGAACGAATGGAGCGTTCCGTAGTCTCTGCCTACCCCTCCAGGAAACAGGCGTGAGACTATGTGTGTATGAATATATGTATGTATGTATGAAAATATTTTATTTTCAGAAAACAAAAATTATTTAATTTTGTTAACTTGAACTTTTTTTAAGGCAAAGTTTTAAGGTCACTTATACATGTTTTTGCCCCATAGTTACGAATGGCGTAATTGACTGCGATCGGGGAAACAATTATGATGTTCAATATAATAATATATAAATCACATAAAATGTATAGTCAAGGCATAAAAGTAATACTACTGGTATTATTATTATATTATATATTACCTATGATTCACAATTATAATAGTTGTTTTAATTTACGTCCGATATATTTTTTTTATTTATTGATTATTTAATACGTACCTTTAAGATGCTTAACAATTTTCTTAGCAAAAATAAAGTGGCGCTTACGTCGGTAAGCGCAAACCATTCTCACGTTATTCTGCCGTGAACAAACAAAATAAACATTGATCTTCAAGCTTCCCCTCCAAGTCCTAAGCTTATCTCATGACACAATAATATCTTTAATATCTTTTATTACACACACCCCAGTACACGTCCCTCTAGAAAAACAATAAAATCCATACAAATATAAGCAGTCTGTTTCCCTATAAAGCTCAATATATTCTTGAAAACGGGATTTATGTCAATGAAGTCGAAAATCGTCCCCTCGGCAGCGCATATCAACACATCAATATATCAGACCGGGCCTGCCATTTGTCAGCCAATGCTATTTATAGGACAGATTCGTTCGGAGGCAATCGATAGCTCGCAATGTATGTAGGGTAATACTTGTACTTAGTAGTTTGAATGTTTAGTGCATGTGCACCAAATAGATGATACGTGTTTTTGTCAAAAATATAACTTATGGTTTCCAATTTTATTGTAAACTGTTTTGAACTTAAAAACATAAATGCTTATTTCTTTCATTTGATTGTGTGATCAACATGTGCCACAGTTTATAGGCCTTCGACAACTACTATTCAAAAGATTCATGATCTGACACAAGATAGCCGCTCTGATGTAAAAGTGGTACCTAACTCATCAAGTAGTGATCTCTATAGCAGTTGCTTTACTTCGTCGATCTATTACGAATGACAAGTCAAGCCACGCCAGGAGCGCTGCAATAATATAACACACATTCACAGAACACCATCTAGTCCCAAACTAAGCAGAAGCTTGTACTATGGGTACTAGACAATGGATCAACATACTAATATGCTTTTTTTTGTAAATACATACATATTATACATAGAGACACCCAGACCAAGACAAACATCCATGTTCATGCACACACATGTTTGACTAGAGCGGGAATCGAACCATACACCAACAAAACATATTAATATACTTACTAATATAGTTACGTAACACCTAGGTCGAAAGTCGTGACCACGGCTGACGTAATTTATGTCCAAACGTCTATAAATAAAACATAATTGGCGTTTTTTACTTAGATAAGAGCAAATAAAATATGCATAAAACATTAATTATATTCATCTTATATGATGAAAATATATAGAACAACGACAAAAAATATATTGGTAATTTAAAAATAAACTTTACTATAGCTAAGACATATGTATGCCGCAGGCATCTTCATGAACATGTATCAGAAAAAGTTTCTATTAAAATAATTTAGTTTAGCTTTCGAAATTAAGCTCGCAATATTTATAAAATATCTTATTCGTTTTCATTACATAAAGGGCTGTTTTTAGTATACAAAAACGACATAAATTGTTTTACATAAATAAACAAACAAAATAGTTCTTAAATAAACGCTGAGCGGGAGCATCAAAATTCTCTCAGAACTTTCCAAACACACACAACATTATTTTGTTTGTTTTGTACGAACTTTTCCGAGGAAATTAATATCGCTTGTTTTTCTTTCATTATTTTTAACATTAATATTAGAGAGATAACAAGATGTTCTTGCTATGAATCGAGGATTCCTTAAAACGTATGTTTTTGGATATTTAAAGGACGTTTACGACGCTTTGTTGTTACAAACATAGTTAGGTAGTTGACACTTTGCAATCACATAATAATACTGATCCTGGTAGGGTTGTGGAAAAGTATGCACTCTGCTACTTTGAAGCCTTGACGTGCCTCTCTGTTCCGGCTGGAGAAGTGGAGGATGGGAGTTTTACCGAAAATACAAAAAACTGATGCTTCAGTAGGTATATTATATTCGGTACTGCATTTATTCAGTATTGCACTATAATATTATTATCCATACAGAGAGAAAAGTACTACGTTCAGTCATTATTGACAAACCATACAGTGATAACAGTATTTTTCTAATCGCTAAATAGATACAATGTTCTACAATCTGTAAGAACATCTTAATATTGGAATATTGGTATTCTTAGAGTTTCTTGTTCCACTGTTTGTTTTATTCATAAACTATTTTGAGTTACATATAAAATACAAAGTATATGTCTTAGCAATAAAACTAATGCAGATGGCGCACGTGCGCTATATCACGTACTCAAAACACATTAAACATTCTCACTGACCTACGGTGAATAACTTTACGTGCCACACGCATGCTCTAAGATACCTAGAAATGAGACAGAAAAACATAAGCAAAAATAATGTTGAATCTAAATTACATACCAATAAGAGGCTGGACTGCAAAAAAATCAGACATTTTGGATGAGTTTTAATCAGTTTAACTAACAAATTAGACCGCTCGTATGCCAGTAGTAGCCAGAATGCTAGACACAAAAAAAAGTGGAGGAACAGAGATACTATACTTCAAATTATATTAGCTAACGCTACAGAAAGTTAAGGGCCTGATAGAGTAAACTTGTATGACGTATACGAGTTTATTTGTTTATAATAATATCTCGTGTCTTTACTTCCCTTCAGTCCACTAACACTTCCAAATATCACTCTAATCACCTCCCCAAAACACCAACTCGCATTAACACGTACTGCATTAATCACATACAAAGTAATCCACTATTAGATAGTGGGTGCCCGTATTATCAGCAATTGAGCCGAGGCGTGCCTACGCCTTCGCCAACTGCCCCAAATTGGGACACTTTCATAATGGGGAATCAGTTTTGTTCTTATATGTTTAGACACGCGATATTTTTTTGTTTATATTGTGTACCCGGAAATTCTATTATGCCTCCTTAAAAGGTTATTTGAAAAGAATATAATGTTTCACAGACATATAGAACTGTTATAAAACATAGATACATAGTAAAATATTTACAGCCTTACTATGAATGCATCATGAACTCTATTTCAATTATCAGCAGTCACAAGCCCTCACAAAAGTCAAAGGAATAGATGCTAGGGAATCTAGTAGTGAGTATTCAGTGTAGTAGGTCATGTGCATAGACTTGTTCCAAGCTACACGTCATTTGATTGGCCTATTCATCTAAGGCTTAGTGATCCTGTCTGCTAATCTGGAGGACATGAGTTGATCCCTATCGTTCTTTTTTGTAAGTTATCACACACACACACACACATACACAACGTCACGCCTTTTATCCCCGAAGGGGTAGGCAGAGGTATATTTCTACACCCACTTTTCGCCAGATATACTTTGGTCCCACGTAATAAGGGGCGAGCCTATTGCCGTACCGGGCACATTTCCAGACTCCGTGCTGCTACTGAGAATTTCGTGACAGAAAAACACAATAACACTGCCCGACCCAGGAATCGAACCCGGGACCTCCTGATCCCACGCGCACATTTATGCCGCGAGACCAACGAGGCAGTCGTATAGGGTTTGATGTCGAGTTTTCCGTATCTATGCAAAGATGGTATTTGCATCGTGTTATCCCTCAGTCGCCTCTTACGACACCCACGGGAAGATAGGGGGTGGTGACTTGTATTCTATGCCGTCAACCACACGGCCGTTGTTGTGTGTTGTTGTTGTTGATTGTAAGTTATCTGGTTGGTATTATAGGCTCTGGCTAGTTTGGGTTAAAATGCTCATGTTTGGATTATAATAACTTCAGATACAATAAAAGTACCAACCTATTTTTCTACATTTAGCATTGTGATTCCTTATCGCTTATGAAGGGCAAGTGGTACAATATAACTTACCCCTAACTCTAACATTACGTCATATTATTATGCTGTATTGACTACAAGATACAATAGTCTGATAACATTCATGAACAAGATGGGTGGCCCTGATTATAAGCTGTAATTGATCACAGCTCGCTACATCGTTACTGTTTAGATTTGGGTCAAATAAATTATTTATGTGATAATAATATTCCAGCATGGGATGTTTGTTGTAAACAAGATTTCGAAGAATAGACGCACGATAATCACCAAGGACGTTGGAATGAATTGTAGGATTAGAGAATGAAAATAATACAGTCTAATTTATTATGATTTTTATCTAAGCCTCGGATTTGGGTTATTAAGTTATTTATAATATTTGTTAGTATTTTTAATTCATAATTGTACTTAAATATGGCAGCTAACTGGAAGCCATTTGACCTTCGTTGTCTTTTTATTCGAATTATATATTATTTTCAATTTGTCAAACAAATCAATGGTTCTTTGCTAGGAATATATTTAGTTGTAAAACTGATTGATTTTTTACTGAATGGTGGAAGACTCGTTTTTACTTAAGTCTTTTTAACTTTCTCATAAGTAGGTACATGAATTTTCACTTATACCTTTAAAAACATGGAATTGATAATAAAGATATATACAAGAAATCTTCACAATAGACCTGCTTTGATCGAAATTGATTATTTTACAGCAATACCAGAGCACTTGAGCTCAGAACGTAATAAAACCATCAAGCCCTCACAGAACTCGACAGCATAACTTAAAACGCACATAACCGCCAATTCATTACACCCAAAACGCTAAAAGACAGGAAAACAAACGTCGAAAACCAACAAGTCGCAATTACAGCCCCGAAGATTAATCAGGAAACGCCCAAGTAAGCGTTTAACCATCCCAAATTGCTGCAAAAGGTACCCCAACATTGTGATCAATTAAGTTGATAGCCGATTGAGTGCCCCACTTTGCAGTACCTATGCGATGTAGATGCGACCACAAGACCCCAAATGCTTGGTGCTACTTACAACGGAACTTTAATTGTCTTGACTAGTTTTAGTAAGGTTTTCGTTCAAGTAAATAGATTCGGGAAATTCGTACAAATACGCCAATGTTCTACTAAAATGCGAATGCCATTGCAATGTTTTATTGTAAATGCTGATTTCAAATAATTATGTACTTGGTTACTATAATATTATTTAGGTCATCAGTTTAATTGAAAATGTAATTACATACTGGCTTAATGGGCATTCCTAAAAGCAACAATTACATTTAGGATGAAACTGTTTATTACTTTTGTGATATATGAACATGTGAACGTATTCCGGAATCAAATTCAATATTCATTTAGGTATACGTCCACATAAACATGTAAAGTTAGTCTCATTGTCATTTAGCTTTTTTATGGAAAACGCTTACTCTGTCTTCACTCCTTAAAGTTTGGAGCACACTGAATGAAATATTTAATTTATTTATAAAATCTTTATATATACAACCATACAACCTATACAGGCGGACTTAATGCCGTGGGCATTATCTCCCAGTCTACCTTAGAGTGGTACAGAGTAAAAAGAAGTAGGAGTAATATAATGAAAATAAATTTGTACTTACATCATTACATAGTATAAAACAAAGTCTGCCTTCTGTCTGTCCTTATGTATGCTTTTTTTATTTAACCTATATTGTCCCACTGCTGGGCAAAGGTCTCCCTTACACTCCTCCAAGCGTCCCTATCTTCTGCCAAATTGGGCCAATCTCTGTCAAAATTGTCTAGATCGTCACGCCATCGTTTTCGGGGTCTGCCTCTTTTCCGCCGCCCGTCTTGCGGCACCCATTGCGTGACGATTTTCGCCCATCGGCTAGGATGCATCCGGATCACGTGGCCCGCCCAATCCCACTTTAGGTTGGCAGTCTTCCGTCCCACATCAGCAACACCCGTCAGTGATCGCAGAACGGCATTTTGCACTCGATCAACCCTCTTATATCCCAGGATACTTCGCTCCATTGCTCTTTGACAAACCTTGAGGCTGGACTTTTGAAGTTCGGTCAAGGACCAGGTCTGAGCACCGTAGGTTAGGATAGGCAGAATGCACATATCGACAAGTTTGCGTTTTAGTGCTATTGGAAGGTTGCCCTTCATGAACTCTTTCATGGACCAGTAGGCTTTCCAGGCATTCTCGATTCGACGATCGATTTCTCGATCTTGCCTGTTTTCGAAAGACACTATCTGGCCCAAGTAGGTATACTCGTCGACATACTGTATTTCCTGCCCATCAACCTCAACCCTACGTTTACTGCTGTTGGTCATAACTTGGGTCTTTGAACGATTCATCGCAAGTCCAACCTCAAGGCTCGCCTTGCTCAGATCTTCGAGCATTTGTTGAAGGTCTTTTGCGGTTGGTGCAAATAAGACGATGTCGTCAGCAAACCTGAGGTTAGTAAGCCTCTTATCGCCAACAACGATGCCCGCGCTTGCCCACGGTTCTGCCAAGGTCTTGAAGAGCTCTTCTAAAACGCACGTGAACAGTTTCGGAGAGAGGGGGTCACCCTGCTTAACACCCTTTGCTACCCGGAAAGATGGACCTGAAGACTGACACAACTTGATGTCGGCTGTACTGTTTCTATAAATTAACTTAAGTAAATTGATGTAAGTGTTATCTATTTGTTGTTTATTTAGTGCTTCGAACACTGCTTCATGTTTTACACTATCGAAAGCTTTTGTGTAATCAACAAAAGCTAAATAAACCGGTTTATTGTATTCGTTGCACTTTTCTATTATTTGATTTAAGGCTTGGATATGGTCCGTTGTAGCAAATCCTCTCCGGAAACCGGCTTGTTCAGGGGGTTGGTGATAATCTAGTTCTTTATCTATTCGGTTTAAAATAATGCGAATAAATAATTTGTACAAATGCGATAGCAAACTGATTGGCCTGTAATTATTAATATCGCATTTGTCACCCTTTTTGTGAAGCAGAATAATGTTAGAGTGGCACATTTTAGCTGGGATTTTACCTGTTTCCAAAATATTATTGAAAAAGTGAGTGATGTGCGGTAATGTAATATTGCCGCCTATTTTGAGAGCTTCAGTAGTGACGCCATCTGGCCCAGGGCTGTATGCTTAAATCTTTAAAACAATGCAACGGATTTTAATGTGTTTTTTGTAATAGATATAATGATTTAAGAGGAAGGTTTATAATAATATGTATAATACATATATTATGGCGTTACGAAGTTCGCGGGGTCAGCTAATAAATTATAACTATATTGTGCATCTAAAGATACATACACATAAACTTATATTATGTGCATAATTTAAATATGTGCCGCTCCTGAAAGATATTCGGTCTACACACCTAAAATCTACCTTTCCTATTGCTGGTGTTACCCCTCTCTACGCCCTCTTTAGTGTGGTATGACACATGTATGGCACACGTGATCCCCATCCCGCGGTAATATTCAATTCTTGAATGCGTATAAAATTTACTCCTGGTAACGATTTTGGGGCCAAACTTACTGAAACCTCTGTCCATCCCCATAGAGCAGAAATTTTATAAACTTGTGTTATCATACACGCAAATTCTCATAAGATACCGCAAGTACTTCATAACCCCATATCCTCATCCAACCTATTCACCATGCTTGAATAGGCCATAGTCAATTTTTATTGTAATTATCTCGTTGTGGGTCTATCCTAACGATAATAATGTAAACAATATGTAGAATAGGGTAGAACACTATCAAAATAATAAATTATTATATATTTCTCAAATTAAGGTACGGAAAATACATACATATATTTTCCGTACTTTAATTTGAGAAAGATTCTGAAATAATTAATTAAAATATACACCACTAAGAGGTTATGAAATAAGTATATTTTTCTTTCTAAACAATAATTTTTACGACGCAATAGCAGTCCAATATCAAAATTGTAAGAAATTACGTCACAAATAACCCTCTATCCAAACATCTCAGTCTAATATTTTTATATTAATTTAAAAACTTGTTCATACTAAAAGACTATTTTTTGCTATTCGCTTTAGTCTTAACACTATTTTATATTGTTCATGTATAAAAAATACTCTACTGTTCTATGAATTGTGACACCAAATTAAACTTATGAAAGTTTTTAATGAATATATTATCTTTTGGTACAGTCATTATTTAGATGGCTTCTTGTTATCACATATAATTGTCTTGCTTGCCGTAGACAATATTGCATTAAATTTTTAAAAAAAGAACATCTACAACCCATGAAGTATTTTTCAACGCTCACCGTTCTGCTACAGTAGAGTAACTCCAATGCAGTGAAACTAGTTCATTCTAACTATAACAAAAAATGTAGCCTTAAAAAGCGACTGATATTTGTTGGGGTAAACTTTTCGAGAATAAATTATTACTTCAAAGTATTTTGTTGTAAGGGGAACTTTTCCTTAAAGGGGATTTGGCACTACGCAGTTTTGTAAAATTGGATGCATCGCTCGAGGCTAGCAGAGATCACGTACAAATTGCGTCTTTTGAAAGTCAATCACCAGATTTATCCGCAGCATCAAACAATTACTTTATTTTGAAATCACTACAAAAGTTTTCTGACAAATGCAGAAAATGACAAAATTTCTAAAAATAAATCGTTCCAGGAAAGGGATAAAGTATAATATGTGCTGCTCTAGTTTATTATTTCTAAGGCTGGCTGTCCTCTGACATGGAGAGAAGCAGTGGAGTCTCAAAAATCAATCATAATGCGAAAAAACTGCGCAATGGCGTTTTATTTCTTATTATTGGTTATTGTCGACTCACTCTAGTGAACAGCCAGCCTTTAAGGACAAACTCGTTTTACATACTATATTTATACATATATGCACGTAGAGTGTAGATACTACGATTAAATAAATTACAGATACTACTTTTGGCACCAGCCATTGGTGATATTGCGTCTGTGTAATAGTTATATCGTATGTTTAGCACCCGATTGTGTTACAGCATATGCTCGTTTCAGTATCAGTGACGATAACATACAGAATATATCGCTTACAAGTATGTTATGTAAGAGATTTATCTATAAGTTGTATTTGAGGTGGTCATTGATGCTTCAAAATATTACATTGCTGGGTAATAGATAGGTATAGAAATGAAATCCTGGATGACAATAGGATCAACTTGTATCAAAAAAGGATATAGTAACCTTAGTAGAAGAATTCACAATCACGTAAATAACGTTTCTTGAGGATTTAAGACTTAGACCACAGATTACACCAGGATTTCATAATGGAAGTAGAGCGTCCCTGGCTACCGCTGCCGCAACTTAATCTACATATGTAGCCAGGTCAAGCCGCAGTGACCACAGAAGTTACTGAGGGAGTTTAGAGGCCAATATCTGATTATGCTATATTTTGTACAACGTTCGATTGCCTTACAAATCTATCTGTCATATGGATTGTAAACATTGGCGAACGTTGTAAGCTTACCCCATGTATCCCTTGTCTCATGGGATCTAATGGCATCATTAGTGAAATGTTGGCACAAGATAAAACATACACAAGCCGACTACTTACTTAATATAAAACTACTTAATATTAAATAAAATTTTAATAAAAATACCTATTGTATTATCATCACCTGTAGATATACGCTTAAATGGATCACAGCAAATTTTATATTTGTAATGTTAATATTTTAGGATGACAGGTCATCTGATACCAAACTACGAAAAACTATAATATATGTAGGTACGATACACCTAAACCAAATAATCGTACTAATCATAAAATATTTGTCATAGGTGGAAGTCGTAATTATGTTTTCCAGCTTAACTAAGTCAAGATCACTGAATTCTAGACCAACATGCTAGTCACTTAATAGTCGTATTATGATTGTGATATAGACATTAACATCAAGAGTATCTGAGTTGAATAAGTAAACACGGACGTAAAAAAATATAACACAAGAAAATAAACCATCCACCATCAAAAATATATTTGATCATGACAAACAAAAATTCTCAAAGACGATCACAAAAATGTGAACAACGTAGCAAAGAATTTTCCTATTCGCCGCGAAATTCCCGATCCGTTCCGTTCGTGTATTAAAGTGGCAAGTCACATGTACATTAAAGGGTGGCAAGTAGCCGCGGCGCCAATTACTCTCGGAAACACTAACACTATCTAGGGTGGGAACGATAAACCATAACATTCATAAAGGGAAAGTGTCGTAGTACATACAATCGGTGCCAATAAAACAGCAAGACCCACACCCCATGCAATAAGCAAAGGCGAAATAGCGCGGAAACGTTGGGGGAAACAGTATTAATACTTATGGTTAATTGTGCCGGGGATTCGGGGGCCTAAGACGACGCTCAACTTTTCGGTATCGCATTGCAGCATAGCTATTGGATTTGCGAACGAATGACATCATTTTTTTTAAACTACTCGTGCTCTTTTATTGCATCCTCTATCGCAGGGGCTTTACAGACATTCAATCAACGGCTATTAACACCCACATTCGAAACAACAATATTATGTCATGCATGTATTGTATGTATTAGGTTTAAAGTCGCGAGGCAGCCGCTTAAAGGCAGTCAGATACATGTGATGAAAGCATAATCGTGGAAGTCCGATTAAGATATTGTAGTATACCATACAAGATACTAGCTGTAATTATAGTGGCTTAAATTTTCGCTCAGATATTAACACAGATTACACAGATACATTACGCTTTCATTGTATTAAGCTACAATACCTTATCGTAAAAAAGGGAGAACTTTTTTCAAACGCTTTACATTTGCAGTTACAGACACCGAAGGACGATGCATATCTTTATTACTATTACTAGCAGTAAGTACTGGCACGTAATAG
Source organism: Euclidia mi (assembly GCA_944739405.2). NCBI lineage: Eukaryota > Metazoa > Arthropoda > Insecta > Lepidoptera > Erebidae > Euclidia > Euclidia mi. The sequence goes on from OX123184.2 coordinate 34,253,102, forward strand.
ACAACTTACGTTCTACAGTTACGGTCAGGTTATGCCTTACAGAGACAATAAAAATGAATTGTAGGTTACATACAGTATGCCTCGGTATTATTGAGACTATAAAATCTTTATAGTTTTGTTCGTATCGAGGGTGTAAGTGGTAACTGTAAGTCATACCAATTTCATATGACATTTTGAACTTAACGGTACGTTGCATATTATATTGGACAAGCGAGAATCATTAATGAGATTCCCAATATTATGTAAAAACGATACAGATTTTTTTGTACCTAAAAGTATCTGACTCATATTTTCAGCCACATATTAAATCCCTTTTAGGGCTAATGACATGTAGAAACTGCAAGTTTAAAATCATAATATTTTAATCGTACCGTGGATAAAAATCTACTGCAATTTGTAACAACAGTTACCGCAATTTTGAATTAGCCTAGATAACGAGGCAACACAAACTCAACTTTTTCGAACTTAGACGCATTGCGCGTCAAGCAAATATCGCGATGACTCCAGCGTCATTTTAGCGCTCATCACTGAAGGGTGACTCTTCCCTTAAGACGTGTTCGGACTATACAATGACTAGAGGTGAGATGTACAGTTCATTACAAATACTGCGGCCATGATATACGGCTGTTGCTTATCTGCAGCATTATCTGTAAGTTTTATTGTACAGCTCTGCTAATATGCTGATTCTAAGATAACACTAAACAAACACAACAATAGAAAGTCTTTGTATGCGTTGTTGTGGATGTGATTATATTTACAATGAGGTCATATGGATTCTACTCAGTTAAGCCATCTTGCTTTTAATTGAAAAGAAATAGAAAAGTAATTAAAAATATATATATTTACTATGTATATGTATAGGCAGCGATAGCCGAGTGGATATACCAACAGACTGCCATGCAGAGGGTATCGGGTTCGAATCCACGGCGCGCACCAATGACTTTTCGGAGTTATGTGCGTATTGAATTGTTAATTATCGCTTGTCCCGTGCGTCGGAGAGCACGTTAAGCCGTCGGTCCCGGTTGTCATGAAGATCTTTGACAGTCGTTACAGGGCGTCAGTACCTTCTAATTAAACTGACACTAGTCTAAACCAGGGAATATCGTTATCCCTTCGGGTTGCGGAGGTCAGACAGGCAGTCGCTCCGTGGAAAAGCTAATATTCAGCCAAATCCGGTTAGACTAGTAAGCGGACCCCAGATTGAAACTGGGATAACGCTAAGAGAAAGAAGATTTTTACTATGTGATCCGACAAAGGTTGCTCTGCGCTATAAATAATTTCTAACGCATAATAATATATATATATAATTTTGATGTCAAAAAAAGTTATTGCGCTAAAATTTAAAAATAATGGCATGTGTGACTCTTATCTATACTATTTACAGCAGTGTGATTCTGTAAGACTTCATTGTAAACTTCGAATCTGAATCCACTGTGAGTTTCTTGATTGGCATTCTAAAAACTCGGTTGATAATTCGAATCCACACTAGCGCTACTCTTTCGAGCGTGTTTGCGAGTTGAACTAAATTGACCTCGAGATTTTGACAGATAAAATATGAGATGACGTAAAAAGTAGCATTCTTTAAGGTAATTCCCCCGGCAGTTCGACGCTCACTTCGCACTCAAAATCAAGGTCATACATACATAACGTCACGCCTTTTATCCCCGAAGGGATAGGCAGAGGTATATTTCTACACCCACTTTTCGCCAGATATACTTTATTCCCACGTAATAAGGGGCGAGCCTATTGCCGTACCGGGCACATTTCCAGACTCCGTGCGGCTACTGAGAATTTCGTGACAGAAAAACCCAATAACACTGCCCGACCCAGGAATCGAACCCGGGACCTCCCGATCCCACGCGCACATTTATGCCGCGAGACCAACGAGGCAGTCGTATAGGGTTTGATGTCGAGTTTTCCGTCTCTACGCAAAGATGGTATTTGCATCGTGTTATCCCTTAGTCGCCTCTTACGACACCCACGGGAAGATAGGGGGTGGTGACATTTGTATTCTATGCCGTCAACCACATGGCAAGGTCATTTTGAACCTTATGCGAAGTGAGAGCGAATAGCGACGTGAAATGCGAGTTGTTGTTTGAATTTTACAGAATCGACGTGCAGGTATACACAGCCTACCTATTTGAAAGAATTTTATAACAAATACACGAGAGTTTTATGCATTAGATTATAGTCAACATTTATAAAACACTTTCTTACATACATATATTTCAATAAGGACAGTAATATATAAAATAGTTTTATGATACCGTTTAAATTTTCCAATTCGCTATCTAATGATATGCATGACAGTTCATCACTGACAATTATAGTGATGTAACCTAAGGAAATTTAAGCGATTATTTATAAATATCGAATTAATTGGCAAACGACATGCAATCGTACGTAGTTACCGATTTTAAAATTACATCTTCGAAATAAATTCATATTAAAAGTGTTTTGGCAAATACATTCACAAATAAAACGCAGTAATTTTAAAATATTTTTTTTTATTATTTGTCAATGTCACTCGAAATACATTCAGAAATAAAATGCAGTAATTAATTTTTTTTTTTATTATTCGTCACTGTCACTCGAAATAAAACCTCATATCTGAATCGTCATCTTCTCCGACTGAGATAATAAATTGCTGATCTCAAATTCGGTCGAGGTGGACATATTTATCCCAGTCTGTAAAAATATTGTCGATTGTGTTATTTCTACGATTGATTAATAATTTTATCAATGTAGGGATTTCGTATTGCCAGCACATCGGAACTATCTGTGTCAGTTATTGAAGCTTTACGCTCACGTTTCGGAGTGGACAGCTTCTTGTCTTCAAAACTAGTTTCTCCAAATTTTATTTTGGTCATTCGAGAAACTGAAGCCTTGCTGATGTCCAGAGCTGCCGCATCTCTGTACACAACACTGTCGATCGGTATTACTTGGCCCCCGTTTGCACTCTTTCGTTCAAAGAAGGTCCTCAAACGAAGCACTAACTGACGGCTTTGAGAGCTTAAAACTATCTTTTTTGTTGTTTTTGGCATTGTACGTACCAAATAAAACACAACAAAAAAATAAAAAATAACACGCCAATCAGGCAGAATCACAATCCGCATACAAGGCGCTCGTACTAACGTATTCGATCACAAGATGGCCGCTCCTATTCATCGATTTCATGTCGATTCAATGGTGTCAATCTCTACGGACAGAGGGTTCGTTTCATGCATCTTATTTGAGGATGCATGATTTTGAGGATTATATTTTATTATATTTAAATAATTTATTGAAAGTTAATAATGATTATAAAAATAGAGAGAGACATACTAGTATCAATTTACTTTGTATTTTTTAATAGATATTTTTTTAAATAATTGTTTTTTTTGCAAATTTATTTTCATAAGTTGAAAGTAGTATGCGTGATATGTAAAATGAGAACTGTCATGCATATCATCATACAGCGAAAATACTATAGTACAAAATTGATACGTTGTTAGGGTACAAAGTTCATACTGGCAAGATAATCCCTGTTGCATGAAATAGGTTAAAGTCTGCACAACTCATTTCCAACTTTAACTCGGTTCAAAAATAAGGTAAAATAGGGTATGAAAGAAAATATAATACGCACATACTATGGAGTATAAAAGCATTACCAAAGAATGTCCAGAACACACCAGAATAGAGTTTATAGTGAAATGAAATAAAGCCGTTGACATCCTACACACACAATTATAATAATTACATCTTGGATCATCTTGCAGTTGGTCACCTAATCATAAGCTAGGCGAACCTGTACTAAGCAAACAAACAACGTGTATAGATAAAATACACTTAGACAAAGCTTTGTTCTGGAATCCCATCGATTTTATGTCTGTCCACGTTATATTATTTACCTATGGCTTTTAATCACTAGGCCAGTGAAATTAATATTCAGAAAACATATTTAACATACGTGTACCGTGAAGGGCGCCACATTATCTTACTGCTAGTACATGTCAATGACCAATTTCTCTCCATTCCCACATATATTCATTCAAAGAAACCCTCGAAATAAACACGATATGTTTCAATTTCTTAGAAGAGTATGCACTACTATAGAACGGTGAGGGGTCTTGACAATGTGTTAAATTAGTTACCTACGTGAGTCTCATCTATACAGCTTATATTAGACACGTTACGTGCGTTGCATTCTACGCAGAGTGAAAATAAATTGTTTGAACATCGTTCTTCATAAAAATAGTGGTAAATTAAGCTCTGCTTGTGTTGGTATTCTTATGCTTTAATGGACGTGTTCTCATGTCTGCCTTTGGTGGAGAAGGTCAGACACGTTGCCCAGACAAGAGCAATATTGCTGATATTATATATTTTCATATGACGTGCTAACTTGCTTGAGTTACGTAATGTTATTTGTACCTCGTTACTAGAAAAATTATTATTTCGTCAGTATGAGTTTAGTAGAACCTAAATGTTTCAATCAATATTGGGATACTTACAATTCTTCATTCACAACAGAATATTTAATAATTTACTGTTGCACAGATGATCGCAAATAAATCAATAATATGGTATTTTTATATCCCTTAATCTGAAAAAGACATGTCGTGACATCGCATGACAAAAAGACAAGACATGAAATGCTCTAGAAAGCTATCATCTCAAATTACAATGAGCCTAAGTATTTTCAATACATTTGAAATAGTAAAAAAAGTAAACTGGAATAAAATTGCAATAATTTTGATTCTACGAGCTTCCACGTCAAATGTTATAATAACAACCAACAATCTCTTTTGATCAAAAAAGGCAATTCCATCCCAACCAAAGAATGAAATTGAAAAAAATAACCTTTTTATTCCCCCAAAAAAGCCGAGGACATACACGTAATGCGCATAAAATAGACCGGTATGTCTCGTGAACAGTATCCATTAGGGAAATTTTATCATCGAGAACCATAAATTATATGGACCCCAAGTACCCGACAGTAGGAGGAACCGACGGAACCTTGTATTTAAACAAACTACATTATAATGTTCAATTCAGTAGCAATAACTCGAGTTATATATGATAATTTGATCAGGTGATCAAAAGCCACCCTCCTCACACCCTAACAAGTTATTAGACATACTAATGGGTGATTATTCTACGCAAAACAACGACCGATAGCGCCCCATAAAAAGGTCTATTGAAATGGGTACGCACCCCTTCGATTATTTTAAAATTTTCCATTGTGGGGCAAATGCACCGGGAACAATAACCTGCATTCGGCTATGAAATTTTTAAATGAGTGGCTCGATTATTTTCTTTTATGTATTAATTGGTATGTATTAGAAAGCTGGTTCGGATAAAATAACAAAGGCATAGCAATAAGCGCATTTATCATGAATTTATATGCAGGTATTTTACCAAATTTTTTAGTACAATAAGTGAAATATGTCATGTAGTTATATAAAATAAAAGGTGAAATCATTTATATTTGCTCCAATGCAACGTTTGGGAGTAAGTCCACCAAACAGCTGTGTGTATAAAATCCGATTGATCGTATAGCCATCATTTTAGAATGTGCACGAGTTACAAACACTAGAAAGCATTACAATAATTATAATGAATTGTTTGCCTACTTATTAAAGTATAACAGCCAAATTTTAGAATTGAGCTTATATTATTATACTGGCAATTATACGCTACGGGAAGATAATTAAAATTTAGGCCTTTATAATGCGTCTCATGCAAATCAATTCAAAACATACTTCGCCACATATACGAGTACGAATGTGAATATACGATACGGAACATCGTTGACATTATTTTCAACAAATTTCATGATTTTCGCTGAACGTGCAGTACGTTGGCGTTGATATGTGAAGACGAACCAATAATTATAATTATGTTATTAAATAAAAACTCAGCAATATTGAGTTAGTAATCCTTTATATAAAAAAGAAAATTGTAACACCTCAAACATTACCAAAGATTAATTCTCACAAAACAGTGCAACAATCGGGCCTATTCCATTAGTACTCAAAACCAAAAAGTCAAGGCGAAATTCCTTCTCCACTAGAAGAAAAATGCAACAGTTCCATTCACGTCTGCACGATAACGGAGGATAAATATGCTACATTTATCAGTACTGTAAATATGCTAAGTGTCGTATAGAAGTATCGCGTCCCTACTTCCTGGCTTGAAGGCGTCTGTAATAATGGATTACGAGTCTAGACGCGAGACAAAGCCGCTTCGAGCCCTTGAAGGCGGTCGGGGTTAGATGGATAGCGTGGCGATGGGAAGAGCGATTGGCGGATGACAAAAATATTTTCCTAATTGTAGGGTGTTCTTCTTTTAAATGGGCCTAATCCCATCCTCATTCCCACTCAGTCTCAGAATACACCGAGTTTGGACACTCCTGAAGTGCTGGGGAAAGCTAAACTTTAGGGCGGGTAAAATTCTTGTTTTACGCAAAGCGTAAAGTATTTTATATTTAAGGTAGAGTTGGTTAGTTTTGTGATAGGTTAGTTGTGTGAAAGTCACGACTAATATCGATATTAAAAAACACATGAATACCATTTATAATTATTTATTTGAAGTTAAAAAGGAGTCAAATATTTTTTTTATAAATTATATAACTTTCTGTCAAGTACAACCTACAAACCAATTTGCCTTCATAATATACAAGCCAATAAATGTTATACATCATCATAAAAATAAACTAACTAAGTTTACTTTACAAATGATGTAGCATTATAGATGAAAGCATTTTGTTCAAATATTGAAATCGGTGGTGCCGTTACTCCAGAACTTACGAGGGTGAATCATATTAATATAATATTTGCAGACAAGTGCCTAGTATACTAAGAAATTGAAGTGCAACTCGACTGATTTTGATCAGTCGAGTAGCACTTTGCATATGATTTGCCTTAAGAATTAAACAGATGTCATATGAGGATGGAAAAGCTATTATATACTACATAGATACCCGAGACATAAGTATTCAATGTCCTCACTTTTTGAGTTTAAATCATAATAATTATACAATGATTTTACGTGACAGCTAAAAAATTGGCCTCTGCCTAATTTCTTCGATTACAATTACTCTTTACGTAATAAAATGAAGTCATTATTATCTGCCATGAATGTTGTATTATTATTGACAACTTCATTGTGTCTAAATGGAAAAATGTGGAGAATAAAAATCTGCAAAATAGAGGCTCAAGTCACGGTAATATAATCTAACAGTATTGTAACTCTGCCGCCTTCGTGAGTTATATACCTACCAGACGCGCCGCATGCGAGCTGCGGCACGATCGCGGCTGTGGGTACTCTTGGCACAGTCCGCACAGTCTAATGGGTACTCTGCTCGAGGCGCGTAGGTATAACTCGAGTTTCGTGCGTTTGTATGGAGTTACAATACTGTTAGATATTATTACCGTGCTCAAGTCAAACTATGATACCAATAAAACATGCAAGTCAATTGACAACTAAAACTAACACCTTACTCACAAATACTTTAAACCGTCAGTTGCCGTGTCCAATATCCCCGTGTAATGCCCGTTAACTTTTATATGTGTCGTGTGTCAATTGCTATTTCGGGCACATTTTAGTAGCGGTATTAAATTCGCTGTTTTATAACCACTAAAGTCGGACCCTTTGTTACGCTATGCGTGCTGCGACGGACTGACTCAAGATTGATGGTAGGTTCACATGACATGGTTCACCCTGAGCACAGCTACCCTTTTGATGACTTCACTAACCGTTATTTATGGAGAGGATTCACACTGATCCCCGTTTAAAATCCGTGCTCTCAAAATTTTAAATCTGTTTTCGAATTCTGATTCGGTTTGAGCGCGGTAAATGTGCAGTGTTTTTCAAAATGGGTGGTTAGCTTTTTTTAGCGGCCAATTGTGTTAATTGGATATTTGCATTTGGAATCATGACTATGTTAATACTTGCACAAGGAGTGCATGAATATTAATGCAAGCTTTTTTGTGTGTATTCGTCAACTTTCCTACGAAACCTTTGGAATCTAAAATAAATTTATAATTTCGAGAAAGCGCCTATCACCTTCTTCTTATCTAGGTTGTTAGGCAACAAAAATAAATCATAAGCGTAACTTTGCGTAACAAATAAATTATTTTTATGCACTGTAGGTATTACTGACGCAATATTAATTTGTAACGAAATGCCCCGAACGTCAGCCAGCAATAAAATTAATGACCATAGCTGGAAATTCACTTTAGAACAGACCACAGCAAATATGGTTTGTTGTTCTTCACAGAAGGAAAGGCTCGCGAAATATATCACAGACAAATAAAAGTCTTACAATATTGACTTCACCATTAATTTTAAATTGTGTGTAATTATTGCGCTTGCAACAGCGACCAAATAATTATTGGAAACTCGAAGTGGAGTTAATATGTACGAAGTTCATTTATCCAGAATGACAAATTCAAGTTCATATTAATATTCAAAACAGATCATTGCTAACTTCACCATATTGCCTTAAACTTATATCTAAAAAGATGCTTATGAAATAATCAAGGAAAATAAAAGATTTTAATCACCTCTGTTGCCGGTTTCTATTTTTATTCGTTTGCTAATAAAAATATTGGCGATAAGTACTGATCTATAAGCAAGATAAAAATTTACCAATTTCAGCTACCGATACTAGGCTGAAACTAGCTATAGGTGATTAAAACTGCAAAAGCGGTATACAACATTCTTATCAAAATTCTTAAACCGTCAGCGGTAGCCTTAACTTCCTTTAAACCAAAATAACAACAAAACTTCTCAGTAACACAGCAAATATTTCTGTATATTTGTACAAAGTATATTAAACGTACAAGCGTAAAACAAAGTTAAAACACCTAGCATACGCAGTTGGAAAATTTTAAATTACTAAGAAAACTAGCAACTTGCATACAAGTAGTTTGTAGTAAACTTGCGTAGAATTTGTTGAGTTAAAATAACGCCTTTGTTTATAGGTTATACTGTTTTCCACTTCTGATTAGTTTTATCTTAAGTTATGCTTTTTCCCAAGAGATTTTTCATGAACTAAACTTTATAGTGTACCTACTTAAAATTTGTATGTGAAATTCGTATTTTAAGATGCAGTAACGTTTGAGTAATTATGTTATAAACGGTTTTTAGCTCTGAATTTGAGAATTTAGTGCCTTATTAAATCTGTTCTATTATTATAAGTTTAAATAGTAGTTTATACATCCTTCAGAATAAATATAAAACCTTTAAATAGACTTTACCTTGTATGTGACTAGATTCTTTACCCTTTTAAAAATGACAATTTCTTTCAGCACAAGGCAACTGGTTTTGGCTAAGTGAAATTGTATGTCCATTTATATATTTATGAATTTCTATTATGACGGTAAAGTGAGGTTTTATAATCAATTGCATAATTAATCTCTTGGAGCAGTGCAGAAAAATTAAAAGCTAAGAAATAAAAAATGAAGATTTGGTTTTTGTTTTGCTATTACTAAATTTAGTAATTTATACGTTATACTTTCCATTAAAATTAATTTAAATTTAAAATGTTTTGGCTAAGTTAGTTTTCTTTTCGCAAAATCAAATTTTATTTCAGTTTAGGTATGTACTAAGTACCTAAACTAAAATAAAATTTGAATATGATAAAGTGATCATGTCCAGGGCAACTCATCACTCACACAATATGGTCATCTGATTCCAAAGTAGGTAGAGCCTGAGAGTCTTTTGCAACTAGGCAACTGAAAATGTTATATTTTTACATAATAAAGACACACTCAGACCACAGTATAACTAATAGTACTCTCAGACTCAGACAGAGAGCAGATACACAAATTATGACAAACTACATCTATAAAGAGCAAAGTAGCGAGCGTTATAGTATGTAAGGGTGACGACATACCAAATTCAAAAATATTCGCGAACTACACTTGGCGAATAAACCTTGTAATCAATTCCAAATAATTATTCTATCCGTGCACGAAAGCGCGTGCCATGTCACCGTGGACTTATCGCCCGCGAGCCTGTCACTGGCCGTCACTACACCCCTCGACCGTTTAAACGCAATGAATTTAAACATGGAACGATTGTATTTTTTAAACTTCAAGTGTCCGGATTTGGAGGTATGAATTTTATTTATGTTCTCTATTGAGGTTTGTTTCAATAATTCACTAAAGCAGCGTGATTCGAATTTGGTCACCAGTTGAGATTCATTAAATGTTTTATAACTAACGTTTATTACAACATAAAACAAATTAAAATAAGTTTAAATGACCACGAAAGTTTAAATTCCTATATAACGTTTATTAATTTACTATATGCTCCTATTTCGCAGAAATCTATTAACAACGTGTGCTAACATAGAAAATTTTATTCATATTTCAGAATATTAGGTATATTAACTATATGAATAATCGGTAGATTATAAAACTATTGTGCTTCCTATCACAATACGTTCAGGATGAGAAGATTCCAGGCTTTAAAATAATTTACGTGTGTTGGTCGGTCAGAACCACTTATTTCACTACGTTGTACTAATAAAACTTCTAAAATGACGACATTTTATGAAATTTATCTTTTATGTTAACGACACAAACCTTAAAATATTCAAGAAATATTTATGTTCAAACCAACAACACTTAACAACAATGTATACCGAATTGAAAAACCAATATAATATTCCCCATTGACTGTTCCATGTTCAAAATTATTGATATCACATCAGCCACCCTCCAAATTACAGTCAGTACCGTCTAGACCGCGGGGCGGGACGGGCGTACGTGAACAGCATGCTTTCACAGCTCGTTTAGCCAACAGAATGCCAAAGGCGATTTCAGATTGCACACGTAGCAAGACAAAGTGTAGCTATTGTTATTGACAGCCGTACAGATTTCTAGGCGTTCTTAAAAGTATTTTTGTTCGAAAAATATGTTACGTCTATTCAATTTTAAAATTGGAACAATGTTATCTTAAAAAAAATTGTTTAAAATATATAGCCAGTTTCACTGCTGTCTGACAAACTTCTGTTAAATGTATTTGTCAGATAACTCAAACAAAATTTGTTGTAGCGTTGAACTTATTTCAAAGATAAGGCGGCCTATCCAGAGGTGGTGTAACTGGGCCTTGGAATACAAAAAAGATTCACGCCTGTATCCCCGAAGGGGTAGGCAGAGGCGTAATAGGTATTACACCCACATTTCATTACATGAATGTTTAGGTCCCACGTAATAGGGGGCGAGCCTATTGCCGTTACCGGCCACATCACCAGACTCCGTGCTGCTACTGAGAATTCGAAAAAACCCCGTAACACATTTTGCCCGACCCGGGAATCGAACCTGGGACCTCCGATCAGCAGTCGCATACGCTTTTCTACTAAATCACGGAGGCAGTTACATAAACAAAAAATACACTAAACTGCAACTTACAGATTTCTAAACATCGTTAGAAGTTTCACTATTTAAAAATAGAAAAGGTTACGAATGCAAAACTACTCGAATGTAAAATTCGAACTAATCTTAAACGAAATTGTTTTAAATTCGTAAAACAAAAAGTATCTGCAAAGCAGACGCAAGGGGCAACTTCCGGGTAGGTTACGCAACTACCCAAACTCGACGGATCGATAACGCCATGCTTGGTTGAAAAGTAAACAGGTGTAACTGAACTTGACTAGCAATGTCCCCATCTAGATGCAAGTGTGGGTTTTACGTCCCAGGCTCCGCCTCAACGAGCGGTATTTCTAATAACATATATGTTCGTATCCTTGAAACCTTCATACGGTGTTTACCATAGAGAGCCAAATGTTGCCACTTATGCCATTTACACCGTTGAGGGTAGGAATACATAAAAATACGCTGTTCTATCTCTTTATAGACGTTTTAATTAAACATTTTTTTGTTAACTGTTTCGAATAATTATTGCCCTTTTCGAATAATTATTGAAAATGACAAAAAGATTTTAAGGCGTTAGTTTACGGATAACACTTATTAGCCACTAGAATTGTTACCAAAGGCCAAGCAATGAAGTTTAACTTAATGATAGTCTTTTGGTGAAGTAAATATACCAAGCTAATGTTGTTAAATACATTTTAAAACTATATATTCGGATACGGATACGGTAAGTAAATATTCTCGTTTTACAAAACAATGCGGTTAAAAAGCATTTGAATCTCCCCTAGGTTTCATCAAAACCAGATTCATGCCAGCGGACCACAGTTTTAAGCACCCTTTCTACATTTCGGCATTAAAAGGGCCAGGTATAAAAAGCACTCAGTTTAGTAAAGCAAAAGATTAACGCAACAACTTAGAGATAAAAAGTAAAAACACAATCTGATTGTGGTTCGAATCAGCTTAGCAGTCTCCCTCGTCTTTTTGCTATACCTATCTTTTTGAGTATAAGACTTTTAAGGGGCTCGCAACGTCGCTCATAAATAACTAGCGAACCAAAAAGTGTGAAATTAACACAGAAAATAATGATGATGGGTATTATTTCGATTCCCGAAGTCCATTCCGGGAATATTTTTTGTAATTGAATTATATATGCCATATGAGTGTGGCAACACTAAAGTGAACAGCTGGTTTGATTTACTCTTAAAATTTTAAGTGTTAAATTAATATAATTATTGCTTTTAAGTTATCCCTAGGCTGATAAATCAATTACTAATATTATAAATATCGTGTAGGAAACATAACTTGTTAATTTAAAGTGTAATTATTGTGTTTTTTCGTACAAATAAAATCGGTGACAGTTAACCGGCGTAAAGTTTGTATTTGAAAGTCATCCAACAAAAGGTAAATTATAATTAAATACTTTAAAGTGATGAGAATCACAGAAATAATTATTCTGTTTTTCGTTAAACATTTAACTGATAGTGCATTTGGATATCGCATCTTGTAGGTAAACTAGGTACTTAACCTCTAACGTCGTTGACACAACTTCTGACAGGTCATTGTTTCAAAGTTTACTTTTATTATTTCTCTTTTATAGAATCTCACATTTCTTCATTCATCTCTCTATTATCTTGCTTTCTTCGTTAATTTATCTTCTCGTGTTAAATAATCAGCATGATGACCCGCAGTAAAGCCCTTGCTCGCCAGGATGAGTCTAAGGTCCAACTGGCTTTAAATAAATTAAAGGAGTCAAAGGAGTCGTGTGATCGACTGATGAGGGAGAGAGATGAAAGTGAGGATGAATTATTAGTTATAATAAATCAAAACAAAACTTTAAAATTAGAAATGGCTCAGTTGCATAATCAACTCACTGAGACCACCAGTGACCGTGATGGGCTCCGACTCATTGTAGATAGATTTGATGAATGTAGGGCAGAGTATGACCTTGCCTTGGACCGTATCAATCATTTACAACTACAGTTACATGAGGCAAAGAATGAAATTTCATTGAAAGATAATATTCAACATAACATCACCGCCACGTTGAATCATAGTCTGTTTGATGAATTAGTGTCCAAGGCTCCAGAGATAGTTCCTGTTGTACATAACATAAATCCCACCATGTGTATAGATCTTACAAGTGACAATGACTCTCTTTCCAACTCTGTCAGGGTAGTTAAGTCCAGCAGAAACAAACTCAAAAAGTATATAAAAAACAATAAATTTATTAAAAAAACTCAAAAACTAGTTAAAAGGCAAAAATTCTTTATTAAAAATGTTAAATTAAATCGTGAAAGACTAAACTTACTTGACAAACTAGATTCATATTCAATGAAGTGCAAAAACAATGCTTTAAATTATAAATTGCATACCGAAAGCTTAGAATTGGAAATAAATAAACTACAAGAAAAATTAAACTGTATGTCTAATAAATATAAAAGTTCAGAGCTACAAATGAAGGAATACATTTTGGCGATGAATGAGCTTGTAGATTCTAATACATGTAACTGTCAACATGCTAAGACTTTGACCACTAATACCCAAGGCAACAATATGGTTTCACCAGCTCCTTCTGTGCCAACTTCTATCTTGCGACAACTGGAAACTAATAGTTCTCCAGTCAAATCAAATGAACATTCGCCTATAGTTCACCATGTATACCCTAATTTAAAAAATAAGCTTATAATATTTAGTGATGAATTAGGTAAAGGTTTAGGAGAATTGTTGTCAGACAGCTGTAGGTGCTATTCAGTTGTAAATCACTGTATGCCAGGATTAACATATATAGATATTATTAATAGAATCAAGTATTTTGATTTAACCCAAGATACTACAATATTAATATTAATTGGAAATAGAGGTTGTATGAATAAGCAGGCAATTAAAGAAGTATATGACACCCTCTCATACTTAAATGTGAACCATATTGTAATGTTCACATTGCCCTACTCACACAGTTTGCCACAGGCGGAAAATAATTATAGGCATAAATTAAATACTGTATTACATTCCTTACAATATTATAATGCTAAATTTCAATTAATTGACACTAGTGGTTATGTTAGTAAACATTTTTATTTGACAAAAGGTAACTACTACCTTTCAAGTTTCTATACAAGACAAATAGCTATGTCGGTATCTTATTATTTAGATACTTTAGCCAAGAATCTGGCTAATAGACATATTCATTCAGATAAGCATTCCAACAAGTTGCCTACATTGATTACAACTTGTGATACTAATTTAAACTGAATCAAGAGACAATAGAGACAACCTCTTGCAATGAACTATATGTAGTTACTAGTTTAAACAATAGACTAAGTATGCACACATCTAGTCCTGAGAGAAATATTATTAATGATTAAACTAATATTACAATTGTGCATCAAAATATTCAGGGTTTATTGAGTAAAGAGTTAGAGGTAGAATTATTTATGAATAGCAATAATATTGATATTTTATGTTTAACTGAGCATTGGTTACAAAACCACCAACTCATATTTAATTTTAATAATCACCTGTTAGGTAGCTCATTCTGCAGAGTCAATATGATACATGGTGGCTCCTTAATATTAATTAATAAGGCTATTAAATTTAGAGAAAGAGTGGATATTGTGAGCCGCTCTGTTGAACGAGTTATAGAGTTGTCTTGCATTGAGTTTGAGCAATATATTGTAATAAGTGTGTATAGACCCCCATGTGCTCAATATGATCATTTTGAGAGAATTTTAGAGGATGTTTTATTTAAAAGCTCCAAAACTAATAAAACAGTTGTTGTCTGTGGTGACTTTAACATTAATGTACTAGAAAAATCATGTTCCACCAATAAGTTAATAACACTATTTAAATCGTTTAATTTGTACCATATTTTTATGGAACCTACAAGAATAACTAACTTGAGTGCTACTTGCATTGATAATATTTTTTGTAACCAGATACCAAAGCTAAATAAAATTATTAATGAGCTAAGCTCTGACCACTGTGGGCAGTTGGTAAAGTTTCACAGAAAAAATAACATTAATAAAATAAATATTAAATTTGTTCCAGTCAATGCAAGCCGTCTAAAGCATTTTAAAAGTAGATTGGAGTGTAAATTACCAGAGTTGTCATTTCACAAATATCCTAACCAGTTATATAGTTCACTATATAATTTGATCAATGCTTTTGCAATTTAATAAAATATTTACACCCAAGACAGTATCAGTCAGTGACTGCTTCACATTTAGTGAATGGGCAACACCTGGGATTTACAAGAGTAGATTAAAATTATTTCAATTATACAATGAAAGAACCTTTAATAATAGTGAAGTGTTCATAAACTATGTTAGAAGTTATTCAAAAATTTTCAAACGAGCATGTTCCACAGCTAAATCAAACTTCTTAAAAAATAAAATAAAAACGTCTAATAATAAAATTAAAACAACTTGGAATATAATTAATAGTTAAACTAGAAGAGTCACAGTACGTAGTCGTGAGTTCCATTTAAAAATAAATGATGTCGATATTAAAACTGATCTGAAGGTGGCAGAGGAGTTCGAACATTTTTTTACTAATATTCCTAAAATAACAACAAAAGCTCTACAGTCATCTCCCGCTGATGCTGAAAATATTATAAAACACTGTGTACCTGAACCTAAATGTGGCGCACCTTTTGAATTCACTTTTGTTAATGAAAGAGATATTATATCCGTTTTTAAAACATTAAATCTTAAAAATACCATGGATCTTTGGGCACTTTCTGTCAAGACCATCTCGTCAGTTATTACTGTTATTGCACCCCACTTAACAGAGGTGTTTAAATGTTGCGTTGCAAATGGTGAATTTCCTGATCTAATGAAGCATAGTAAAGTGATACCGCTATTCAAATCTGGCAGTACTTTAGATCCAACAAACTTTCGGCCTATTTCAGTACTACCTACAATGAGTAAAATATTCGAAAAGTTAATTTTAAAGCAAATGTTGGCGCACTTTAATAAATACAATATTTTGCATAACAAGCAATTTGGTTTCACAAAAGGTCGCTCTACTATCGATGCTGCGGTAGAATTAATAAAAAGCATTTTTGAGGCTTGGGAGGATTCGCATGACGCTTTAGGTATTTTTTGCGACCTATCCAAGGCATTTGACTGTGTTCATCATAAGATCCTGATCGGGAAATTACATCATTACAGAATTAGAGGCAAGTCTCTTGATCTTTTGAAATCGTACTTAAGTGATAGAGTCCAGAGAGTAGACGTCAATGGTGAGAGATCACCTGGATCTGCATTAACCATGGGCGTCCCGCAAGGTTCAATTCTGGGTCCTTTTCTATTTCTTATTTACATTAACGACTTACCCTACTTTATAGGCCATAACCATGATGTTGTACTATTTGCTGATGACACTTCTTTAATATTTAAAATTAAAAGGAAATTATTAGATTTTCACGAAGTCAATATTGCACTTGCAAAAGTTGTACGCTGGTTCAACGCAAATAATCTTCTCCTTAACGAGAAAAAAACTAAATGTCTAAAGTTTTCAACACCTAATGTCGGACACGTTAGGACCAACGTCCAACTGAATAACGCAGAATTGGATCTTGTTGATACAACAGTGTTTTTAGGTATTACCATAGATTCGAAACTTCAATGGAGCCCACACATTGAAAAGCTATCGGGCAAGCTCAGTTCAGCAGCATATGCAGTTAAAAAAATAAGACATTTTACTGATGTAGATACTGCTAGGATAGTTTATTTTAGTTACTTCCATAGCATTATGTCTTACGGAATTCTTCTGTGGGGGACAGCTGCAGACATCAACACCATCTTTATCTTACAGAAAAGAGCCATTCGTGCTATTTACAATCTCGGTCCCAAAGTGTCCCTCAGAGAAAAATTCAAGGAAATAAATATTCTGACTGTAGCATCACAATATATTTTTGAAAACTTAAAGTATGTTTATAGAAATATTAGTTATTTTAAAAAGAAATCTGACATACATTCTGTGAATACCAGGAACAAACACAATCTTACTGTGCATGCCACTCGTCTTCACAGAATCAGCAATTCGTTCGTGGGGCAAAGTATACGCTTCTACAATAAACTACCTATTGGTATAAGAAATCTACCATATAATATGTTCAAAAGCGTTGTTAAAGTTCTCTTTTTTTCTAATTGACGTGATGATTGTCATGCAGTTCTGGGTCGTCATGCTCACTAAAAAGTCTTGCTTACGGTGGCGTTGTGGGTCGGGTGGTTTGGTTCCCTAAAAAATGGTTGAGCTAAGCTATGGCTGAGTCTCACGTCATACTCGTGAACGGGTGCCGTCTGCCGGGACTGGTCGGCTCTGAACTGCTGCTGCAATTCTATCAAAATATAACTATTTTCTAGTCTCTCACTCGTATAGTCGTCTCACATTGTACTCACATATTTATACTTTATGTTGTATACTTATTATTATTTTTATTTTTTTTAAATAATTATCTGGACTTTAAAAGATACTATGACCTCTGAGTTTGTTTCGGATGTTTCTTCTCAGGGCAGTCAGTTAGGAAACACCGGCCTCATCTAGCTTAATTTAAAAAAAAGTTTGACTTTGTTTAAGTGTTTATTATAATGAACCTATGAACAAATAAATGATTTGAATTTGAATTTGAATTTGGTCTATCAAACCTTTGCTATCGGAGTTTCAAGGTTCGAGGGAAATGTCGGTGGGAGGAAAAATATTTTTAATTAAAAGAAGATAAGGGTGTTGAGGTTAGATATAATTCCATCTATCTACTTATACCATAAGCAAAGCGCGTTCTACGTTTATTTGTTTTTAGAAACAACCCACGAGCTGTATATTTTCAAAAATGAAACATGACATTCAGTTTATTTTTAATGTTTTCTGGTTGAAATATCAAAGACCAGTGTTATTAAAAATTTGCTCAAATATCAAACCATATCGTGTTTTGCTACGTTATATCAATTGACATGATATTTCTAGTTCACTTGTATAGTTTAGAAAAAATGCATCAAATATTATAACATCAAACAACATACAGCACTCCATTCTATACTAGTAACACGACGATGAGTCTGGCAAACTTGAAGATCATATCAAGATAATATTAACTATTCAATAATAACGAGCTTCCAATTGAATAGGTTTTAGCGAGACGTACAGTCGTACCCTTTGTAGCCGCGGCAGCCGATATCGCTTTTAAAAATTATAAGTAGGTATACTAATATTCAAGAAACAGATCTCGCAAATAATTATTAAAAAATCTAAAAGTAAATTACCTTCTACTTGCTCCAACGGCGGCAACGTTTAGAAGTAGCTTACACCAACCGTGATTTATTTATTTATTTATTATGGTCTGCCAACAGTTGTTACAGTTGTTCGTGCTAAATTAACTTACAAATATGCTTATCTTAATACTGCACAACTAATTATAGGCAAACACAACATGCTAAGTGTTTACCTTTGCAATAGGACGATAAAAAATGTATATAATAGGTACTATGAACGTAACAAATATTAAAATAAAAACAAGTACGCAAAAATATGGACACACTTAAAAGTTTAACGACTAAAAATCAAGCACGATCAACTGCACAGTTATTTGTAGTCTGCGAGAAAACTGACAGACTATCCGCGTGAAGGTCGCATAAGTCGCTTCGCGAAATGACCAGCCTGCATAAGCGTGGAATTGGAGAGTTCGCGCCAAATGCAGTTCGTCGAAATGGTGGAGCCAAAGGGGTAATGGGGTGACGGGGAGGTTTTCGGGGTACTCTGAGGGAGAACTTATTTAATAGCAGACGGCAGTCAATTTTATTTGTAAATAATTTATGTATAAACCTTAGGTCTAACATATCCCTTCGCTTTTCGAGACTGATCATTTTAAAAAATATAAGCTTTTCATTGTAGCTCTTTATTTTTTTGTTAATCCCAGCTGCATAACCCAGATGACATATAAACCGTTTATGGACGCGTTCAATTCCAAGTGAGTGAACCGCATAATGAGGCCTCTAAATGACACTACAGTAATCAAGAACGCTGCGGACTAAGCTATCGTAGAGCATCTTTTTAGTTGATAGTTTCCGAATCTTTTTGCTATTGCGAAGAACGAACCCCAAGCTACGGAGAGCTTTTTTTACAATATTGTCCACATGCGGTATGAAAGTTACTTTCCCGTCCAATATGACACCTAAATCACGAATCTCTTTAACTTCTGTTAAAACACTTCCGTTTATACTATAAGAAGTGTTTGTGTTTTGCGCTTTACGGCTAAACTTAATGTGATAACATTTCTGGCAATTTAGCATAATTCCATTTTGGGAGCACTACATAGATAGTCTATTAACGTCTTCCTGCATAAGTATGGCATCGTGATATGAAGAAATAGGTTTTGCAATCTTGATGTCATCTGCAAAAAGGAATGGAGTGGTGTGCTTGAAGCATCGAATGACGTCATTTATAAATACGTTGAATAAGATAGGTCCTAGATGTGAACCTTGTGGAACGCCTGACGATATCTTATATAGTGTCGATTCGTCGAGGTCGTCGAGATAGGACTGGAACCACTTTAAGATCGAACCTGACACGCCATACATATTTAGCTTATTTACTAATAGTCTGTGTGAGACTCTATCAAATGCCTTGCTGAAGTCCGTGTATACAGCGTCTATCTGCATGCCCTGATCTAAAGCTTCGAACAACATTTCAACATAATGTAGCCAAATTAGTACATGTCGACCGTGATTTGACAAATCCATGTTGCTGTTCATGTAAGATCCTCGCAAAATAACGCTGCATGCACGAACAAATCAGGGATTCAAGAACTTTGCCAAAGATAGATAGAATGGATATTGGCCTGTAGTTGTTCACTACATTGATGTCGCCATTTTTTAATATGGGTACGACTTTGGCCAATTTTCATTGTGTGGGGAAATTTCCAGTGCTTAAAGATGCATTAAAAATAACTTTTAGAGGAATGATCAAGTTAGAAGCGCATTTAACAGTAAATACTGGGGGAATCCCATCAGGGCCAGAACCTTTAGATTGATCAAGACTGGTTAATTTTTGAAAATTTCGTCATCACCCAGTGTTAAGGAGGATAAATTATCATGGTATGTTTCAGTTGTCAGGGGTAATACGTTTTCAGTGCCACTGTCAGCAGGTTTAACATCATTGCCATATACCAGGGAAGAAGTAGAAGCAAAAAGATTACAGACCTCCGTTCCATTCGAGGCAAACGCGGTTCCATTAGTCATACGGGCTGGGTAACAGCTCTCACCGCCACGTTTGCTTTTAACATAGCTCCAAAATAGCTTGGGATTCGAAGCAATAGCCTCTTCCGTACTTTGCATGTAAATGTTATAGCACTCCTTTGCCAAAGAGTCACAGCGTCTGCTAATTAGTTTGAGCGAAATAGAATCTAGCGGGTTTTTATATTTTTTATACTTCAATCGAAGCTGGTTCTTTTCTTTTAATAATTTAATCAAGCTGTTGTTGAACCAGATTGGATATTTGTGTTTTGTGACCCGACGCAATGGTACAAACATGTCTATCGCAGCGTTAATTTTTTCATACAAAACATCCACAATTTTACTGACACTTTCACAGTTATTGAGTAGATCCAGCCAATCGTAAGTCTTTAAATACTCATTAACTGATACGTAGTCAGCTTTGAAAAAATTACGTTTTCTAGTTTCAGAATTAGATTTAAGTCTAGCTGTGCTATTCAAGGTTAATTCTACGCAAAGGAGGGGATGATGAGGATCCATGGGACTAAGCGGGGTCGTCTCATAAATATTACATTCGGTTGTGTTAACCAGTACTAAATCGAGCAATTTGCCATTTTTGTTTGAAATTGCATTACATTGACGGAGATTGTTTACCGTGGCGAAATCCATTAACATTTCGCCAAGACTATTGCTATCAACAGAATGGTTGATATGATTTGATTGTTTTGCCACTGTCCAATTGATTGCGCCCAAATTAAAGTCTCCAAAAATACAGGTATAGGCCCTACTGTTATCCAATTGGATATTACAATTACCTATGAAATGCTCTAGCATTCGCTTGGATGCTGGAGGAGGAAGATAAACTGCGCAAAAGTCCAAGCATTGTGAACGAGAATGAACTTTAGATGGAACTTCAACAGATACCCATAAGTCTTCACAATTGCTTTCTCTACTTTTTAGTCGGTATGAGTTAAATTTCTTAGATACGGCAATTAGTACTCCCCCTCCATCTTTTTTGCTATGGTAACCTGAACTTTCCCTATCGCGTCTATATATCAAATATCTGCTAACAAACATGACGGTAATATCTTAGGTGGAGAGCCTACTTAAGATATTACCGTCATGTTTCTGTTATGATTATTATGTCGTAGTTACAAGTCGACAATGAGCACATCAAAACCGTGTGTCTTGGTACGTAAACCTCTTACATTTTGATAAAAAACATTTAAAGCAGAGAATTTTAGACAGAAAAATATTAAAAACATGACAATTAACAAGACACTACAACTTATCTAAGGTTGACATATCTCTTATAACTACATATTCTGAACTCTCATCTTTTCTCATTAGGATGCGTCCCCCTCTAACCCAAACAAACTTATAGCCCAATTCCCTCGCCCTGCTCCTGGCAGCGGCGTGCAGAGCTTTGTTGGTCGTTGAAAGATGCTTCAAGACGAAAATAGGCTTCTTCTCGCCGGCTATACCAATGTGAGAAGAATTCAACTTATCATCACGATGAGTTTGGTTATATTTAATTACAGATGCCAGAAAATGGTCTCTAGTCCTAGGCGAATTGAATTGTGCTACAATGGATCTTGGGCGATCAGTGTCTCGGTTAAGCTTTGCAACCCTAGTGCAATTTAAAATTTGATCATCCTTGATATTGTATCCTTTAGTGGATCCCAAATACTTTATCAGAGATGCCAAGTTTTCACTCTTGAACTCAGGAACGCATTGGACTTCAACATTACTACTTCGGGAAAATTGTTCCATTTGGTTGATGCGTTCGCTCAAGTTTGAAATAGTGCTCTTTACTTCTATATTTTCTGCTGTTAGTTTTTTTAAAGCTTCTGATGACGATTTCAGATCTTTTACGACGTCATGATATTGACTGCTTATGAAGGTCATCGAATCTTTGACATCCTGTATATCTTCCTTGACCCTCTGTATATCCGCCTTAATAGACTGCAGTTCTGAGCTCACAAGCGATGTTATTGATTTCTTTAATTCAATACTTTAATCGAATTTGAAAACAATAATTACTGTTTACAGTAATAATAATATTTTACTGATATAACATAAACAGAGCTTAAGAATTGATCAAGACATTGAACAGTGCAATAATAAATTATTGGTTTTATTCGCCGACCGTCCTGGTAGAAATCTGCAGTCTAGATATTAGAAATTCTGGATAAAGTCCAGGTTGCCTAAGCCAAAAATATGTCGTTAGCAATGTGTGTAGATTTAACTCTAAACTTTATTCATGAAGCAAGGGAAATATGACTATCTTACAACAATTATAAATATGACAGTTCATGAGGATGAATGGATTTTTCTTACTCTTTGAAGTAAAAACAGCTGAACGGATTTAGGAGAAAATTTTGCAGCAATATAACTTTTACATCAGAATAGCACAAAGACCACCTTTTGTAGCTAAACTGACAACCACGCGAAGCTGCTTGCAGAAACTAGTAAAACGATTCGCCATCGAAGCAAGTGGTAGCCATGTTTATTAAGTACTCAAAAGGGCGTTTGTGTATTCATATCATGTAAATAAATGATTATATTTATTTTAATAACATATATTGAATGCTATTTACGATAAAGCTAATGCGAGATTATATAATTCCTGCGACCCTTTTTGTGGCTCAGAGTTAGACCTACAATATTACAATAAGATTGAATCTAAAAGCTACTTCAATATCATATTATAAACCAGTTTTAATCAAATCAAACCCATAGCATTTTAACCACTAATATTAATCCAAATCGTATAATTTCCAAGACAATTCCAAATGCACAAATGGAGCGACCAGTTAACCGTCGGGATGAATCTTATGTGAGACGGTCGCAATAAACTAGGATTGTGCGGTGCATTGTAACAGTGGCCAACGGTCCGTGAGATGCTGGATCATCATCATATCAGCCAAACGACGTCCACTGCTGGACATAGGCCTCCCCCAAGGTTCTCCACACAGACCGGTCTTGAGCCGCCCGCATCCAACCTCCTCCCGCGATCTTGACAAGATCGTCGGTCCACCTTGCGGGGGGCCTACCTCTGCTGCGTCGTCCGGTACGTGGCCGCCACTCCAGAACCTTTCTGCCCCAACGGCCATCGGTTCTTCGAGCTATGTGCCCTGCCCACTGCCACTTCAGCTTGGCTATCCGGAGAGCTATGTCAGCGACTTTGGTTCTACTGCGGATCTCCTCATTTCTGATTCGATCTCGCAGGGAAACTCCAAGCATAGCTCTCTCCATCGCCCTCTG
The DNA here is from genome assembly GCA_944739405.2 of Euclidia mi. Lineage (NCBI taxonomy): Eukaryota > Metazoa > Arthropoda > Insecta > Lepidoptera > Erebidae > Euclidia > Euclidia mi. Next base: position 34,276,941 of record OX123184.2, read on the forward strand.
AGTGACCTTGAGCCTTCTGATAAGGCCCATAGTGAGCGACCACGTCTCTGATCCGTAAGTCATCACTGGCAACACACACTGGTCAAAGACTTTCGTCTTGAGACACTGCGGGATATCGGACGAGAAGATATGTCGTAGCTTCCCGAACGCTGCCCAACCGAGTTGGATTCGACGATTGACCTCCTTCTCGAAGTTGGACCTACCTAATTGGACTACTTGTCCCAGGTAGATATACTTGTCGACAACTTCGAGCGTAGAGTTCCCAACCTGAATAGGAGCAGGTACAACATGGACGTTCGACATGATTTTCGTCTTGTCCATGTTCATCTTAAGACCTACTTGTTGGGAGACTCTACAGAGGCCATCGAGCATTGTGCCTAGGTCTTCCATGGTCTTAGCCATGACTACGATATCGTCTGCGAATCGAAGGTGAGTGATGTACTCGCCGTTGATGTTGATGCCGAGTCCATTCCAGTCCAGAAGCTTGAAAACATCCTCCAGCGCAGTGGTAAACAGTTTCGGGGATATGACATCCCCCTGTCTCACCCCTCGCTGGAGTTGAATAGGTTTCGAACTCTGGTCCTGGAGGCGGACTGACATAGTGGCGTTTTCATACAAACACTTCAGCACTTCGATATATCGGTAGTCAATCCGGCACCGTTGGAGAGACTGTAGCACCGCCCAGGTTTCGATCGAATCGAAGGCTTTCTCATAGTCCCGGACACCAAGCATAGGGGCTGGTTATACTCCTCGGACTTCTGTATAACCTGCCGCAGCGTATGTATGTGGTCTATGGTACTATAGCCTTTACGGAAACCGGCTTGTTCGGGAGGCTGGAAGTCGTCTAGCTTGCTCTCGAGACGATTCGTGATGACCCTCGAAAACAGCTTGTAGACGTGGCTCAGAAGTGTGATGGGTCTGTAGTTCTTCAAGAGGGTTTTATCCCCTTTCTTAAAGAAAAGCACCACCACACCTCTGTGCCACGCCTGTGGCGTTTTACCCTCGAGAATGACGGAATTAAATAGCTTCCGGAGGGCTTCTCTAGCGGGTGCACCGCCGGCCTTCAGAAGCTCACTCGTAATTCCGTCATCACCCGGCGCCTTGTTGTTTTTAAGCTGTTTGAGAGCCACACTAATCTCGTGCATGCTGACGTCCGGGATATCTTCGGTATAGTGTCGGGTCAATCCAGCTCTAGGGTCTGACGCTGGAGTGCTTGCGGGTTGTTGCGTTGTCGTGTATAGCTGTCCATAGAACCTTTCGATCTCCTCCAAGAGCTCAGGCTTGGACGATACGATTCTGCCATCCTCCGTCTTCAGCTTTGTCAGCTGACTCTGCCCAACAGACAGATCCCTTTGGAACACTTTGGATCCCTTATTCCGCTCGATCGCCTCACGAACACATTTTGTGTTGTATTGGCGGAGATCGCGAGTCAGAGACTTAGAGATCTGTCTGTTGAGGTGCCGATATTTCGGCATGTCGTCGGAGGATAGCAGAACCATCTTGCGCCTTTCCTCTAACAGCTCGAGGGTCGGGTCCGAGATCTTTTTGGTTCTCTGGCTTTTCTGGGGCTTAAAAAATTTAGCCCCTGTTGTATGGACAGCATCCACGAACCCGTTACTGTACACGTCCACATCTACGCATTCACCCAGGCATTCGAAACGGTTCTTGAGTTCGAGCTGAAAGCTCTCGGGGTTTTGGATATGAACCGGCGGTGCCGGTCGGAGCGTGGACTTTATCAACCTCGACCGTTCGAGGCTTGTACGGATATTCAATGTGCCTCTTACCATTCGGTGATCGCTCCCCACTTTAAGTGAATTGATCACGGAGACATCATTGAATATCTGCCTCTTCGTCGACATGATAAAGTCGATCTCATTTTTGGTTGCACCGTCTGGACTTACCCAGGTCCACTTGCGGCATTCTCGCTTCTTGAAGAAGGAATTCATCATATAGAGTCCTTCCTTCTCCATAAAGCTAGCCAGCAAGTGACCCCGGGAATTCCGATGCCCATAACCAAATGGCCCCACTCTCAGCTCATCACCGTCGCGTTTGCCCAGTTTCGCGTTAAAATCTCCCATGACCACGGTGTAATGGGTTTTGTAGCCATGTATAGCCCGAGATATGTCCTCGTACATGGCTTCCACCTCCTCATCGGGGTGCGACGAGGTCGGAGCGTATACCTGTATGACCTTCAGCGAATACCGCTTGGATATTCTGAGTATAAGGTACGCTACCCTGCTCGACACACTCCCGATATTTACCACGTTGGTCACGAGAGATTTGTGGACGATGAACCCGACACCACCTTGGGACTGTTGGTCGCCCTCCCGGTAGAAGAGCAAGTTACCGGAATTGAGAACTATCGAGTCCTCCCCCTGTCTTCGGACTTCAGATAGGCCTATGATATCCCATCGCAACTTGCTCAATTCTTCTTCCAGCTCGACAATCTTCTCGTCGGTCCGCAGTGTGCGCGTGTTCAGTGTTGCCAGGGCCAATTGTCGTTGGTGGTGGTAGCCCGATCTCTTCCGGAGATTCTTCGCACCCCTTGCCCCGCCGTTACCATGGCCGCTACCATAACCAGGACTAGCGGGGCTGCCGGGGACTAGGGGCCGGTTTTTAATGGTGTGATTCATAATTGGGGGGGATATGCCATAATCGCCACGCTTGGCAGGCGTATTGGCGATCGCAGTGGCGGAAGTTCTTAGTGCTGGACGCTGCTGCCCATCTAGCATCTCGGGATTTCCTTCCGCCAGGTTCGGATGGTTTGACCGCCATCTTTCGGTTGACTGCTTGCGCTGGGGGAGATATTATGACGAGTATCTACTCGTCAGAGTAACTCCCCCAGTGGGCGGTGGGGTCGTCACGTCCCGACGCCGATTGCTGGATACAACCCTCGAAACGTGAACACGGTCTTAGCGCACCCATTCGTCTTGCGACACGAAATTGTGTGTCATAGTGGTTGGATGTTTTCGCGTGTTTTGGTATTGTTATATGCATTATAGTATTGCTCATAAAATTACAGTACTAATAATAATATGCTAGGACAACGCAAAGGCTTAGAGTTAGATTCCAATCTAAGCAGAGCTTATAATAAGGTAACCAGATAATCGATAAGGATCAACTTAAAGCCTTTCGTAGTCCACTGCTCGAGATAGGCCTCTCCTAATTAGTGTGACAAAAGCATTGTTAGTATCTAGGAGGACTTGGCCTACTACACCGCGCTGGCCATACGGGTTGGTAAAGGATAGATACCCAGACATAGGACAAATGATCGTGATAAACACACACAGATGTTACCTGAGTAGAAATCGAACCCTCCGTTGGAGAGACTGTAGCACCGCCCAGGTTTCGATCGAATCGAAGGCTTTCTCATAGTCCACAAACACCAAGCATAGGGGCTGGTTATACTCCTCGGACTTCTGTATAACCTGCCGCAGCGTATGTATGTGGTCTATGGTACTATAGCCTTTACGGAAACCGGCTTGTTCGGGAGGCTGGAAGTCGTCTAGCTTGCTCTCGAGACGATTCGTGATGACCCTCGAAAACAGCTTGTAGACGTGGCTCAGAAGTGTGATGGGTCTGTAGTTCTTCAAGAGGGTTTTATCCCCTTTCTTAAAGAAAAGCACCACCACACCTCTGTGCCACGCCTGTGGCGTTTTACCCTCGAGAATGACGGAATTAAATAGCTTCCGGAGGGCTTCTCTAGCGGGTGCACCGCCGGCCTTCAGAAGCTCACTCGTAATTCCGTCATCACCCGGCGCCTTGTTGTTTTTAAGCTGTTTGAGAGCCACACTAATCTCATGCATGCTGACGTCCGGGATATCTTCGGTATAGTGTCGGGTCAATCCAGCTCTAGGGTCTGACGCTGGAGTGCTTGCGGGTTGTTGCGTTGTCGTGTATAGCTGTCCATAGAACCTTTCGATCTCCTCCAAGAGCTCAGGCTTGGACGATACGATTCTGCCATCCTCCGTCTTCAGCTTTGTCAGCTGACTCTGCCCAACAGACAGATCCCTTTGGAACACTTTGGATCCCTTATTCCGCTCGATCGCCTCACGAACACATTTTGTGTTGTATTGGCGGAGATCGCGAGTCAGAGACTTAGAGATCTGTCTGTTGAGGTGCCGATATTTCGGCATGTCGTCGGAGGATAGCAGAACCATCTTGCGCCTTTCCTCTAACAGCTCGAGGGTCGGGTCCGAGATCTTTTTGGTTCTCTGGCTTTTCTGGGGCTTAAAAAATTTAGCCCCTGTTGTATGGACAGCATCCACGAACCCGTTACTGTACACGTCCACATCTACGCATTCACCCAGGCATTCGAAACGGTTCTTGAGTTCGAGCTGAAAGCTCTCGGGGTTTTGGATATGAACCGGCGGTGCCGGTCGGAGCGTGGACTTTATCAACCTCGACCGTTCGAGGCTTGTACGGATATTCAATGTGCCTCTTACCATTCGGTGATCGCTCCCCACTTTAAGTGAATTGATCACGGAGACATCATTGAATATCTGCCTCTTCGTCGACATGATAAAGTCGATCTCATTTTTGGTTGCACCGTCTGGACTTACCCAGGTCCACTTGCGGCATTCTCGCTTCTTGAAGAAGGAATTCATCATATAGAGTCCTTCCTTCTCCATAAAGCTAGCCAGCAAGTGACCCCGGGAATTCCGATGCCCATAACCAAATGGCCCCACTCTCAGCTCATCACCGTCGCGTTTGCCCAGTTTCGCGTTAAAATCTCCCATGACCACGGTGTAATGGGTTTTGTAGCCATGTATAGCCCGAGATATGTCCTCGTACATGGCTTCCACCTCCTCATCGGGGTGCGACGAGGTCGGAGCGTATACCTGTATGACCTTCAGCGAATACCGCTTGGATATTCTGAGTATAAGGTACGCTACCCTGCTCGACACACTCCCGATATTTACCACGTTGGTCACGAGAGATTTGTGGACGATGAACCCGACACCACCTTGGGACTCTTGGTCGCCCTCCCGGTAGAAGAGCAAGTTACCGGAATTGAGAACTATCGAGTCCTCCCCCTGTCTTCGGACTTCAGATAGGCCTATGATATCCCATCGCAACTTGCTCAATTCTTCTTCCAGCTCGACAATCTTCTCGTCGGTCCGCAGTGTGCGCGTGTTCAGTGTTGCCAGGGCCAATTGTCGTTGGTGGTGGTAGCCCGATCTCTTCCGGAGATTCTTCGCACCCCTTGCCCCGCCGTTACCATGGCCGCTACCATAACCAGGACTAGCGGGGCTGCCGGGGACTAGGGGCCGGTTTTTAATGGTGTGATTCATAATTGGGGGGGATATGCCATAATCGCCACGCTTGGCAGGCGTATTGGCGATCGCAGTGGCGGAAGTTCTTAGTGCTGGACGCTGCTGCCCATCTAGCATCTCGGGATTTCCTTCCGCCAGGTTCGGATGGTTTGACCGCCATCTTTCGGTTGACTGCTTGCGCTGGGGGAGATATTATGACGAGTATCTACTCGTCAGAGTAACTCCCCCAGTGGGCGGTGGGGTCGTCACGTCCCGACGCCGATTGCTGGATACAACCCTCGAAACGTGAACACGGTCTTAGCGCACCCATTCGTCTTGCGACACGAAATTGTGTGTCATAGTGGTTGGATGTTTTCGCGTGTTTTGGTATTGTTATATGCATTATAGTATTGCTCATAAAATTACAGTACTAATAATAATATGCTAGGACAACGCAAAGGCTTAGAGTTAGATTCCAATCTAAGCAGAGCTTATAATAAGGTAACCAGATAATCGATAAGGATCAACTTAAAGCCTTTCGTAGTCCACTGCTCGAGATAGGCCTCTCCTAATTAGTGTGACAAAAGCATTGTTAGTATCTAGGAGGACTTGGCCTACTACACCGCGCTGGCCATACGGGTTGGTAAAGGATAGATACCTAGACATAGGACAAATGATCGTGATAAACACACACAGATGTTACCTGAGTAGAAATCGAACCCTCCGCCTTAACAGTCCGGGTAGCTAACCTCTACACCACGAGAGCATTAAAATACATTGTTTGAGTACAATGAATGTTTTTTAATGTTTTCTTTCATCCACGTACTAATGTTATCATTAATCACTACAAAACCGATCACAAAGGACGTATTTTTTGCTTAGAACCGAAACAGTGCAGAAAAGTTGTATGAAATTTGGGTGCTTCTACACAGTGCATTTAGCTGGAGCATGTAGCTGGAGCGGGTTACACGCGTGCGTAATATGCGCAAGCTACTTGTTCCAGTTACTCGCTTGTAAGTACACCATACAATTGCACCATGAACAAGTGTACATGGTGCAAATAACTGGAGCAAGTAAAGACGCGGGCTACTTGCGCAAGCTGTGTGTACAAGTTATTTGTTCGTGGTCAAGAGCTAGGTATATGTGCATGCTATTCGCGCGGTAGCTTTATGACTTGAATCGCGTCAAAATATCTCGATGAACGAAAATTCTTTAAAATCATATGTTAAAAATGTAATTTTAACAAGTAACATGCGCGAGTTACCCGCGCGCGCCGCAGAGCACGCGAGTTACTTGCGCGGGTGGCTCGCATTGGTACATGCTCGAGTCGCTGGACCCGCACATGTTTTTAAACGATATGTTTACGGTGCATATAACCCGCGCAAGTGTCTCAACATGCTCAAGCTACATGCGCCGTGTAGAAGCACTCTTTCATTATTGCTCTGTTTTACATTACTGCACTGTTTGCATTCTTTATTTGAAAAATACAAATTTACCACAGAGGTTTAATGTGTCTTCCTATTAAGTTTAATATAAAATGTATGCATTAGATACTGGCTAGATCAAAAAGATACTGGCTAGATCAAAAAGATAGTGGCTGAAAATGAAAATCAGCTAAATATAACCGACCTGGTGCAAAAAAAAAATGCGCGCATCTTGTACCATTGTAATCCTTTGATAGTCCGTATTTAGCAAGAATTTTTTTAAACAATGGAAATAAACAGCGATAGCGATATGAATTCTACTCCAGAGAGTATAAAAACAGCTGCAAATGAAATTGTTCATAACCTTTTGCCGCAAAGGTCGCGGGATAAATATTTAAAAGCTTATGAAATAATTATTACTCACGAATAAATCAAACAAATACTGAAATTAATGTTCCAAATAAAAGTGCTAATTTTACTTTTAATAACTGTACATTTAATAATTGTAAGTTTTAAATGTTTGTGTAATAAAACTTTGTTTTCATTAACTTGAGTTTTTATTTTGAGTAGGTATATTTTATCATGGTAGGAAGATTGGTAGTTGAAAGAAAAGTCAAAGTGAGTAATTAATGCACTCGTGTTAATTTAGTGCCCTCGCATGCGCTCGGGCACCAACATAACACTCGTGCATTAATGACTCACTTTGCGCTCGATGCAACAATCTTTTATTGTCCAATTCCTGAAAAGTCTTTTGATAGCATGTACACTGAAAAAAAGCAGAGCGTAATAAAAATAAATGACAATAGGCTGAGCTGTGTATATCAGCCTATTGTCATTTATAGTAGTGCATAGGGTTCCCACCAAGAACTTAGGGTCCCAAGCCAACCTCACCTGCAAGTGGTGCACCTGCCGATCAACGAACGAGGCTCTGGCAAACAAACTATCCCGATAAGCGGCAATAGGCTCGCCACCTATTACGTGGGATCAAAACACTGGCGAAAAGTGGGCATTTAATATGCCTCTGCCTACCCCTTCGGGGAAACAGGCGTGAGTATATGTATGTATGGATGTATGTCATTTATTTTTATTATTAAATTAGAAGTAGTAGTAATAAGAAAGAATTATTCCTCTTTTCATATAGTGTCATTAATCGTTGCATGGTCGACTAAATTGGGGACATTTTTTTGAGCTTTGAGTAAGTAAGTAACGCGAGCATAGTCGCGGGTTCAGCAAGTCTTTTACTTCTTAGCAAATAATCCCCTAAGTGTAATAACTAGTGAAACCAATATAATGCGATAAAATCCGTAAACTGTAGTTTAATTTTAAAATAATCCCCTGTTATACAATGCGCATGTGCCTTACTGACCGTACAGATAAGTACTAAACATCTACCATTAGTGATTCTATCCTACTGATAATACAAAGGTGCTACAGACCTTCCACAGACCTTCCACAATTATACGGATGCCAGTTTCCTAGCTTACACATAGTAAGATTATTGCAATACTCTGAGAGGCAGAGCTCGGACGTCGTGAGAATATAATGCTCATTTGTGGCTACCTTAATCTAACTTGGCTAAAATATTTACTAAACTGCACTTGATATACAAAAGACTTGCGACAAATAGTTGATAGTTAGGCCATTTCAGTTCAATTATACTAGCTTGTTGAAAAAAGAGCTGTGGGCCGAAAAAAAAAATTAAATTTTCCGGTAGGTAACCGTGTTTGGACAAACATAAAAAAACAAACTTAACTCAACAAAGCAATCAGCTGATGAAACTGGATGTAAAGGGACATTGGTTTCCTCTTTATTTTACAACTAAATTTTTTGAAATGAGTAACTTCTAAGCGTTTGAAATGAGTAATATTATTTTTTCTGGATACCACAGAGTAACAAATATTTATGCATACAGTCTATAAATATATATTTTTCGAACATAAAGATCTCATGACGTTAACATTTCATTCGTTGAATCAGTCAGTATCCAATTTCTTAAAGTATTGCAACCTATTCTGCATAGACTAGTTTTTGTATGCAGTATAAGAACTCTCTTTTATTTTAGATCTATTGTGATCCTTGTCACGCGTAAGGCTCTGCCACTATAATAAAAAATACTTTTCAATTAAAATAAATAGACATACGATTTGCTATAACTATTAAAACAGTTACTGATACTGTAATATTTCCTTCCTTCCTTTTTGCAGTAAAGAACACTCACTCCCGAAAAAAGTACTACCTTATTCGCTAAAACGACTGCGGTGTCCTTCAGTAAAGTAATCATTCATCATATACCATGAGGTGATATAGTATAAGCGACGTTACCTACATGGAAAAAAAAGCATACAGTTTGAATCCATGGCACGAAAGTTGATTTGCTATCATGTAGCAACGAATTGACCTAATTCTCGGCACAGCTTATTGGACTAACATACAATTGCTTCTTAACCATGCCGAGCTGAACGAAAACCCAAGTTAATTCTAAGCAATATGTAATCTTTGATGAAGTTGGACAGAACGTATGGATTTTCTTAAGTTCACTCGTAAAGTTTTGCTCTATTTAGCCACTGCTTTCATATTAGGAATAGTTTTTGTATACTATCGATACTTGGCACTACTGACCGTCGAGACATTCTGACGAGATTTTTTGCAGATATCTTATAACAGATTTACAGATCGTATGAGCTGGACATAGTGGACATCATCTCGAAACTCAATGTGAAAATAAAAATGATTAAAAAGTTTGAATTCGATAGCACAGAGATATAAATAGATAGATTTAAATAGATAACTAGCAATTATATTTATTTTCACTAATACAACACTCAGCCACAATGATACACATCGCGCTACGTGATCCACCATGTAAAAATATTGAAACAATCGTAATAGTTAATTATTAAAAGACACGTAATAATTATCCTATTTCTTCAACTTGAGGAGCCTACTAGCTATATATGTATCGTGGATTCAATTTCCACAAATGTGTGTTGCCAGTGATGATCTGTGGAGCCGAGATGTGGTCACTAATTATAAGCCTTATCCAGAAGCTTACGATTACTCAGAGGGTGTTGGAAAGAGGTAAGGGCGGTGTTTCCCTGCGAGATCGAATCTGAAATGAGGAGATCCACAGGAGCACCATAGTCACCGATATAGCTCCCCAAAAGCCAGGCTGAAGTAGCAATGGGCAGGGCACTTAGCTCGAAGAACCGATGGCCATTGGGGCAGGAGGGTTCAGGAGTGGCGACCACGTACCGGACTACGCAGCAGAGGTAGGCCTCCCACGAGGTGGACCGTCGATCTGGTTAAGATTGCGGGACGCGCTTGGATGCGGGCGGCCCTAGATTGTTTTGTGTGGAGAACCTTAAGGGAGGCCTATGTCTAGTAGTTGATGTGTCTAGGCTGACATGATTAGCACATGCGACAGCACTTTGTGTTTTCCACAAGTTGTGGTTTTGAGTCTGGGTGTGCTCTATGTCCATTGATTGAATGTTTATATTCTTTTTTGTATGGCAGGGTCTACGCCCCGATACAAAGCTTCTTATTAATTCCACTACTAGGATTACAGTACAGTAGACCTCTTTTAAAAAAAACCTACAACAAAATTCAAATTCCTCCGTATCGACCACGGCTTTCTGTCACACGGTGTAAACCGCAATCAACCAGGATTGCATAGCTTGGTAGTGCGCAACGATCCGTGCGACGCTGCATGCGAGACACCCTACCGAATACGAGCACTAGCTTTAGGACGGCCATTCATCACAGGAATTCATAATTGAATGTCCCAAGATTTTTGGCAAGGGTACTGTTGATAATTTTCTTGGCAAAGCTGCCTTATAAATCAGATGTTGTTTTGGAGGTGAAAATGCAATGTTTACTAGTTATTTCTGTGTTTACTAATTGTGCCTGTACATTAAGTAGTAGTTTATAAAATAAAATAATAATAATAAGGTTTGGTTTTATATGCAAGCTAGGGAAGAGGATACCATTTTGGTTTATCATACTCCAAAACAAAAATAAGACATTGACAATTGACTGAATCTATGGGGCATTGGCCGAGTGGTTGACATTTTCCCGCTGCTTTCGGTTCCTTCGACAATGTTTGGTCGATAAATAAATTGGTGCATGGGTGAGCTAAACAGTAATTCATCCATGAATGGATTAAAATCATAATAAAATAAAGAAAATCGTTTAATGTTCATAAGCTAATTACGTCCAGACGATTGAAGCCAAAACTATATTTCTTCCATAACGCTTACTTATCACTTTCAAAAGTTCTTCGAGAAAGTACGGGTATTTTCATTCGCAGACATCTCATATCAATAACTGTTAATTTTTGCATTAGTAGATAACTCACAATGTGAAACAGTTGCAGCTCCTTACAAAGATAACATGTAAAACTATTATCCCATAAAAACAATACTTGTCAAAAATACCAAGTCCCGCGACAGTAAAAAGTTGTGAGATCCATGTAATACCAAGTCGGTTAATTAAAAATCTTTAATGTTTCAAATAAATAGATTGACTCGGCCATCGCATGGCAACACAATATATCTCATAAGTAATACATATATAAATAAGATTGTTTAATGCGATTACCAAGTCAATATATTTATTTGAAACATTAAAAGATTTTTAATTAACCGACTTGGTATTACATGGATCTCACAACTTTTTACGGTCGCGAGACTTCGTATTTTTGACAAGTATTGTTTTAATGGGATCTCATTTATTTTTGCAGATAGTCTTACTTTTGTTATTTCCGGTACCTTCTACTTCTTGTACACCAACAACAAATTTTCTTAATTAAAGCTCTAACTGCAAATGTAATTTTGTAATCCTTTATATTCATATGGGATTACAAAGTTATTTATGCAGTTGATGGATCTCGAAAACTGGACAGAAATTGAAATATATTTTAGTTTTTCCTTGGTTCATACACTAAACACTAATTGTTTTCTAAATGTGAAGCTTCTATGTCTGCTAGAAGTACCTTAGACTTTTGATGATCGGTCAGTGAGTGACAAAATTAAGAATTTTGACTCGTTATAATATATATTCAATTTCAACCAGTAGTTATATATATATATATATATATATATATATATATATATATATATATATATATATATATATATATATATATATATATATATATATATATATATATATATATATATATAACTACTGGTTGAAATTGAATGAAATTTGAAACACACCATCTTTATACAATTCCTGCATGCTTACTAAACAATCAGGCTTCTAGTTTTATCCACAACGAAGTTATAGGGGGTCGAAAATGTCCTGAATTGCTTCGAGAAAAGGATGGTACGGCCGTGCCGCTTTTTTGCTCGTCTTGGTGGGGGCACTGCCGTGCCCCCAGATACTGTCAGTTAAAAAGAGTAGCCACGAGTTTTATTGCCCGTTCTTTTTCGTGGTTCTACCTATTGCATTGCGAACGTGGCAGTAAATGTAAATGTAGAATCATTTAGTAATTAATTTAAATTTCGACGTTCATAAGCGTCACTTTAAAAAAAATTGCAGGCGTAGCTGCTGGCGTCCTCTAGTTTAAGGTATAAATATCTATGTTTTACCGACGTTTCGGACGTCTTACAACAGCCAGGACTGATGTCATTTCAGCGCCGTATTTCAGCGCCGTCCTTGTGAAGCGTGGGTTTCGGTAGCTACCCTCACTTGTTTTTTATTTTTATTCGAACTGTCGGTACGTCGACACACAAAACTGGCCAAAATCCGCGCTTCACAAGGACGGCGCTGAAATGACATCAGTCCTGCCGCGACCATGGCTGTTGTGAGACGGCTGAAACGTCGGTCAAACAAAGGTATTAATACCTTAAATTAATTAAATATCGCGAATAAGACCCGTTTACAAAAAATCATATGCGCCTTGCAGACTCCCGATCATTTAACTTCAACTCGATAATTCTCTTATTTTGTAGTTTCGTAACAACGATATATTATGTTGATGCATTGAATTTGAGAATAAAAAATACCTCTTTTTGCACTGACTTTACAGTCGACTTAAATCGGCAGTGATAAAGAAGTCCTATCGACCGAGCGAGACGACACGCTACACGAATTATAAGCAATTTACAACTTTAACACAAACATCTAAGAGATTAAGACCCGTCATATCATATGATAAATGTAAGTCACAAAAGCTTCAAGTAATTAATTGTACATATAATTGTTACCTTTTTCAACACGAAAATGAATAACTTAAAAACCTATTTTCCTGCATTTCATCTCATCAGTGTCCCTCTTTAAACTGTTCGCACAAAAACCGCATCTATGAAATGCGGCATGCCATCGACGACGTGACGCCACTACTCGCGTTCGTGTATAGAGGCCTTTACATGTATATGACGAGGGCTTCCGTTAAAGAAAAATATTGCTTATTACATTGTGAAGGGTGCACACCCAAAAAAATTACATGACATTTCACATAAAGCTAACGAGATCAGTAATAAAATATTACAAATTGTATAACGAACGTTAGTATCACAACGAGAGACTCCACAAAGAGAATGAGATATAGCATAGATAAATTTTTCGTGAACTAGTGATTTATATTTTAAATAGTGTTATAGGCAGTTTATATTTAATGGGTATAAATATGATTTCCTTGGTTTGTTAATCTGCAAATAACACATATCAAAGCCCAAATATAATAGCTGAAAACAGTAATTTAATATTCTTCTATAATTTGTACATCCTAGGTTTAGACTGAGTGGAATAGCAACTACCTTAATTATCACTTAAAATATAGGCAATCAGAGGCATACAAAAAGCAAATGTATTTGGGCAATGTATTACCAAACACTTAAGCCCACAAAAGTTCTACACAACAACAGCAACTAAATTAACAACTACCCTCAAAAAGCTTTATAACTATATCTCAGAACGTCAAATCTATCGATATAAAGGATTACTTTGGAATTAAACACATCGGTCCGAGAGGATTTAATGTGCTTATCATTGGATCCCTTCGCCAAATGGGGAGAGATTCTGTCAAAAATAAACTGGACCTTACGTCCACGCCACGAGATTTCTCGTAAAATAGTTTCGAAAAGAAAATAAATCTTTTGGCGGAGTAATTTACCTGGCAGTTTAAGATATATTGGTGCTGTTTCCTCCGTTTTAAGTTTCAGTTATCTCAGGTGTAGGTGAACTGGTAAAAAGGGGTTCGACTGAAATCCTGAAATTCTATGTGCGCTTCGTGCATCTTGATGAGAAATCTTTCCAAGAATAAATTTTCTCACGAGTACTCGACTTGGTTGAGTTTACTGATTCGAACTATCAGCCGTTAATCACAAAGTAATTTTGACTCAAGTAGTAACAATGTTATGTACTACCATAGATCATTGTAACGACTACATCAAGATTCGGACTTAGATAAATACCGCATTTATTTACGTTCATTATTGCCATACTATTCGACTGTTTAAAGCAATAGCATCAAAAATGGTAATACTTTACTAACACTTATATTTAAGTTGAAGTACTCTTAGTATATTAATAAAAAGAGGTTTATATTGTAAACTTTGGTTATTGGTACGTTGACTCCGAGGTCTACATAAGTAAAAGTCTGAGACAGCTGACTAGCAATGAAATAATTACGATGAGGATGACGACTGCGGTATACAGTTGAAGATGCTATCTAATCTAATCCTAAAATATCCTTGAATTTCTGTTATTTGTAAATGTTCAAGCCTGTCACCACGGGATTTAACCATTTGGTACAAGTGCCTTGCTTTGTGACAAAAGCGTGCAAAATATATTATGCTATTGTCATCAATGACTGCGAATAAAAAAATATACAACTATTTTTAACTATTATGCATTCATATTATATTTGACTCTTACATTTGTTACTCACTGTCAGTAGTATAAAATACAAAGTAAAATGGTTGTCTATTGTTAACCCGAAGATTATATACCATAATTATCATATTCCCGAATTTCATATACCCGAATTTCATTTGCCCGAATGTTTTGTTTGCCCTAAAAGACATATGACATACTTTTAACTGCCCAAAACTTAGATAACAAGTGCCATACGTATTGTTTTTCATATTTTTATTTGCCATAATAATTATAAGACATAATATTTAAACGCAATAATGATTATTAGACATAATATTTAAATGGGTACGTAGCCAAATCCCGAATTTTAAAATACCGATGGCCGAAATCCCGATCCCGATCCCGTAGGAGCCCTGTGAAGCAGGGCTCCGTCAACTTAGTCCACATTCTTCACACTAGTTTAATAAACTGAAGTTGCCGGAGCCCTGCTTTGCAGGGCTCTTATTTTCAGATTAAGGGATTATTTTCAGAAAAGAGAACCTAACATAACCTATTTAGTTACTGGAATTACAGTCGGACCTAACCCTAGGCACTCGAAAGCAAAGAAATCATTATTAGTCTCGCTTCGCTCGCTCAAACAACCCCGCCATCCCCTTCTAACCTAACCTATCCAAGTGCCCTAAAGTCCCGATTGCTACTAGTTTCTCCTGATATAACAACCGTTACACACCCAATGTCGATCGCAAATGATGTTATGGCATATGATAATTATGGCATGTGATACTTAGGGCATGTGATAATTAGGGCTTACAATGATTATGACAAATGATTTTATGGTAAGTGACTTTATGGGAAACAAAGCTTCTAGCACGTGACAAATATAGCAAATAAGAGTAGGGTAAATGAATATTACGTCATATAATATTATCACTGCTGACTATTATGGCAAATGATATTAGGGCAAATAAAATTCGGGCAAACGGCGCTATACCAAGTAAAATATTTTAGATAGAAAAACGTTAATTTATGTTACAATATTGATTTCAAAAGATGGATGAAATATGACACATTTTCAAACATGTGACCCGTTTCTTAAAAATAATGATTTCCTTTTTCGATAACGATCTCGTTCGGAGCTAGAATAAATAAAATACGAACTAAAATATTGTTACTGTTGAAAATATACGACGTTTAAAAAATGCTTTGAGCTTTATTGTTAGAAAGTCAGATGTTTTATAAATTGTACTCTCTTTGTTTTAAGCGGAAATTTTCCGAACAGCATGGTATAGTTGGTGTTCATTAGAGCTTGAAAATATATAGCAAACTTTTCTATTCACATGGAAAAATACATACTTTGGTTAGCGGATGCTTTCACGTCAAATAAACTTCAGACGTAAAGAGTGCAGTTTTATTCAAAGATTTTAACAGCTTTGTTTCAGATGCATCTCGTTATTATTAGTTTTAAACTTTATAAGAAAGCTTTGTTGATGTCGTGGCCGTGAGCGTAAATATGAACATTTGCGTTCGCGTTTCTAGCATAGACTGTAATGCTACTGTCAGTTACGCCCGGACATTACTGTTAGAAACGTCTCATTAGCTGCTGCATACTCTTTTGAATCTCCAGTGACTTCTGCAGGGTTTATTGAAGATTTTTGGAGATGAAACCGACTAGAACCTGCAAAATGAATGGTAATTAATCTCGTTTGTATAACATGATTATGTAACTTAGTAATTTTTTAATAAAAGTAAAGGACATTGGGCGTATTCCGACCCGGTCACGGACATTGACGAACTTGGTATAAAATGAAAGGGCATGAATGCGCTTACCAGTACATATGAGGGTTTTTTTTGGAATTCATGGGAGGACAAAGTTTAAGCTACAAAAAAGGAAAAATCTTTAAGTAATATAAATTGCCGTTCTATTAAAAATAGCTACAAATCGGGTCTGTCGAGTGCATGCATGTGCCTGCTGAGTGATCATCCATGCTATTAGATGGAAACAATCCAGATTTTCGAGATTTCCCACAGTTGACATACGAAGAACTGATATTTTTTACATTGGGAAACTATCATCCAAGATTGGACAAGTCCTACTGCCATGAGCATATGAGACCAAGATTTTATAAACAATAAAATATTGATCATCATCATCATCATCGCCCTAACGTTATCCCGGTTGCATCCAAGACTTACAAGCCTTGGAGCCCGAGGTCCGCTGACTGGTCTAACCAGATATGACAGAACATCAACTTTTCCACCGAGCGACTGCCGTCTGACCTCCGCAACCCAAAGGAATATCGATATTCCATGGTTTGGACCAGTATCAGTTTTTTTAGGGTACCGACTCCCCGTAACGACTGTCAAAGATCATAATGACAACCGGGACCGACGGTTTAACGTACTCTCCGAGGCACGGAGTAAGCGATAATTAACAATATATTAACACACTTAACTTCGAAAAGTCATTGGTGTGCGCCGTGGATTCAAAACCCTCTGCATGGCAGTCCGTTGGTATCTCCACTAGGCTATCACTGCCTTAAACAACCAATAAAATATTGATAAGAGGACGAATTCCGTCGAGACATGTCAGAGCGCGAAAATACCTCAAAGATATTTTAATATAAATTAGTCGAGACAAGGAAAACAAACTGTTGAAAATTATTACTGCTCGTGTATACATGGCCTCCGTACCATAGGCAGTTGCGCGCATATTGTCAGTATTATCATTTATTTTCTTATCTTCGGCTAGGCACCAACAAGAAATCAAAGCCTCTGCGGTATTTTTAGACGAAATCACAATAGACATTGATTACGCTGAATAAATAATGTTAAAAATATGATTTATTTTTTACTTCCCACAACCCACAAGAAAGCGACCCTTACCATGATAAACTAGAGATATTTACTGATATATACTCACAATTTCATGTCTGTCCGCCGTGGGTTTTTCTCCCATACTATTTGCCCAATGTCCTTTAGCACGTTGTATAATTTTATTTAACAACGATGATCGCGTTTGAAATATGAGTTTTCAGATATAGTATTTCATCAATTTCCAATGTATAATGAATTTGTTACCACAATTTCAAATTGGAATACTCATTTGCATTGTAAAACACAATGAAGATAATATGCTCCATCTATTTTATTGGGTATCATCATATATACAATATCATTTATTGTTAGTATTTATAATATTTTCGTATGGGTTCATTTTAATAATGCATGTATGGCTTTCCCTTTATGAGTTAGATGCTTACACGAAATATTATATGATTTTACGTAGAAATTATTACAATGAATATTTATCAATGAATTTTATGACCACTGCATAAAAAAGCGATAGCCTAGTGGAGAGACCGACAGACAGCTATGCAGAGGGTCCGGGTTCGGATCCACGGCACGCACCACTGATATTTCGGAGTTACAATATTATATATTGTAACTCCGAAATATAAAAAAAAAAAATGTATTTTTTAGTTATTTAAGTATAGAAATTATTGTCTTATTTTATGTGTAAATAGTCATTTAGCTATGTTAGTTTTAATTTGATTGCAAATAAATATATATCAGTTACAACATAACATAATATGTTTATTATTCAAACATGCGTAACTCATCCAGGAAACGCAAACATCATGTTTGCGTTTCCTGGATGAGTTACGCATGCTGAAGTAAAAATAAATATGCATAGAAATTCGAGTATACGTATTTCATGTTAAAGAGAAACAATAGAAAACATTGGAAGAATAGTGAAAAGTTTCTCGTATATATTGTGTGCGCGTCGGCTCCTGTTAGCTCAACGTGTAGGCATTAGAACGAACAGCACCAGTATATTTATATCCCTTTGTGAAAACAGACGTGTTCAGACCATAAGCGCGTACGACTTGCGAACTATTCGTATTAATTCACAATTAAATTTAATTATTCGTATTAATTAAATTTAATTGTGTAGAAACAGAGCTCGAGATACGCTCGTAAATGTTAAAATAAAATAGGGTCAGTATATTTTAGTCGTAAATTAAGTGGAAAAACTGACAGTCAGCTTTTGAGTGGTGACCTGATTATTGTAAACGACCACTTACGGGTAGTTCTCATGTTTCAAAACGAATAGATATCAGAAAGTATTTTTACCTCGTGGTTATTTTTCATGTGATAAGATGCAGAGTCTGTATAACGTATACTATGATGATAGTTGTGTAACAACTTTATGAGCTAAGTTGAGGTCGAAACATTTGCGTATTCCAAGTATTGTAATAATGGAAAGTCAAATAGCTTTGATAATTATCAAAGTCATTTAACTATACAAATAAAATATGACCTGAGTAATCATCTTGAAATGTAGTAAATATAGTTTTCTGGGCGCCTTATCAAATCAGACACTTATTTTTACATTTGAAATTAGTAAGAAGAACTACGTGTTTAAACAGTTATTAAGGTGTCCTTATTTTTCATAGAACATATAGGACAAGGCTGTAACGAATTGGATCTGTTAAAAAAATCAAATTGACAGGAAAGGAATATGGAGGATCTTTTATTATAAAACCACACTGGTTGTTGTATAAAGGTTTTCACATACTTGGCACGGCCCTGACGTGTGTGCATAAACCTATACGAGAGCTAGCTTGACTGAGATAGTACCATCCAAATAATGGAGATCATAAAGGAGCAGAATTTTTACTGTAATATTCTTAACGATAAGTTGTAATGAATGACATTTTTTTGTGATTTTAATTACTTTAGTCAGCCGCCTTCTTATCTCAGTTTGTTATTTGGTTGTACTTTCAGTCAAGTAATAAACAGTCCCTCACACATCTTGATTTTGGTCTAAGCACTGAATATAATCAGAACTACAAAATACTTTTTTTAAACGCATTCGTAATAACGTGGGTTTCTAAATGGTAGTAACAAAACATTGCGTAAGCATTTTTTGCCACAGTTTGAATAAAACCCTTCTAGCCTCTCGAAATGTGTGCGTTAGTTCAATAACGTACAATGGTATCATCGAGGTAGAAATTCGTTTGAAACAGTTTAGTGCCAGACTGGATAGTGCTCGAAACATCGACAAATTTAACAACTTTAATATTCTGTTCCAATAAATATGGAACGTTTCAAATTAGTTTGAAACTAAAATGGTAATAAATTTGTAATTGATAGCGATAGAGGGGTTTAGTCAATGTTTTTGTGCTCATTCATATGATCTCCGTATGGGATATTAATTTACTTTAAATTTTAAAATATACGTGTAAAGTATTTTAGACAAGTGTTTTTCTAGTAAAGATTGTCAAATCATAGAAAACATATTTGTAGCCGTGTAGGTACGTAGTACTATGGTACGTAGTCGTGACAGTTGTATTATGTTAAAATTTAAAGAATTTATAAGGCTGACTCGGCTCGCCCTGTGAGAAGAGGATTCACCACATTATATTTTTTATTTCAACTACAACACTTCCTATAGGTTTAAATAAAATGGTCTATATGAGTTCAGTACGTACACAGTACACACGTATAAAACAATGGCATTTATAACGATACTTGACGAAAACGGAAATGACACCAAGTATGTATTGCTTTACTTGGTTTTATTTTATGCATAAGATATATTATTTTTCATATTCTTTATTAAGCTGTGGTTGAATGTAACAAACTTATAATTATATGTAAACTAAATTCAGTATAGCTAATTACACTTTTTAGTTGCCTGCTATACTCAAGTTATACTTGCACCTGTAGGTAATACGAAACTTCAATAACGGTAAAAAATATGTCAAGTAGCACCAAGCCAATTCAAAAGAAACAAATACCCCAAAACGGACAAACCATTGATTTTAAATTATTCTGGCAATCCATGGTTGATGCAACCCACACAGAAACGTCGGGAAACTACAAGGAATTCAACCTTTTCTGTTAATCATTGAGAACCCCTAAATAAGTATTACTACTTTGAATCTTAATGGAAGCTGTTCAAAAATTCTCGCGGTATCCAAACAAGCATACAATTACAATTCAATCAACATCCAATAAATAACGCTTTAAACTACCGTATAAAATAAATTTCCTCTTAGACACATAATCTAGCGAATATTCTTAGTCGCATTTAGGGGATCAAAACTCAATTAGTAAAGGGGAATCGGTATGCGACATCTGGCGACGAAGTGAAACGCTGATGACAAATTCAACTTCACGCCTTAGGGAAAGTAGGTGAATCATTCAAATATAACTTTGTTTTCAATAAAATATACATTTAGTTAATTTGGAATGTGATTTAGGACAGTATGTCACTTTGTGTAAGATTGCATATATTAATATAGATTAAAACAATTACAAAATAATTCATCAAGTAGATAATAATAATACTTGATTAATTATTTTGTAATAGATTTAATTCACGGTCTTTTTAGACAAGCAACACGCTTAATTGATTATTACTAGTAAGCTGAAATTTCACTTTACGATAATACATGAAAAGTTTTGTCCTTCAATATTTCTCTTCTTACGTGTATGTCTCTTTTAATTAATTGACTTTTGGGATATTACAAATTATTGTAGATGATTAAAAATTCCTATCCATGGTTTTAAATGGGAAACACATTGATAACGTACACGTATTTGACATCTTCAGGTTTCTTATTGATTGGCTTAGAGAGAAACGAATCGTTTAACTATAAAGAACAATGGCAGAATTTGGTCTGGGTTTGTTGTGGCGACCTTAAACTTCATATGAACAAAACAAAATATATACTTACAAATTATATAATAACTATAGTAGCACTATATAATGCTTTAGTAAGAAGCCATCTCGAATGTAACGCAGTTATCTGGGCTCCACATGAAGCTAAATATAGCCTCATGTTGGAGCGGGTACAAAATAAATTTATTCGGTCCATTTATATGAAACAATATGGAGTTTATCCGTTTTATCCGCTGATGTATCCTACTTTGTTTGTTCTGGGTATGGTGGGATATAATGAACTGAGGGTCAGGAGGCAGCTCACACTCGTAACCTATATCTTCAAGCTGATCAGAGGTAGGATACATCACGCGGATATATTGGGGAGGTTGTATCTGTCGGTGCCGGACGGGTACGTGCGACGCCGCCGCCGGCCGCGCCTGTTAGCGGTGCCCCGCGCGCGCACTAACCTGCTGCGCGAGGCGCCGCTGACAGCTGCGCTCTGCACACTAAACCTCATTGCTAATGACATAGACATATTCCATTGTGGTCTGTGTGAATTCACAAAGATAGCATTGTATCAAATTTGTTACTATAAAAGCTGACTGAACTGTGTACCTACCGATAAATTCCATAGATAAGAATATATAGGTGTTAATTTTGTATTACAATATCGCATTGGGCTTGCCTGTAATGATTTTTGTATATTTGGAAGAAATAAATAAATAAATTGTTTTTTTTTTTCGATTTTTAATATTTTCACTTTGTCTCGTTAAAGCTGGAGTATTTTATGATGATAAAAAGCATTCCAATTGATTACGAATACTTTATTATTTGATTGTTGCCACAGACAATGGTGTGACAGGAATAGACGTGAGTGCTATATCCGTATCGCTTTGGCTGTGACAGTAAGGGCCTATCCAAACACGTTTTTTAAACGCGCCGTCGACGCGCGTTTTAAAAACGCGCGTCGACGGCGCGCTTTTTTCCAGCAGAGCAGTTTGTTGTCGTTTGTATCGATACAAACGCGCCGCACCGGCGCGTCTGTATCGATACACACGCGCGTGTGCATCGCGTCTGTATCGCTACACACGCGCGTGTGCATCGCGTCTGTATCGCTGCACACGCGCGTCGACGGCGCGTTTTTTTCCAGCAGAGCAGTTTGTTGTCGTTTGTATCGATACAAACGCGCCGCACCGGTGCGTCTGTATCGATACACACGCGCGTGTGCATCGCGACTGTTCGCGGCTGAACATAGGCCTATCTTTGTTCTTTCCATTTTCTTTTCCTGTTTGATGTGGATAAAACTTATTTTGAATATATTAAGTTTTAACTGTTCTATCAAAACTGCAAAATATGGGTATCCTGATATCTTTATATTTGATTATCTAAAATGGCACTGTCAGACAGAACCTGAGAAAATTCAGTGTCTTTTGTATTTTACCTTAGGTATGCGTAAAATATGGGCTCCAACACTGTTGTAGCTAAGATAACTATAGAGCAATGCACAGGTTGAACATGCCTGATATATAGATATAGCTTAATAGACCGGACCACTTTGTAAGAATAGAATTTTATTTCATCTACAGTAACGAAGGTTCATGGAACTAATATTTGGGTGGGAAATGTTGCCCACCACCTGTCTTTTGAGTGTTGCAGGTTGATGACATCCTAGCAGATGACCTAACCTTAGTGTGAAGAGAGGATGGACGAGCGGTCCTTTATTTTATTTTTTTATTTATTTAACTTTTTTGCACAACACAAACAATGTGGTAGGTACAATAGGTGGACTTAATGCCTTAGGCATTCTCTACCAGTCAACCTAGGGTGGTGCAGAGATAATTGTTGGTAGGTGCATGATGATTATTATATTTTAATTATTTACACAATTATTACTATATTACATAATAACTACTTAAACTATAGATATACACACATCAACAAAGTCTAGGGATATCTTAATCCTAAATTATTTACGAGTTTATAGTTTAGAACCTTGTTAGTTTCCACAAAAAGTTTATATACAGATTAAAACCTCTTTTATTCTATTTTCAAAATTTGAACATGGAAAGAAAAAAAACAAAATAATAAACAAAATATGGCGGCAAATTTGCTAGTAATTCGTTACATTAAAGAAAGTTAAAACTGTTTTATTATAATTATTAATGAAAAGGGTTTTTAATTGTTTTTCTTTTTTAATTTAACGTGACGTACGAACTTTAAAAGTCATGTCACGTCGTCATTTGAGTCGAGATGAAATGTTACGAGCCGTGGGCATGTTAGAAAATGGTGCAATTCAACGCGTCGTTGCTGAGGCCCTACATACCAGTCAAAATGTGATATCAAGGTTGTGGTCACGTTATCGCAGTACTGGAGATGTGGCCGAACAGCACACAGGTAGATATCGTGTTACTACGCAGAGACAGGATCGATTTCTCCAAATGACCGCCAGAAGACAACCCAATATCACAGCGCTGCAACTAGTGCAAAGGCTCCAGGAGGACCACCAGCTGCTGGTAAGCGACCAAACCGTGCGAAGAAGGTTACATGAAGTTGATCTTCATGCTCGAAGACCATTGCGTGTTCCAGCATTGCGACGTGGCAATCGCGGTCGGCGGCTTTCGTGGGCTCGGGAGCATTTACCATGGAGTGACGAACAATGGTCTTTGGTGCTGTTCACCGATGAGTCCCGGTTTGGGTTTCACCCGGATTCACGAAGAACACGCGTTTGGAGAGCTCCAGGGAGAGTTAGCCGTCTACGGCACCCTCAGGAGGTCCACCCATACCAAGGCGGGACAATCATGGTGTGGGCAGGAATTCGTCTTGGCGGACGAACCCAACTCGTTTGGATCCAAGGCAGCATGACTGCACAAAAATACCACGAGGAGGTAGTAGAGCCCGTTATTGTCCCACACAGAACTCAAATAGGCCATGAATTTCTACTCATGCACGGTAATGCTCCTTGCCATACGGCGCGGCTGGTCTCGACCGCTCTCCGAGAGCACGATATTCAAGTTTTGGATTGGCCTGCACAGTCGCCCGACTTA
This sequence comes from Euclidia mi, assembly GCA_944739405.2. Classification (NCBI taxonomy): domain Eukaryota; kingdom Metazoa; phylum Arthropoda; class Insecta; order Lepidoptera; family Erebidae; genus Euclidia; species Euclidia mi. Next base: position 34,301,158 of record OX123184.2, read on the forward strand.
AATCCTATCGAGCATGCCTGGGACATGTTACAACGAAAAGCTTTGAGAGATTTTCCACCAAATTTGACGACTGAACAACAACTTTACGAACACTTGCAAAGGACATGGGACCTCATACCGCAGCAAGACATTGACAATTTAATTTTAAGTATTAACAATCGATGTCGATGTGTAATCAATGTAAGAGGTGGCAACACTGATTATTAATGATTAGATTTTACAAGATTTTTTCCATTTTTATTAAAATTAATAGTTTTTTAAGAAGAAATGTTTGTTGTTATCATACTAATTTTCCATGATGATTAAAAAAAAAAATTTTTTTATTTAAAACAAAAAAAAAACACGAAATGTTTTTTATTTTTATTAAAGACCTTAAAATAATCTATGATTCTTCTATTTACTGTATCAGAAAATTCTTCATAGATTTTTAGATATTTGATGAAATATAAAATATCCCTAGACTTTGTTGATGTGTGTATATTTAAATATATACATATTATATGTGTACATGTATAAAGTATATATAAGTACAAATACATATATTATATATGAATAACTACTTGCAATAATTATAAAATAAATATATACACAATTATATATAAGTCATCGATATATATGTACTAAAATGTCAATGATTTAAGTTAATAATACAGTAAATATGCATTTATTCTGCCATTTTGCTCAGTAAAAATTCTTAAGCCTTTAGTTTAAAAGTGTACCGATTGTTAGCCATCCTGATTTCAAGAGGGAGTGCGTTCCATAATAGGACAGATTGGACGAAGAAGGAAGAGTTAACAAGCCCAGAACTATGGGAAGGACATAAAAGGAGACGATTATTAGACGAACGTAAATGTTTGTCATGAATAGAGCATAAAAATTGTAGATAAGGACTTAGGTAGAAAGGAACAGAGGGAGAGTTAAGAAAGGAGAAAAGAGTAGTTAGGGCACGCAAACTGCGGCGTTGGCGAATAGTTAGCCATTTGAGTTGGGAGCGGTATTCGGAGACATGGTCATATTTTCGAAGGTTGTAAACGAATCGAATGCAGTTATTAAGAAGCCGGTCTAATTTGTTGAGGAGGTCTGCATTCAGGTCGAAATAGCACACATCACCATAGTCGATTACAGGGAAGATTAAAGTCTGCATGTGCATTACTTTAGTGCTAGAAGGGAGGAAGTTCTTTAAGCGGTACAACGAACGTAAGCATCCTGTCACTCGTTGACTAACAGAAGTAACTTGAGCCCGCCAGTTGAGGTGACTATCTATGTATAAGCCAAGATTTTTAACAACCGTGCTGAAGGGTATTGCTGTCTGGTTATACTTGACTGATGGAAGCGCTGAAAGATCAACTTTGCTCATGTTGCGTTGACTGCCTATGATAATAGCCTGGCATTTTGCGGGATTCACAGCAACACCAAATCGTTCTGACCAATCAAGTATAATAGACAGAGCTTGATTTATCTCACCGATAGCTGAAGCGATGTTGTCTACTCCTGCATGTGTATATAGCTGCAAGTCGTCAGCATACAGGTGATACGCACACTGAAGATTCTGAGTCAGGAGATTTATAAAAATAGAAAATAATAATGGAGAGAGAATGCCACCTTGAGGAACGCCAGACTGAAGGTTACACCATGATGATGAAGATTCATCGTGGCGAACCGACTGCTGACGTCCCACGAGATAATTGGAGAACCATTCCAGCGCCTCTGGAGAGATCTGAAGACTGGAGAGGATGGATAGTAGGATTTCGTGATTGACCGTGTTGAAGGCGTTCGTGAAATCGACCAGAGCCAGCACCGTAACTTTGGTGTCTTCCATTCCCGCCCTAACATCTCCAGTCACCTTCAACAAAGCGGTCACTGTGCTGTGTCCAGGTCTGAATCCGGATTGAAATCGGTTCAATAGATTATTGTGAATGACAAATTTTGAAAGTTGTCTGTGGACACAAGCTTCAATCACCTTGGAGGGAAAAGGAAGGATTGAAATGGGGCGGAAGTGGCTGGGGAGAGAAGGATTAGGGATCTTAGGCAAAGGAGTTACTAAAGCTTTCCGCCATAGCAACGGAAACGCACCTGTATCGAGGGAAAAGTTGATAATATGCGTAATAGCTGGTAACAATTGATCAACAATGGGAACAATCATTTTACGACTAATATTATCGCAACCAGTAGCGTTGGATTTGATGGAGAGGATAGTCTTCTTGATGTCCCCGGGGGTCACTGAAGAAAATTTGAAGGGGTCTATGTCAAGACGAGGAAGGTTACGCAAGTATATCAGAGTGTGACACTTAGTAGAATGATCCAAAAAGTTAAATGTGGAGAAATGTTTATTGATTTCATCCAAACTAATTGTCCACTGGAGATCAAAACTGCGCTGTTTGCCAATACCTATAGTCCCGAGGAACTTCCAGATACTGGCAGGGGAGGATGAGTTAATATTGCTGAGAATATGGCGGCGTTTAGCGTTACGTATCACCTGATTACACCGATTTCTTGCAACTTTATATAGAGACCAAAAGTCTTCTGTTTTGTGCTTTTTATATTTACGAAATGCACAATCCCTGCGTCTCATAGCGGTTTTGACCGCCTTCGTAATCCAGGGGGCAGGTGGACGCTTTAGTTTGACTTTTCGAACCGGTGCATGAACATTATACAACTCGAGAACAGCGTTGTTAAAGCTCTCGACCTTTTCATCCATAGTTGCAGCAGCAGTCAGGTGATCCCAATTCATTATAGCTGCATCTTTTTCCAGCTTATTTACATCCATGCGTTCAAAGCAACGAACATGCAAAACCTTAAGGGGAGGACGGGGAGGCTTAAGGATGTATGAGAGGAAGATAAGATCGTGATGGGAGAAACCTGGAGCAGGGATTTGACCATGTTTGGAGACTAGGTCAGGAGCAGAGGTGCAAATTAGATCGAGCCATGTATCCTCCCCATCGACATTGTGATGAGTAGCTTGCAATGGTAGAAATGGAGATTACATGACTCGACAATTTGCAGGAGCTTGCAGGATCTAGTGGACTGTGGAGCAAGGAGATTAGTATTAAAATCGCCCATAATGATGTGGTGAGCGTATTCCGACCCTAAAGATTCCAGTATCGATTCGATACTGGAGAAGTAATCGACTGAGGGGGGACAATAAACAACACCTATTACAATTTTGACTCTTTTGACCCAAACCTCAAGGAAAAGGTATTCAGCAGACGCAGAGATGTCAGAAGAGGAGATAGCCAGGATTTTATAAGGGAAATCAGAGCGGAGATAGATGGACAAAAGAAAAATAAAATAAGTTTTGTGTCAATTGACAGCACTAACAAAACGCAACATTTATGATGTTACGAAACGAGCTGTCAGTTTTGTCAATCATAAAGTCATCTGTCAACTAGAAAGTAAACAATGATGCACATTATGCGCATGTTGTGGGTAATAAGAACAAGTCAAGAAACTAGAATAAAAATGGTTCACTGACACAAAACTTGAACGAATCTGTAAATACGAAGTTAGAGGAACAGAATATAACGCGATATAAGTTTAAAAACAACACAATCGGCTAATTCTTGCATGGCACAGTTTTTGCACTGCCGGCACCGTTCTTTGCTGCGGTACACGTATCACCTGCTGTCTTCGGGTGTTTAGTGATCACGAGCTTCAGTTCATTAGTGGAGGTGATCTTGGAGCGTGTCCCATCTGGAGCTTTTACTACGATAGTGCCGTCCTGAGTCCAGCATGAACGCATCCCAAAATGCTGTCGAGCCTCTGCAAAGAGTGACTGTCGAGTTTTGGTCAGGAACTCCTTAACCGCTATCTTTGAGCCCTTCAGCGCTGTTTTCGCTCGCCATACTGCAGTCCTGACGTTCACACTTGCAAACCGCACTAAGATAGGTCTGTGCCGCTCTTTACTGGGTGCACCAAGCCTGTGGCAGGTTGAAATGGAGCTCTCCTCAACATCCTTGATAGACATTCTTGAGCCAAGGATATCTAGAATCAAGGCCCTGCAGTTGTCTTTGTCTGTCTCCGCTTCAGCAACCCCCAGGAAGATGAGGTCCTTTCGCCTGTGTCGTGTCTCCATTGCATCAAGCATGCCGGAACATTCATCTATCTGCTTGCGAAGAAGGCCAAGCATGGTGAACATCAGTTCTCGGAATGTCTTGAACTCTTCGGCTACTTTTGTCACGGTGTCTTTGGCAGGCCCCGCTGACTGGATTTGGCCTTCAAGTTCAGCCATTCGTCGCGCAAAGCACTCCTCCAAACTCTTCTGCGCCAACTGGATGTCCTCAAGTTGCGACATTATGTAGTAATTTTAATAGACAGTAGTGAATTATGTGATGTGCTGGCAGGTGGTACAGATTGAGTGATGCTTGTATTACATTAGCATTCCACTGTAAGTACTTTTAGTTTTATAGTTAATCTACTAACTTAAGGCAAAACTTGTACTCAAACTATTATTTTATTAATTAAATTAAAAGGGATCAATTTAAACACGTCTAATCTTTTTTAGCACCTACCGCCGAATGTTCCTTTACTGATTGGTATGTATGGATGACGGTGGCCCGCCCTTCTGACGTCGCTGGTTTTGTGTGTGGGCTGCGCGCACACGTGCCGCATGGGTGCTGTACCGAGCTAGAGTCAAGCATTGTTTGCTAACCTTTGTTGCTGATCAACATCAACAACTGTATGAGCAGCTTGACCGTATGGGCGGAGGATTCGTCAGATACCGATTTACGTGGGGGTCCTCTACCTCCTCCACTGTCGTTGTTGGACCTATGTAATAGCATTGCATTGATATAACTGATCATGACGAACGATGATCATTATTTTATGTATATGCATTGATGTGTTTATGAGGCAAATTTTGCATTTATGTGTTTGAGTAAAATTTTATTTTTCCTATCCAACATCCTTCCCAAAACGCTGGCTGGCCACCATGCGTATCCTTGATCCTGGTCTTGTTGGCTAGATCCCGTGATGGGTGATGCCGTGTGTGGCTAGATCCCGTGATGGGTGATGCCGTGTGTGGCTAGATCCCGTGATGGGTGATGCCGTGTGTTGGCTAGATCCCGTGATGGGTGATGCCGTGTGTTGGCTAGATCCCGTGATACGCGCGCGATACCCATATTGATTTTTAAAATTTTCTCATCCGCCATCTTTGATTTCCCGTCCGCCATCTTGGATCACTAAATAAATTTCATATTATTAATCAGCGTCCCGAAAATCGGATATGTGAGCGCGATGTTGTGACACTACCCTTGTAAAACATACATAGAACTAGTGGAAAATTTCCTATAACTGTTTCCCATTAGTTCTATTCTTCTCATCAAGTTGTGCTAATAGAACTAGTGGGAAAAAAGTCTCACTAGTTCTATCATAGAACTGTTCAATAGAACTAGTAGGAATGATCCGACAGCGCTAGGATGATGATGATGACGGGTCTTCAACAGTACCACAGATAATACCTATAATATACAAAGTATTATAACCATTAGCAGTAATACCTAAACGTTTTATCCTATAATTTATCTCCTTGTTGCACTATATCATCGTAATAGCGCTTGTCTTCGCTTGTCTAAAAATACAAAAACGTAAGTAGTAAGTCATTATCATACGAGAGATAACACTGTTCAGTTTAATGTCCACGTAGCACGTTGGTACAACACCACGAGCATTTCAGCCAGGAGTACGGTTAAACTTTAAAAGACCCACCATACCAGGGGTATTGCCAGGGGTGCGGTGGGTCCGCAGCGCAAAGCTTTTATATTAACGTACTGTTTTAGGTTTCCATTGAATGAAATGAGAAGAATAAAATGTACTTTTTTAATAAATGTTATAAATAAATCACATCGACTTTTTATTTCCCTACCTTAAATGAATTAATCAAATTTACTTTGAGGCGAATTGAATTTACTCAAGACAGACAAAGTGATCATGTCGCATCTGAGTCAAATTATTGTTTGTAAAACGGTCAGCATGATGTCACAATGCGCGTCGGTCCAGAGAGTATATGTTTATCTCTATTTCGCGCTTGAGATTAGATGTGCTATCTCACTTACACTTCTTATCTAATTCTTAGTGTGTCGTTTTGACATATTTATATTAGTGTGCGTACGCTTTTCGCGATGCGTGCCACTCGTAAGCTCCTTCATGTTACCTTGTCAGTAACCTGTCTACGGTTTCTTACTAGTATGTCTATGGTTTGAACGATTGAGTTTGGAATACGAATTACTTTGTACTTTTGCGAAAATGTACATGCGGGGGTGGCGGGGGATTTTGCGGAGCAACGACGTACGTCCGCCCTCAATCACGCCTAGACAGGCACTGATGAATGGCCGGCGAGCGATATAATGCCAACATTTTGACTATTTTTTTTCTTGGAGATAAATGATAACGAAATTACGAAATCTGTTTTTACCATTTATTTTAAAATAAAGAGCTGTTTCTATTGATAATACTTTCATATAAATTCATTATGGAATCTCTAAGCAGTACACGTTTGAAATTGTGATTTAGTGCCATGTTTGACATTTTTTTTTATCGAGCCAATCATTCCAAATCGTGTTTCTATCTTTACGATTTACTAGAAGATATGTTCAACTTTTATACTTTAATTTTTATTCATTAAAAATATCATAGTTCATGGGACTTTCAGACGTTCAAAAATCTTAAAAAGTACTGCAACCTCGCCTTAAGCGCTAAGTCAATGGTAACTTTGAAAAAAGGGCTTGGAAAAAAGGAAATTAAATAAAAACTCTTAAAAAGGCGAAACGGAGTTCGTTGGGTCAGCTAGTTTTATATAGAAAAACGTTAATTTATGAAACTTTCAATAAATGGATGAATTATAACACATTTTCAAACATGTGACCGTTTCTTAAAAATAATGATTTCCTTTTTCGATAACGATCTCGTTCGGAGCTAGAATAAATAAAATACGAACTAAAATATTGTTACTGTTGAAAATATACGACGTTTAAAAAATGCTTTGAGCTTTATTGTTAGAAAGTCAGATGTTTTATAAATTTTATTGTACTCTCTTTGTTTTAAGCGGAAATTTTCCGAACAGCATGGTATAGTTGGCGTTCATTAGAGCTTAAAAATATATAGCAAACTTTTCTATTCATATGGGAAAATACGTACTTTGGTTAGCGGATGCTTTCACGTCAAATAAACTTCAGACGTAAAGAGTATAGTCTCTGTTTATTCAAAGATTTTAACAGCTTTGTTTCAGATGCATCTCGTTATTATTAGTTTTAAACTTTATAAGAAAGCTTTGTTGATGTCGTGGCCGAGAGCGTAAGTATGAACTTTTGCGTTCGCGTTTCTAGCATAGACTTTAGTGCAAATGTCAGTTACGCCCGGACATTACTGTTAGAAACGTCTCATTAACTGCTGCATGCTCTTCTGAGTCTCCAGTGACTGCTGCAGGGTTCCGAAAAAGTTTGAAGATTTGTGGAGAAGAAGCCGGCCAGAACCTGCAAAATGAATGGTATTTAATCTCGTTTGTATAACATGATTATGTAACTTAATAATAGGTAACTAATAATGTTCAAATATAAATGGCCTTAAACAATTCGCTAGTGTTGAGCTGAATATAGAAATGCCCCTTTTGGGTGATAATGCGTGGAAATAATTAAATTGTTATTTGTATGTTAAAATTTTAGCACGTTACATAATTTTATTTAACAACGATGATCGCGTTTGAACTTGACGTATATATATAAATTTTACATAATTATAGTATTTCATCAATTTCCAATGTATTATGTATTTTGTTACCACAATTTCAAATTGGAATACTCATTTAGATAGATAATATGCTCCATCTATTTTATTGGGTATCATCATATATACAAAATAATTTGTTGGTATTAATAACATTTTCGTATGGTTTCATTTTAATAATGCATGTACTTATGGCTTTCCGTTTATGAGTTCGATGCTTACACGAAATATTATATGATTTTACATAGAAATTATGACAATGAATCAATGAATTTTATGACCATTGAAATAAAAATTGCATTATTTGTAATTGAAAACAAATCACAGGATAACATTGCAACCCTAAGATCGTTAGCGACCTTCTTTGTGAAGAACTTTTTGATATAAAGCATTTTTTATTATACTGATGCAGATCACATGACGAGAAGTCGAATATTTATTTTAAGCGCGAGATTAAAAATATTATGCAATGCAGACATCGATAACATTTTGGAACCCATAAGACTTCGAATTTCAAAATAAATTCTGGTTCTTACGACTTATATCATATTAAGTTACAACTTAACATAATATGCGTAACTCATCCAGGAAACGCAAACTTGATGCTGAAGTAAAAATAAATATGCATAGAAATTCGAGTAAACGCATTTCATTTTAAACAGAAACAATAGAAAACATTGAAAGAATAGTGAAAAGTTTCTCGTATATATTGTGTGCGCGTCGGCTCCTGTTAGCTCAACGTGTAGGCATTAGAACGAACAGCTCCAGTATATTTATATCCCTTTGTGAAAACAGACGTGTTCAGACCATTAGCGCGTACGACTTGCGAACTATTCGTATTAATTAAATTTAATTGTGTAGAAACAGAGCTCGAGATACGCTCGTAAATGTTAAAATAAAATAGGGACAGTATATTTTAGTCGTAAATTAAGTGGAAAAACTGACAGTCAGCTTTTGAGTGGTGACCTGATTATGGTAAACGACCACTTACGGGTAGTTCTCATTTTTCAAAACGAATAGATATCAGAAAGTATTTTTTTAACTCGTGGTTATTCTTCATGTGATAAGATGCAGAGTCTCTATAACGTAAACTTTGATGATAATTGTGAAACTACTTTATGAGCTAAGTTCAGCTCCAAACATTTGCGTATTCCAAGTATTGTAATAATGGATAGTCAAATAGCTTTGATAATTATCATAGTCATTTAACTATACAAATAAAATATGACCTGAATAATCATCTTGAAATGTAGTAAATATAGTTTTCTGGGCGCCTTATCAAATCAGACACTTATTTTTACATTTGAAATTAGTAAGTAGAACTACGTGTTTAAACAGTTATTAAGGTGTCCTTATTTTTCATAAAAAATTTAGGACAAGGCTGTAACGAATTGGATCTGTTAAAAAAATCATTTTTTTATTATAAAAGCACACTGGTTGTTGTATAAAGGTTTTCACATACCAGGCACGGCCCTGACGTGTGTGCATAAACCTATACGAGAGCTAGCTTGACAGAGATAGTACCATCCAAATAATGGAGATCATAAAGGAGCAGCATTTTACTGTAATATTCTTTACGATAGGTTGTAATTAATAACATTTTGTGCGTTTTCTGATGTACTTTAGTCGGTCTCCTTCTAATCTCAGTACTTTGTAATTTGATTGTACTTCAAGTCAAGTAATAAATAGTTCCTGACACATCTTGATTTTGGTCTAAGTGGTGATTATAATCAGAACTACAAAAGTATTTTTTTAAATCATTCGTCGCAACGTAGTTTTCCAAACGGTAGTACAAAACATTGCGTAAGCATTTTTTGCCACAGTTTGAATAAAACCCTTCGAGCCTCTCGAAATACGTGCGTTAGTTCAATAACGTACAATGGTATCATCGAGTTAGAAATTCGTTTGAAACAGTTTAGTGCCAGACTGGATAGTGCTCGAAACATCGACAAATTTAAAAACTTTAATATTCTGTTCCAATAAATATGGAACGTTTCAAATTGGTTTTAAACTAAAATATTAATAAATTCGTAATTGATGGCGATAGAGGGGTTAAGTCAATGTTTTTCGTGCTCATCCATATGATCTCCATATGGGATATTAAATTACTTTAAATTTAAAAATATACTTCTAAAGTATTTTAGACTAGTGTTTTTCTAGTAAAAATTGTCAGATCATAGAAAAATATTTGTAGCCGTGTACGTAGCAGTATTTTAGTTAAAGAATTTATAAGACTCTCTCGGCTCGCCCTGTGAATTCACCTCATTATAGTTTTTATTTCAACTACAGCTATCGGTTTAAATAAAATGGTCTATAGAAGTTTAGTACGTACACAGTACACACGTTTATTTTTATTTTTTTTATTAATAATAGGCGGCAAATGAGCAGACGGATCGCTTAATGGTAAGCAATTACCGCCGCCCATGGACACAAGCAACACCACAGGAGTCATAAGTGCGTTGCCGCAGAGTTTATGTCAATAGTTGCCGCCCCTTGGGGTTGCGAAAAGGGATAGGATAAGGAGGGAGGGAGAAGGAATAGGGGATAGGGCCTCCGGCACTCTCACTCACCGAACGAAACGCAACAATGAAATACCCCAAAACGGACAAACCATTGATTTTAAATTATTCTGGCAATCCATGGTTGATGAAACCCACACAGAAACATCGGGAAAATCCAAGGAATTCCACCTTTTCCGTCAATTATTGAGAACCCTAAATAAGTATTACTACTTTGAATTCTACTGAAAGCTATTCAAAAATTCTCGCGGTATCCAAACGAGCATACAATTACAATTCAATCAACATCCAATAAATAACGCTTTAAACTACCGCATAAAATAAATTTCCTCTTAGACCCATAATCTAGCGAATATTCTTAGTCGCATTTCGGGGATCAAAACTCAATTAGTACTGTAAAGGGGAATCGGTATGCGACATCTGGCGACGAAGTGAAACGCTGATGACAAATTCAACTTCACGCCTTAGGGAAAGTAGGTGAATCATTCAAATGTAACTTTGGTTTCTATAAAATATACATTTAGTAAATTTGGAATGTGATTAAGGACATTATGTCACTTTGTGTAAGATTGCATTTATTAATTAAATAAATAATTTTGGAATAAATTGAAAACACGCACTTTTTAAACAAGCACCTCGCTTAAATGACGATTACTGCTAATCTAATATTTTACTAAGTTCACAATAAAACACAGTTTGTTTAAATGAAAACGTTCTTCAATATTTTCCTAATTTATAAATTAGCATTTCAATTACTTTTGAGTTTTTATAAATAATGGTATGTAGATAGTTAAAAGTTCATGTTTTTGAATTGAAAACACAGAGAACTACACATACAGTCTTTGTCATTTTAAGTTATCTAATTGATTGGCATTTAGAGACATGGATCGTAATTTAACTATAAATTTACATCATGCAAAATTTTATTATATCCGTGAAATATAATCTGCCTTTTAAATATTCCAAAAACGAGCACTTTTTTGTCTTCTGCGGTGGTCGCCACACAGAGATGAGAGTCAGGTGTATTTTTGATCGCAAGTGTAAAAATATCTCTATTTAGGTTTAGTGAGAAAAAATACTCTTTGGATCATGATACGTCTGTGAAAGCTATTTCAATGTTTGCTTTTTTAAGTCTAGAGTGAGTGACGTGCCTCAAAAAGATGTATAGGAATGTATTCATGTCAGAAAATTCTTGAGATTTGAATATAGCTACCAAAATCCTGTACTGATTTAATTATGTTTACGAGACGATCATATTTGAATCATCATTATGTCTGCCTAGAGACTTCTATTGCTGGACATAGCCTCCGCCAAGGTAACACAGACTGATTCTGAGCCACCCGCATCCAACCGCTTCCTGCGCTCTTAGCCAGATCGTCGGTCCACCTTGCGGGAGGCCTACCCCTGCTGCGTCGTCCGGCACGTGGTCGCACTCTAGAACCCGCCTGCCCCAACGGCCATCAGTTCTTCGAGCTATGTGCCCTGCCCATTGCCTCTTCAGCCTGGCTATTCGGAGAGCTATGTTTGTGACTTTGGTTCTCCTGCAGATCTCCTCATTTCTGACTCAATCTAGCAGGGAATCTCTGAGCATAGCTCTCTCCATCGCCCTCTGAGTGCCCTCATAGCGACCACGTCGTAGCGTCGTAGATCATCACTGGCAACACACACTGGTCAAAGACTTTCGTCTTGAGACACTGCGGGATATCGAACGTAAAGATATGCCGTAACTGCCCGAACGCCGCCCAACCGAGTTGAATTCGACGAATGACCTCTTTCTCGACGTTGGACCTGCCCAATTGGATCATTTGTCCCAGGTAGACGTACTTGTCGACAACTTCGAGTGTAGAGTTCCCAACCTGGATAGGAGTAGGTACGACATGGACGTTAGACATGATTTTCGTCTTGTCCATATTCATCTTACATGACCTACTTGTTGGGAGACTCAACAGAGGCCATCGAGCATTGTGCTGAGGTCTTCCATGGTCTCAGCCATGACTACGATATCATTAGCAAATCAAAGAGAGTGGTGTACTCGCCGTTGATGTTGATGCCGAGTCCTTCCCAATCCAGAAGCTTGAAAACGTCTTCCAGCGCAGCGGTGAAGAGTTTCGGAGATGTAGCATCTCCTGCCTCACCCTTCGCAGTAGCCGAATAGGTTTTGAGTTCTGGTCCTAGAGGCGGACTGACATGGTGGCGTTTTAGTACAAACAGTTCATTCAGCACTTTGACATATCGATAGTCAATTTGGCACCGTTGGCGAGACTACAGCATTGCCCAGGTTTCGATCGAATCAAAGGCTTTCTCATAGTCCACAAACGCCAAGCATACTACATCCACGAGCATTGTCACTATATACATATTCGCCAATCAATAATGAAATTATTGAGAATTCAGCGACTAGTTTATTTACCAAGCAATCAAATGGTCTGTCACAAAAAATATTTTATGATGCCACCCCACAATTGGTATAAAAAGTATAATCATAAAAGTGCCGCTAGTATTTATTACTTTTTGTTTAGCGAATGAAGTAAGTAAACAAACCAATAATACGGAACTAAAGTTAATGAAGTACCGTTGCTTATTTTACTTAGAGAAAAACAACATCAGTTATAACTTGGGTTGTTATTATGCGGTGGCGTGGAAAGACAAGTTAAATATAATTCTTACTGTTATAGATTCAATAAAAAAGTATGGCCTGAATATCGTTATCCCTTTGAGTTTGGAAGGTCAGATGGTAGTATTTTATGAATAAAACTAATATTCAATCTACGTCTAGACTGAAAAACTGAGAAAAAATAACGAGTTTCATCCAGATCAAAGTCGAGATTTCAGATTTCATTGGCTAATTGTTACTACCTATACTCGTAAATACTTTGAAATCAGTTACTTATAACGTTTCAAAGTTTTAAGCGCCGCGCTGTTTAAAGTGACACGGTGTTTTGACAAACATTTTAAGTGGTGAACTGACTTCTCATAGTCGTGGACTGGCGTATAAATTGTGTAATATAATATATGTTGGATACTTGCTGTGAAACCAAAGTACGCGCTACGATACAATCGACTTTCACGAAAATGCGGTTCGCACTAAATTGTAATATCAAACTATTTTTTAGCTACGTCCAAAGTGTCAAATACTTACACAATATCTAATCTTAAACAAATAAGACAAAAATGGGAATCGGGCCTCTGGCTTCAGGCACTGCCGTCGTCCAATATAGGTATCATGTTGCACGATACGACCTTCCGCTTCGCTACTTGCCTCCGTTTAGACGCGTTATGTGTCTCTCAGTCGTTGTCACTGTGGAAAGTCTGTCGATAGCCTTGGTCACCATGGCCTGTCATGCAGCAGGAGCGCAGGTCATATTTCACGACACGCCAACCTCAATGACATACTGCGCCGTACTCTTGCCACTGCTGGCGTTCCAGCCCAAATTGAACCTCAAGGCTTGGCACGCGACGATGGCAAAAGACCAGTTGGGATGTCTTTACTGCCGTGGAAGCTGTGTAGGCCTTTGAGTGGGCTATCTCATCTTCCTAGCACAGTAGGATAAGCGGGCGCTACTACTGCATGAGCGGAGACCCTCAAAAGGTGCAAATATGTACATATAGTAGGAGATTATTTGAGCCGGGTGGGGTCGAAAGTCCGAGATCCCTTTTAAGAGATCTCGCAAAGAGACTGATAGATGCCTCGCGAGACCAGAGGGCACGGAACAACCATACAACGAGGCAATGCTGCAAGTCTTCTGGGCACACTCCAATTGACTGCGATGCAGATGATATTCATGACGCCTTCTACAATTTTATTTTATTTTCAATTCTTGTAAAAGTTATTAGTTTTATTTAATTTTAAGACTTAATTTTACTAGGGATTAAATAGCAGACCACCATAAAATGCTTTGCTACCCTTAGTTCTTTAACCAAAATTATATACTTACCTAACACCAGAAAAATAAAGTCTAAATTTACAATAGTACCTACTAGCTATTTTAGTCACGACTGCACTTCAAATTGTATTCGAACACCAAATGTAGTAAATGATCACCAAACAAATAGGTTATGTTAGGTTCTCTTGTGACCCTTAATTAAAAAATAGGAGCCCTGCGAAGCAGGGCTCCGTCCACTTAGTTTATTAAAGTAGGTTGCGTAACCAAATCCCATATTCATGTGTTGGTATTTCATACAACTAACAAAAAACTTTGGTTATAATTTTACATTAAAAAGCTGGTTTAATTTTGGTGATCATTTACTACTTTTGGGTTAACATTGATTTATTTGGAGTCATTTTGCTTAAATAGGATAGCGAAATGTTCCCCCCCGTGGGATCTCCACCTTATGGTGCCCCCACCACGACATGGTGGAGATCACGACAAGGCTCAGTAACCGTGGCGTGGACACCTGCGGTGAAGCTAAGAGAGATACCGGGAGTGGACGCTCCGCGTGGGCCTGGAGGGGCCTGCGCAGGACGCGTCCAAAGGTGCGGGTGCGGGGGACAGTTCTGTCTATCCGTCGCAGTCGGGCGCGGTCGTGGGAGGAGAGGCGTGTCGGTGTTGCGTTGCCGCGCGCCCTATCTCCCGCGACCAAATGGGGGCGCACCATTTGTTGCGTCGCGGTGGGGCCGCAGAGGAAGAGGATATGTGGTGTTGCGTTGCCGTCCTCCCTATCCTCTGCGGCTGCTGGGTGTTTTGGCGGCGGAGCCCAAAACCTTCATCCGCCACCAAAGGGGTTTTGTTCGGGGCCCGCCTGACCATCTGGCAGGCCAATACCCGTCGGGGGATAGGGAGGAATGCTTCGGTGATACCCGACCCTCCGACACACGGCTACCTACATGAGGAACACGGGTTGGTTTTTAGTCAGTAAGAGTCTGACAGTCCCCTTCGCCATTCCCCCAGGCCGGAGGGACTCCATGAAGATTTTCCAACCCAAAAACAAAAAAAGGATAGCGAAATGTTAAAACCTTGGTTATAATTTTACATTAAAATGCGGGTTTCATTTTGGTGATCATTTTCTATTTTTGTCTGTTATATGTTACTATATCTGGTGGTAAGTTAAACATAAGCTATTTTTATTATATTGTTGACAATTTCTTTTCTTACAAAAATCTTGAATAAAAAATAAGACAAATATTTTTCAGAATTTGTCACTAACAATATTTTAATGGAAATTTGAAACCCATTTTGTTTGTTTTTGGTGTGACTGTGCGGCCAACTCTGGTGTCAGAGTTTTCAGACCGCCCTAAGGCCTCCGACATGGCCTAACGATCCTTAACCTTAGACAAAAACCGGGACCGACAGCTTTACGTGTCCTTCGAAGCACGTTAGCACGCAGATGTAAATGCCACACACGGTCACCCATCCAAGTGGTGACCTGTGCAAGCGTTGCTTAACTTTGCTGGTCTGTTACGAAACCTATTCATATGAACACAATTAAATTACACACTGGATATAAATTTCTTGATGGAGGCTCAATAAACAAAACTTGGTCTTTTGCTGTATTTTATGAGCACATGGCGTGAAAGGCAAGGAATTTATTTTAACATTTAATTTTACACGTCCTTACGTCACACTTTAATTAAATAACGGAGAATATTTTGTGAACCTAAAATATTTATAGGTCTTCTTCTGAGGTCTTATGTTTTCATCTCTGTTACTGTCACTGCCATTACTCTCCCACAATAGCATAACCAGCTTTGTATTATGTAATAAAAGCATAGTATTTTATACCAAACTCGAACTAGATTCACACGTGTGCATTCGGCGCACATTAGTAGTGCAGTTTAAACCATCGGAAAATTGAACCTCATGCGTTATGCTTTATTCATGACACCGGCACGTAACAGGGGCGTCCAGCAATTGTATTTCGGTACATTTTGTGATACAAATTGCAATTTTGATGTGGAATTTACTTGACAGTTTGAATATTGAAACGTGTGCTGTTAATGAGATAGCGTAGTGTTTGAGCAAAATTGTTATACATTTTGATAGTAGTTTATATACATATATACATAATATATGAGTACGATGTGAATTAGAATTTGATATATTTTATAATTGTGTTTTCTATCTTATCTCTGTTAGAAACGTGTCTTACCACATTAATATCACCCATATAAGTCTAATGTTAATGTGAGAATTAGATGTGCAAGTAAGTAAAAAAGTCGTCATTTCAATGATGTGTTGCTTCTAGAACATTTATTGGAACATCTATGAAAATTTTTATCTTAAACGACATTATTTTAAACTTACAACCAGTTTCACCGCTGTCTGACATGACACTTCAAAAAGAAGTCGCTCTAACTTTGAATTTATCTGGAAGATAAGGCCTATTCAGAGGTGGTAAAACTAACTGCAACTTACAGATTTCCAGGCGCTGTTAGAAGTTTAACTATCCAAAAATAGAACAGGTTACGTGTACTCGAATAAAAAAGCGAACTATGTAATCGGGGTTCTGTTCACTGCTTAATTAACATTCCGACAGCATATTATTAATATCTGCACAGCGGCTTTTAGGAATTTAGGATTTATTATACGTGAGACGAAGAATTTCCAGAACACCAATGCCGTAAAATCACTGTACAACGCACTGGTAAGGAGTAGATTGGAGACGAGTGCTATTATCTGGAATCCCCATGAAACTAAATATAGTCTTATGGTGGAGAAGATGCAAAATAATATTATGAGATACCTATATTTAAAGTATACCTATATGTAATATAGTGTATACCCCTTCTATCCGCTTGTGTACCCAATACTATTTGTTATAGGGATGGTTGGGTACTATAAGCTGGAGGTAAGGCTCAATTTGGTTGTAGCAAAATATGTATTTCTAGTGTTTCGTGGAAAATTAAAGTATCCCCAGATCCTGCAAGCGTTGAGACTGCTTGTTCCTAACAACAGCTTACGACAGGGGCCACGGGGCAGTTTATTCGAAGTCCCACTATCCCGTACCAACCTTTTGAAGTATGCTCCTCTTGTGCGAGCAATAAATACAATTAACAGCGTCTCACAAAAATTTATATTTTTATGTGCACATTGCCGGAATTTGTGAAGGTGACACTAGCATATTTGTCAAATTAGTTTTAAGATTTCTATGTAAGTACTTTATTGTTGCATTGGGTATTACCTGTAAAGACAATAAATGTTATTATAAATAAAAAAAAAATCTTAAAGGAAGTTGTTTTAAATTTGTAAAACAAAAAGTATCTGCAAAGCAGACGCAAGGGGCAACTTCCGGGTAGGCTACGCAACTACCCAAACTCGAGGGATCGATAACGCCATGCTTGGTTGAAAAGTAAACAGGTGAAACTGAACTTGACTAGCAATGTCCCCATCTAGATGCAAGTGTGGGTTTTACGTCCCAGACGCCGCCTCAACGAGCGGTATTTCTAATAACATATATGTTCGTATCCTTGAAACCTTCATACGGTGTTTACCATAGAGAGCCAAATGTTGCCACTTATGCCATTTACACCATTAAGGGTAGGAGTACATAAAAATACGCTGTTCTATCTTTTTATAGACGTTTTAATTAAACAATTTTTTGTTAACTGTTTAGAATATTATTGCCGTAATTGAAAATGACAAAAAGATTTTAAGGCGTTAGTTTACTATACGGATAACACTTATTAGTCACTAGAATTGTTACCAAAGGCCAAGCAATGAAGTTTTATCTTAATTGCTTGGCTTTTGGTGAAGTAAATATACGAAGCTAATATTGTTAAATACATTTTAAAACTATATATTCGGATACGAATACGGATACGGTAAGTAAATATTCTCGTTTTACAAAACAATGCGGTTTAAAAGCATTTGAATCTCACCTAGGTTTCATCAAAACCAGATTTATCTCAGCGGACCACAGTTTTAAGCACCCTTTCTACATTTCGGCATTAAAAGGGCCAGGTATAAAAAGCACTCAGTTTAGGAAAGCAAAAGATTAACGCAACAACTTAGAGATAAAAAGTAAAAACACAATCCGATTGTGGTTCGAATCAGCTTAGCCGTCTCCCTCGCCTTTTGGTATACATATCTTATATAATATAGGTTGAGTATAAGACTTTTAAGGGGCTCGCAAATTCACTCTCATAAATAACTGGCGAACCAAAAAGTGTGAAATTAACACAGAAAATAATGATGAGGGGTATTATTTCGATTCCCGAAGTCCATTCCGGGAATATTTTTTGTAATTGAATTAATTTTGGTCTATGAAACCTTTGCTATCGGAGTTTCAAGGTTCGAGGGAAATGGCGGTGGGAGGAAAAATATTTTCAATTAAAAGCAGATAAGGTCTTAGAGGTTTAATATAATTGCGTCTATCTGCTTATAACATAGGCAAAGCGCGTTCTATGTCATGTTATCTGTTGATTTTTAGAAACAACCCACGGGTTGTATATTTTGCAAAAATGGAAAACGAAATTCAGTTTATTTTTAATTTTTTCTGGTTGAAATATCAAAGAGCAGTGTTAAAATTGGCTCAAATACTAAATCATGTCGTGTTTTGCTACGTTTTATCAATAGACATTTTAAGTCATATTCATTTTTATTTATTGCCATTCTATAATGTTTGTACAGGTGTTATAAATATATTATATATAATACTAGCTTTTGTTCGCCGCTTCGCGTGCGTTAAATTCGGGGTAACACAAATCTACTTTCAGTCTCAAGTTGTGTGAACTCCTGATTATTCTAAAGACTTTAGAAATTCTATAGGTTACAAAGTAACTCGGTCAGTATCCATGACATTATCTACCAAAAGGTGCATAATAACATCACCTTGCATACAATCAAATGCCAAAGCCATGTTCTGATACATGTCCAATATATATTATCTATAAACATTTTCACATTTATACGAGGGTCAAACTGAAAGTTCTTAGAAAATCAAAAACTGATTACATTAGCCAGTTATTAGTTTTATTATATCTTTTCAAAATATTGTCCATTGACGTCAATACACCGCTGCATGCGATGGAACCACTGGGAAAAGCACTTTGCCCACTCGTCCTTAGGGGTCTCTTCAATGGCATCGCAATACGCAGCCACCGCTTCTTCAGCATTCATAAACCGCTTTCCTTTAAGTTTTTCTTTAATTTTTGGAAATAAATAAAAATCACAAGGCGCGAGGTCGGGGCTATACGGCGGGTGACCCAGTAATTCAACGTTTGATGTCGCCAAATAGTCGATCGTTCGCTTGGCGGTGTGCGACGAGGCGTTGTCGTGGTGAAGGAGGATCCTACTGCGAGGTCGTTTCTCTCGAACTTTTTCCAAGACAAGTGGCAAACAATTGGTAGTGTACCATTCTGCAGAAACTGTTTTTTGATCCTCTAACACAATTGTTGCGAAATGACCTATCCTTCCAAAGAACGAGGCCACCATTTTTTTTCCCGCACTTCGATCTCTCTTCACTTTAGTTGGCAACTCCTCAAAAGGAAACACCCACTGAGCAGATTGTCTTTTGGTTTCAGGATCATAACAGTAAATCCAGCTTTCGTCACCTGTTAGTATGTCGAACACAGCATTTGAGTCACCTCCGTTAAATCTTTCAATCATTTTACGGCACCAATCCACACGATGGAGTTTTTGAGCCTTAGTCAAATTATGAGGTATCCACCGGGCGCAAAGCTTCCTGACCGCTAAATGTTCGTGGAGGATTTTGTGCACTTGACTCATACCGATGCCTAAGCTTGTCCGAATCTGCTGATAGGTCACTCTTTTGTCAGTCTCTATCATACGCCGCACAACACAGATGTTATTTTCAGTCGTCGCCGTAGAAGGCCGTCCCTCAAGTACATCATCAGTGAGATTAGTGCGACCACGTTTAAACTCATTAAACCAGTTATAAACAGTCGCACGAGATGGGGCTTCATCGTGAAAGGCCAATCGTAGTCTATCATAACTTTCTTGTTGACTTAAATGACATCGAAAGTCATAAAAAATCATTGCACGAAAATTTTCTCGTGTTAAATTCATGTTGACGTGACACAGACAATTTTCAATTTGCCGCCAAATCGTAAAACAAATGACAAATTAATGAAATATATACTCAGTAATATTGGCAAAGAGTTCTATTTTCAAATTTTAGAATATTTTTTTTATTATATTGTTTATAAGTGGCCAGTTCTAAGAACTTTCAGTTTGACCCTCGTAATATATAATTTATTAGTTTATATATGCGAACAATTTTGTCACCGTGCACAATATGACATTATATATGATATGAGAGTACTGACAGATATGCCATAGCACATACGCAGCACTCAATTATTAGCGCACGCGTTCTTACTTACAAGAGGTAAATTTGTGCCGTACAAACTTCTACCCTCCCTACAATGCCTGCTTGACAAATCCTCCAAATATTTAATTTCCAACTTTTGGTAGCCTATGTCCGTCTCCATGGTCCAATATATCTCTATATTAAATTTCAACAAAATCGGTTCAGCCGTTTTAGCGCGAAAACGGAACATACATACATACACACTTTCGAATTTATAATATTACTAGTAGGGATGGTTCATTATGGACCCTGTTTGGGCATAGCAAGAGTTATATAAGGTATATTCACTTAGGGTTAAGTATATAATTAATTGTAATAATAATTAAATGTATGTATGTAAATAAGACATATACTTATGGTATTTATATATAGTACTTAGAAGAAAAATTATACACAGCTTAGTTTTATACTTAGAACAAAAAAAATATACACATCTTAGTTTAACCGTGTGGTTGACGGCATAGAATACAAGTGTCACCACCCCCTATCTTCCCGTGGGTGTCGTAAGAGGCGACTAAGGGATAACACGATGCAAATACCATCTTTGCGTAGAGACGGAAAACTCGACATCAAACCCTATACGACTGCCTCGTTGGTCTCGCGGCATACATGTGCGCGTGGGATCGGGAGGTCCCGGGTTCGATTCCTGGGTCGGGCAGTGTTATTGGGTTTTTTGTCATGAAATTCTCAGTAGCAGCACGGAGTCTGGAAATGTGCCCGGTACGGCAATAGGCTCGCCCCTTATTACGTGGGACTAAAGTATATCTGGCGAAAAGTGGGTGTAGAAATACACCTCTGCCTACCTCTTCAGGGTTATAGGCGTGAGACTATGTATGTACGTATCTTAGTTTAACAAAATAAAACAAATTAATATAATTATTATTATATTAATATAATAATAATTTAAATTAAATTATTTAAATTCGTCAATACTATAAAAGCATTTATTAATCGACTTCAAAAAAAGGAGGAGGTTCTCAATTCGTCGGAATCTTTTTTTTTTATGTATGTTCCCCGCTTTCTCTAAGACTCCTGGACCGATTTCAAAAATTCTTGTTTTAATTGAAAGAGTATATCTCCTAGTTAGTCCCATGATCATCAGGTCAGGAACTGATCATGGAATCCTGAAAAAATCGAAGGAACTCTTCAAATTTTATAAGCACACTTGAAGCGATTTGACGATAACAACCCAATGCCGTCGAGTTTGGGCTCGTCTTTACATAGAATTTGATGCTGGATGATTTCCATGGTCTGATGATAGAGTTGGAAGGTAACCATGAGATCTTTGTGATACAATAACCCAATCTCATCGAGTTTAGGGTCGTTTGATTCGTCTTTACATGGACTTTGGTACTGGATGTTTTGCAGGGTCTGATGATGGAGCAGAAATGTGGCCATGGGATCTTTGTAATACAAAGACGCAATCCCGTTGAGTTTGGGCTCGTTTGTTTCATCTTTGCATGGACTTTAGTGCTGAATATTTACCAAACTCTGATGATGGAGCAGGAAGGTGGCCATGGGATCTTTGTAATAAAATAACGAAATCTCATTGTGTTTAGGCTCGTTTGTTTTATTTTGGCAAACACTTTGGTATTGGATGATTTCCGGGATCTGATGCTGGAACTGGGCACGTAAGGAAGGCCTCCCCATCATGTACCACCTACACTATCCTATGTACCTACTTACCACCTATTACTAGTTTTTATTAGTATACCACTAAAAAGCAAAAAAATCAAAATTATTTTTAAATAAAAAAGAACCGACTCCAAAAATTTTTGCTCCAAAACCAATTATTATTTGTTTTTGTAGTTCCTTAGTGTTTTTTGAAGTCGGTTATTTTTTATTTAAAAATAATTTTTATTATTAAGGTGTAGTTGGAGTGCGTTTTAAAATTTATTATCATATTCTAAACTCCTTATCTCGTTTGGAATCTTGTTATATTTTAACGCACATTGCCCAGAGTGAAACTTAGATATTGTGGAGCTAGGGAGAGCAAGTTTATGTTTAAAGCGCAGATTTCGTTGATGAGGGCGTTTTATTTATATCATTTCGTTTTCACTTGTATAGTTTAGAAAAACAAAATTTAATATTTTAAAACATCACACAGCACTCCATTCAATACTAGTAACACAACGATGAGTCTGGCAAACTTAAAGAGCTAATCAAGATTACATTAACTATTCAATAATAAAGAGCTTCCAACTGAAACGGTTTTAGCGAGACGTGCAGTCGTACCCTTTGTAGTACGGTATAGGTGCAGATTATGCAAAGGCCAGCCGATATCGCTTTTGAAAATTATAAGTAGGTACAATATTCATGAAACAGATCTCGCAAATAATTATTAAAAAATCTAAAAGTAAATTACCTTCTTGGTCTAACGCCGGCGACGTTTCGGAGTAGCTTACATCAACCGTGATCGGGATGGCTAGTTCTGTAATTTCAAAGTTATATTTCAAATAATTACGGATTGAAGACTTTGAATTTTACCTTCATCGAATTTGAAAACAATAATTATTGTTTACAGTAATAATAATATTTTACTGATATAACATAAACAGAGCTTAAGAATTGATCAAGACATTGAACAGTGCAATAATAAATTGTTGTTTTTATTTGCCGACCGTCCTGGTCGAAGTCTGCAGTCTAGATATTAGAAATTCTGGATGAAGTCCAGGTTATCTAAGCCAAAAATATGTCGTGAGCAATGTGTGTAGAGTTTAGTCTAAACTTTATTCATGAAGCAAGGTAAATCTGACTACCTTACAACTATTATAAATGTGAAAGTTTATGAGGATGAATGGATTTTTCTTACTCTTTGAAGTAAAAACAGCTGAACGGATTTTGGTGAAACTTTGCAGTGATATAACTTTACATCAGAATAGCACAAAGACTAGGTTGGTTCGAGTTTATTGATACAGGACTTAATATGACTACATAATAAATTTGTGATTTATATTTATATTTCGTGTATGCGTGCATGTATGTAGGT
Source organism: Euclidia mi (assembly GCA_944739405.2). Classification (NCBI taxonomy): domain Eukaryota; kingdom Metazoa; phylum Arthropoda; class Insecta; order Lepidoptera; family Erebidae; genus Euclidia; species Euclidia mi. The sequence goes on from OX123184.2 coordinate 34,324,651, forward strand.
ATTTGAGTACGTATGCATACATGTTTGTGCGTTTTTTATTTCTAATAAATTTAAAGCGAAAATTTATTACTTTTCCAGAATTTGGAGTTTGCATTTTCGAGGTTTTAGTGATATTGCCAGCTCAGTATCATGGAAGCTAATATGACTAAAAGGAAAATAGACAATATCATGAGGCAATGTTAAAATTGCCGTTGAAAACGTACTACAATCAATTATAATTCTGTGATAAAAAAGTATAACTCATCTAAATTCGTTATAACGAAATTAGAGTAGTATGTATCAAGGAAGCGATAGCCTAGTGGAGATACCAACGGACTGCCATGCAGAGGGTATCGGGTTCGAATCCACGGCGCGCACCACTGACTTTTCAAAGTTAAGTGCGTATTGAATTATTAATTATCGCTTGTCCCGTGCCTCGGAGAGCACGTTAAGCCGTTGGTCCCGGCTGTCATGAAGATCTTTGGCAGTCGTTATAGGGCGTCAGTACCTCTTAAGTAAACTGACACTAGAATAAACCATGGAATATCGCTATCCTTCGGGTTGCGGAGGTCAGACAGGCAGTCGCTCCGTGGAAAAGCTAATATTCAGCCAAATCCGGTTAGACTAGAAAGCGGACCCCAGGTTGAGACTGGGATAACGCTAGGAGGATGAGAGTAGTATGTATCACCGACTTAAAGTGATTGTCTCATAATTGCCCAAGTCAGCATAGTCCGAAGAATTACTTTTTAAGCATAGTTATGTTGATTTAAAATAAGATTTTTACTAAACATAATGTTACCGAAAGTCTGATTTATGTTCCTAAAAAAATTAAACGAATTTAATTCAAGCAAACTATGTTTTTCATTACAATTTCTATATTATCACGTAATTAGATGAGAGCACCCTACCTTTTGTTGCAAAACTGATAACCACGCGAAGCTGCTAGCAGAAACTAGTAAAAAGATTCGCAATCGAAGCAAGTGGTATCCGTGTTTATTAAGTACTCAAAACGGCGTTTGTGTATGCATATCATGTAAATAAATGAATATATTAATTTACATAAATAACATATATTGAATGCTATTTACGATAAAGCTAATGCGAGATTATATAATTCCTGCGACCATTTGTGTGGCTTAGAGTTAGACCCACAATATTACAATAAGATTGAATCTAAAAGCTACTTCAATATCATATAATAAACCAGTTTTAATCAAATCAAACCCATAGCATTTAGACTACTAATATTAATCCAAATCGTATAATTTCCAAGACAATTCCGAATGCACAAATGGAGCACCAGTTAACCGTCGGGATGAATCTTATGTGAGACGGTCGCAATAAACTAGGATTGTGCGATGCATTGTAACAGTGGCCAACGGTCCGTGAGATGCTGGATACAACCCTCGAAACGTGAACACGGTCTTAGCGCCCATTCGTCCTGCGACACGAAATTGTGTGTCATAGTAGTTGGATGTTTTCGCGTGTTTTGGTATTGTTATTTGCATGACAATATTTCTCATAGCGCTGAAAGTCGGGCTCAGTGGCGTGCCATTAGAGAGGCCTACATCTAGCACTAGAATATGGCAGGTTGATGATGATTTCTCATAACAGTTAAGTAGTTTGGAATCAAATTTAACAAGATAAATGATAGATTAAAGCAAAAAAGGGAAGGTCCAAATGACTCGTAGCCTGCGAGCATATTATTAAAAAAGAGTAATGAATTATGAGGAAGGCTGTATGCTACTATTACATCACGATATGGGGCACAGGTGTGGAGTTTTACCCCTTACTAACACGTGCATAACCGCTGCCTCAGAAACTCTTTTAGTTCTAAACAAACAATCTCTGGTTGTACAGTGCACATGTGCCTCACCGACCATGCAGATAATTACTAAACATCTACCATTAGTGGTCCTACCCTGCTGATAATACAAAGCTACTACAGAGCTTCTACAGAGCTTCATAATTATACGAATGCCAGCTTCCAGGCTGACACATAGTAAGATTATTGCAATATTCTGAGAGACAGTAGTCTGACTTCGTGGGAATAATATTATTATATTCATTTGTGCAACCTTTATCTCATTAGATTGAAATATTTGCTGAATTGCCGTTACACACCCACAGCTAAACCTGCATTTCTTTTTACTAACAAATTTTAACGTCGTATACATATTTTAACGTTGTTTTAGTTCAATTATAGGTACAAGCTTGTTGAAAAAAGAGCTGTGAGCCAAAAAAGAAAATTTAATTTTCTGGTAGGTAACCGTGTTTGGACAAACGTAAAAAAAAAACTTAACTCTACACAGCAATCAGCTGATGAAACTGGATGTAAAGGGACATTTGTTTCCTCTTCATTTCACAACTTAATTCTTTGAAATGAGTAACTTTAAATAGTTTATTTATAGTACCTAATCGTTTTTCTGGTTACCACAGAGTAATAAATATTTATGTATACAGTCCATAAATATTATTTTTCGAACATAATGATCTCATGACGTTAACATTTCAGTCGTTGAATCAATCAGTATCCAATTTCTAAAAGTATTGCAATCTATTAATATACTGTATAGACTAGTTTTTATATGCAGTATAAGAACTCTCTTTTATTTTAGATATATTGTAATCCTTATCAAGCGTAAAACTCTACCACTATAATAGGAAACACATAATAAATTAAAATAAATAGACATACGATTTGCTATAATTATTAAAACAGTTACTGGTGCTGTAATATTTCCTTCCTTCCTTTTTGCAGTAAAGAACACTTGTTTTCGTCCACAGCTCAAGTCAAATTTAGATGTCCCATGTTACACTCCTGAAAAAAGTACAACCTAATTCGGTTAACGACTGCGGTGTCCTTCAGTAAAGTCATCATTCGTCGTATACCATGAGGTGATATAGTATAAGTGACCTTACCTACATGGAAAAAATACCTACAGTTTGAATCCATGACAAGAAAATTGGTTTGCTATCATGTAACAACGAATTGACCTAATTCTCGGCACAGCTTATTAGACCAAAACTAACATGTACAATTACTTCTTAACCATGCCAAGCTGAACGAAAACCCAAGTTAACTCTAAGTAATATGTAAATCTTTGATGAAATTGGACAGAACGTATGGATTTTCTTAAGTTCATTCGTAAAGTTTTGCTCTATTTAGCCTCTGCCTTCATATTAGGAATAGTTTTTGTATACTATCGATACTTCGCACTACTGACCGTCGAGACATTCTGACGCGTGATAGATTTTTTGCAGATATCTTATAACAGATGTCAATAGTAAAAACACGTATAAGCTGGACATAGTGGACATCATCTCGAAACTGAATTTGAAAATAAAAATGATTAAAAAGTTTAAATTCGATAGCACTGAGATATAAATAGATAGATTTAAATAGATAACTAGCAATGATATTTATTTTCACTAACACACCACTCAGCCACAATGAAACACATCGCGCTACGTGATCCACCATGTAAAAATATTGAAACAATCGTAATACATAATTAATTATTAAAAGACACGTAATAATTATCCTATTTCTTCAACTTGAGGAGCCTAGGAGCCACTGCTGGCACTGCGCCAAGTATCGTGGGTTCAATTTCCAAAAGTGTGTGTTGCCAGTGATGATCTATGGAGCCGAGACGTGATCACTAACTATAAGCCTTATTCGGAAGCTCAAGATTACTCAGATGGTGATGGAAAGAGGTAAGCGCGATGTTTCCCTGCGAGATCGAATCTGAAATGAGGAGATCCACAGGAGAACCATAGTCACTGACATAGATTTTCGAAAGCTACGCTGAAGTAGCAATGGGCAGGGCACTTAGCTCGAAGAACCGATGGCCGTTGGGGCAGGAGGGTGCCGGAGTGGCGACCACGTACTGGACTACGCAGCAGGGGTAGGCCTCCCACAAGGTGGACCGACGATCTGGGTAAGATTGCGGGAAATGCTTGGATGCGGGCGGCGCTAGATCGTTTTACGTGGAGAACTTTAGGAGAGGCCTATCTCCAGCAGTGGACGTGTCTAGCCTGACATGACTTCCACATGCGACAGCACTTTGTGTAATCCAAAGTTGTGGTTTTGAGTCTGGGTGTACGCTATGTCCATTGATTGAATATTTATACTTTTTTTTGTATCGCGGGGTCTACGCCGCGATACAAAACTTCTTATTTATTCTACTGCTAGCACAGTAGTCCTCTTTTAAAAAAAAACCTGCAACAAAATTCAAAATCCTCCGTATCGACCACGGCATTCTGTCACACGGTGTAAACCGCAATCATGCATAGCTTGGTAGTGCGCAACGATTCGTGCGACGCTGCATGCGAGACACCCTGCTGAATACGAGAACTAACTTTAGGACGGCCATTCATCACGGGAATTCATAATTGAATGTCCCAAGATTTTTGGCAAGGGTACTGTTGATAATTTTCTTGGCGAAGCTGTCTTATAAATCAGATCTTGTTTTGGGAGGTGAAATTACAATGTCAACTAGTTATATGTATCTGTGTTTACTGCTTGTGTCTGTACATTGAATAGTTGTTTATTAAATAAAATTGGTAATAGTTTGGTTTTATATGCAAGCTAGTGAAGAGGATACCATTTTGGTTTGTCATACTACAAAACAAAAATAAACATTGACATTTGACTGAATCTAAGGCGCAGTGGCCGAGTGGTTTAGATATTTTCTCGCTGCTTTTGATTCCTTCGACAGTATAATGGTGTAGTGGACCAATAAATTGGTGCATGGGTGATCTGTACAGTCACTCATCCCTGAATGGGTAAAGCTTTATATAAAACTAGCTGTTTCCCGCGGTTTCACCCGCGGGAAACAGCTAGTTTTATTTCCTGAGGGAACTACTTCGCGTACCCGGTTAATTTATAGCCTAAGTTACTCCTTGGTATATCAGCTATCCGCCAGTGAAAGTCCCGTCAAAATCGGTCCAGCCGTTCCAGAAATTGGCGAGAACAAACAGACAGACAGATAGACAGACAGACAAAAATGTTTAAAAAAATCATTTCCTTGTGTACCGTGTATACATCCATATGCATTTAGTAAAAAGCGGTTATTTTAACATTACAAACAGACATTCCAATTTTATTTATATGTATTTATAATAAAATATCGTTTATTGTTCAAAAGCTAATTACGTCCAGACGATTCGAGCCAAACCTATATTACTTACTTATAACTAACTCATAAGTGGGTGTTAGGTACTAGGTATTTCGAAGAGTTTGCTAGATTAGAAATGCAAAACACTGATGAGAAAGGTTAACCTGAGTTACTACAAACAACAAGCTTGTAAGCTTCCATTCATCTAACTTCAAATCTATAACACTCTTATTTGCACTTTCGTAGTAAAAACGTATAAGTTATCATGTGTTGATAGATTTAATTTGAGAGTATAAAAACCTATTTTAGCTGTGACTATACGGGTGACTCACAAATATCGGCAGTGGTATAGAAGACCAATCAGCCGAGTGAGATGACATACGCGCGATAAATACAAATGTCTACACGATTAAGACTCATCAAATCGTATAATAAATGTCGGTTACAAAAGTTTAAAATCATTAATTGTGCAGATACTATATATGCACAGTTATTGATTTTAAGCTTTTTATTATTTACTTATGTAAATAATACAACATGAAAACAAACTCAAAAAACAATTTTCCTTTTTTTTTCATCTAATCAGTGTCCCTCTTTAAACTGTTCGCACAAAAACCGCATCTATGAAATCTATACACGCACTACTTGCGTTCGTGTATAGAGGCCTTTACATGTATATGACGAGGGCTTCCGTTAAAGAAAAATATTGCTTATTACATTGTGAAGGGTGCACATCCAAAAAAATTACATGACATTTTCACTATAAAGCTAACGAGATCAGTAATAAAATATTACAAATTGTATAACGAACGTTAGTATAATACGAGAGACTCCACAAAGAGAATGAGATATAGCATAGAAAATTTTTTCGTGAACTAGTGATTTATATTTTAAATAGTGTTATAGACAGTTTATATTCAATGGCTATAAATATGATTTCCCTGGTGTGTTAAGACTTAAGATGATTATGCTGATAAAGTCTGCAGATAACACATATCAAATCCGAAACATAATTGCTGAAAAAAGTAATTTAATATTCCTCTATAATTTCTACATGCTAGTTTTAGACTGAATGGAATACCAACTGCCTTAAACCTCACCTAAAATATAGGCAATCAGAGGTATACCAAAAACAGACGTATTTGGACAATGTATTACCAAACACAAAAGTTTCAAACAACAACGGCAACTAAATTAACAACTACCCTCAAAAAGCTTTATATTAAACTACTATATCTCAGTACGTCAAATCTATAGATATAAAGGATTACTTTGGAATTAAACACATCGTTTCGAGAGGATTTAGTGTGCTTATGATTGGATCCCTTCACCAAATGGGGAGAGATTCTGTCAAAAATAAACTGGACCTTACGTCCACGCCACGAGATTTCTCGTAAAATAGTTTCGAGGAGAAAATAAATCTTTGGGCGGAGTAATCTACCTGGCAGTTTTAGATATATTGGTGCTGTTTCCTCCGTTTTAAGTTTCAGTTATCTCAAGTGAAGGTAAACTGGTAAAAAGGGGTTCGACTGAAATCCTGCAATTCTGTGTGCGCTTCGTGCATCTTGATGAGAAATCTTTCCAAGAATAAATTTTCTCACGAGTACTTGACTTGGTTGAGTTTACTGATTCGAACTATCAGTTAATCACAAAGTAATGTTTACTCAAGTAGTAACAATGTTATGTACGACCATAGATAATTATTGCGACTACATCAAGATTCGGGCTTAGATAAATACCGCATTTCTTTACGTTTATTATTGCCCTACTATGCGACTGTTTAAAGCATAAAATGGTATAATTTACTAACACCTATATATATATATATTTTAATTAGTACAAAAACTTTAAGGACAGATTAGCGAAGATATTAATATCATATATGTGACGTAAGAATTTCATAATATCAATAAAGAGCAAAGTTATTATCATTTGTTTATTGTAGAAAATCACACTTAAATCATAGTCATATTTTACAATCCATTCACTAATTCATTGATAATATTCCATCCTGCTCATTCGCATTCTCTCTGTCGCACTTATGATGTAGGTAGCAATAGAAAATAAAATGAAGAAAAATAATAAATGTAGGTAGTTATTTTTTAATTTTGTTAGTTCTACCCTCTCCTTCATACTTCATTCGGGCGTAGGACCGGTAAAATTTATCGTTTAACAAGTAATTAAATACGGAGGTATGTAATTAGAAAGCAAACAAATATCAAAATAAAAGATGGTGTTCTGGACTAAAAGAAAAGAGTAATTTTGGCGTATTTATGAAGTTAGAATCATCTGCTATTTACAAATTATTTTATCGACATTATGTCAGCCTAGAGACGTCCACTGTTGGACATAGGCCTTCCTCAAGGTGTGTGGAGAATACAGACCGATTTTGAGGCGCCTGCATCAAATTATTATTTACTTAAGTACGTATTATTTACTAAACTTACAAGTATTTCCATTGTCCTTCGAAATGTCCACCACCGTTGTCAAAAGCATCCAATATGCACTGTTTTAATTGTTTGACACTGACCCGGTCACTTTTGTACACTCACAATACGATGTCCATGGGTACACAGCTGCACTCGCGATTTTTCCACTCAAAAAGTACGCACGAAGCATAGCTACATACTCCCGTGATATGAACTGATATGATAGGCCATCGCGTTGGGCAAACGTAGACAAACAATTAAGTTTTGCAACGAAATTAGATACGCTGACTTTCGCTAGTAATTTAGTACTGTTTGTCGCATCGTCGGGGCGTGGCGCAGGCGCAGAGGGGCGGAGGGGGGGGGGGGGTAATTTATCAATGGTAGTAGTACACGGGTCGGTCATAGTATTAGTATTGCATTTACCAATTATCACGTATTTTTGTGGACAGTTTTGAGACAGTTTTGGGACTTAGTGTTTTTATTTTTCAACTACATAATTATGATCAGTTAAAGATACTTAGTGCCCTGTTAATTTTTTTTTACTAATTAAAAATAGCGGTGTATATATATATATATAGGTGTTATATATATATATATATATATCCGTGTGGTGACGGATTAAGAATACGGAAAGTCACCACCCCATATCATCCCATGGGTGTCGTAAGAGCCGACAGAGGGAGCATATTATGCAGAGAACAGCATTGTAAGAGAAGGAAAACTTGATACAAACCCTATACCAACCCGTTTGGCCAACGTGGTATAGTAGGCCAATTCCTACTTTCTAAGGAGAGGCCTAGTCCAGCAGTGGACTGTCAAAGGCTGATGATGATGATATATATATATATATATATATATATATATATATATATCATCAATAAATATATATATATATATAAATATATATATATATATATATATTTTTTTTTTTTTTTTTTTTGAATACTCTTAGTAGATTAATAAAAGCAGGTTTATATTGTAAAGGTGCATAGGGTTCCCACCAAGAACTTAGGGTCCCAAGCCAACCTCACCTGCAAGTGGTGCACCTGCCGATCAACGGACGAGGCTCTGGCAAACAAAATATCCCGATAAGCGGCAATAGGCTCGCCACCGATCACGTGGGATCAAAAGATTCACTGGCGAAAAGTGGGCGTTTAATATGCCTCTGCCTACCCCTTCGGGGAAACAGGCGTGAGTCTATGTATGTATGTATGTATATTGTAAACTTTGGTTATTGGTACGTTGACTCAGAGCTCTACAAAAGTGCGAGACAGCTGACTAACAATAAAATTATTACGATGAGGATGATCGCTGCGGTATACAGGTGAAGATGCTATCATAGTCTTAAATCCTAAAATATTCTATAATTTCTGTTATTTTTAAATGTTCAAGACTGTCACCACGGGATTTTACCATTTGCTACAAGAAGTGCCTTGCTTTGTGACAAAAGTGTGCAAAATATGCTTTTGTCATCAATGACTGTGAATAGAAAAATATTCAAGTATTATGCAATCATAATATATTTGACTCTTACATTTGTTACTCAATGTCAGTAGTATAAAATACAAAGTACAATATTTTAGATAGAAAATCGTAAATTTATGAAACAATATTGCCTTCAATAGATGGATGAAATATGACACATTTTCAAACATGTGACCTGTTTCTTAAAATAATGATTTCCTTTTTCGGTAACGATCTCGTTCGGAGCTAGAATAAATAAAATGCGAACTAAAATATTGTTACTGTTGAAAATATACGACGTTTAAAAAATGCTTTGAGCTTTATTGTTAGAAAGTCAGATGTTTTATAAATTGTACTCTCTTTGTTTTAAGCGGAAATTTTCTGAACAGCGTGGTATAGTTGGCGTTCATTAGAGCTTAAAAATATATAGCAAACTTTTCTATTCATATGGGAAAATACATAGGTACTTTGGTTAGCAGATGCTTTCACGTCAAATAAACTTCAGACGTAAAGAGTATAGTCTCTGTTTATTCAAAGATTTTAACAGCTTTGTTTCAGATGCATCTCGTTATTACTAGTTTTAAACTTTATAAGAAAGCTTTGTTGATGTTGTGGCCGTGAGCGTAAATATGAACTTTTTCTAGCATAGACTTTAATGCAAATGTCAGGTACGCCCGGACATTGCTGTTAGAAACGTCTCATTAGCTGTTGCATACTCTTTTGAATCTCCAGTGAATTGTATAGGGTTCCAAAAAGATTTTATTGAAGATTTTCGGAGAAGAAACCGGCCAGAACCTGCAAAATGAATGGTAATTAATCTCGTTTGTATAGCATGATTATGTAAATTAATAATAGGTAACTAATAATGTTCAAATATAAATGGCCTTAAACACTTTGCTAGTGTTGAGCTGAATATAGAAATGACCCTTTTGGGTGATAATGCGTGGAAATAATTAAATAGTTATTTGTATGTTAACATTTAAGCACGTTATATATTTTTATTTAACAACGATGATCGCGTTTGAACCTGACGTATATGAATTTTCAGATATAGTATTTCATCAATTTCCAATGTATAATGAATTTGCTACCACAATTTCAAATTGGAATACTCATTTGCATTGCAAAACACAATGAAGATAATATGCTCCATCTATTTTATTGGGTATCATCATAATTATATACAATATCATTAATTGTTAGTATTTATAATATTTTCGTATGGGTTCATTTTAATAATGCATGTATGGCTTTCCCTTTATGAGTTAGATGCATACACGAAATATTATATAATTTTACGTAGAAATTATTATAATTAATTTTATGACCACTGCATAAAAAAGCGATAGTCTAGTGGAGAGACCGACAGACTGCTACGCAGAGGGTCCAGGTTCGGATCCACGGCACGCACCAATGACTTTTCGGAGTTACGTGCGTATTAAATTGTTAATTTCGTTAATTGTTAAGTTAATTTGTTAATTATCGCTTGCTAAACGGTGAAGGAAAACATCGTGAGGAAACTTGCATGTCTGAGAGTTCTCGAAAGACATGTGAGTCTGCCAACCCACACTAGGCCAGCGTGGTGGACTACGGCTTTACCTTTCTCATAGCGAGAAGAGGCCCGTGCCCAGCAGTGGGACAGTATATATATGGGGCTGATGATGATGATGATGAAATAAAAATCGCATTATGTGTAATTGAAAACAATTCACAGGATAACATTGCAACGCTGAGATCGTTAGCGATCTTCTTTGAAAAATCAAAAAATCAAAATCAAAATCAAAATCATTTATTCATCTAGGCCACAAAGTGACGCTTATGTACGTCAAAATTTAAGTTAATTACTTAATGATTCTACATTTACATTTACTGCCACGTTCGCAATGCAATAGGTAGAACCACGAGAAATAACGGGAAATAAAACTCATGGCCACTCTTTTCAAACAAATATAATGGTAGTACATTTTATTTTTGTAAGGAGCTGCAACTGTTTCACATTGTAAACATCTACTAGTAAAATTTTTAGTAGCTATTGATATCATACTCAAGCAGTAAATGATGTTCATATGGTAAGCCTCCCAAAGTAAATATGGTGAAACAGGAGCATCCACTTACGTCTTTTTAATGTAGGCAACTCGCGAACATGGTCAGAACTATGGTAGAAGTGAATGAAGCAGAAAGTAACGGTATTATGAAACCAAAGCAATCGACAACCTATTAGTTAGCCCATGACCACGAGTTACCCACATTTTACAAATCCGCAAAGTTATAATGAAAGTGTGGAACATGAATGCAAAATATAGTATGAAATGAGAATATCGTAATAAACAACACTATAAAATAAAACTACTAATTATTGACCTAGTCAAAAGCAAACAACTACTTCCAAGCGCTCCTGTCATCAAAATAATCCTTCAAACTGTAATATGCCTTATTTATAAGATTCTTTTTAACTTCTGCCTGAAACGAACTTAATGGCAAGTCTAAAATATAAGTTGGTAATTTATTGTATATGCGAATACTGAGCCCAATAAAAGAGCTATGCGTTTTGTGCAAGCGAAAATACGGAACACATAATTTATGTCTATTTCTAGTATTGATATTGTGTATGTCACTATTCATTTTATAAGAATTTATGTTTAGTCTTACATGCATAACACTGGCAAAAATATATTGTGACGCTACAGTAAGAATACCAATAGTTTTAAATTTTTCTTTGAGTGTGACTCTTGTCTTTAACTGGTAAATGGCCCTAACTGCCCGTTTCTGCAATATAAAAATATTTTGGATATCAGCAGCTCTACCCCATAACAATATGCCATATGACATAACACTATGAAAATAACTAAAATAAACCAATCTAGCCGTATCGACATCGGTCAACCTACGAACCTTCTTAACGGCATAAGCAGCTGAGCTAAGTTTCCCTGAGAGATATGTAACATGCGCACCCCATTGTAACTTCGAATCAAGTGTTAATCCTAGAAATAATGTGGATTCAGTTGTTTCGAGTACATCGTCATTTAAAACTATGTTAGGACCAAGGTTTCTGACATTAGGCAGAGCAAACTTAACACATTTTGTTGCTTTGGCGTTCAGTACTAGATTGTTTACATTAAACCATTTAGTCACTTGAATGAGTGCACTGTTTATTTCGTTAAAGTGTTCCTTATTTATATCTTCTTTAAATATCAAAGAAGTATCGTCAGCAAACAGTACAACGTCACAAATGTTTCTCAAGTAAAAAGGTAAATCGTTTATGTAAACAAGAAACAAGAAAGGCCCTAGGATGCTGCCCTGTGGCACTCCTAAATCAACAGGTAAGCCACTGGATTTTGAGCCATTTATTTCAACACATTGGATCCTGTCACTTAAGTACGACTTAATGACTTCCAATGCTTTAGTCTGGACGCCGTAATGTCTAAGCTTGCACAAGAGCGTCTCATGGCAGACACAATCAAATGCTTTCGAAAGGTCGCAGAACACACCAACAGCATTTTGGGAACTCTCCCAAGCACTGTAGATATGTTTGAGTAACGCTACTCCTGCATCTGTTGTCGAAAGATCCTTGGTAAAACCATATTGCTCACCATGAAGGAGGCTGTTTTGATTAAAATGTCTTAGTAGTTGCTTGAGTATGATCTTGTCAAAAATCTTACTAAAAGCAGGTAGTATCGATATTGGCCTATAATTACTAGGATCAGTCTTATTGCCGGATTTGAACAGAGGTATTATTCTACTATGTTTCATAAGATCTGGAAAACTGCCAGATTTTATACACTTATTGAATAAGTTGCTTAAATAAGGAGCCACTACATCAATTATACTTGTCAAAACCTTAACAGAAATGCCCCAGAAATCACCTGTATTTAAGACTCTAAAGACTTAAAAGTATTTATAATATCGATAGAACTAATACTATGAAATTTAAATATTACTTCACATTTTCCTACACTAGACTCTAATAGGTTTTCAGCGACTATAGCTGATGATTTTAATTCTCTAGTAGTAGTAAGTGGTATGCTAGCAAAAAAGTTATTAAATGTGTGTGCGACTTCTTCGTCATTATGAATTAATTTATCATTATCGGCCGGTTTCTGAATTGAGAATTTTGCGTTGAGAACAATTTATACACTAATTATATACTACTTAATCAATTTTCTGTTTCACAAAAAATTGTTTTGACACATTTTGAGTATTTGTGCTTGTAAAATCTAAAATTTGACTCAACATATGATCAACTCTTAATCAACTCCATATCAACTCTATATTCGCGTTTCTGAAAACATTTGACATTTGTCAAACCTCACTTAGCACTGATAAATTGAGAAAAAAATAATTATACAACTTTGGTCTTTTAACCCGTGATCACGAGTAATATGACAGCCAATATGTCAAACTGTCCACACTACGGTTGCCAAGCAGCGGTTACGTCATACTGACGTCTACACAACAAGAAGGTCGTTAAACAGAATTTATAGAAAAAAGGTTCAAAGACTATTCAATATTTGGAACAAATGGATTACAACATTATTAGGAACAAATCGAAGGGATAGAAAATATAATTAAAAGATTTCCGTGTTAAATCAATCCAAATAATTACGCTGTGGCCTCCATGGAGGTATAATTCTATATACCTCCATGGTGGCCACCATGGAAGTATATAGAATTATACCTCAAATATACCTGGCCACAAATATTTTGTATTAAAAATAAAACAAACTGACTTTGACATAACATACACGTTTCGTTTTCACTAAGATACCGAATTGAACAAATTTAACAAACTGTTCATTAAAATAAAATGATCGTTGAAATAATTTTAAATACAACTTTATTTCGACTTTTTGTTTTCGTATAAAAATAATTAACTGACAAGTGTGCTTCTTTGTAAAATGTTAATTAATACGAATGTTTGGTTAGTACCGGTTTTTTTACTTGTATCGGAACGTATTAGTGTTGTTCGGTTTTAGTTATTCATGATTTGAAGAAAACTCAGTTGAAAGTGTTTTGAAAAAATATCACTCTGACCTGTGAAACAGAAAAAACTTAAGTTGACTTCAACTAGTTCAGAAATTTTCAAGTGATGAAAGCTGAAATTCTCAATTCAGAAACCGGCCGTACTTCTTAATGTTGTCTTACCTGTTGTTTCATTAATAACTCGCCAGGTTGCCTTAACTTTATTCGAAGATTGTTTAATTTTATTCCTAACGAATATAGCTTTAGCTGTATTGCACACTCTTTTAAATATTTTAGAATAATTCCTAACATACTCAGTGAAGTTTAAATCAGAATAGTATTTTTTCATACCATACAACTCATACATTTTTGCTCTGCTTTTGTAAATACCCGCAGTAGCCCACTCATTAAAAGCTCGAGATTCCTTAATTACTTTCTCCTTAGTCTTAAAAGTATTCTGAAACGTGTTATTAACTATATTAAATAAATTGTTAAAATTCTTATTTGGCGAATCTATTTCTATTAAGTCAGGATTCATAGTATTAATATATAATATAATCATATATATAAAGTAGTAGTTTGTGAAGTTTTTTATTATTTCTTACTGATGCAGATCACATGACTAGAAGTGGAATACTTATTTTAAGTGGGAGATTAAAAATATTATACAATCGAGTAAATCGATAACATTTTGGAACCCATAAGACTTGTAATTTCAAAATAAAATTTGGTCTTACGACTTATACGACATATATCATATTAACTTACAACTTAACATAATATGTATATTATTCAAACATGCGTAACTCATCCAGGAAACGCAAACTTGATGCTGAAGTAAAAATAAATATGCATAGAAATTCGAGTAAACGCATTTCATGTTAAAGAGAAACAATAGAAAACACTGAAAGAATAGTGAAAAGTTTCTCGTATATCAGCTCCTATTAGCTCAACATGTAGGCATTAGAACGAACAGCACCAGTATATTTATATCCCTTTGTGAAAACAGACGTGTTCAGACCATTAGCGCGTACGACTTGCGAACTATTCGTATTAATTAAATTTAATTGTGTAGAAACAGAGCTCGAGATACGCTCGTAAATGTTAAAATAAAATAGGGACAGTATATTTTAGTCGTAAATTAAGTGGAAAAACTGACAGTCAGCTTTTGAGTGGTGACCTGATTATGGTAAACGACCACTTACGGGTAGTTCTCATTTTTCAAAACGAATAGATATCTGAAAGTATTTTTTTAACTCGTGGTTATTCTTCATGTGATAAGATGCAGAGTCTCTATAACGTAAACTATGATGATAATTGTGAAACTACTTTATGAGCTAAGTTCAGCTCGAAACATTTGCGTATTCCAAGTATTGTAATAATGGATAGTCAAATAGCTTTGATAATTATCATAGTCATTTAACTATAAAAATAAAATATGACCTGAGTAATCATCTTGAAATGTAATAAATATAGTTTTCTGGGCGCCTTATCAAATCAGACACTTATTTTTACATTTGAAATTAGTAAGTAGAACTACGTGTTTAAACAGTTATTAAGGTGTCCTTATTTTTCATAAAACATATAAGACAAGGTCTCTGACTGTCTCCGTGGTCCAGTGGATCGCGTATGCGACTGCTGATCGGAGGTTCCGGGTTCGATTCCCAGGTCGGGCAAAAGTGTTACTGGGGTTTTTCCAATTCTCAGTAGCAGCACAGAGTCTAGTGATTTGCCCGGTAACGGCAATAGGCTCGCCCCCTATTACGTGGGACCTAAAGATTCATGGCGAAATGTGGGTGTTATATTTACACCTCTGCCTTCGGGGCAACAGGCGTGAGACTATAAATAAAAAAACAAATAGAATCAAATTGACAGGCAAAGGCATTATATATAAGAGGATTTTTAATTATAGAACCACGCTGGTTGTTGCATAAAGGTTTTCATGTCCCATTCATGGGCCTGAAGTGTGTGGATAAACGATGAGCCAGCAGAAACAGTACCATCCATATGTGGGAGATAGTGATGTAACGAATATACGCATTCACATTCGCAATATTCACATATTTTTGGATATTCGCATTCGCATTCGCAAAATTACTGCGAATGTTTTGCGAATATAAAATAATTGTTTTTTGAGGGTAATACTTAGTTGGTTACTAAAACAAAATCCATTAATTTCTTACGTTTTTTTAATGTAAGAAAAAGTAACATAGCCTCGTTATCACATTATCAGTTCTCTTTATCTTTATCATTTGGTATCATTTATTTATTTAACTTTCGGCAATGAAGCTTAACAATTAAATTGTACATACATACATAGACTCACGCCTGTTTCCCGGAGGGCTAGGCAGAGACTACGGAACGCCATTTGCAACGATCCTGACATACCTCTCTTGCTTCATTCACTCCCATCAAGTTTCTCATGCATGCTCTTCTGTTTAGGGTACTTCTGACAATCTGATCAATGAACGTCCGCCTTGGTCTTCCCCTTCGTTCTGTCCCATTCACACTTGCCTTATATATCTTCTTTGTCAGTCTTACATCATCCATCCTTTCCATGTGCCCAAACCATCTTAAAATGCCTTTCTCGATGCTTGTCACTACATCTTTTTTTACCCCACACCACTCTCTTATCACACAATTCTTTACTCTGTCGGTCAAAGATACACCACACATACTTCTCAGTGCTCTCATTTCTACGGCATTTATTCTACTTTCACGTCTCTTCTGCCATACCCAACGTTCACTACCATACATAAGGGTAGGCACCAAAGGGTGTTAGTGCCAAAGGCACGTTTGGTTTGAGGGGTCTCTATGCACAGCCAAACGTGCCTTTGTGGACACGTTTTGACTGTTCATAAACGTCTTAAGAACGATTCACTCTGTTACCTGCTTTAGCTCTTCTTTCAATGCTTACCATCTCTTGTAAACAACGTACCTAAGTAAACAAACTCATTTACTTGTTCCACTCGCTGTCCATCGATCAAAATATTACAAGCCGTAACGCATTCCTTCTTTGCAAAAACCATAACTTTCGTTTTACTTACATTTACTTTCATTTTCTTTCCTCTCTAACGCACCATGCATGATTGTTACCATCTCCTGCAACTCCTCCGCTGAAGACTCAAGTATTACATACCTGATCATCAGCATAAAGGAGGCATTTGACGAGTAACCCATTCATCCTTAATCCGCAGTTACTAAGTTTTAAATTTTGCAAACAACTGTCCATGAAGAGGTTAAACAGCAACGGCGACGCTACACATCCTTGTCTAACACCTTCCTCGATGGTAAACCAGTCAGTGTATGCCCAGTTCATCCTCATACAAACTCTAGATTCCCCATAAAAGGATTTCAGAGCTCGAATGAGGCTGCTGTCTACCCCATTCGATTTGACAGCACCGACCACAATTCATTCCTCACCTCTTTATCGTAAGCCTTTTCCAAATCCATGCATGCGCAAAGACCTTTTGACCTTTGGCCAAAAACTTTTGGCTATGCTTCGCAAGGAAAAAACCTGATCCGTACGTCCCATAGCCTTTCAAAATCCCGCTTGTACATCCCATATTTTCTTGTCGGTTACTTTCATAACCCTTTCAATCAGTACCTTTGCATACAATTTGCCAACAATGATGAGAAATTAAATTGTGTATTACGATAAAGTCGATTTTTGATACATGATTTTGAGTGAGTGAACATTATACAATGCTGGTTTTGCTATTGTGCTAGAGTCTCCTCCCGGTGAGATGACAGTGACAGAGATGAATACAAACAAGACCTATAACTTTTTAGGTTCACGAAATGTTCTTCGTTAATTTAAGGGACACGTGAAAGTTTAGACGCGCCTCAATGCTCACCAAATAAAGACGACATTTATTTTGATATATCCGTCACACCTCTTTGGTTTTTACGCAATGCGTTCGTAAAACACAGAAAAATACAATGTTTTGTTTATTGAGCCTCTATCAAGAAATTTACATCCAGGGTGTAATTTATTTGGGTTCATATCTCATCATCATCACTAGCCCTGTGTCCCACTGCTGGGCATGGGACTTTTTTCGTTATAAGAAGGATAAAGCCACAGTCCACCAATCTGGATAAGTGCAGGTTGGTTTAGTTCAAATTTTAAAATGTTCAATTAACAAAGAAGATATATAAGGCAAGTGTGAATGGAAAAGGACTAAGGGGAAGGCCTAGGCTGTCTTTCTCTGACCAGACTGGAGACATCCTAAAAAAAAGACAAGTCAGAAGTACCCTAAACAGAAGAGCATGCATGAGAAACTTGATGGGCGTGAATGAAGCAAGAGAGGTATGTCAGGATCGTTGCAAATGGCGTTCCGTAGTCTCTGCCTACCCCTCCGGGTAACAGGCGTGAGTCAATGTATGTATGTATTATGGAGAACTCTCAGACATGCAGGTTTCCTCACGATATTTCCCTTTACCATTTAACCCCCCACGTGATTACAGCACGCACGGTCGTGCTCTAATTCAAGTGGTCCTGTGTGTTTGCGGCACGCTGCTCTAAAAAGTCGTCCTATTGGTCGCGGATTTTTTACATTTTGTTTAGCTTAAACCAAGAAACGAAAGTAGTAACTATTAGAATAGTTCATATTCTGTGCAACTAAATCGTTTTAGAAGGGTGAGGGAAACGAAACGCGCCAAAAAATATAGAAATATAATTATCTGTGTCTCAGTTGCGAAAGCGTCCGCCATTGTTGTGTTTTGTTCCGCGATCTTTATAATAAAAGTTGTCTTGTGGTGTGATAATTTGTTGGTATTAATAATATTTTCGTATGGTTTCATTTTAATAATGCATGTATGGCTTTCCGTTTATGAGTTCGATGCTTACACGAAATATTATACGATTTTACGTAGAAATTATGACAATGAATCAATTAATGTTATGACCATTGAAATAAAAATTGCATGATTTGTAATTGAAAACAAATCACAGGATAACATTGCAACCCTAAGATCGTTAGCGATCTTCTTTGTGAAGAACTTTATGATATAAAGCATTTTTTATTATTTCTTACCGTAGACATAGAAACCTTTCTTACTGATGCAGATCACATGAATAGAAGTCGAATATTTATTTTAAGCGCGAGATTAAAAATATTATGCAATGCAGACATCGATAACATTTTGGAACTCATAAGACTTGTAATTTCAAAATAAAATCTGGTTCTTACGACTTATAACATATTAAGTTACAACTTAACATAATATGTATATTATTCCAACATGCGTAACGCAGCCAGGAAACGCAAACTTGATGCTGTAGTAAAAATAAATATGCATAGAAATTCGAGTAAACGCATTTCATGTTAAAGAGGAACAATAGAAAAACATTGAAAGAATAGTGAAAAGTTTCTCGTATATATTGTGTGCGCGTCGGCTCCTGTTAGTTCAACATGTAGGCATTAGAACGAACAGCTCCAGTATATTTATATCCCTTTGTGAAAACAGACGTGTTCAGACCATTAGCGCGTACGACTTGCGAACTATTCGTATTAATTAAATTTAATTGTGTAGAAACAGAGCTCGAGATACGCTCGTAAATGTTAAAATAAAATAGGGACAGTATATTTTAGTCGTAAATTAAGTGGAAAAACTGACAGTCAGCTTTTGAGTGGTGACCTAATTATGGTAAACGACCACTTATGGGTAGTTCTCATGTTTCAAAACGAATAGATATCAGATAGTTATTTGTGCAACAAGAGAGCAAAGTTGTTTTTTGTTTCGAGTGCTGATTTTGAGTCCCGAGCAAGCGAAGGATTCTATGATTGATTCACGAGCGTAGCGAGTGAATCAAAGTTAGAATCCTGAGCGTAGTGAGGGACTCACCAGCACGAGATACAAAAAACTTTGCTCTCGTGTAGCACACATAACTTTTCACCACAGCAGTGAGAACATATATTACTTAGGAGACATAGAAATGAACAGGAATAGATTGAATTCTGTATTAATCACTTGTTGATTTAACTCTTCTGGTGTTAAAGTACAGTCATCATCGCTAGTTTCACTCATATTTTTAGATTATTTTATATTTTAATATAATTTAACACATTACGCTATACTGTATCAGCATCAGCGAAATTTTTATTCCCGCTACTTTTTTAAATCGCGTTTTAATACCGCGTCCCTGATGTTTATTTTTCAATTAATGTATCATTGTTGTAATTCCAAATAAAAATTTCTTGGTTAAATACCAATTTTATACTATTAATTAGACTTATTTTTATTAAAATCCAATAATAAATTAAACATATAAACAATAGATAACATATAAAAAAAGTAAATATCTTTTTTTATTTGCGTTTCCGAAGGTGTTTTCTTTGAGGTCGAATTCCAAAATCGAATTTCGAATTCGAAGGGCTTTGTTTTTTCACTCACTTTTTATATGCATGTGAAAGAGACAGAGCACAGTAAAATTCGAATGTTTCAAATTTATGGCTGAACAATGTGAATTCGTGACACTGAAGATTGAAAAATTAAAAAGCTACTTTTACTCACGCTCGAATCAAAATCGCGTTTTGTTCACTGTTGTCTCGCAGCAAAAGCGGCATGTTTGAGCTGCTGTGGTGAAAAAGTATTTTTTTACCTCGTGGTTATTTTTCATGTGATATGATGCAGAGTCTGTATAACGTATACTATGATGATAGTTGTAAACTACTTTATGAGCTAAGTTGAGCTCGAAACATTTACGTATTCCAAATATTGTAATAATGGATAGCTTTGATAATTATCAAAGTCATTTAACTATACAAATAAAATATGACCTGAGTAATCATCTCGATATGTAGTCAATATAGTTTCTGGGCGCCTTATCAAATCAGACACTTATTTTTACATTTGAAATTAGTAAGTAGAACTACGTGTTTAAACAGTTATTAAGGTGTCCTTATTTTTCATAGAGCATAGGACAAGGCTGTAACGAATTGGATCTGTTAAAAAATCTAATTGACAGGAAAGGAATATGGAGGATCTTTTATTATAAAACCACATTGGTTGTTGTGTAAAGGTTTTTACATCCCAGGTACGGCCCTGACGTGAGTGCATAAACCTATACGAGAGCTAGCTTGACAGAGATAGAACCATCCAAATAATGGAGATCATAAAGGAGCAGAATTTTTACTGTAATATTCTTAACGAAATGACATTTTGTGCGTTTTCTGATGTACTTTAGTCGGTCTCCTTCTAATCTCAGTACTTTGTTATTTGGTTGCACTTCAAGTCAAGTAATAAATAGTCACATCAACACATCTTGATTTTGGTCTAAGTGGTGATTGTATTCAGAACTACAAAAGTATTTTTTTAAATCATTCTTCGCAACGTAGTTTTCCAAACGGTAGTACAAAACATTGCGTAAGCTTTTTTTGCCACAGTTTGAATAAAACCCTCCTAGCCTCTCGAAACGCGTGCGTTAGTTCAATAACGTACAATGGTATCATCGAGTTAGAAATTCGTTTGAAACAGTTTAATGCCAGATTGGATAGTGCTCGAAACATCGACAAATTTAAAAACTTTAATATCCTGTTCCAATAAATATGGAACGTTTCAAATTGGTTTGAAACTAATATATTAATAAATACGTAATTGATAGCGATAGAGGGGTTTAGTCAATGTTTTTTGTGCTCATCCATATGATCTCCATATGGGATATTAAATTACTTTAAAGTTAAAAATATACGTGAGTAAAGTATTTTAGACAAGTATTTTTCTAGTAAAGATTGTCAGATCATAGAAAAAATATTTGTAGCCGTGTACGTAGTAGTATATTAGTTAAAGAATTTATAAGGCTGTCTCGGCTCGCCCTGTGAATTCACCATATTATATTTTTTATTTCAACTACAGCTATCGGTTTAAATAAAATGGTCTATAGAAGTTTAGTACGTACACAGTACACATGTTTATTTTTATTTTTTAGGGTTCCGTACCTCAAGGTAAAAAAAGGAACCCTTATAAGATCACTTTCTTGTCCGTCTGTCTGTCTGTCTGTCTGTCTGTCCGTGTGTCACCACCGATTTTCTCAGGAACGGGTGGACCTAGCAAATTGAAATTTATACCAGATACTGAGGTCTATGGTTGCTATTAGGTGTATGAAAATCAGGGTCCTGGGTCAACCCAATAAAAAGATATGGTCAAAATTAGATTTTTGCGAAAACTTGTAAGTACCAAAATTAACCTTAATTTTCAACTTTTTTTAATTTTCGGAATTTTTCCTTTACTTGTGCTGTAAGACCTTGGTTTTGACCAAAATTGACAATTCTAGGTCAACCGTAAGTACCCTATAGGTTTTGGGTCGAAAACCTATATGGTAGTTCCCGTTGAACTAGAATCACGAAATTTGGCCAAAAGCAGGGTCTTACAGCACAAATAAAGGAAAAATTACAAAAAATAAAAAAAGTGGAAAATTTAAGGGTGTCCCCATACATACATAGTAGACTCCATTTAAGATAGCCCTCTAAGTTGTATGGGCGCTCGTACAGATTTAGAGGACTAGCGTAATTAGCACCAACCTCAAATAAAGTAAAATGCGTACGGAACCCTCGGTGCGCGGGTCAGACTCGCACTTGACCGAATTTTTATTAATAAATAGGCGGCAAACGAGCAGACGGATCGCCTAATGGTAAGCAATTACCGCCGCCCATGGACACAAGCAACACCACAGGAGTCACAAGTGCGTTGCCGCCCCTTGGGGTTGCGAAAAGGGATAGGATAAGGAGTGGGATGAGTGAGAAGGAATAGGGGATAGGGCCTCCGGCACTCTCACTCACCGAACGAAACGCATTGACGAAATACCCCAAAACAGACAAACCATTGATTTTAAATTATTCTGACAATCCATGGTTGATGTACGGTTTCTGTGTGGGTAACCACACAGAAACCGTTTTCCGTCAATTATTGAGAACCCTTAAATATGTATTTCTACTTTGAATTCTACTGAAAGCTATTCAAAAGTTCTCGCAGTATCCAAACGAGCATACAATTACAATTCAATCAACATCCAATAAATAACGCTTTAAACTATCGCATAACATAAATTTCCTCTTAGGAACATAATCTAGCGAATATGCGGGATCCTCAGATCATAGAAGTAATAGATATGTAATGAACGCTCGGCGCGTGCGAACGCAGTATGCTCTACGTCGCATACTCGCCGTCGCGCGCCCGTATGTCGCGATCAGTTGCAATTTGAATGCGCACCCGAAACTTACTCAATTTTCTTCAAAATGCCTAGCTGTGCAGTGGTTACGTGTCAAAATACGAGCAAAATTCAAACTTATGCGAGGAATGGAATCACATACCACATGTAACAACGACAATATTACTATTAATTTGCATAAAACAAGATATTTCAAATAAAATATCTGCCTCTACAACGATAACGTACTAACACTATCCTTCGTCACAAAACTGCACTATAATTATTTCCATTGATGGTTTTGTTCTGTGAAACTGTCAGTTTACACTTTTTTAGAGCGCAATGGAATAAACACACATCGATACCGCTGACTATTGTAGGCATTTGTAGTATCTGCCGCTGTGAGCGTTGGGTTGCATCGCTCGCCAAAGGAGCGAATTAGTGGTGTACCACGAGTAACTGCATTTTGCATAATATCGATATAAACATTGCAAAATAATAATGTAAGTTATAAACAATATACTTTTTTGTTTTTGAAGCGCTATTGTTTCGTAAGCAGATAATGATTACACTGGCGTTTGAAACAGTAAAGATGATTATAATAATATAATGTTATAACTAAAACTAAATAAATACCTACATTTTAGCGGCCAGTGATATGATAGCGTAGAATATGTACATATATTCTATTTTACGGAATTAATAAATATTTGATAACAGTGTTGCGTGAATTTTTTTTAGTTCTCCCTGTTACATTACACTGTATTTACTCATAGTAGGTATATTACAACATTTCAAAATATACCTACCTAAATAAGTAGGATCACTTTATTTCGTTTCATATTGTTGTGTTGTTCTGTTTCTTTACTTCTGTGCTTCTATTTAATATAATAATTACAAATGACATGTAAATTACATATATAAAATGATTAATTTAGTTACTTTTATTTATATACATTAAAGGAATTAATTAATTATGACAAAAAACACACACTCATTTTTATATAATCATTATTAGACGTGCTCAGTACTTAAATGAAATGAAATAATACTATAGACAGCTGACACACGGCCATCTGATTTCAAACTCAGCAGTGCTTTATCAATTCTTATATTATAATATTTTGGATGCATAGGGTTCCCACCAAGATGTTAGGGTCACAAGCCAACCTCATCTGCAAGTGGTGCACCGGTCGATTAACGGACGATGATCTGGCAAATAAAACATCCCGATAAGCGGCAATAGGCTCGCCACCTATTACGTGGTATCAAAACATTGGCGAAAAGTGGGCGTTTAAAATTCCTCTGCCTACCCCTTCAGGGAAACAGGCGTAAGTTTATATATATATTACTAGATACCGCCCGCAGCTCCGCCGCCGTGGAATGTTAATAAAAATAGTCAATCCAAGTAATAATCTATTTGTGTACCAAATGTCATCCAAATCCGTTCAGCCGTTTTTGCGTGATTGAAATCCAAACATCTAAACATCCGTACTCTCACATTTATAATATTAGTAGGATAATATTTTAAAATAAAAACACATTATACATAAATTATACTCAAACACAGAACAAGTCATTGAGCTCATCATAATGTATTAAAATGTCCTAGACGGACATTGAATCTACGACCTCAGGCTCAGCAGACAGCGTCACTAACTAATAGCCTAACTAGCCTCACAATAAATTTATACAAAAAATATCAATGAGCTTTTATTATCGATATTTTATATCGATAGAGTCGACCCCTAGTGTAATCGTGTAAATGTTATTGCATTTATCAATGTGTGAGTAAAATGCTATCTTCTTCATGCGCACGTACGAGACATAGGCGATGTTTCTTGTTAAGCGTGAATTGACTTGTGTGAGTGGCGAATGGAAGCGCCGTTATAGTTATGTGCGTGTAAGAAGCGAAGCGTTTATAGAGCGCAGGTGTGTGGGTGTAAAAGAATTGGCGACACTGGTTCTCTAGGCCGGGGCATATCTCCTTACTTCAATGATCTGAGGCGGGATCAAAACTCAATTAGTACTGTAAAGGGGAATCGGTATGCGACATCTGGCGACGAAGTGAAACGCTGATGACAAATTCAACTTCACGCCTTAGGGAAAGTAGGTGAATCATTCAAATGTAACTTTGGTTTCTATAAAATATACATTTAGTAAATTTGGAATGTGATTTAGGACATTATGTCACTTTTTGTAAGATTGCATTTATTAATTAAATAAATAATTTTGGAATAAATTGAAAACACGCACTTTTTAAACAAGCACCTCGCTTAAATGACGATTACTGCTAATCTAATATTTCACTAAGTTCACAATAAAACACAGTTTGTTTAAATGAAAACGTTCTTCAATATATTCCTAATTTATAAATTAGCATTTCAATTACTTTTGAGTTTTTATAAATAATGGTATGTAGATAGTTAAAAGTTCATGTTTTTGAATTGAAAACACAGAGAACTACACATACAGTTTTTGTCATTTTAAGTTCTCTAATTGATTGGCATTTAGAGACATGGATCGTAATTTAACTACAAATTTACATCATGCAAAATTTTATTATATCCGTGAAATATAATCTGCCTTTTAAATATTCCAAAAACGAGCACTTTTTTGTCTTCTGCGGTGGTCGCCACACAGAGATGAGAGTCAGGTGTATTTTTGATCGCAAGTGTAAAAATATCTCTATTTAGGTTTAGTGAGAAAAAATACTCTTTGGATCATGATACGTCTGTGAAAGCTATTTCAATGTTTGCTTTTTTAAGTCTAGAGTGAGTGACGTGCCTCAAAAAGATGTATAGGAATGTATTCATGTGAGAAAATTCTTGAGATTTGAATATAGCTACCAAAATCCTGTACTGATTTAATTATGTTTACGAGACGATCATATTCGAATCAACATTATGTCAGCCTAGAGACGTCTACTGCTGGACACAGCCTCCGCCAAGATAACACAGACTGATTCTGAGCCGCCCGCATCCAACCGCTTCCTGCGCTCTTAGCCAGATCGTCGGTCCACCTTGCGGGAGGCCTACCCCTGCTGCGTCGTCCGGCACGTGGTCGCACTCTAGAACCCGCCTGCCCCAACGGCCATCAGTTCTTCGAGCTATGTGCCCTGCCCATTGCCTCTTTAGCCTGGCTATTCGGAGAGCTATGTTTGTGACTTTGGTTCTCCTGCAGATCTCCTCATTTCTGATTCAATCTCGCAGGGAACTCTGAGCATAGCTCTCTCCATCGCCCTCTGAGTGACCTTGAGCTTTCGGATGAGGCGTATAGTTAGCGACAACGTCGTAGCGTCGTAGATCATCACTGGAAACACCCACTGGTCAAAGACTTTCGTCTTGAGACACTGCGGGATATCGGACGTAAAGATATACCGTAACTGCCCGAACGCCGCCCAACTGAGTTGAATTTTGACGAATGACCTCTTTCTCGAAGTTGGACCTGCCCAGTTGGATCATTTGTTCCAGGTAGACGTACTTGTCGACAACTTCGAGTGTAGAGTTCCCAACCTGGATAGGAGTAGGTACGACATGGACGTTAGACATAATTTTCGTCTTTTCCATATTCATCTTACATGACCTACTTGTTGGGAAACTCAACAGAGGCCATCGAGCATTGTGCTGAGGTCTTCAATGGTCTCAGCCATGACTACGATATCATTAGCAAATCGAAGGTGAGTGGTGTACTCGTCGTTGATGTTGATGCCGAGTCCTTCCCAATCCAGAAGCTTGAAAACGTCTTCCAGCGCACCGGTGAAGAGTTTCGGAGATGTAGAATCTCCTGTCTCACCCTTCGCAGTAGCCGAATAGGTTTTGAGTTCTGGTCCTAGAGGCGGACTGACATGGTGGCGTTTTAGTACAAACAGTTCATTCAGCACTTTGACATATCGATAGTCAATTTGGCACCGTTGGCGAGACTGCAGCATTGCCCAGGTTTCGATCGAATCAAAGGCTTTCTCATAGTCCACAAACGCCAAGCATAGAGTCCACGAGTATTGTCACTATACACCGCTATTTTTTAATTAGTACAAAAACTTTGAGGACAGATTAGCGAAGATATTATTATCATATATGTGACGTAAGAATTTCATAATATCAATAAAGAGCAAAGTTATTATCATTTGTTTATTGTAGAAAATCTCACTTAAATCATAGTCATATTTTACAATCCATTCACTAATTCATTGATAATATTCCATCCTGCTCATTCGCATTCTCTCTGTCGCACTTATGATGTAGGCAGCAATAGAAAATAAAATGAAGAAAAATAATAAATGTAGGTAGTTATTTTTTAATTTTGTTAGTTCTACCCTCTCCTTCATACTTCATTCGGCTGTAGGACCGGTAAAATTTATCGTTTAACAAGAAATTAAATACGGAGGTATGTAATTAGAAAGCAAACAAATATCAAAATAAAAGATGGTGTTCTGGACTAAAAGAAAAGAGTAATTTTGGCGTATTTATGAAGTTAGAATCATCTGCTATTTACAAATTATTTTATCATCATCATGTCAGCCTAGAGACGTCCACTGTTGGACATAGGCCTTCCTCAAAGTGTGTGGAGCACACAGACCGATTTTGAGGCGCCTGCATCAAATTATTATTTACTTAAGTACGTATTATTTACTAAACTTACAAGTATTTCCATTGTCCTTCGAAATGTCCACCACCGTTGTCAAAAGCATCCAATATACACTGTTTTAATTGTTTGTCACTGACCTGGTCACTTTTGTACACTCACAATACGATGTCCATGGGTACACAGCTGCACTCGCGATTTTTCCACTCAAAAAGTACGCACGAAGCATAGCTACATACTCCCGTGATATGAACTGATAGGATAGGCCATCGCGTCGGGCAAACGTAGACAAACAATTAAGTTTTGCAACGAAATTAGAGACGCTGACTTTCGCTAGTAATTTAGTACTGTTAGTCGCATCGTCGGGGCGTGGCGCAGGTGCAGAGGGGCGGGGTGGGGGTTAATTTATCAATGGTATGATAGTACACGGGTCGGTCATAGTATTAGTATTGCATTTACCAATTATCACGTATTTTTGTGGACAGTTTGAGACAGTTTTGGGACTTAATGTTTTTATTTTTCAACTACATAATTATGATCAGTTAAAGATACTTAGTGCCCTGTTAAATTTTTTGTACTAATTAAAAAATAGCGGTGTATACATTTTCGCCAATCAATAATGAAATTATTGAGAATTCAGCGACTAGTTTATTTACCAAGCAATCAAATGGTCTGTCACAAAAAATATTTTATGATGCCACCCCACAATTGGTATAAATAGTAATAATCATAAAAGTGCCGCTAGTATTTATTGCTTTTTGTTTAGCGAATGAAGTAAGTAAACAAACCAATAATACGGAACTAAAGTTAATGAAGTACCGTTGCTTATTTTACTTAGAGAAAAACAACATCAGTTATAACTTGGGTTGTTATTATACGTGGTGGCGTGGAAAGATAAGTTAAAATAATTCTTACTGTTATAGATTCAATAAAAAAGTATTGCCTGAATATCGTTATCCCTTTGAGTTTCGAAGGTCACATGGTAGTATTTTATGAATAAAACTAATATTTAATCTATGTCTGAACTGAAATTAGAAGAAAAAATTATGAGTTTCATATAGATCAAAGTCGAGATTTCAGATTTCATTACGTATTGTTACTATACTGTTTTGTTTATTTAATATTTATTAATTAGTAATAAAATCAGAATACGTGGCAAAGCACGTGGTGCCACGTAGCAAAAATCATGATGACGTTGATGACATGTCAAACAAATTGTCAATGTAGTTTGACAGTTACGTATTTGTCATACGTTTTATTAGTGCTTTGCCCATTTGTATTAGCATTAGAACTTTATAAAATTGTTTATTTTTATTTTAGATTAAACAAAACGGTAATTATTGTGACTATGCGGCGTGTGTGATACAATAAAAGCATTTTTCTTTCTTTCTTTCTTTTCAAATACTCGTAAATACTTTGAGATCAGTTACTTAGGACGTTTCAAAGTATTGAGCGACGCGTTGTTTATAAACACGTGTTACAAGTGACACGATGTTTTGACAAACATTTAAAGTGGTGAACTGTCTTCCTCAAAGTCGTGGACTGGCGTATAAATTGCGTAATATACATAATATGTTGGATACTTGCTGTGAAACCAAAGTACGCGCTAAGATACAATCGGATTTCACGAAAATGCGGTTCGCACTAAATTGTAATTTCAAACTATTTTTTAGCTATGGCACGTCCAAAGTGTCAAATACTTACACAATATCTAATCTATAACAAGACAAGAATGAGAATCGGGCCTCTGGCTTCAGGCACTGCCATCGTCCAATATAGGTTATTGGATACGACCTCTCGCTTCGCTACTTGCCTCCGTCACGGTAATATAATCTAACAGTATTGTAACTCGGCCGTCTTCGTGAGTTATATACCTACAGACGCGCCGTACGCAAACCAGCGGTAGGGCTGCCCGCCTCAAGTATTTCAATTACATCTACCTACTTGACGTTTTTGTCTGGTTTGGTGATTGTTCATATTACTTATATTTTTATTCAAACAAATGAAAATCGAATGAATGAAATAGTAAACTGCAGTCGCCGTAGGTTACAAAACTTAAATTTTTACTTCAACACCTACCTACTGAGCCAAAATACAAGTACCTACGTCCTTAATAACTGACGAGTATAATTATAACTTTTCATCGTAAATTAACGTCCCTATTACTAACAGCATAGAGCAACTCGAAATAACAGTTATTTGGTCACCCATCCGATGTCCAACCGCTTTGAACATTACTTAACGTCAACCATCTAATTGCGTATGCGCTACTTACAGTAATATCTATTCATTGCCAACTGGTTCGATAACACCACATAAAATCTACATTATCATTTTAATTTCATAACGATATAACGTTTAATTCAATATGTATTTCCAAAAACCTATAGCTCGGGGTGCTTTAAAATTAAGCGAAAAATGATGTACTTAGTTAAGTAAGTACCCTAAGAAATTACCTACTGGTTATGTAATAAGCAGATTTCCATTGGCTTCCATTTTGAAAATTACCCTGTAGGTATTACTAATCATAGACAACAATAAAATAATACATTGTCCATAACGCAGGTAAAAGTGTCCTGCTAGTAGGTATACGTTATAACCACAATATGTTTTAAAAATAATAAACATACTAATAGATTAAGCTAATCAATTTACGACTTTATCACGCTAAAGTTAATTACCTTGTCAGAAGGTAGGTGTGAAAAGCGTTGTTTTTATTTAAAATAAGGTAGTAGTATAATACTAGAACTAGCAGCAACCATCGTAATTTGTAAAAAAAAACATTGTATAAATAGTCTTACCTTACAGAGTTTACAGGTTATTTAAAAAATCTTATAGTTGGGTGAGTTATCGAAGAATTTAAACAACCAAAAACAGCACAATATAATCTATTCGTCTTCGCCATAATAATTATTTGAATATCAGAACACTGGTACAAAAATCATCACCGTCTGTTCGTCACTGCGACCGCGACACGGTGCGAGCTGCGGCACGAGCGACCGCGGCTGTGGGTACTCTACGCTCAGTCTAAATGGGTACTCTGCTCGAGGCACGTAGGTATAACTCGAGTTTCGTGCGTTTGTATGGAGTTACAATACTGTTAGATATTATTACCGTGCCTCCGTTTAGACGCGTCAAGTGTCTCTCCGCATCGTTGTCACTGTGGAAAGGCTGTCGATAGCCTTGGTCACCATGGCCTGTCATGCAGCAGGATCGCAGGTCGTATTTCACGACACGCCAACCTCAATGACATACTGCGCCGTACTCTTACCACCGCTGGCGTTCCAGCCCAACTTGAACCTCAAGGCTTGGCACGCGATGATGGCAAAAGACCAGGAGGAATGTCTTTACGCCGTGGAAGCAGTGTAGGCCTTTGGAATGGGCCATCTCATCTTCCTAGCACAGCAGGTTGTGCGGGCGCTGCTACTGCATGAGCGGAGACCCTCAAAAGGCTCAAATATGTACATATAGTAGGAGATTATTTGAGCCGGTTGGGGTCGAAAGTGCGAGATCCCTATTAAGAGATCTCGCAAAGAGACTTATAGATGCCTCGCGAGATCAGAGGGCACGGAATACAACGAGGCAATGCTGCAAGTCTTCTGGGCACGCTTCCAATTGACTGCGATGCAGATGATATTCATGACGCTTTCTACATTTTTATTTTATTTTTAATTCTTGTATAAATTATAAGTTTTATTTAATGTTAAGACTTAATTTTATTAGGAGTTAAATATAATGGCCACCATAAAATGCTTTCATACCCTTAGTTCTTTAACGAAAAATATATACTTAAAACCAGAAAAATAAAATCTAAAATTACAATAGTACTGGCTATTTTAGTCCCGACTGTACTTCAAATTGTATTCGAACACCAAATGTAGTAAATGATCAGCCACTAAATAGGATATGTTAGGTTATCTTGTCACCCTTAATTCAAAAATAGGAGAGCCCTGCCAAGCAGGGCTCCGTCAACTTAGTTTATTAATGTAGGTGGTGTAACCAAATCCAATTTATGTGTTGGTATTTCATACAACTAACAAAAAAACTTTGGTTATAATTTTACATTATAATGCTGGTTTAATTTTGGTGATCATTTACTACTTTTGGGTTAACAATGATTTATTTGGAGTCATTTAACTTAAATAGGATAGCGAAATGTTAAAACTTTGGTTATAATTTAACATTAAAATGCGGGTTTCATTTTGGTGATCATTTACTATTTTTGTTTTTTATATATTACTATATCTGGTGGTAAGTTAAACATAAGCCATTTTATCATATTGTTGACAATTTCTTTCTTTACAAAATACTTGAATAAAAAATAAGACAAATATTTTCCAGAATTTGTCACTAACAATATTTTAATGGAAATTTTAAACCCATTTTGTTTGTTTTTCGTGTGAGTGTGTGGCCAACTCTGGAGTCAAAGTTTTCAGACCGCCCAAAGGCCACCGACTTGGCCTAACAAGCCTTATCCTTTGACAAGAACCGGGACCGATAGCTTTACGTGCCCCGCGAAGCACGGTAGCACTCAGATGTAAATGCCACACACGGTCACCCATCCAAGCGGTGACCTGTGCAAGCGTTGCTTAACTTTGCTGATCTGTTACGAGACCCATTCATATGAGCGTAATTAAATTACACACTGGAGGCTCAATAAACAAAACTTTGTCTTTTGCTGTATTTTATGAACACATGGCGTGAAAGGCAAGGAATTTATTTTATATTTAACTTTACACGTCCTTACGTCACACTTTAATATAATAAAGGAGAGTATTTTGTGAACTTAAAATCTTTATAGGTCTTCTTCTGAGGTCTTATGTTTTCATCTCTGTTACTGTCACTGCCATCACTCTCGGATAATAGCATAACCAGCTTTGTATTATGAAATAAAAGCATAGCATTTTATATCAAAACTCGAACTAGATTCACACGTGTGCATTCGGCGCACATTAGTAGTGCAGTTTAAACCATCGGAAAATTGAACCTCATGCGTTAAGCTTTATTCATGACTCCGGCACGTAACCGGTGCGTCCAGAAATTGTATTTCAGTACATTTTGTGATACAAATTGGAATTTTGATGTGGAATTTACTTGACAGTTTGAATATTGAACGTGTGCTGTTAATGAGATAGCGTAGTGTTTGAGCAAACTTGTTATACGTTTTGATAGTAGTTTATATACCTATATACATAATATATCAGTACGATGTGAATTAGAATTTGATATATTTTATAATTGTGTTTTCTATCTTATCTCTGTAAGAAACGTGTCTTACCTCATTAATATCACCCACATAAGTCTAATGTTAAGGTGAGAATTGGATGTGCAAGTAAGTAAAAAAGTCATCATTTCAATGATGTGTTGCTTCTAGAACATTTATTGGATGATCTATGAAAAATGTTATCTTAAACGACATTATTTTAAACTTACAACCAGTTTCACCGCTGTCTGACATGACACTTCAAAAAGAAGTCACTCTAACTTTGAATTTATCTGGAAGATAAGGCCTATTCAGAGGTGGTAAAACTAACTGCAAATTACAGATTTCCAGGCGTTGTTAGAAGTTTAACTATCTAAAAATAAAACAGGTTACGTGTACTCGAATAAAAAAGCGAACTATGTAATCGGAGTTCTGTTCACTGCTAATTAACATTCCGACAGCATATTATTAATATCTGCACAGCGGCTTTTAGGAATTTAGGATTTATTATACGTGAGACGAAGAATTTTCAGAACACCAATGCCGTAAAATCACTGTACAACGCACTGGTAAGGAGTAGATTGCAGACGAGTGCTATTATCTGGAATCCCCATGAAACTAAATATAGTCTTATGGCGGAGAAGATGCAAAATAAATTTATGAGATACCTATATTTAAAGCCATATGGTGTATATCCCTTCTACCCGCTTATGTACCCAACACTATTTGTTATAGGGATGGTTGGGTACTATAAACTGGAGGTAAAGCGCAATTTGGCTGTAGCAAAATATGTATTTCTAGTGTTTCGTGGAAAATTAAATAATCCCCAGATCCTGGAAGTGTTGAGACTGCTTGTTCCTAACACCAGCTTACGACAGGGGCCACGGGGCAGTTTATTCGAAGTCCCACTATCCCGTACCAACCTTTTGAAGTATGCTCCTCTTGTGTGAGCAATAAATACAATTAACAGCGTCTCACAGAAAATTGATATTTTTATGTGCACATTTCCAGATTTTGTGAAGGTGACACTAGCATTTTGTCCAATTAGTTTTAAGATTTTTATGTAAGTACTATATTTTTGCATTAGGTATTACCTGTACAGACAATAAATGTTATTATAAAGTCTGTATCATTTATTTATTTTATAATAACTTAAATAATTCAAGCAACTTAAGTATGTCTTAAAATTAAAATAAGTATAAAGAAAAAGTAACTAGTTCTTAAAATACTATACTAAGAAATATATACAGAAAGAAAAGAAAATAATTTAGAGGGCATCATGAAATTCATCCACATCGCCGTCAACTGGAAGCGTGCCCAGAACGCTGGCAGCATTGCCACGTTGTATGGCGATACTGAACTTCTGGGCCAAATACAACCCAGCCTTCTGGTCACGCGAGGCGTCGACCAGACTCTTTGCGAGGTCTCTAAAAAGAGATTTCGCATTTGGACCCCATGGCCCCAACGTTTCGACCCCAAACGGCTCAAATACGTAATCCCCTACTAGGTTTGCGTATTTGCGCCGTTTGAGGGTCTCCGCTGTAGCAGCAGCCGTGCCCGCACAACCCGCTGTGCTAGGAAGATGTGATGGCGCGAGGGTATCGACGCACGTTGCGTCCCATACCAAAGGTCTACCCAACTTCCATGGCAGGAAAGACATACCGTCTGATCTTTTGCCTTCGTCGCGTACTAGGCCCTGAGGTTCAAGGTGGGCTGGAATGCCAGCGGTGACAAGAGCCCGACGAAGAATGTCATTAAGGTTGCCGTGTCGTGAAATACGACCTGCGCTCCTGCTGCACGACAGGCCATGGTGACCAAGGCTGTCGACAGCCTCTCCACAGTGACAGCAAGAGGAGTAACACATGGCGCGCCTAAACGGAGGCAAGAGGCGATGCGGAAGGTCGTATCGTCCAGCATGGTACCTATGTAAGACGATGGCAGTGCTTGAAGCCAGAGGCCCGACTCCCACTCTCCCACAGCCAGTAAACGAGCACGCTCTGCAGCATTAGACGATGTGCTAAGAAGATTTTCTCGTATTCTGCTGCAAAGCGGTCCATCCCACTGCCTCTGAGAGGATAGGTCTTGGGGTTACTCCGTGCTTGGACAAGCTCTTCTCTAAGCATTCATGGCATCGGTCTTACACGGCACCTCAGAATCGACCAGTGTTGGTGCTAAGATTTTCCTGGTCAATTCTGCAGTGCTGTGGACCGAGGACAGGAATGCTGGTAGGCTAACATCGGAAATTTTGCGAACGCCGAGGCCACCAAAACGTAGAGGTAAGGACGCCTGTAGCCATCGGTCCTTCAGTGCTAAATTCAAAATTTGACTAAGAGTATTTTGTATAATTTTGTCCATTTCAATGAGTAGGCTCGAATTTTTCCACAAAGGCGAAGCTCGAATAGCGTGGGTAATTTAGGCACGAAAAGACAATACCGAATTATAGTGAAAGCCGAATGAATGTTAATTTTGGGGAGCCTGTCAGAAATTTCACTAAAATTTTGAATTTTTCCATGAATAAATGAATCGAAACCTTCGTCTAAAATCGGGGACCCAAGGAGGCGAAGCGAACTTTTTTCAATGTGGGTTATATTGGGAGTCAGAAATTGAAATTTGGAGAGTATAGATGATTTGTTTAAATTGTCGTATTGAAAATTTCACATTTACTTGGATTTAGGCCTATGGATGAAAATTTAGATTTTAAGAAAGCCAGATTTTGATAAACAGACTGTACATCGCCTCCCAGGGTTCCATCATCTAAATTTTGAATTTTGAATTTAACTGGCTGATGATTGGGTGAATAGCTAAGCTAAAAATGAGTGGTCCAAGAGGGTCACCTTGTTGACAGCCAACGGCGGATTCCAAAAGATTTTCCTTGAAGATCAATTTTGAAGGGTTTCTGTAACACTGCCAAAGAAAGTTGTAAATTTTGGGTGTTTCAATTTTAACTTGTGTCAACAAGGTGTCCCGGTTTACTGAATTAAAGGCGTTCTTTAAATCAACCTTCAAGATAACCTCACCCCCATTACAGCCAAGGTACGTTGACAGGGCATGTATGGCAGCCTCGCAATCCCCCTTGGATCCAAATCCGAGTTGCAGGGGTTGCAATTTATTACCTAAGTTGGTATTATAATAGCGGCAGCATATCTTGGCTGCCATACGCCTGTACGTACACCCCACGGCAATGGGACGAATGCCACCGTCCCTCTTTCGCAAGGCACAGAGATTGGCACCGTACAAAATAGGGACGATGTCATCGTTCACACTGCCGGAGAGCATAAGGTTGATTAGAGCCGTTAGCTCCCTCAAAAGCGCGTCCCTAGCAGCTCCGGCGCTCACACACACGAGATCCTTGAGGTGCTGGGGTGTTAAGCCGTCGAGACCGCCAGCAGACCCGCTTTGGAAAGAGCAAACGGTAGCAACCACGTCCTTGGCTGAAACGCTGAGATAATCTGAGTTAGTGTCAGGTGGGTCAGGAAAAGAGAGGTTATCTCCTGGCGCTGGATGCTTGCTCTGCAGACTCGCGAGTGTGTCGGCAGAGCAAGGCGCCACCACATCGCTACTAAATAAGAGCCTGGAGGGTCCCCTGATATCACCTTCCCTGAGTTTTGATTCTACGATAATATTTTATTTTATTAATTCTATAATAAACTTCCTGAAAGAATTAAAAAGCAGCCGTTGAAATGTTTTAAATCACAAGTGTTTGATTGGCTTGCAGACGAGTGTTTTTATTCTGTGGAGGAGTTTCTAAGTTATGGAACTCAGTGACATGGGTACAATTATTTATCCAAAATGTATGAATTTAATTAGCTAGTTATAAGTGTTGACTAATGTTATAATTGACTTAAATTTAATGTAATAGCGATTATAGATTTGTTTTTCTACCGAGAATAATAATTTTATAGATTCTATGTATGTACTTACCTACCTTTAATTGAAATTTACACGCCGAGATTTCGGCAGAATATGTTGCTACTTCTGATATTACACCATCTATTATGTATACACATATTCAGTAAATAAACCATTTCATTTCATTTCATTTAATTTCATTACGTGATGGTAGATGGGGCTATTGCGATATGGTTTAGGAAGGTGGAATGTCGAATTAATAAAATTTTCTTTAATTTTTGATGTGTTTTTTTTTTGTTATCCGGTCTTCCTGTGCATGCAAAATTCTATAGGGAAAGGTGAGTAACTGCTTCCAAGCGGTTATAGAATTCTCCCGGGTGACAAGACCTATGCAGTGTGCTAGATTTTGGGCCACTGAAGGTCTTTCACCACGGGGAATTCGCTTTAAAATCGAAATTGAATTTTTTTATTGACTTAAATGTTGCCAAAAGGGAATTTTGGGGGAGACTGTGTTGTTGTGTGTTTGTGTCGACGTATTGGCGCCAGAAAGTACATTATGGTTTTTATGAATTTTACCAAAATGTACTTTTAGGCCCCGCTTACCTTTAAAGTAACGAGCTTGGAAACAATTCGGGCAGCGCACCAGAGTAGACGAAGTGCAAGGTTGATCTGCACCTATTTCGTCATCACCCTTACCACCGTTAAGAGACATAAACTTAAAATATCACTCACTAAAAATAAATACTATCTAAATAACAACGAAAATATCAAAATAACAACACAAAACGCTTGACTTCGACACTGTCTAGTTTTTATTACTGTCCGTGGCGGCGGCTTTCGGCCGCCGGCCAGTACGCTGACGGAGGCCGGCATAGCGTAGCATCAGGCCTGCTAGCGGAGGCTGCACGCCGCTGTTCACGCCAGCCAGCAAGAGATTTTCCTTATTTCTTGCCTTCTCTTGCGCCAATTATTGTTTTATTTGATAAGTTATAGATTTCCGATTTCTGCAAAGAAATTGTGACACCAATGACACTTTTTCTTTTTCATCAATAATAGGTGAAAATTATAAACAATTTTCCGAGTAATTTTCACAGTAAATGGAGAATCCTATTGTAGCGTTTGATATTGCCAAGCGTCGGACAAATTTTTTTTTAGTTTTTATTATAAATAAAAAAAATAAAAATATCTTAAATGAAATTGTTTTAGATTTGTAAAACAAAAAGTATCTGCAAAGCAGATGTAAGGGGCAACTTCCGGGAAGGTTATGCAACTACCCAAACTCGACGGATCGATAACGCCATGCTTGGTTGAAAAGTAAACAGATGAAACTGAACTTGACTAGCAATGTCCCCATCTAGATGCAAGTGTGGGTTTTACGTCCCCGTCCGCCTCAACGAGCGGTATTTCTAATAACATATATGTTCGTATCCTTGAAACCTTCATACGGTGTTTACCATAGAGAGCCAAATGTTGCCACTTATGCCATTTACACCGTTGAGGGTGGGAATACAGAAATACGCTGTTCTATCTTTTTATAGACGTTTTAATTAAACATTTTTTTGTTAACTATCTAGAATAATTTTATTATTGCCGTAAATGAAAATGACAAATTGATTTTAAGGCTTTATTTTACTTTACGGATAACACTTATTAGCCACTAGAATGAAGTGTTAACTTAATTAAACATTTTTTTGTTGACTGTTTAGAATAATTATTGCCGTAATTGAAAATGACAAAAAGATTTTAAGGTGTTAGTTTACTATACGGATAACACTTATTAGACACTAGAATTGTTACCAAAGGCCAAGCAATGAAGTTTAACTTAATTGCTAGGCTTTTGGTGAAGTAAATATACCAATCTAATGTTTTTATATACATTTAAAAACTATATATTCGGATACGGATACGGTATATTCTCGTTTTATAAAACAATGCGGTTAAAAAGCATTAGAATCTCCCCTGGGTTTCATCAAAACCAGATTTATGTCAGCGGACCACAGTTTTAAGCACCCTTTCTACATTTCGGCATTAAAAGGGCCAGGTATAAAAAGCACTCAGTTTAGGAAAGCAAAAGATTAACGCAACAACTTAGAGATAAAAAGTAAAAACACAATCCGATTGTGGTTCGAATCAGCTTAGCCGTCTCCCTCGTCTTTTTGCTATACCTATCTTATATATAGGTTGAGTATAAGACTTTTAAGGGGCTCGCAACGTCGCTCATAAATAACTGGCGAACCAATAAGTGTGAAATTAACACAGAAAATAATTATGAGGGGTATTATTTCGATTCCCGAAGTCCATTCCGGGAATATTTTTTGTAATTGAATTAATTTTGGTCTATCAAACCTTTGCCATCGGAGTTTCAAGGTTCGAGGGAAATGGCGGTGGGAGGAAAAAATATTTTTAATTAAAAGCAGATAAGGGTGTTGAGGTTAAATATAATAGCATCTTTCTACTCATAATATATGCAAAGCGAGTTCTACGTTTGTTTGTTTTTGGAAACCACCCACGGGCTGTAAATTTTTAAAAACTGAAACACGACATTCAGTTTATATTTTATGTTTTCTGGTTGAAAAATCAAAGACCAGTGTTATTAAAAATTGGCTCAAATATCAAACCATGTTCGTGTTTTGCTACATTATATCAATACATGATATTTCAAGTTCACTTGTTTAGTTTAGAAAAAAAATGCTAATACATATTCTAAAACATCATACAGCACTTCATTCAATACTAGTAACACAACGATGAGTCTGGCAAACTTAAAGAGCTAATCAAGATTACATTAACTATTCAATAATAACGAGCTTCCAACTGAAACAGTTTTAGCAAGACGTGCAGTCGTAACCTTTGTAGTACGGTATAGGTGCAGATTATGCAAAGGGCAGGCGATATTGCTGTTTGAAAATTATAATTAGGTATACTAATATTTATGAAACAGATCTCGCAAATAAGTATTAAAAAATCTAAAAGTAAATTACCTTCTACTTGGTCTAACCCCGGTGACAGACGTTTCGGAGTAGCTTACATCAACCGTGATCGGGATGGCTAGTTCTGTAATTTCAAAGTTATATTTCAAATAATTACGGATTGAAAACTTTGAATTTTGCCTTGAAATTGAATTTGAAAACAATAATTATTGTTTAGTGGCGGCGATAGCTTAATGGAGAGACCGACAGACTGCTACGCAGACGCTCCGGGTGTGAATCCACGGCGCGCACCAATGACTTTTCGGAGTTAAGTGCGTATTAAAATGTTAATTATCGCTTGCTAAACGGTGAAGGAAAACATGGTGAGGAAACCTGCATATCTGTGAGTTCTCCATAATGTTCTTGAAAGACATATGAAGTCTGCCAACCCGTTCTAGGCCAGCGTAGTGGACTATGGCCTTACCCTTCTCATAGTGAGAAGAGGCCCGTGGCCAGCAGTGGGACAATATATATACAGGGCTGATTATTATAATATATAAAAAAATATTGTTTACGGTAGTAATAATATTTTACGGATATAAGATAAACAAAGCTTAAGAATTGATCAAGACATTGAACAGTGCAATAATAAATTATTGTTTTTGTTCGCCGACCGTCCTGGTAGAAGTCTACAGTCTAGATATTAGAAATTCTGGATAAAATCCAGGTTGCCTAAGCCAAAAATATGTCGTGAGCAGTGTGTATAGATTTTACTCTAAACTTTATTCATGAAGCAAGGGAAATCTGACTATCTTACAACTATTATAAATGTGAAAGTATATGAGGATGAATGGATTTTTCTTATTCTTTGAAGTAAAAACAGCTGAACGGATTTAGGTGAAATTTTGCAGCAATATAACTTTTACATCAGACTAGCACAAAGACTACCTGTTGTTGCAAAAATGATAACCACGCGAAGCTGCTTGCAGAAACTAGTAAAACGATTCGCAATCGAAGCAAGAGGTGGCCATGTTTATTAAGTACTCAAAACGGCGTTTGTGTATTCATATCATGTAAATAAATGATTATATTTATTTAAATAACATATATTGAATGCTATTT
This sequence comes from Euclidia mi, assembly GCA_944739405.2. NCBI lineage: Eukaryota > Metazoa > Arthropoda > Insecta > Lepidoptera > Erebidae > Euclidia > Euclidia mi. Next base: position 34,365,417 of record OX123184.2, read on the forward strand.
ACTATAAAGCTAATGCGAGATTATATAATTCCTGCCACCCTTTTTGTGGCTCAGAGTTTAGACCCACAATATTACAATAAGATCTAAAAGCTACTTCAATATCATTTAACCCCTCACCTGATCTATAGTCATATTATGACCGAAGAAAGTAGGGCGATTTTTGATACGTAGTCATATTATGACCATTTTTTATGTTCGCATTTCAAGTCTGTTTTCTCTGTTTTACCGATTTGTAGCGGCTTGCGATTGCGTTAGGTTGGTAGGACAATAACACGCCTTGCGTATTGTAAACGAAAACAGACATGCTCCAAAAAAAAAAAAAAGTTTCGTCTAATCAAAAGAAAGTTCCCGCGTCGCTGTGCGTGTCCTGTCGCAATAATAAATTTTGATACCAAAAAAACGCTGCAGCATCAGTCCGAAGCAATTTAATCATGCCTTAGTAAGTATTTTTTCGTTTTATGTTTAAGTTGATAATATTCGTAGTGTAATTTAAGATTAAAGACACTTTTCCTTAGGTAAGAACCAATTCGCCCCGCACCCGTATATTTCATATGATTTTACGTATTGTTTCTGCACTTGTTGGTATTTTTTTTGTTGTATTGTTTGAATAATTTCATAAATAAATAGTATATAATATGCAGAAGTCCTTAAATTCATGTATTTTCTAAATATTCACGAAAAATATAATGCAGGTAACAGTCGGTCATTTTATGACCGGCTGTCAGGCCGAGTAATTGTCCTTTGTTACTGCAATTTTTATTTAATTAATAATTATTTACAATAACTATAAGATTGTCATTTGTTGAAATTTAAAGCTCCCTTTATACTCTTTAAGACTCATAAGTCTTTATTTTGTATTTTGGTTTTATTTTGTTATAATGAGCATAGTTTTAAATATGCCCTGCTTTGGACCGCCTAAAACGAGGGTCTTGTTAATTTACCATTTGTTTAAAATTAATGCAATTCTGTCGCCTAAATTTATTGTGATTCTTTTAACCATCAAACAAGCTTTCTAAATATATATATATCTCATGAGTTTAATGAAATATGTTGAACAAAGTGAAGGTGCAAAGTTCAGACATTTTTATGCACTTTTTACGCGTACGGTATGAAAACGACAAAAACCGCTTATGGAATTTGTTGATTTACGTTAGATATTATTATGAAAAGGTTTAAATGTTTTTCAATATGCTTATTCCTTTATAATAGCAGGTTAAATAAAAAGGAAAGAGAAAACTACAATTTGTTTATTTTTTTATATATTTCATCAGAAAGTCAGAATTTACCCAATTTCATTACATTTTTATTTTTCTCTTGAATACAGTTCGGTCACAGTACGATATAATGTTACGGTTGTACTGTAACATTGTAGATAATTTATCAAGGATTCCATCAATATATAATGTGTCAGGTATTTATACACAGAAAGGCCATAAAATGCTAAATATGTGACCCACTCAAATCGCGCCGCGGCGCGTCTCAATTCGGCGATCAAATTACGGCAACATAGCCGCCGCGACCGTATCAGGTGAGGGGATAATAAACCAGATTAAATCAAATCAAACCCTTAGCATTTAGACTACTAATATTAATCCAAATCGTATAATTTCCCAGACAATTCCGAATGCACAAATGGAGCGACCAGTTAACCGTCGGGATGAATCTTATGTGAGACGGTCGCAATAAACTAGGATTGTGCGGTGCATTGTAACAGTGGCCAACGGTCCGTGAGATGCTGGATACAACCCTCGAAACGTGAACACGGTCTTAGCGCACCCATTCGTCTTGCGACACGAAATTGTGTGTCATAGTGGTTGGCTATTTTCACGTGTTTTAGTATTGTTATTTGCACGATAGTATTTCTTATAGTGCCAAAAATCATCAAATGGCTCAGTGGCGTGCCATTAAGGAGGTCTATAATTAAGCGTAGACTATAGTAGGCTGATGATGATGATGATGAATTCTCATAACAATAAAGAAGCTTGGAATTAGATTCCAATCTAAGCAGAGCTTGTAATATGGTAAACAGATAAATGATAGAGATCAACTTTGCCTTTCGTACTCTACTTCTCGACATAATATGTAGGCCTTTCCTAATTGGTGTCACAAGAGCATTGTTAGTTATTTTTGTTCACTGGGGGGATTTGGCCTACTACACCGCGCTGGCCATATGGGTTGGTAAAGGATATATACCCAGACATAGAACAAATCATCGTGGTCAACACACAAAGATTTGTCTTAAGTATAAAAATCAAACCCACAGCCTCTGGCAGTAGTACCTGGAAAAGTCTTTTCATAGAATGTTTACTTGAAAAAATCAGTGTAGTAAACATAAATGACAATAGGCTATATCATTATTACACAGCTCAGCCGACGTTTTCCAATTGAATAGTTGACTTCTATCGATATAATGGACATTTGTCCTATTTACATATTGTAGAATCGTCGACCAAATTAAATCCGATGATTAAATCCGAAAAATTAACATCCGATGCACCCGCGACTGGGGCGCATGTATGAAAATGGTATTGAATGTTAAGGAAGGCTATTAGCTTGACCCCTTACTAATGCAGGAATAACCGGGGGCTCAGCTAGTCTTTTAGTTCTACACAAATAATCCCCTGTTGTACAATGCACATGTGCCTTACTGACCGTACAGATAAGTACTAAACATCTACCATTAGTGGTTCTACTGATAATACCAAGCTGCTACAGACCTTCCACAGAGCTTCATAATAATACGGATGCCAGTTTCCTAGCTTACACATAGTTAGATTATTGCAATATTCTGAGAGGCAGAGCTCGGACTTCGTGGGAATGTAATGTACATTTGTGGCTACCTTAATCTAATTTGGCTAAAATATTTACTAAATTGCACTTGATATATAAAAGACTTGCGACAATTGATAGTTAGACAATTTAGTTCAATTATACAAGCTTGTTGAAAATAGAGCTGTAGGCCGAAAATGAAAATTGAATTTTCCGGTAGGTAACCTTGTTTGGACAAACGTAAAAAAAACAAACTTAACTATACAAAGCAATCAGCTAATGAAATTGTATGTAATGGACATTTTTCCTCTTTATTTCACAAGGATTTTTTTTTTATATGAGTATCTTTTGATATATATATATATATATATATAGTGATAGTTTTTTTGATGGCACAAAGTAGAAAATATTAATAATTATGCAAATAAATAAATCATTTTTTTCGAGCATAATGATATCATGACTTCAACATTTCATTTACTTAATCAAACAGTATCTAATTTCTAAACGTATTGCAACTCCATATGTTCTAATGCACTCGTTAGTAAATTGTTTAGACTAGTTTGCATATTATGCTGTGCAAATACTTTTATATCTAAATCATCCTTCACGCGTAAGACTTGACCACTTTAATAAACAAGACATTAGATTTAATAGGCATACCACTTGCTACAACTATTAAAACAGTTCTTGGTACTGTTATATTTCCTTCATTTTACGGTAAAGAAGTTTTGCTTTTTTGCCACCGCTCAACTTGAATTTGGGGCATTGTGGAATAGGCCCCATGTTACACTCCGTGAAAATAGAAGGTACAACCTGATTCACTAAAACAATTGCGCTGTACTTATACCATAATGTAGTATAGTACACGCGATCGCTACAACATGAAAAAATGATACAGTAGAGAACACGAAAATTCGTGAGCTATCTTGTAGCAACGAATTGACCCAATTCTAGTCATAGTTTATTGGACCAAGACTAACATAACATTACTTCTTACCCACAACAAGCTGAACGAAAACACAAGTTAACTCTAAGTAATAAGTATATAATCTTTGATGAAGCTCGATAGAACGTATGGATTTTCGTAAGATCACTGGGTAAATTTTGCTATTCTATTTAGCTTCTGCCTGCGTATTAGGAATGTGTTTATCCTACTTAATAATCCTAGGAACTCTACTTCTTATGAACGTCAGGAAATTTAGATGCGTGATAGCTATATGTGTAATTGTATATGACGCTTTTTGCCGATATCTAATGACAATTTTCAGTAGTACTAACCTAACTTGAATTCTTGTATTGATTTTTTATCTGTCGGTTCTACTGTATGATATAAATACAACAGTGGGTACTCGAAACAACCTTTCAAACGAACAAGCGGGTCACCCAATGGTAAGTAATCACCGCCGCCCATTGACACCTGCAATGCTCGAAGGATCACAAGTACGTTGCCTACCTTTTAAAAAGGAATATGCTCGCTTCTTGAAGATTCCAATGTCGAACTGGTTTGAAAATACCGCTGCAGATAGCTGGTTCCACAGTTCGGTTGTACGAGGCAGGAAATGGCGTGTGAATCGTACGGTAGAAGAACGCCACTCATCAAGTGGGAGAGAGCCATATTATTATATCGAAGGTCAATTTAAAATTAGTACCTAATTAAAATGTTTTAAATATTACATAATTGACAAATCTACTTTTTGTTTTAATATACCAATAAGCCATGTTATACGTGATCCACCATGAAAAAATTATAAAATAATCCAATTCCTTCAGCCTGAGATAAATACTACGCCTACACCTATTGCACAGTAGTTTAACCAGCTGGCTCACCATTTGACACAGTGCCGAGTGTCGTGGGTTTCATTCCTACACGAGACAACATTTTTATCTACAACTTGTTGTTTTAAGTCTGGGTGTACTTTGTGTACATTTAATGACTGTTTGAAAGGTACCGCGCTATAAAAAATTACCCCTGGCGTAGGCGTTCTCTTTAGAAAAAACTACAACATAAAATTCAAAATCCTCCGTATCGACCACGGCTTTCTGTCACACGGTGTAAACCGCAATCAACCAGGATTGCATAGCTTGGTAGTGCGCAACGATCCGTGCGATGCTGCATGCGAGACACCCTACCGAATGCGAGCACTAACTTTAGGACGGCCATTCATCACGGGCATTCATAATTGAATGTCCCAAGATTTTTGGCAAGGGATCTGTTGATAATTTTCTTGGCGAAGCTGCCTTATAAATCAGATGTTATTTTGGAGGTGAAAATGCAATGTTTACTAGTTATATCTGTGTTTACTAGTTGTGTCTGTACATTCAGTAGTAGTTCATAAAATAAGATAGATAGTTTGGTTTTATGTGCAAGCTAGAGAAGAGGATACCATTTTGGTTTATCATACTCCAAAACAAAAATAAGACATTGACAATTGACTGAATCTATGGGGCATTGGCCGAGTGGTTGACATTTTCCCGCTGCTTTCGGTTCCTTCGACAATGTTTGGTCGATAAATAAATTGGTGCATGGGTGAGCTAAACAGTAATTCATCCATGAATGGATTTAAAGCATAATAATATAAAGAAAATCGTTTAATGTTCATAAGCTAATTACGTCCAGACGATTGAAGCCAAAACTATATTTCTTCCATAACGCTTACTTATCACTTTCAAAAGTACTTCGAGAAAGTACGCGTATTTTCTTTCGCAGACATCTCATATCAATAACTGCTAATTTTTGCATTAGTAGATAACTCACAATGTGAAACAGTTGCAGCTCCTTACAAACATAACATGTAAAACCATTATACTGGCAGTTAAAAAGAGTAGCCACGAGTTTTATTGCCCGTTCATTTTCTTGGTTCTACCTATTGCATTGCGAACGTGGCATTAAATGTAAATGTAGAATCATTTAGTAATTAACTTAAATTTTGACATTCATAAGCGTCACTTTAAAAAAAATTGAAGCCGTAGCTGCTGGCGTCCTCTAGTTTAAGGTATAAATATCTATGTTTTTACCGACGTTTCGGCCGTCTTACAACAGCCAGGACTCATGTAATTTCAGCGCCGTCCTTGTGAAGCGCGGGTTTCGGTAGCTACCCTCACTTGTTTTTTATTTTTATTCGAACTGTCGGTACGTCGACATACAAAACTGGCCGAAATCCACGCTTCACAAGGACGGCGCTGAAATGACATCAGTCCTGCCGCGACCATGGCTGTTGTGAGACGGCCGAAACGTCGGTAAAACAAAGGTATTAATACCTTAAATTTATTAAATATCGCGAATAAGACCCGTTTACAAAAAAATCGTATGAGTATCCCGTATCCCGATCATTTAACTTCAATTCTCTTACTTTGTAGTTTCGTAACAACGATATACTATGTTGATGCATTGAATTTGAGAATATAAATACCTCTTTTTGCACCGATTTTACAGTTGACTTAAATCGGCAGTGATCAAGAAGACCTATCCACCGAGCGAGACGACACGCTACACGAGATTATAAGCAATTTACAACATTAAAACAAACATCTAAGAGATTAAGACCCGTCATATCATATGATAAATTAATGTAAGTCACAAAAGCTTCAAATCATTAATTGTACATATTAATTGGTACCTTTTTCAACAAGAAAATAAATAACCTAAAAATCTCATACAATTTTATTAAAACAGGTCTTATTCGCGATATTTCATTAATATTTTAAGGTATAAATACCTCTGATTTACCGACGTTTTGGCCCTCTTACAACATCCATGGTCGCGGGAGGACTGATGCCATCTCAGCGCCGTCCTTGTGAAGGAGCTCTTCCTTGGACGGCGGGTTCGGCAGCAACTCTCACTTGTTTTTTATTTTTATTTTATTCGAACTGTCGGTACTTCGTTTAATAAAATTGTATGATGTATACAAATCGCGAAAGTTTAAAATCGATTATTAACCTAAAAATCAATTTTTCCTGTTTTTCATCTCATCAGTGCCCCTCTTTAAACTACTCGCACAAAAACCGCATCTATGAAATGCGGGATGCCATCGACGACGTCACTACTCGCGTTTGTATATAGAGGCCTTTACATGGATATGACGGGGGCGTCGGTTAAATAACAATTTTGTTTACAACACTGTGAAGGGTGCACATGTATACAAAAAAATTACATGAATTTTTCACTTTATGGCTGATGAGATTATATATAATAAAAGATTACAAATTGTATAATGAACGTGTAGTTCGTGTAGTAAAGTAGAGACTCCATAGAGATAATGAGATACATATCATATATTCAATGGGTATTTCTTTTAATTTTTTGTTATTTACCACATTCACAAAACACCATGTCGTCCCAAACTAAGCAGAGCTTGTACTATCGGTATATAATGGCTTGTGTAATGTATAGACATGCATATATTCTTTAGTTTTGTAAATACATACACATTATACATATAGACACAGGGTTCTGAACATGGGTTCATGTAGACAAATGTTTGACTTGAGCGGGAATCGAACCCGCGACTTTCGTCGTAGCAGTCGCTTACACTCCCGCTACGCCAACCGGCCGTCAGGTCCGGTATAAATATGATTTCCTTGGTTTGTTAAGACTAAAGATGATTATGCTGATAAAGTCTGCCGATAACACATATCAAAGCCCAAATATAATTGCTGAAAAAGTAATTTAATATTCCTCTATAATTTCTACATCCTAGGAAGTAGGTTTGCTAGGTTTTGGACTGAGTGGAATACCAACTGGCTTAAACCACACAAAATAAATAATAACTAATATAGGCAATCAGAGATATACAAAAAGCAGATGTATTTGGACAATGTATTACCACAGTCAAATCATCCATACAGTCGTTCGACGAACGCGTCTAGACGGGTCAATCGTGCGGGGGCCAAGAGGTGAGACGCGGGAAGAGCGGTACCTAGTTACGTATATCGCCTTAGTTCGTAACTAGGTACATGTTTTTGGGGGCTGGCACGTGCTTGTTTTTTGTTCGTTACTTATTTATTTGCTTATGAATATTAATTAAGATGGTGCATACGACTTGTGCTGTGAGACATTGAAATTCTTTATACTGTTTAAAGATATAAATAAATAAGAATTTAAAAAATCTGCGATTTCATCAGTTTACTTATACCAAAAAAGAAAATTTCATTAATTATAATTATTTGTATTATTTTGAAATGTATGTACCTATAACCACTTAAAATAATGTGCACATTCCTACTAATCTACTAACTTTTTACAATATCTCATGTCTGGCCAAATCACAGAATAAAGTAGCAATTATTGTACGTAAAAAACATGGCAGACGTAAGAAAATATGCGTTGTAAGGTAATATTCGATTCTGGTGTGATTTTAATTTCATTCAATAAGTACCTAGTACCTACGGTTCACCCTTGTTTGATCGATCAACGTTTGATATAATATTACTAAATCGAATTTTAGTTGCAATAAAGTCATTTCGAAGAATTATTCATTTGACCGAATAATTCATTGGTAAATTTTTATTTAGCGTAATTATTTATTTGAACTAATTTCATTTGAACTAATTTCATTTCGCCGAATTTTCAAATGCACTAATTTTAATTAAAACTAATGTTTCACTACACTAATAATGATTTAGTCGAAAGATCGTATCGAATATTTAGTTCGGTATTCTCTCGTTTTCCATAAATTCATTTGCACTAATATTGTTTGCCATAATCATCCCCGATCATAATATTAACTTGCACTATTATCATTTATACTAATAACGTTTGCCTTAACAACTCAACAGTGATAACTTTTATTTGCCATAAAATGACTTTCTATAACAACATATATCATAATAATTAGTTTTTATAAGTATATCATAATCGACTCTTGACATAATCAAAATTTGATATAATTATGAAAATAATACTTAATATTGTTAGGTCGAAATTCATTATCGTTAACACCGCGACTCAGTGCAACCCGACTCGGATAGGTTAGGTTAGGGTTCTCTTTTGATCCTTAACCCAAAAATAGGAGCCCTGCGAAGCAGGGCTCCGTCAACTTTGTCCACATTCTTCACACTAGTTTAATAACCTGAAGTTGAATTAATTATCGTTAACACCCCGACTCAGTGCAATCCGACTCGGTTAGGTTAGGTTAGGTTAGGGTTCTCTTTTGACCCTTAACCCAAAAATAGGAGCCCTGCGAAGCAGGGCTCCGTCAACTTAGTCCACATTCTTCACAGTAGTTTAATAAACTGAAGTTGTTCAGTTTATTCTCTATTCACACACAAAATAATGTGGAAGCGTGGCACCACAGGTTAAATAGTATAGTCGATAAAAGAAACCCCGGATTTTATGAACTGTCTACTATACTGCTTGCCGACATGAATATAGTTGAAGGAAAAATACAGTGTATTTTAAATGGAGAACCTAGTGCAAAGCAGAAGAAGATTTGCACTAAAAAAATGACAATATTGAGACCATATTGCGCAATTTTGAAACGTATACAGTGATGGATTTACTAAAAGCAATTGCAAGTAATTTAAGATTAGTTTAACTGTTTTCTTGTTCAAAATAAATAATTTTTCAAATATTTACAATGTTTTCTTTTCTGCATTATATTACACCAATTGAATATTCGATAAAATACATGGTTATACCATCTGAACATTACATCAAATGATCATTATACCTTTTGATCATTAGCGCAAATGTTGTTATAGCAAATAAATATTCGATGAACTGAAAATTCTGTCAAACGATATTATACAAAGTGATGATTTTCTTAAACGTTGTTCGATTTAGTAATATTATATCAAAGGTTATTCTATCAAACAAGGGTGAACCGTACCTACGCATTAGGTAAGTACCTATCACATATTATTATGTATCTTGGTAACGGCGCATCCTTGCTCAAAAATAACCATATTTTTGGCCCCCTTTTATAAACCCACATATGTTCTCCGTAATCTCATAGCCCGGTCACCCATCCATAAAATGACCGTGATGTCTATTGCTTTACCTTAACGTAGTTTGCACGAAAAAATCTGCAAAATACTGCATATCGATAACATAGGCTCTGCAAGCTGATCCCAAGGTTACCCATCCATTAAACCACCGCTATGTCAATCGCTTTATTTTAACTTGGCTTGTACGAAAAATGTTTTATATTCTTAACCGCCTCCCACGACACCTGCGGGATGAAATAGGTGCTGACTGACACTTTGTATGCAAATCTGTCACCGCACGAATTTATAATAATTATTTATCGTTAATTATTGTAATATAATAAATTAGCTGTTTCCCACGGTTTCACCCGCGTCCTGAGGGAACTTCTTCGCGTACCCGGTTAATTTTTAGCCTAAGTTACTCCTTGGTACATCAGGCCAGTGAGGGTCCCGTCAAAATAGGTCGAGCCGTTCCAGAGATTAGCGAGAACAAACAGACAGACAGACAAAAATTGAAAAAAATGTCATTTCGGTGTATGTACCGTTTATACATCCATATGCATTTAGTAAAAAGCGGTTATTTTAATATTACAAACAGACACTCCAATTTTATTTATATTTATAGATAAGTGATTTACACTATATTATTCATGTAGCGTAGCAATTGTAATATTTTTCTAAAATAAATAGACGGTGTTTGAATAAGTAGGTATTGTTTACATGTGGCAGCCCTAGCCTACTTGCCCTTGTCTAGACGTTGTCGGCTTTTTCTGCGAGATCAAAGGCGTCAAACTACTGTATGTCTTTATACTGTGGTATTACCAAACACTTAAGCCCGTGCCACGGTAATAATATCTAACAGTATTGTAACTCCATACAAACGCACGAAACTCGAGTTATACCTACGCGCCGCGAGCAGAGTACCCATTAGACTGGGCGGACTGTACCTACAGTACCCGCAGCCGCTATCGTGCCGCAGCTCGCATGCGGCGCGTCTGGTAGGTATATAACTCACGAAGACGGCCGAGTTACAATACTGTTAGATTATATTACCGTGCCCGTGCTTAAGCCCACAAGAGTTCTACACAACAACAGCAACTAAATTAACAACTACCCTCAAAAAGCTATATATTAAACTACTATAACTCAGTACGTCAAATCTATCGATATAAAGGATTACTTTGGAATTAAACACATCGGTCCGAGAGGATTTAGTGTGCTTATCATTGGATCCCTTCGCCAAATGGGGAGAGATTCTGTCAAAAATAAACTGGACCTTACGTCTACGCCACGAGATTTCTCGTAAAATAGTTTCGAGAAGAAAATAAATCTTTTGGCGCAGTAATCTACCTGGCAGTTTAAGATATATTGGTGCTGTTTCCTCCGTTTTAAGTTTCAGTTATCTCAGGTGAAGGTGAACTGGTAAAAAGGGGTTCGACTGAAATCCTGAAATTCTATGTGCGCCTCGTGCATCTTGATGAGAAATCTTTCCAAGAATAAATTTTCTCACGAGTACTCGACTTGGTTGAGTTTACTGATTCGAACTATCAGTTAATCACAAAGTAATTTTGACTCAAGTAGTAACAATGTTATGTACTACCATAGATAATTATTGCGACTACATCAAGATTCGGACTTAGATAAATATCGCATTTCTTTACGTTTATTATTGCCCTACTATGCGACTGTTTAAAGCATAAAATGGTATACCTTACTAACACCTATATATATGTTGAATACTCTTAGTATATTAATAAAAGGAGGTTTATATTGTAAAGGTGCATAGGGTTCCCACCAAGAACTTACGGTCCCAAGCCAACCTCACCTGCAAGTGGTGCACCTGCCGATCTACGGACGAGGCTCTGGCAAACAAAATATCCCGATAAGCGGCAATAGGCTCGCCACCTATCACGTGGGATCAAAACACTCACTGGCGAAAAGTGGGCGTTTAATATGCCTCTGCCTACCCCTTCGGGGAAACAGGCGTGAGTCTATGTATGTATGTATGTATATTGTAAACTTTGGTTATTGGTACGTTGACTCAGAGCTCTACATAAGTAAAAGTGCGAGACAGCTGACTAACAATAAAATGATTACGATGAGGATGATCGCTGCGGTATACAGTTGAAGATGCTATCATAGTCTTAAATCCTAAAATACCCTAGAATTTCTGTTATTTTTAAATGTTCAAGACTGTCACCACGGGATTTTACCATTTGCTACAAGAAGTGCCTTGCTTTGTGACAAAAGTGTGCAAAATATGCTTTTGTCATCAATGACTGTGAATAGAAAAATATTTAAGTATTATGCAATCATAATATATTTGACTCTTACATTTGTTACTCAATGTCAGTAGTATAAAATACAAAGTACAATATTTTAGATGGAAAATCGTAAATTTATGAAACAATATTGCCTTCAATAGATGGATGAAATATGACACATTTTCAAACATGTGACCCGTTTCTTAAAAATAATGATTTCCTTTTTCGATAACGATCTCGTTCGGAGCTAGAATAAATAAAATACGAACTAAAATATTGTTACTGTTGGAAATATACGACGTTTAAAAAAATGCTTTGAGCTTTATTGTTAGAAAGTCAGATGTTTTATAAATTGTACTCTCTTTGTTTTAAGTGGAAATTTTCCGAACAGCATGGTATAGTTGGAGTTCATTAGAGCTTGAAAATATATAGCAAACTTTTCTATTCACATGGGAAAATACATACTTTGGTTAGCGGATGCTTTCACGTCAAATAAACTTCAGACGGAAAGAGTGCAGTTTTATTCAAAGATTTTAACAGCTTTGTTTCAGATGCATCTCGTTATTATTAGTTTTAAACTTTATAAGAAAGCTTTGTTGATGTCGTGGCCGTGAGCGTAAATATGAACTTTTGCGTTCGCGTTTCTAGCATAGACTGTAATGCAAATGTCAGTTACGCCCGGACATTACTGTTAGAAACGTCTCATTAGCTGCTGCATACTCTTCTGAGTCTCCAGTGACTTTCACAGGGTTCCGAAAAGGTTTTATTGAAGATTTGTGGAGAAAAGCCGGCCAGAACCTGCAAAATGAATGGTATTTAATCTCGTTTGTATTACATGATTATGTAACTTAATAATAGGTAACTAATAATGTACAAATATAAATGGCCTTAAACAATTTGCTAGTGTTGAGCTGAATATGGAAATGACCCTTTTGGGTGATAATGCGTGGAAATAATTAAATAGTTATTTGTATGTTAACATTTAAGCACGTTATATAATTTTTTTAACAGCTATGCTCGCGTTTGAACCTGACGTATATGCATTCTCAGATATAGTATTTCATCAATTTCCAATGTATAATGAATTTATTACCACAATTTCAAATTGGAATACTCATTGCATTGTAAAACCCAATGAAGATAATATGCTCCACCAATTTTATTGGGTATCATCATAATTATATACAATATCATTTGTTAGTATTTATAATATTTTCATATGGTTTCATTTTAATTATGCATGTGTGGCTTTCCCTTTATGAGTTCGATGCTTACACGAAATATTATATGCTTTTACGTAGAAATTATTACAATGAATATTGATCAATTAATTTTATGACCATTGAAATAAAAATCGCATTATTTGTAAATGAAAACAAATCACAGGATAACATTGCAACCCTAAGACCGTTAGCGATCTTGTTTGTGAAGAACTTTTTGATATAAAGCATTTCTTACTGATGCAGATCACATGACGAGAAATCGAATATTTATTTTAAGCGGGCGATTAAAAATATTATGCAATGCGGAGATCGATTACATTTTGGCACCCATAAGACTTGTAATTTCAAAATAAACTCTTGTTCTTACGACTTATATCATATTAAGTTACAACTTAACATAATATGTACATTATATATTATATATATTATATCCTATCACTAAGACATAGCTCAGCAGCAGGGTGTGACGGTATTAGCACTGCAATACTGAAAACCTTTAGGCACATACTGATACCTCCATTAACTCACATTTTTCGAATTTGCCTGTCCGAAGGAATCTTCCCCAAATGCCTCAAAAAGGCAGTAGTAATTCCCATACACATATCAGGGCAAAAGGATCTGGTAACTAATTACAGGCCAATCTCACTACTACCTTCGATATCTAAAGTACTCGAGAAAATTATAAACAATAGATTAGTTTCATATCTTGAAAATAACTCCCTCTTCTCCCACAAGCAATTCGGCTTCAGATCAAAGTTATCCGCAGCAGATGCAGTACACACCTTGACAAATTATATTTCCGAGGAACTTGGGCAAAGTCAAAAGTTGATTGCCATTTTTCTAGACCTGGCAAAAGCATTTGACACTGTATCAATCCCACTGCTTCTTAACAAATTGGAGGCCTTAGGAATAAGAAGCACACAGTTAAAACTGTTTAAAGACTACTTACGGGACAGGTATCAATGTGTCAAAATAGACAACGTCATCAGTTCCGAATTACTATTACCCCAATTCGGCATTCCTCAAGGAAGTGTGCTCGGAGGAACACTCTTTCTAGTGTATATAAATGATCTCTGTAACCTAAACCTACATCACGGCATTATTGTTACGTATGCTGACGACACTGCGCTTATTTTCTCAGCAAACACTATAACGGAAACTCAGAAGTATGCACAACAAGGGTTTAACGTAGTAAATAATTGGCTTAAACATAATCAACTAACCGTAAATACTGATAAGACTAAATTCGTTCAATTTTGTATGCGTAACCCCCAAGCACATAATAATTCTTTTCACTTATATGCACATAACTGTTATCTTAACTCAAACAACATTTGCACCTGTCCGGAAATTAATAGCACTACTAATATTAAGTATTTAGGGGTTATATTGGACGAAACCCTTTCCTTTACACAACATATCGCCGCTTTAACGTCTAGGCTACGAAAACTTTTATTTGTATTTAAAAAACTTCGCTTTATTTTAGACCATAACCTCATTATACAGATGTACAAGGCATTGTGTCAGTCCATAATCCAATACTGCATTACCTCGTGGGGAGTTATAGGAAAATCTTTAATGCTCTCTATAGAGCGAACGCAAAGAGCCCTTCTTAAAGTGGCCACCCGCCGACCTTACCGATTTTCTACAAGCCTTCTGTATGAATCATGCAAAGTGCTAACGGTTCGTCAACTTTTATATTGTACACTGTACTAAAACAACACACTGCGCTTACGTACAACGCCAACCTTACTAACACCAAGGACGGAAAGATATTGTCTGTAGTTCAAGCTCTAAATCAAAGTTTGCCTTTACTCATAGATTTTTCACATTTCTGGGTCCCTATCTTTATAACAAAATAAACAAAGAAACATCTATTTATGACCTAAGTTATGTAAGATCGAAACAATGCGTCTATCAGTATTTACAAACATTGAAATATGATCAGACCGAAGAACTGCTGACTGTGGTCAAATAATTATAGGTTTCATATTAGTTTTAAAATAATTCTAAGTAGGTATATTTTTATTTAGAGACATTACGTTTAATATGTTTATGATAAATATTGTGATGACTTCATAACTCAGATCAAAAACACTTACTGTAAGTGCCTTTAACGCCTGTGGCACAGGTTAACCCTAGTACAGGCACCTCATTATTTTACCTAAATTACTTTTTAAGAACTGTATGTATATTTTTTGTGATGTATGAGAATTAATACATTTTTATTATTATTTATTTATAATTCAAACATACGTAACTCATCCAGGAAACGCAAACTTGATGCTGAAGTAAAAATAAATATGCATAGAAATTCGAGTAAATGCATTTCATGTTAAAGAGAAACAATAGAAAACATTGAAAGAATAGTGAAAAGTTTCTCATATATATTGTGTGTGCGTCGGCTCCTGTTAGCTCAACGTGTAGGCATTAGAACGAACAGCTCCAGTATATTTATATCCCTTTGTGAAAACAGACGTGTTCAGACCATTAGCGCGTACGGCTTGCGAACTATTCGTATTAATTAAATTTAATTGTGTAGAAACAGAGCTCGAGATACGCTCGTAAATGTTAAAATAAAATAGGGACAGTATATTTAAGTCGTAAATTAAGTGGAAAAACTGACAGTCAGCTTTTGAGTGGTGACCTGATTATAGTAAACGACCACTTACGGGTAGTTCTCATGTTTCAAAACGAATAGATATCAGAAAGTATTTTTTTACCTCGTGGTTATTTTTCATGTGATAAGATGCAGAGTCTGTATAACGTATACTATGATGATAGTTGTGTAATAACTTTATGAGCTAAAATAAGCTTGAAACATTTGCGTATTCCAAGTATTGTAATAATGGAAAGTCAAATAGCTTTGATAATTATCAAAGTCATTTAACTATACAAATAAAATATGACCTGAGTAATCATCTTGAAATGTAGTAAATATAGTTTTCTGGGCGCCTTGTCAAATCAGACACTTATTTTTACATTTGAAATTAGTAAGTAGGACTACGTGTTTAAACAGTTATTAAGGTGTCCTTATTTTTCATAGAACATATAGGACAAGGCTGTAACGAATTGGATCTGTTAAAAAAATCAAATTGACAGGAAAGGAATATGGAGGATTTTTTATTATAAAACCACACTGGTTGTTGTATAAAGGTTTTCACATACCAGGCACGGCCCTGACGTGTGTGCATAAACCTATACGAGAGCTAGCTTGACAGAGATAGAACCATCCAAATAATGGAGATCATAAAGGAGCAGAATTTTTACTGTAATATTCTTAACGATATGACATTTTGTGCGTTTTCTGATGTACTTTAGTCGGTCTCCTTCTAATCTCAGTACTTTGTTATTTGATTGTACTTCAAGTCAAGTAATAAATAGTTCCTCACACATCTTAATTTTGGTCTAAGTGGTGATTGTAATCGGAACTACAAAAGTATTTTTTAAATCATTCTTCGCAACGTAGTTTTCCAAACGGTAGTACAAAACATTGCGTAAGCATTTTTTGCCACAGTTTGAATAAAACCCTTCGAGCCTCTCGAAATACGTGCGTTAGTTCAATAACGTACAATGGTATCATCGAGTTAGAAATTCGTTTGAAACAGTTTAGTGCCAGACTGGATAGTGCTCGAAACATCGACAAATTTAAAAACTTTAATATTCTGTTCCAATAAATATGGAACGTTTCAAATTGGTTTGAAACTAAAATATTAATAAATTCGTAATTGATAGCGATAGAGGGGTTTAGTCAATGTTTTTTGTGCTCATCCGTATGATCTCCATATGGGATATTAAATTACTTTAAAGTTAAATATATACGTGAGTAAAGTATTTTAGACAAGTATTTTTCTAATAAAGATTGTCAGATCATAGAAAAAATATTTGTAGCCGTGTACGTAGTAGTATATTAGTTAAAGAATTTATAAGGCTGTGTCGGCTCGCCCTGTGAATTCACCACATTATATTTTTTATTTCAACTACAGCTATCGGTTTAAATAAAATGGTCTATAGAAGTTTAGTACGTACACAGTACGCACGTTTATTTTTATTTTTTTATTAATAATAGGCGGCAAACGAGCAGACGGATCGCCTAATGGTAAGCAATTACCGCCGCCCATGGATACAAGCAACACCACAGGAGTCATAAGTGCGTTGCCGCCCCTTGGGGTTGCGAAAAGGGATAGGATAAGGAGTGGGATGAGGGAGAACGAATAGGGGCCTCCAGCACTCTCACTCACCGAACGAAACGCAACAACGAAATACCCCAAAACGGACAAACCATTGATTTTAAATTATTCTGGCAATCCATGGTTGATGAAACTCACACAGAAACGTCGGGAAAATCCAAGGAATTCCACCTTTTCCGTCATTTATAGAGAACCCTAAATAAGTATTACAACTTTGAATTCTACTGAAAGCTATTCAAAAATTCTCGCGGTATCCAAACGAGCATACAATTACAATTCAATCAACATCCAATAAATAACGCTTTAAACTACCGCATAAAATAAATTTCCTCTTAGACACATAATCTAGCGAATATTCTTAGTCGCATTTCGGGGATCAAAACTCAATTAGTACTGTGAAGGGGAATCGGTATGCGACATCTGGCGACGAAGTGAAACGCTGATGACAAATTCAACTTCACGCCTTAGGGAAAGTAGGTGAATCATTCAAATGTAACTTTGGTTTCAATAAAATATACATTTAGTTAATTTAGAATCTGATTTAGGATAGTATGTCACTTTGTGTAAGATTGCATATATTAATATAGATTAAAACAATTACAAAATAATTCATCAAGTAGATAATAATAATACTTGATGAATTATTTTGTTGATTTAAATTACGGACTTTTTAGACAAGCAACACGCTTAATTACTAATAAGCTGAAATTTCACTTTACGATAATACATATTTAAATGAAAAGTTTTGTCTTTCAATATTTCTCTTCTTACGTGTATGTTGCTTTTAATTAATTGACTTTTGGGATATTACAAATTATTGTAGATGATTAAAAATTCCTATCCATGGTTTTAAATTGGAAACACATTGATAACGTACACCTATTTGACATCTTTAGGTTTCTTATTGATTGGCTTAGAGACAAACGAATCGTTTAACTATAAATTTACATCATGCAAAAATACATCCGTGAAATATAATCTGCCTTTTAAGTATTCCAAAAACTAACATCGAACTTTTTTTGCCTTCTGTGGTCCACACACAGATAAGAGTCAGGTGTATTTTTGATCTAAAGTATAAAAATATCTCTATTTACTTTTAGTCAGCAAGAAAATAAATAAAATAATACTCATTGGATCATGATACGTGTGTGAAAGCTATTTGAATGTTTGCTTTTTTAAGTCTAGAGTGAGTGATGTGCCTTAAAAAGATGTACAGTAATGTATTCATGTCAGAAAATTCTTGAGATTTGAATGTAGCTACCTAAACCCAGTACTGATTTAATTATGTTTACGCGACGATAATTTTCAAATCATCATCATATTGGGGGAGGCCTATGTCATGCTGGATATAGGCCTCCCCCAAGGTTCTCCACCCAGACCGATTTTGAGCCGCCCGCATCCAACCGCTTTATCGGTCCACCATGCGGGAGGCCTAACCCTGCTGCGTCGTTCAACACGTGGTCGCCACTCTAGAACCCGCCTGCCCCAACGGCTATCAGTTCTTCGGGCTATGTGCCCTGCCCATTGCCACTACAGCCTGGCTATTCGGAGAACTATGTCGGTGACTTTGGTTCTCCTGCGGATCTCCTCATTTCTGATTCGATCTCGCAGGGAAACTCCGAGCATGGCTCTCTCCATCGCCCTCTGAGTGACCCCAAATTTTTGCCTCACCTGCAAGCGATACATATATTTTGAGAACACTCACTGCACGGTGTGCCACATCTGGCACATACAAAAATATGTACGATGTACTATTTATTTATGAAATTATAAACTAACAAGTAAAGTAACAAATAGAAACATAACTTTACCTCTACTAATTATTTCGTATCCAAACTATTGGAATTTATAAAGATTATTGATATTTTATACGCCACTTGTTGACCACTTTCAAAGTACCGTCAGTTGTGAACAAAACATAAATAAATACTCATTCAGAGACATCTAAACAAAAACTTTGGTATTAAATTTGATTAATCAATACTGCATACTTAATTTACTTTTTACTTGTTGATGCCACTTAATACAAGTATTGAAATATGGAGGATATTTTGGTATGTGCCATATCTGGGACACTATGCGCTGTAGGGTTAAGAGTCGGTAATTGATATTGCTTTCGTAAAAGCCCCGAGTGTTGTCAGAATATACATATTTAGCAATCAATGCTGAAAATATTGAGAACTCAGCGACTAGTTTATTTGCCAAGCAATCAAATGGTCTGTCACAAAAATATTTTATGATGCTACCCTCACAATTGGTATAAATAGTAATAATCATAAAACTGCTACTTGTATTTATGGCTTTTTGTTTAGCGAATGAAGTAAGTAAACAAACCAATAATACGGAACTAAAGTTAATGAAGTACCGTTGCTTATTTTACTTAGAGAAAAACAACATCAGTTATAACTTGGGTTGTTATTATACGGTGGCGTGGAAAGATAAGTTAAATATAATTCTTACTGTTATAGATTCAATAAAAAAGTATGGCCTGAATATCGTTATCCCTTTGAGTTTGAAAGGTCAGATGGTAGTATTTTATGAATAAAACTAATATTCTATCTACGTCTAGACTAAAAAAGTAGAAAAAATAACGAGTTTCATCCAGATCAAAGTCGAGATTTCAGATTTCATTGGCTATCGTTACTATACTCGTAAATACTTTGAGATCAGTTACTTATAACGTTTCAAAGTTTTGAGCGACGCGTTGTTTATAAACACGTGTTACAAGTGACACGGTGTTTTGACAAACATTTTAAGTGGTGAACTGTCTTCCTCAAAGTGATGGACTGGCGTATAAATTGTGTAATATATGTTGGATATACTTCTTGGAACCAAAGTATTAGTAACGTGATATACACGAGAATGCTGTTCGCACTAAAATATAATATCAAAACATTTTTTGCCGTGGCACGACCAGAGTGACAAATCCTTACAAACAAGATAACGGCAATCTTAAACAGTATTCCAAGTGTACTTCGGAATTTGCCAGTTACTAAATTTTAAAGTCAATATGAAACAATAAACAAAACTTTGTATTTAGCTGTATTTTACGAACACATTGCGTGAAAGGCAAGTTACAGTTAGTTGTTACTGTTAACATCAAAATAAATGTAGTTTGTCACTGTCACTGTTGGACACAGCAAGAGACTCTAGCATATAGTATCAGAAGCATTGTACAATGTTAAAGCATAGCATAAATTTATATCAAAACTCGAACTAGATTCACACGTGTGCATTCGGCGCACATTAGTAGTGCAGTTTAAACCATCGGAAAATTGAACCTCATGCGTTATGCTTTATTCATGACACCGGCAAGTAACCGGTGCGTCCAGCAATTGTATTTCGGTACATTTTGTGATACAAATTGGAATTTTGATGTGGAATTTACTTGACAGTTTGAATATTGAAACGTGTGCTGTTAATGAGATAGCGTAGTGTTTGAGCAAACTTGTTACCTATACGTTTTGATAGTAGTTCGTATATACATAATTATATGAGTACGGCGTAAATTAGAATTTGAAATGTCTTTTATTGTGTTTTCTATTTAATCTATATTAGGAACGAGTCTTACCTCATTAAAAGTCGCCTATATTAGGCTAATATTATTTTGAAAATTGAAAGTGCAACTAAATAAAAAGAGATCCGACATTTCAATGATGTGTTGATTCTAAAATATTAATTGGAACATCTATCAATGACAGAAAATAATAGAAAATAAACTTAATCTACTAATAATCATAACCTTTAAGAATATGTACCAAAAAACAATTAAAAAGTGAAACTATTTACACAGCTTAGGCGTCGTAGAATCCCTCCGCATCAATGTCATTCGCAGTCATGTGTATTCATTGTTATACAACTTAGCTAATAAGAACTGGTCTGATGATGGTCTGAGATAAAGGTAGGAGTCGAAACCTTGGAATCTTTCTTACTTATCGAATTCGGGCTCATCAAATTCACCCTAACATATCCTGCACATTTTACCTAAACAAGGATTCATTGCCTTGTTGAGAAAACATCTCATATAATGCCTACCAAAAAATAAATAATTTGAACATATTAAAATCATTCGTGTGTGACGGATTAAGAATACGGAATGTCACCACCCCATATCATCCCCTGGGTGTCGTAAGAGCCGACAGAGGAAGCATATTATGCAGAGAACAGCACTGTAGGAGAAGGAAAACT
Organism: Euclidia mi; assembly: GCA_944739405.2. Lineage (NCBI taxonomy): Eukaryota > Metazoa > Arthropoda > Insecta > Lepidoptera > Erebidae > Euclidia > Euclidia mi. The sequence continues at coordinate 34,386,978 of OX123184.2, forward strand.
TGATACAAACAATATACCAACCCGTTTGGCCAGCGTGGTATAGTAGGCCAATTTCTCCTTTCAAAGGAGAGGCCTAGTCCAGCAGTGGACTGTTAAAGGCTGATGATGATGATGATTAAAATCATAAAAAATCATAATAATTGGAGTGCTTGATAAAATTGTATTTATTCTCTCTCTCTCGTATTGAATCTAAGCACTTTGATGAAAAAAGACAAGGGATATCAATTTCTATTAATACTGGTGCATCCAATTTCATATATTATCGTCTTAAATTTTAGTGCATCAATGTCATTTACTGTGTCCTCAATTAGATCTCTCACTGGCTAATTGAAGCCGTAGCCATAGTGGTTCTTAGCTAGATATACTAAGGAGTCAAATACCTTCAACAAGTCTTAGCTTAACGTATCAATACCTACGTATGTTATACGATTCTCGAACTACTCTACTCTAACTCAAGCATGATCTTGAACTAAGTAGATTGAATTCTGTGCCGCAGGCATTTCTATTATACATGTAACTTAATACATTAAGCAAATAGTACTCGTATCTTGTCGAAGAAACTAAAAACTCGACATTAAATCGTATGCCAACCCGTCTGGCGAGCGTGGTATAATAGGCCAAATCTTCGTAATATTCGCAAATTAGGAGCACTCTATGTCAAGCATTGGACTACAAAACGTTCATGATGACTATTTCATTCCTGAAAGTTTTTGAATATTGTGATAGGAAACAAATTATGCCTTAGCTGCGCTACTTCTATTTCTTTGGTTGGCGAGCGTTTGCTCATAAAATTTAATAATAAACTTTGAAAAACAGGTAACCGTCGTAAAAAGATGTCATCATCCATCATTAATCATACTATAATTATGTGTTTATTATAAAATTAAATTTCCTTAGTCTCATAATTTCCTCATAATAAGAACAAACGAGTATGGAACGTGAAAGTGGATTTGATTACACGGTTCTTAATAGTCAACCATAAATCTTGATTTGGTGGTTTTTGTTAATCAAGCTCAGATTGTGAAAGGCTAATAGATAAATTACACACAAATTACATAATTACTAAAAACATAAAGGGGTTTACCTACCACATTATAGTCTCGTACTTCAGTGGTGGCCATTAGACGCAGGCAAATGCACAGGAAGTATCTCATAAGTAAGTGATTTTTCTGCGTTTGTTTATTTCGCGGCAGTTCGGTCATTGATATTTTCCTTGGCGTTAATGTTATAAGAAGAATCAGTAACTGCCTCCGTGATCCAGTGGATAGTGTATGCGACTGCTGATCGGAGGTCCCGGGTTCGATTCCCGGATCGGGCAAAAGTGTAACTGGGTTTTTCCGAATTCTCAGTAGCAGCACGGACCCCGTGCTGCTACTGAGAATTCGGTAATGTGCCCGGTAACGGCAATAGGCTCGCCCCTTATTACATGGAACCTAAAAACTCATAGCGAAATGTGGGTGTAATACAACACCTCTGCCTACCCCATCGGGGATACAGGTGTGAGTCTATAAAAAATATAAAAAATAAAGTAAATACAACTAGCAAAATTTCTTCTCAAAGAGCCAAAAAAATTCAAATCGAGAATCGGACGTGTAAAAAGCGATTGAAGCAAAACCAGCATATCAGGACAGTAACTGGGTATCCGTATCACACCACTCCAATAAATTGACTTCAGTAAAATACGATACGGTTAACCGGCTACAGTAGGTCAAACGCGTTTTCTCCGACCCGTGAAGTGAAGATAAACTAAACTGAAATGTTACGAATGCTTTGCCACCCTTACTAACATTTGATATGGACAGATTAGAAATTGACCGAAAACGTGACAAACAATAAACCACCTAATTGTCCTTTATATTTACTTTCAAATTATATTTAGATTGATTCAAATTGTATACCTTAATTTGCTAAATACACAAACCAGAAAGCCATCATATCATATTCAATGCTTTCAGTCTGAAGAACAAAGATCATTTTTAAAAAGAGGAAAAAATATTTTATTTCACAAAATGCACATTTATCAACATGTTTTTATTCAGAAAGCAAACATGTTCACTGCAATTACAGCATGCTATCATAAAGCAAATTACAAAGCAGTACGAACAGCCAAAAGAAAATATAAAACAGAAAAATGTTGCCTCAAATATTGTCAACGCCCTAAGGTTTGGCCCTCATATATCATGAGGATTTATTTTCACCTTCGCTCCTTTCTCGATTTCTACGTAACGCCTTAATTCAATATTAAATTTTGCTCTTTCCCCGTTCTTCGTATAGCAGATGTCTTTACACGTTTTGTTATTCATATTTTACATACGTGTTACATTAGGGATGTAAAAAGGGACTCTTTGGAATATTGAGCGCGAGTAATGAAGTCGGTTTGAATTAATAATTTGATATGTGAATTCCTTTGCTTGTTACACGTGAGTTTTTGTCCTATAAAATCTTATTGAGACTAAGTTTGTTTTACTTTCTGAATACTGTTTGGCGTTGGTGAGTTAATATTATTATACCTATTGAGGTGTATACCCGTAATTGCTATTATGATACAGTGTTATTAGAGTGAACGTTGTGACTCTGTCTGCCAAAAATATTATTTCATTACATTTTTATACTTACTACATTTCAAGTTAGCTCACTCCCCTACTCTCTCTGGTTTTCCCCTGGGAAAAGAACTAGTAGACTCCCCCACAATACCATAATTGGCATTAGCGCTTCATTTTTAAAATTCAATTCGGGCAATTGGTGCGTTGCTGGCTTCAACAATTGTCAATTCCTTGTTAGTAAATTCACGTGTTTATTTTTATACATACATACATACATAGACTGACGCCTGTTTCCCTGAAAGGGTAGGCAGAGGCATATGAAACGCCCACTTTTCGCCAGTGTTTTGATCCCACGTAATAGGTGGCGAGCCTATTGCCGCTTATCGGGATATTTTGTTTGCCAGAGCCTCGTCCGTTGATCGGCAGGTGCACCACTTGCAGGTGAGGTTGGCTTGGGACCCTAAGTTCTTGGTGGGAATCCTATGCACCCTTCTTGGTGGGAACAGTTTATTTTTATCATAAAGAAAATTAAAGATGAAGATTATATTTAAGAAAGAATGCCACTGCTAATATACACATTATTATTGGCTTACAGATTATTTCCCAAGAAACGGCATATCACATAGATTCATCACACGATTACCTTATTTATTCGAAGTATATCCATTAAAAATTCATATCTTTAGTATTTCCTTTACCAAACGCGAGAGTTGATTACACGTCGCTATCTTTACCCGTCATCTCTTTTGGATCAAGCGAGTAATATCCTTATTTTTATGGTAGCAAAGTATACTTTAGCTGGCCGTGGAAAATGGCAAGATTTTGGAACGCAGCGGTTTGGTTACAATGGTACCCATCCAGCAGCATTTTAAGTCGAAATATACCAGTAGCTCCTCACAATAATATGTAGAGGCTTCTTCAAATTGATGAGAAATATAAAGCGTATCAGCTGTTTATTTGTTGACATAAAATTGGTTCGTGGGAAATAATAATGGGAGAAATGTGAGCAAAAGTTATGAGCGCGATTTTGCAAGGAGGAATTGGTAATTAGAAAAACATTGAAGATGATGTTTTTTGTATAAACGATGTCTACATTTAAATTAATAAAGGCTTCATTTCAAGAATTAAAAATAAGCGTGATATCTTACGTTTAATAATATTAGCCTATTTTATTACGCTGTACACCATAGCTCACAACTCCACCACTCGATCGTATTACTGTAATCGCCCAGGTTGATGCTAGCGGAGGAGATGTGTGTTACTTTCATCCTTTCATCTAAGGGAATTCGGGGCCTACTCTCTGAAACCTCCACAGGGGTCAGGTGGATCGCGGTTAGCATAGTTTGCCGCAATCTCGAACTGACTTAGATTTGACATCACACATCTTTGATTCAAATAAATACTACACAATACTAAAAGAAATGGTGCCGCGAGTGGATATTATGCGTCTGCTGATCGGGCGATCCCGAGTGCGATTCCGGGTCGGGCAAAAGTGTTACTAAGTTTTTCCGAATTCCCAGTAGGTAGCAGCACGGAGTCTGGAAACGAGCCCCGGATCGGCAATAGGCTTGCTCCTTATTAAGTGGGACCTAAAATTGGCGAAATGTGGGTGAAATATTTATTTTCTTTTTCTTTTTAAAAAGACAACTCGCGCACTAGGAATAAATCCTGTGTCGCGGGGGACTTTACAAACATAAAACCAACGGACACAATGAACACCCAGACTCGAAACAACAATTTATGGATCACACAAAGTGTTGTCTCGTGTGGGAATCGAACCCACGACACTCGGTATAATGTCAAGTGGTGAAGCGGCCGCTTCAACCACTACGCCAACCATGCAGTCGATATTACAATTATGTCTACCTCTTCGAGGATACAGGAAAAAAAAAGAATCATTCAACAAAATGACTAGATTAGAAAGTTAAATGCTTGTACTGATTGACATATCATCGCAAAGAGCTCAAGCTACGCGAAGCTAGAAACAAAAAATTTGGACAGAAGTTAGGAATGTTTTTTATATTTCACACAAAATGATTTTTTTTTAAATACGCTGATTTTAAAGCTAGTTTAAATAGCGCTGGCAACAGCTAGTAATATATACGTTATATGTAATAATTTTGTATATATTTATGTTGGAATTATATCAATCTAAAACCGTATTCTAACGGCACTCCAGTTCCATTATTTTAAGACAAAAGATAGCTTGGAAATACGCATGACCGAGCAAACTCAAACAAAACTAGTACTTAATGATATGAGAATTTTGACAAGTTTTATTTGACAAAGGTAATGGGCGTAATTCCTGTGCTTAGAAGTGGACCAACAAGTGTAATCGGCTAAGTAAGTGACGTGTATTTCAAGGTTTTACATCGAAGTATGTATATCTTACAGTTTAATTTTATTGTTCGATTATTATTTAGCGTAATAACATTATATACTATAGGGTAGGATATTTTTTATTGATGTGTTTTCATAATATATAAGTACCTACCATCTTTTTTCTTTTTTGGTGTCGGGTTGGAAAATCCTCATGGAAACCCTCCACCCTGGGGGAAGGGCGAAGGGGACTGTCAGACTCTTACTGACTAAAAACCAACCCGTGTTCCTCATGTACCCGTGTGTTGGAGGGTTGGGTATCGCCGAAGCATTCCTCGCTACCCCCCGAAGGGTATTGGCCCGCCAGATGGTCAGGCGGGCCCCGAATAAAATCTCCTTGGCGACGGATGAAGGTGTTGGGCTCCGCCGCTAAAACACCCAGCGGCCGCAGAGGATAGGGAGGACGGCAATGCAACACCGCATCTCCTCTTCTTCTGAGGCCCACCGCGACGCAACAATTGTGCGCCCCCATTTGGTCGCGGGAGATAGGGCCCGCGGCCACGCAACACCGACACGCCTCTCCTGGCGCGGCCAGGCCCGACTGTGAGAAGAAGAACTGTCCCTCGCACCCGCACCTTTGGACGCATCCTGCGCAGACCTTCGTCAAGCCCACGCGGAGCGTCCACTCCCAGGATCTCGCTTAGCTTCACCGTGGGTGAACTAACCACGGTTACTGCGCCTCCTCACCACGACACGGTGGATATCCCACGAGGGGGAATATATAAGTACCTAATGTCTTCTTGATTGAATTTTAATATAATTATAAGTACCTATTTACTTTATTAATATTTTCTGCAGTTTTTATTATTTTTTTTTTTGCCCACAAAAAAGTCACATGAGGTTAAAAATTATCTTTAAGAACAAAAAAAGACCAGCTGATTCCGGCTGTCTGAAAACGACTTGCAAGTGGACACAGTGATTTCTAAGGATGGCTTAGGTATTTAATTAATGAAATGCAGGGGGCGAAGCTATCGCCGTGGCGGAAGCTAGTCACAATATGAATATATATAAAATTCTTGCGTTACTGACTTACTGACAGAAAATGCACAGCCAAAACTACTGGGCGCGAAAAACTAAAATTTGGCATGTGTGTTCCTTGGGGAAGCACTAAGAAAGGTTTTCCGAAATTGCCACGTGAGTGGCAGCAACGGTTAAATAAAAATAAAATGTGTGGGCGTAGCTGCGCGTACCCTCTAGTTATTTTATGAAAGTATTAAAAAGGTACACAGATGTGCGTTATCAACCATGGTACGGAAATCTTCGTGTGGCAGTCCCATTCCCATTTGACCCGCTTTTTTTTTCAGACTATAAATACCTGGCTTCGTGATGCTAGAGATATCTTTACTCTCTCCTTATGTTTTCGGCATATTTTTTATGTTTATGTGTTTATTTCGATTATCAGCTTGGCATTGTTACTCAGAATTTTAATAAAGAGTCTTTAATTTCGAGGATTTTTGAAGATATTAAATTATACCTAATTAAAATTTAGGTAGATACTGATCTACCAGAAAATAAGATGAATTCTCTGAGAAGACAATTTTTTTATTACAGAACCATCCAGGCCAAATGTGACAGATCGAACAACACTGTTTTAAAAGGCGGTTCAACCGGCCGGCCGGTTGAACCATTACGCTATACCTATACGGTCAGTTCTGTTGTAGTATGTATACGCATTACTTTTATAGTCTACTAATTGTGAATATACAGACGATATTGTATTATTCCATTTACATAATGCAGTTTCAATAATTATACAATTACGTAGCAAATATCGCAGTATTGCGCCAACTCTATAACAGATTCCAGCCACTTGCACTCCATTAGCTATAATTACGACTTTACCCAATTGGGACCCAAGAGTCAGCTAGCTTCTGTATCTTAGACATCCCGCAGACTGTAAACTCTCTATTGGCCGATAGTTTTCAAGGTTATTATTTATCTTTTCCGCTATGGAAATAAAATTAACTAAAAATACTTTAATGGATTGTAGAATTAAGCTGTTACAGCTCAAGATAAGCTAGTTAAAAGCATTATGATGTTACTAATTGGACACAGACAGACAGATAGTATGCTTTATCCGTGTCGTGACGGTTTTGAATGCATTATAGCACTACCCAGTTTTATTCTGTTGGCGACTGAGAAAAATAGGCGAAGTAAATAGGTACTTAAAGGATTAAGTATATGAAGGAAAATTCAAATTCAATCTCTATACCAACCTGTCTGGCCAAGACGATGTAGCAGATCAAATCCTCCTATTGACTTACAACAATACTGTAAAGCAAATAAGGAAAGGTTTAAGTCCAGTAGTGGACGCCGATAAACTATAAAGGAATGAGACACAAGTGAGCTGCATTGTCATGTACAAATAAGTGTGTTCTAAATCTACAATGATTGCTTTCCCCGTGCTTTGAAAAGCACGTAAAGTCAGTCCCGACTGTCATTAAAATTTTTGACAGTCGTCATGGGGTGTCAGTACCTTTGTAAAGACTTAAAGACATCGATCCCTTTTACATTGAGTAGGTTAGAGCAGTCGCTCTGTGAAAAGGCTAATATTCTGTCAAATTTGGTTATATTATAAAGTGGATTCCGTACGTGGTAAAATGCATAATTAAGTCTTTGATACAACCGGGTTAAGACGAAGATAATTTGAGATCAACCCGAACAGACTCACTATTGGCAGACTGAAAATCTCTAGTGTGCGAAGAGTCTTGCAGTTGACCTTATCAATTGCAATAATTTCACTGGATCTTTGACCGAGGTTATCAGTTAGTACCAAAACTATAAAGATAGAACGTTTGTGGATTTATTTGTGATTATAGGCTCAGAAACGACTAATTCGATTCTGCTTTATTTTGTCGCTAATGACTATACCTTCTCGAATATTAATTTTCTAGGATTTGGATGTGAATATACGCCATTATAATAAAGCCATTTTGCTTGCAACTAATGAGCCATGTGAAGTCATTCGTTTACGTGGTTTGTTACGAATGCCTATTACAAACATTAATTGAGCTTACCTAAAATTTTTCACAATTATCGTTTTGCTTTCACTGCTTTCTAATATTCATATTTTTTATGTATGTACCCGCCATATAGGCAGCGATAGCCTAGTGGTGATATCGACATACTGCCATGCAGGGGGTAAAGGGTTCGGATCCACGGCACGCATCACTGACTTTTCGGAGTAACGTGCATATTAAATTGTTAATCATCGCTTACTCCGTGCCTCGGAGAGCACGTAAAGCTATCGGTCCCGGCTGTCATGAAGATCTTTGCCGTTTTAAGTAGTCAGTATCTTTGACTTAACTGACGCTAGTCTAAGCCATGCAATAAAGCTAGCCTTTTGTGTAGACAGGCTCTGTGGAAAAACTTATATTCTGTCAAATCCAGTTGGAAGGATCACAACAGGTTGGACAATCCAGGTTGTTTCGAAGATGATTATGATCCGTCATAGAGGATTGATTTCTAGTGCAGAAGTTGTATATTAAAAATATCTGTTCTAAGGTATCAATATTTCGCCACTATTGCAGCTCATGTACATATGTATAAGTGGCCACGGGGCTTTAAATACCTACTGTTTGTTTTGTTTTTTGTGTGAGTGTGTGGCCAACTCTAGTGTCGGCGTTTTCAGACCGCCCGAAGGCCTCCGACATGGCCTAACGATCTTGAGACAAGAACCGGGACCGACCGAGCTTTACGTGCCCTCCGAAGTACGGTAGCACTCTGATGTAAATGTCACACTTGGTCACCCTTCCAAATGTACTTCACGCAGGGCTATAAAAATAAATGCATAGAGCGTTCAGACTGTTCACAGTTATATTTGTCTCTTTAATTAAGATGGTCGCTTTACGCGTCGTTATTGTTCTAACTGCGCGTGTAATGGAGATTGATGCCCACTTTACAATTAATATCATAAATTGCCTTTGGAGAACATAACTATCCCACGTATTATTATAGCCTTACCAAATGTTCATACATGGATATATGTATGCAATTGGACCACATGTGTCATCCTACATTGTTTGGTCCGAAGTATTTATATATTATGGATGTTTATTTATGTATCTGTGTGTGTCTACTGACCATACAAATCAATCAGTCAAATTCTAAAACAATAATACCTATGTTTGTTTGTTTTTCGTGTGAGTGTGTGACCAACTCTAGTGTCGGAGTTTTCAGACTGCCCGAAGGCCTCCGACATGACCTAACGATTCTTATCCTGAGACAAGAACCGGGACCGACAGCAGTCACACTTGGTCAACCATCCTAGTGGCAACCTATGCAAGTATTGCTTTATTTTGCCGATCTGTTACGAACAACAAGCTAAGTCTCGCAATGAGCGCTACAAGAAAATAATATTTATGATACAGTCAGGGCAAATAAGAAACTTATCTCTAAGGTCTTATAAGATTCGAGTGAACATTAAGTTTTTAACAAGAACCCTACCGAGTTTCCTCTTATATTTGAAAACAAAGTTGATATAAATTATAATAGTGTACGTAACTGTAAACCTAAATTGGCTTCAAAGCGAAATACCGAATGATTTGCGCATATCAAATCTCTAATCTGCCCCAAATCTTATACAAAACCAGCTTAAAATCAACTGTTACACAACACCAACTTCCAAATAAAACGAAACGACATATCACTTACCTAATAACAGAAACAATTACATTGTTAACCAATCTATCGCTCCAGTAACTTTAAACCGCGTCCAATTTAGTTTGACCCTCATAATTATTCGGAACAGACTATTTATGGGGACATTATTTATGCAAGGGGGAGGGGTAGGAGGCCTTGTTGTATTGGTGGGTACGCAGCAAGGCGCGCCGTATTGTACACACTCTCATTATTACGCTGTCCGGTTGACATGACACTATCGGTATATCACAGTACAGGCACCGTCAGTGTAAACAGTCATATAAAAAATCGATGATAATGGACGGTTTGGAATGCACTGATTTACAGTGATAGTGACGCTTAGTTTGTCCGGATTGCTTATCTAGAAAGGGGAATGGTGGATGCAAATCAGCTCACATTTAATAGCGTACAGTATTGATAAAGTGTAATGTAAAAAATGTATCTTTGTAAATGTGTCAATGACCCTCTGTTTTGGTATACTAGATTTTAATAGGGTACGTTTTAATGACGTATGAAGGAGTAAATTTAAATCAAAATGGGCTCAAAAAAATGTCAGGCTAGAATAAATCAGACGGATTTTACGTTATTATTTAGGTTCAAGATTATTACCCCTGTAAAACACACATGGAAGTAATGGAGATCATTGAGAATTTAAATTTTTAACGAGTCGTGATGGCAAAGACGCCGTCACTTCTGAAAACTATGTGGTTGTTTAATATTGCACGGCTGTGGTAAATCTGTAGGGGATTTACCAAAAACACTATAATTTATACAAGGTTATATAGCGGGTCTTACTCGCGATAAATCTCGATTGCAGTTGTGGTAGCTCCTATATCGGACAGACCAAGCGAACAATTGCGGAAAGGGTCACGGAACATATCGTAGCTGTGAAAAATCGACAAGTAAATAAGTCCGCTATAGCTGAACATTTATTGGAGTCTGGACCAAACCACTGGATAGAACTACATCAACCACAGGTCTTGTCCACCGAACGTCACTATTACTCCAGGATAGTGCGTGAAGCGGTTGAAATAAAAAAACACAAGAATTTCAACCGGGAGGATGGATTTAGATTATCAACAACTTGGAATCCAGTCATCAATAAGTGTAAACACCGCCGTAATGATACAGCTCAACAGTGTGTAGACGTCATTAGTGTAGTGTGTCGAGGTACCGACAGTGCGGTTAACAACAAAAATAAAAATCCAGTGAGGGTAGGTGCCAAAACCCGCACAACACAAGGACGGCGCTGAGCTCACCAGTCCCGCCGCGACCACGGCTGAAGCAAGTCAGCCGAAACGTTGGCAAAAACCGAGGTATTTATGCCTTTAATATAAGATTTATCGCGAGTAAGACCCGCTATATAACCTTGTATAATGTATACTAATCGCGAAAGTTTAAAATCGTTTAACACTATAATTGTCTAATGACTGTTACTACACTAGTAATGAATTGATGTATTAATATAGTAGTAATAAATCTTGTTTCGCAGGGGATTTTACAAATATCAAATCGATAGACACCAAGAAAACACAGATTCGAAGTAACAATTTCTGTATCTTAGGTTGTCCTGTATGGTAAGCTAATCCACAATTACCGACGTAGTATTAAGCCGGAAGGTGACAGCCTAAATCACTTCGAAATTTCGTGTAGTCAAATGTTTTGTGTAATGTATTTTGGCTTCCACCTGTTGACTGAGCACTTATTTAGCTATTAGCTATGCCTCTTCTTTTTGGGTTCGGTGGACACTACAACATTTATTATCTGTAATTATTTTTTTATTTCTTGTCACCCTAATAATATCATGACATGCAACATCTAATTGAAGTAATCATCCAAAACATGCCATAAAATATTCTATAATTTTAAATATTCTTTCGTTCATGAATTTTTTACAACTTTGAAATGTTCGTATTAGGGAATGTATTTGTTACCCCAAAGTAATAGGAGTTTAAAAACACGCAAAGCGTAAAATTCAATATTGAAAAAGGCAGTGCATTTTAATCAAAACGGCATTAGTTTAATCTTATAGGAATGTGCGTTACGATAAATTGAACTCACATGCTTCAAAGTTTGGCCAACATGTTTGCCTAAAGTAAAATACTTATATTTCATTTTCTTTTATTAAATCAGATTGAACGTGTTTTTACTTTATTCTATTAGGTATAATTGTTTTAGTTAAAACAATATTTAAAAAATTGAATTTTACTTTAATATTTTAACTTTAAATTTACTTGCTTTTAAGGGAAAATTACAAGGCTATTACTTTATTTGCCCAAACAAATAAAAAACTACAATTTAGGTATTTCATCATCAAACGGTATGTATACTTTACCTGTTAAAATGACTCTCAGCTATCCAGTGTATTTTATCGTACTTTGCCTTGGCTGAATTATAGCCGGAGGGCGTCATTTGAGTCGCAATTACCATTTAAAATTTCATTGCGTATATCCTTTTTTTTTACTGTAATCAATCAAATTTTTTAATGAACTCTGTGACGAATTTTGAAAAATGATTATGACAAATGAAACATAAAAGATTAGGCCAAGAATCAAATTTGTAAAGATTTAGAAATAATCTTTTAATTTACAGCTGTAGGTAATGCGCGAAAGTATTGGTTTAAGCAATCCTCCCGTGCGTCGCTTCACACTTTAGAGTGTTGTATTTTCGTACCACGCACGGGACTAGTCTTTGTGTGTTTCATATTTATTTTTCTTTCGAGTCTGAACATATTCTATTGGGCCTTTGCAACGTATATATCATATAGCAAAGGCACTACGATACAAGATATTGCAAGAGGAGTTGATTTTGACTATGAAAAAGAAAATAGGTCATAAGAACCACAAGTTTAGAATTTGAAGTTTGTTTCTAGCAAGCTTGCATGTCTAGTCACATTCTTTGCTGGCCAACAAATTTGCCCGTGTGTAGTATCCGTTACTAAAGGGTGCCACGTGCCCGATCAAGCCCATAGCATTACGCAGGGACGTTAAAATCCCCGGATTTTAAGTTAATAAATTGAATATTATATTTGTTTGTTCTAATAATACTGAATATTAAACAGGGTGTTATACACTATCAACAATTAGAAATTGAATTTATTAAAATTGGGAAAATTGTTTGCATCGTAGTTTCTAATTAATGTAATTTAGGTGATATTCCTTTTAAGTGATAATAATAATATCTCTAATTTTGTTCTATAAATAAAGTGATGCAATCTGCTGTTTATAAATATCAGCTGTTCACTAACGTAGTTATATTTTCTAACCAGTATGTTAATAAACTGGGCGTGTATCGTCTTTGTTTGTTTAATTAGTTTTCATAGCGGCTACTCTTAATTGCAATACATTGAGTTATTGCTAGTCGTAGGTATATGTATGTTTTGTTCTCTCTTTCTTTAATATTTAATACAGGAATAACAATTCATATCCCAGAAAATCATGTCAAAATACACCAACCTACAGTTTTAAATTATTTTTATAGCGGATCTTATTATGTTTTCAAAATTCATAATAAAAATTTAAACAATACCATACAATTTTCATTACCATTAGGCCACAACAAAAATTTAATTAAAAAAAATATTATAAAATGCTGGCTGCGCACATCGGCATTTCAAAGGCCCCCTTTAATCAGAGTTACAAATTCAATTTAACCCGTCGAACGCCGATTGGGGACGATATCGGAATAATTTGCATAGTTATTATAAACATGGGTCAGTCCTGCATAAACTGTGCTCGATGACAGCTACCGTCTCTCGAATGCAAATAATGTACATGAATTAAATTCAATAGATGTGACTGAATGGTTCTATAGGTGGGACGTTTAAGTCAATAATAATATATGTTCGTAATGGGTTCCCAATTCTTTACAAATGGTATTGTTCTGCATTCTTATCAGTTTGCAACAAACACGATGCAAATACCATCTTTGCGTAGAGACGGAAAACTCGACATCAAACCCTATTCGACTGCCTCGTTGGTCTCGCGGCATAAATGTGCGCGTGGGATCGGGAGGTCCCGGGTTCGATTCCTGGGTCGGGCAGTGTTATTGGGTTTTTCTGTCACGAAATTCTCAGTAGCAGCACGGAGTCTGGAAATGTGCCCGGTACGGCAATAGGCTCGCCCCTTATTACGTGGGACTAAAGTATATCTGGCGAAAAGTGGGTGTAGAAATGCACCTCTGCCTACCTCTTCGGGGTTAGAGGCGTGAGACTATGTATGTATGTATGTATGTCTTATCAGTTTATTTACTTGTGAAATAGATAAGTAACAACACAGTTGGAGCATCGAATGCCAAAAGACGCGGGCATTCACCAATAATATGGTCTCAATCTTTGTGCTCAGCTCTCTTCAATCCTGGGAAACACCCGTCGTCCTTCAAATTCATGAAAAAAGACATGGACGACAGCAAAGTAACCATTAGCTTCAGCTGTAACGCTGCTGACTGCGGCCCTCAGGGATGAAGAATATTAAAGGACGTGTCAAAGATCACTGCAGCTGAGAACAACGGCTTAGCGTACGCTCTGAGGCACGGAGCAAGATGCAATGAACAATTAATTACGCAGATAACTTTAGGTACATGTTATAGGTTTCAACTGGAGATTCTCCGAGGTGGTGTCCCCTCTGCGCCGTTAATGCTCTGACTGCACAGATATAAGACTTTAATTGTGATCAGCCTAATGCTGGAGATACCCTGAAAGCACAGCAGAAGAACGTGAGTTGACATTCTTCCCACTATGTAAAGAATCAAATCCTTCCATGTCCATTTGTATGTTAAGCGTTATTCGAACCGTCAACAAAGACTACTTTTTGGCTTAAATTGCGGTACCTCTCTGTAGTGTTGTTGTATTCTAGTACTGCTGGTGTACAATAAAATAATTTATATTGACCTGTTTATCTGTATCTCTTCTATGTAAAAATATCATCATACCTAAACCTCTCCTTATTTGAGTCAGTAGGAACACTTGGCCTACTATACCACGCTGTCCAGAGGGGTTGGTATATGATTTGCTGTCTCGTTTTTCATAAATATATCCTCCTAGCGTTATCAAAGTTGCAACCTGACGTGTGCTTACTGACTACTAACCGGATTTGACTGAATCTTAGCTTTTCCACAGAGCGACTGCTTGTCTGCCATTCGCAACCCAAAGGGTGGTTAAGACTATTGTCAGTTTTAATTAAAGGTACTGACTCCCTAGAAAGACTGTCAAAGATCTTCATGACGCCGGGGCCGACGTCTTAATGTTCTCTCCGAGGCACGGGACAAGCGATATTTAACAATTTAATAGGCACATACTACTCTGTCAAGGAAGTACCGAGAAAAGATCTATAATACCCAAACTGTTAGTTATTCATCCAAATTTATTTTATCACCTTCAAAGTATGCTCCTTCAGATATAACGTTACACTTACGCCAACGAATAATCCAATCATCAAAACATTTTTAAACGCTGTTTCTGAAATTGCGTTCAGCTTCGCGCCTCGAATTCTCCTTTATGTCTTCTACCGATTGAAAACGGGTGCCACGAAGTGGTAATTTGAGTTTAGGAAAAAGAAAGAAGTCAGCTAGAGCCATATCTGGTGAATATAGTGGTTGCTCGATGGTATTTGTTGTGTTTGGTCTAAAATTCGTTCACAATGATGGCCTTGTGCGAAGGTGCTTTATCGTGGTGCAAAATCCAAGAATTTTCTTTCCACAAATATGGCCTTTTTCATCGAATTTGTTCTCTTAAGCGCCGCATAACGCTCAAATAATATCCCTATTTACCGTTTGACCTTCTGGCAAGAATTCCGAGCGCACAACACCGTGATAGTCAAAGAAAACAGTGAACATGACTTTGACTTTTGAACAAGTTTGGCGTAGTTTTTTCGGTTTCGTTTCAGTTGGAAGGTTACTCCAAAGCTTGTTGACTAGTTTGCATGTCAAACTCGTCAACCCGCGTCTCGTCACCAGTAACAATGCGTTTCATGAATTTTGAGTTGGAATTGACTCGTTCTAGCATGTCCTCAGCGACTCTTAAGCGATTGAGTTTTTGGAGAAAATTCAGGTCTTTTGGGCCTAGCCGAGCGGCAACATGATTCATACCAAAATTGTTTGAAATACAATTAGTTTTTATTATAAGTCAAATCGATTAGATCGATTGAGTAACATTTTGTTTAGTCTATTGAAAATTTCTGACAATGGTCACACTGAACTGTCACTTTCTTCCCGCCTTGAAAAATTACCACGTTGTCGTCTCGTACGTAAAATATCGCCTTTTGAATTAATGCGAATTGAATCAACTTGTAATTAACTTAATACGTAATTGCCACTTTTGACTTCCGGCAAAGTTTGTGATAATTTGTGAAACACTGACATTTGCAAAACTGTAATTGTGAATTGTGAATCCTGTGAACTTGCATCGTGCATTGAAGACGCTGCGTTGGAGTCTGGTAAAGTAAAGATAACTCACTTGCTAATATTGGCCAATTTAGTCTCGTGTGTGTCTAGCTTGCCTCCAGGACTCCACTCAAGAACATCACCAGGAGATATTTGGTAAGACATTTTATTAATATTAGGTGTAGTTAGGATTATAATTCATCGCTGTGCAACGCAGTGCATTGTGTCTGGATCCTTGTCTATCGTGGTCAGGTAGATGTATTACATCTTCCACTGCGCACCCTGAAAATACCTGCCTGCCTACGGTACTTCTAGACAAAAATGATTAGTTAAAATGGTACGGATTGACTCATAAGATACAAAAGCGGCGTTCAGCGGCTATATTTCTCAAAGTTGAATGAGGATTTTTAGTCACTTTTTCCTTCACTTTTGCGATGTTAACTTCAGTTGCAGACGTTGATGGCCTACCAGAGCAAGGCAAATCGTCCATCACATCTCGACCACTTTTGAACGCTTTGTACCACTCATAAGCAGGAGTTTTTAAGCACGATAAAGTCGATTCACCGTAAGCCTACTGTAACATTTTCATTGACTCCGAACACGAAATTCTATTGGCGATACAAAATTTAAGACGAACTCTTTGCTCCATGTTTTTGTCCATTATGAAATTCGCAATACACAATATATATGATATAACTAAAAACAGCACTGTATTTCATATACATAACAGATGCAACTCAAACTGAACCGCGCCAAAAAAAACAATAATTTTAATTTGGAACAATAATCCATTCCCGATACTTTTTTGACTGAATGTAACTACGAAGAGTTAGTGGTGCGCGCCGTGGATTTGAACTATACCCTCTGAATTGCAGTCTGTTGGTATCACCACTAGGCTAACACGTTGTCATCTTCTCACAAATATATTATTTGCTTGGTGCATTATCCTTATGACACTCACGCATTAAGCAGGGTAGTGACAGTATATATTCTTACCTACCTAGTTTGAAACAGACAACGTTTTTCAAAACATTTCTTAACTGATTTTGAACAACAAGAGTCCAAAATAATTAAGCTTCATTCCTAAGCCGACAGACGCTCTTAATCATAGTTAAGTTGTGTTGACTAGTAATTAAGTAACAGACTAGACGGCTCTGTTTTCCACAGAAATGGTATTGCATGAATAATATGGTAGCAGTGGACTGACGCTACGTGAGTGAGTTAAATGAAAAGACTATGAATTTTCGTAAGTAAAATTGTAATTCAATTCTGTTTTACTTTCAACATTCCTTTGGTGTTATTCTAAAAAATACGAATAAATAAATATATAAGAGCCTCAAAGAGCTTGCACTTGTTGCTCACTTGGCTGGTGGTGTACAAACCCAGTTATAAAAATAATATTTTCTCTATTATTATCATAAGCTCAAGTCAGATCAGACAATTGATATCAGTGTGATTAGATTATTTATTGTAGTATACAGAGATGGTTCATGTTTTGCCAGACATAAATGCACGAGGCAAGATCACGAGCGAGAGCAGTGCGTACATAGGTACTTTTGTACACAGAACATAACCACTCTCACATGAACCACCACTCGAACATGCACAGTACCACTCTCAGCCTGGCATCAAGCGGTACAGCACCAATCGTCTAAAAAGAGTGCAAAAAGATTGCAATATATTTCCTGCCAATCACTTCCGCTAACGCGGAAAAGAGGTTAAAAATACTGTTTAGAATATCCATTCAAAAATTAAAATTCTCAACAATATAAAGCTTCATTAGCGAACAAAAGTAATAGGCCGCTTTATGGATAAACCATAAAACAAGCAAAAAATAAAATAGCGAAGACAAAATCCGTCATAGTCATGACACATCCATTAACAGCCGCATCTTTAACATTAAGGGTGCTTTACAAGCACTTCAGGTAAACATGTCCAATTTACGTTGAGCCGCGATGATGCTTTCAATCACCCCTTTATCCTTTGTAATCCAAAGAGGCGAGAGGGGTGTTAGGGGTCTTATCCACTGGCTGCGGCTTACACCAAAGGCAGAGAATATAGAGTAATCGGAGGGTGTGTTGTAGGCTTTGTATTTCATAATCAGATGCATCACTATGATTGAATGTAGATGAAAAGCCAAACTAATCTATGCATTAGTTTTTGATGTATGGAAATGCTAATATGCTGAATAATAAAATTTTGTTTGTTCACTACATTGATTCGATTGCTATTTTGGTTATGTTTGATATGTGTGATGATTATGGCAATTGCATGGGCAACAAACATGTGTTACTTATCGTATACCAATGTGATTAATTTATATGGAACTGAATCGTTTTGAATCCTCAGTCGTTTACACTGTACAATGGCATTTAACTTAAATTCAGGATCATCAATAGATATCAACACAACTTTATGCCACTGATCCAGAACGTTAGCAGGGTTATTTATTTTATCGTAACATACATCCTTCAAGTTTCATATGACCACACTTTTTTTCAACGTGTCATTAAAATCAACAAAAAATGTAAAACGTATTGTTAGCCATTTGTCACGAATTCCGTCACACACCCGGTACGACTTTTATTATCAAGACTTATCAGATCGGACGTGGATTATTCAAAAGTCGAATAAAATAAGAAACACATATTCAAACGAATCAAATCGGAGAGTTCGATCTGTATTTGTTCTACTTGGACACAAACACATGCACACTTCACTGTCATAATTATATACACACACGTGCGTAAAATAAGGTAACTCAGACGGCTTACGGCTTGAAATTTTGCGGTGAAGACAATGCTCGCGTTTTGTGGTCGGCTGTAGGTTTGTTTGGGATTTAATAAACATGGCATCACACTTGTATACTGTGCGACCACATTTTGCTATTTATGGCTTTAGATCCCACGTTTTATTGGCGATGTTTACCACTACGGTGGGAATTGTTCTTTCTTGAATTTACATAAACAGCGAAGTGACAATATTGGCACAAGTTACTGTAGACCCAGTCTTAGTTGTTCCATGGATAAGGTGTTGGTAAATCTCCTTTGCTACTTTGGTGCACCAAATGTTGTGAATTTGGTCCCTTACAGAACAAAATTTGTGAGACGTTCAAGGATCGTAAATTTGAAACATATCAAAATCAATGTTTGGGTCTGTTGTTAGAATGTTTATGATGTCCTATTGACAGAGGGACTGATCATAAAGCTAACACTGGCTACGATGATAATTAGAGACTTTAGCGTTGACTATTAAATTTAATTGTTAATGAAAGCTATAAATATTTAAAAATAATCCCACAAGATATGCAAGCGTTTTGTCGTAATCGTCGGGCAAACTGGTGGCGTAGCACTTGTATATTTTCCCTTTTCCTTCCAAAAATATTAGTTTCAAACAGTAGCACAAGTTAAATAAAATAATTCGGTTTTGATATGAACTATGGATTCCATGCTAACAAATCTAGCAATGGACGTTGATACTGACTGTATTGTTAAACATTATTCTAATAAAATGCTTTATCATCTGAGACAGATAAGTACTGTTCAATCAATCCCACGGGAGTAGTAAACAGTGACGATGTAATAACAATATTCTGAGGAAAATGGGTATCGGTATTATATCAAATTACCTTAACATCTGGCGAAACTATTGAACTAACTGCACGTTTGGCGTAGTGGTTTAAGCGGCTGCATAGTTGTTTAATACTATGCTGAGTGTAGTGGGTTCGATTTCCACACGGGACAACACTTTGTGTGATCCACGTTGTTATTTTGGGTCTAGTTCTTCTTTTTGTATGTGTCTAGTAGTATCACGTAGCCAATTATAAAAGAAAGATGTAGAAGAAATCTGATTGCGTATTAAATTCATAGACGACTTTGGTAAGAATTTTACGTTGCTTAAATAATTCATAGAGGACGTTTATGGGCGGTTAAAGTATATACATATTAAATGACATTCAATTATCTTGCTTGGCATTTTTATATAAAATATTCCTCTTTACTGGAAGCTTTTCTATATAATTTATATCTGTTTATAATGTATACATTTAGAACCTTACAAAAATCTGGCCTTTAGCCAATAATTCGAGGTTTAAGACAAGATTTTTGAACTTTGAATATCGAACACCTTTTTTAGCAGTTCAAGTTGTAATTTTAGGGTTCCGTACCTCACAAGGTAAAAAAGGCACCCTTATAAGATCACTTTCTTGTCCATCGGTCTGACTGTCCGTGTGTCACCACCGATTTTCTCAGGAACGGGTGGACCTAGCAAATTGAAATTTATACTAGATACTGAAATCTATGGTTCCTATTAGGTGTATAAAAATCAGGGTCCTGGGTCAACCCGATAAAAAAATGGTCAAAATTAGATTTTTGCGAAAACTTTTTAGTACCAAAATTAACCTTAATTTTCAACTTTTTTTAATTTTTGGCATTTTTCCTTAACTTGTGCTGTAAGACCTTGGTTTTAACCAAAATTGACAATTCTAGGTCAACCGTAAGTACTCTGTTTTGGGTCGAAAACCTATATGGTAATTCCCGTTGAACTAAAATCACAAAATTTGGCCAAAAGCAGGGCCTTGCAGCACAAATAAAGGAAGAATTACAAAAAATAAAAAAGTGGAAAATTTAAGGGTGTCCTCATACATACATAGTAGACTCCATTTAAGATAGTCCTCTAAGTTGTATGGGCGCTCATACAGATTTAGAGGACTAGCGTAATTAACACCAACCTCAAATAAGGTAAATACCTAAATAAAATTGTGCTGGCACTCGACATAAAAAACGGGCAAAATTCGTCTTGATACACGATGCAATGCGTACGGAACCCTCGGTGCGCGGGTCAGACTCGCACTTGCCCGAATTTTATTTATTCTAAATAAACATTTTGGCAAAAATGGTAACACCATACGAAGAGAATAGATGTCTCATAGTGCATTGGTGCATTCGAAAATATTTGAGAATATTCTTCTTGCTAAAGTCTGGCGTTGTAAATTCATAGTTTGTGACAAGTAGGTATACGAATTTGTTAAATTCCAATTTGCTTAAAATATCGGTCGAACTTTTGTGGTAAATTGCATTCTTGCTGCTGTAATACTTTAATTTGTTTCACATCACATTACTATTTACTATGTTACAAATAACTTATTCACGAGTTAGGCGGCTAAAAAGATAATATTTCTATTTAGTGATAAGTGGATGTAACTTAATTATTCAGAACGTAAAAAGAAGTTTCTATACCACTCGTGCACCACTGTCAAATGTCCTGTTTAATTCCCTTTCAATGACGACCACAGAATTATTAATCTTTAAGCATGTCACGACCACGATCATTTTTTTGTGGTCGCTTAGCGTGTGGTACGTCTGAGTCGTGGCGAGCACCACAGACTGGTCGATAAGTATTAGGCAAAAGGTCTGAATTGTATAAACAATGTGACGACCAAGCTCGTATTCTGTGTTAATGTAAAAACAGACCTGGAGATCATTTATTTATGAGTACGGAACCTGCTGAGCTGTGTTCCTTCATGCTGCAGTTACTGTGTTCTGCTTAGGCAAGTTTTTGATACAGTTTTCTTTACAGTTGCATAAATGGCATTGGATGGATAGAAATGTTGTGCAAAGCTAATTTAAGGTCATATAAATTTTGTACGCAGTAGATAACTAACTAGTATAACTTAATTTCAGTAAAATCTTTTGCAAGCTGACGTTAAATATAAAATGATGCCTTTCAAATATTATTGGAATATTTTTTGCTTTTGCAAATATTCTCTTAGTACAAAGTCTGCCGTAGAGTGTATATTACGCTCTACGGCAGACTTTGTACTAAAAACTTTTTGCTATTAACAAAGTATGCTTATAAAGTAAATCAGTAATATATCTTACGAGAAAGTGACGCTTTTTCTTTTCTAGTTACATATGCGTATAGTACGAGTACTATAAAAATCCAGCTTACGCATTGCGGCTACAAAGTACTGAAATGTATGCCAACCAGATTGATTGACTCAGCCATACAAGGATCAACCTCACTTTAAATTCAGAACATTCGCAGCCAACCAAATTACAAATGGAAACCGGCTAAACCGATTCTTATCATCGATTAGATCGCAGTTCTAGGTATACATAGCGGCATTGTCGTGTAAATTGGAGATTTACGCGAGTAATAAATCAGTCAAGGGATCGTGTGTAAGCCGGCCAATACGTTACGTTCAACCGCTGTCCCCTACACTACCTTTGTAAAAATAACTATATCAAACCTGACGCGATGCCGTGTGGGAATAAAAATGTTTGAAAGGTGAATTTGCGGCTGTGAGTTATCGGCCTGGCTGCCGATGTTCCGTGGAATATTTGAATTTTTTCGCGCATTTTTGAGTTCAGTGGCTGATTGATGAGCGGTTGTGAAATGCTACTAAATCATACGAGTTTTATGTGAAAATATAATATGTTTATTGATCTTTAGTCTTGTGGTCAAAAAGGGTACACAGCCTTTATATTTGTGGTGTCGACTACACAGTCACAACCACTAACATTGGCATAATTACAAAAACCAATTCACAAATTAAGAAATTATTTAAGTAAATGCATCATGCAGGGTTAATAATAAATATTAACCCTGTGGTTCGCCGTGTGGTTGACGGCATAAAATACAAGTGTCATCTTCCCGTGGGTGTCGTAAGGCGACTAAGGTATAACACGATGCAAATACCTACGTATACGTAGAGACGGAAAACTCGACATCAAACCATATAAGACTCCCTCGTTGGTCTCGCGGCATAAAGGTGCGCATGGGATCGGGAGGTCCCGGGTTCGATTCCTGGGTCGGGCAGTGTTATTGGGTTTTTCTGTCACGAAATTATCAGTAGCAGCACGGAGTCAGGAAATGTGCCCGGTACGGCAATAGGCTCGCCCCTTATTACGTGGGATTAAAGTATATCTGGCGAAAAGTGGGTGTAGCCACCGCTGCCTACCTCTTCGGGGTTAGAGGCGTGAGACTATGTATGTATGTATGATTACTTATACTAGGTCTAGTATATTAAAATAGTCATTTTTACTGACTTATCAATAACTAGCATTCTTGTTGACTTCTCCATATCTAATTAATGCTTGATTAGAATGCATAATCAATGAGTGACGCACTAAGTGAAGCCCAATCTGGTGATTTCTCAATGACTTATCTAAAACTTTAACGATTGGGCATTGGAATAGTCGTTTGTTTAACATTGCTATAAAGCTTCTAGCATCATTATATGAATAGAATACAAATGCAATATTGTTACTAGGATACGTTCAAACGTTTTCATAACAAAAGCAGCATTTGTTTAAGCAAAACAAACATCATATTTTCCCTCCACTACCTTTTGATATATGGCGAGCAAAGTTTTAAAAGGCTGTTCCTTACCTGTTACGGCTAAGATAAGAATATTGTACGAGTTGAATGACCTCATCACGTGTGTAGTCGCAATATATTTCCATATATATTGAACAAGGAAGAGCACTCTCATACTCATTAGGTTTGAAAGCTTATTGCTCCATATTATTAAGTTAAACACAACTTTTTGAAAGTTTTGAAAGAACATACCTGGACGGACATATCAAATATCCTTTTTATTTTGAAAGAAGTGCTTTTGTTGGATTAAAGTTTAATACACAGTGATGGTGAAGTGTTGGATTCGATAGCCGAGTCGGTCAAAATTTCATTGTGTTATTAGTTTAAAATTTTCTTGTCTAGTTGCAGCTTTAACACTAAAAGAAAAACAAGGGGGAGACACTTAGTTAAAGTCTGCTAGTCGACGTTAGGCTTGCTTGTGCAAGAAAAATAATGCATTTAGATAACCATCAACTAAAAAAAGTCTTATTAAATGAGTAAACAAGGTATTCAGAGATTTTATATCCAAAGTAATAAAAACTTTACAACGTTGTTGTAAGGTATAATTTAAGAAACGGAACGCATTTTACGGACAATAATATCAATGTTTTTATGTAATGAAAGTTTGAAAATGGCGAGAGTTAGGCGAAATTGGTTTCCATACTATGAAGGCACTTCTTTCTTGTTTCTGGTCCGTAAGACCTACTTACGGTACCTAAACAATTTAAACACAGCATAAACATTTTTTTCGTAAAGCATAGTGGTTTAACAGTGGGCCGAGTGTCGTGGGTTTGGTCACCACTCGAGACAAATCTTTGCGTATTCCACAATTTGTTGTTTCGAGTCTGGGTATACTCTTTCGTCGATTAATTGTTGGTAAAGCCCCTCACGACACAAGACGCGAGAATTGTCTTGTCCTCTTTTGCAATAGTTTAAAGGTCTACAAAACGCCGCAGTCCGAAACTAGATAGATAGATAGATAGATAATTCTTTATTGTTCCCCACAAGTCACATTACAGAGTTAGAAGAGAACAAGAAGAAGTTTACAAGTACAATGCACAATGGGCGGCCTTATCGCTAAAAGCGATTTCTTCCAGGCAACCCTTCTACGGTACGGTTACGGAATTATTGTCACATGATGCTAATTACTCATCAAATTATAAATTTCTTGATGACCACATCGCATATTCATTAACCTATCAAAGTTTCTTACGGCCAACAATTTTAATAATAGTATGATATCAAAAAAACTAGAACTTTCGTTGTTATTAGTTGCTTCTGCATGTGTTTGAAGGGTTATACGAGGGGTAAATTTGTCGACAACGAGCCGCCAGTTATTTATAGAAACAGCAGTTGGTAATTATTCTATTGCCACATTCCGTTCATAGGTCTAGAATCTACTACGGTTATAAAATATGATGTTGGCTCTGAGCACTTATGTATTTGTCACTAACAATACAATTCGTATTCTAATCAAAGGAAACGACATTTATTAATGGCTACAGGTTTATGAGTTGCGGCCAAATAAAACCTGCACTTGATTCGCAGTAGTGGTGAATTGACCACATTACTCCTTAAGAGATATTATTGCTTGATTTATGTTTTTTTTTAATAGGACAGTGAAAACACTAGGAATAAATCTTGTATGGCAGTCAAATTTACAAAAATACAAGAGGATTAAGAATATGGATTATTACCACCCCATTTCGTGAGGGAAAATATTATGCAGAGAACATCACTGTAAGAGAAGGAAAACTTGATACAAACCCTATACCAAACCGTTTGGCCAGCGTGGTATAGTAGGCTAATTCCTCCTTTCAAAGGAGAGGCCTAGTCCAGCAGTGGACTGTTACAGGCTGATGATGATGATGATGACAACCAACGGACAAACATAACATCCATACCCGCCACAACAATTTATGGATCAACATAAGGTTGTCCCTTGTGGAGATCGAATCTTCAACACTTCAAGTAGTTTGAAGGGTCAAGTCGATTAAACCACTACAATATCCGAAATCAACAGCTGCGCATGCGCTTCCTCCTACCCGGACAAGACAGTTGTAAATAGCCAAAGTCCAGCATATTTCACACAAATAGCCGTACTCAATTCCCGTTCATTAATCATAAATAATGCATCGGACGCATTTAATGGTAATTATTTCATAATGAGTGGCACAATCATTATTTATTATTCTGTATGTGTGTAAACCATGGTTGTAGTTCGTGCAATGGACCTATATTTTATATGATACATGGACGAATAAGAACGAACACTGATTGTTCGACGAAACTGCAAAGTAATTAAACTTTTATGAAAGTAATCCGTTATGAAATTACTTTGTATGTAATAACTCTTATGAACACGAAGATTTGTGAGGATGAATTGTAATGACAGTGAAATTGTCTTTTAACATGCATTTGGGTGTTACAAAGTCAGCCGTATAAAATCTGAAATGCTAAAGATTTAGGATGATTACAACTGCTTCGCCGCTGATCCATCCATAACACTGCCGTTATAGTTTTATTATTCTTTGTACTATTCATTATTTTATAATTACATTCAAGCGTCATGTTACCATTCATTTTAAAGTTGATAATTAATGTAACAATTTGGTGACATAAGAGAAGGGACTCTCTAATAAATATTAAAAATTACTAGAAAAGGACATTTAATTTACTGGCCGTTGCTATGGTCCAACAGAATAGATGGAAAGTTCCTATTGTGTTTCAAGTGGAACCAATGTAGCGCTCATAGCAAGACTTGGCTTGCCGTTCGAGATCGGCAAAGTTAAGCAACGCTTGCACAGGTCACCACCTGGATGGGTGACCGTGTGTAGCATTTACATCTGAGCGCTACCGTACTTCGGGGTGCACGTTAAGCTGTCGGTCCCGATTATTGTCTAAGAACTAGCTTTTGCCCGCTGCTTCGCACGTGTAAATTACGATTAGATAAAATATTTTGTACAAACACCCTCTTTAACACTTTCATGGACAGTAAACGCCTATATACGTGATATAGGCGTTTACAACAATAAAATTTCTGTGTCTCGTTTACTGTCCGTGAAAGTGTTAAGGAACATACATGCTAAACTTAATCTTCTTGCGCCCAGTAATTTCAGCTGTAATCTTTTGTGTGTCTGTCAGTCAGCAGTAACGAAAAGTTTTTTATACACAGATTGAAGTGATTCCATTGAAAAAATAAAAGTTTTTACACAAACTCTGAATCCCATTTCCACCCTCTTAGAGAAAAATTTCCAAAATAAATGTCTTTGTGTTCGCTAACGTCATTTGCGGATCCAATAAACAAAGTATGAAGTTAATCCCTTGAAGGCATAAAAGGTTCTATGCAAATTATGACTCCCCTTTTTATCCACTTAGGATAAGAATTTTCAAAAAGACTTTCTTAGTGTTCACTAACTTCATTTGAGGAACCAATAAGTATATAAAGTTTGAAGTTAATCCATTGAGGAATAAAAAGTTTCATACAAATTCTGATAACCAGTTTAACCCCTTTAGGGAAGGAATTTCTAAAAATCCTCTCTTAGTTTGCCCCTACACACCTCAAGGAACAGACATGCAAAATTTCATCCACTTGCGCTCCATTTTTTCGGCTGTAGCATGTCAGTCAGTCATTGAGTAATGCAAGGATTTTATATACTGACAGATTATACAAATAAATAATATTTAACTGCCTCCGTGGTACAGTGGATAGCGTATGCGTCTGCTCAACGGGAGGTCTCGAGTTCGATTCCCGGGTCGGGCAAAAGTATTACTGAGTATTGCCCAATTCTCAGTAGCAGCACGGAGTCTGTCAATGTGCCCGGTAACGGCAATAGGCTCGCCCCCTATTACGTAGGACCTAATATGCAACATGGCGAAATGTGGGTGTAATATTACACCTCTGCCTAACCCTTCGGGGATACAGGCGTGAGACTATAAAAAAATAAACAAACTGTCCGTAATCTCAAAATAACTGTATTGCATATTGTTGCTAACCCGTTTACCCCAATGATTTATTTAAATTGTTTTTGTGTCTGTCTATTTATTCAGGGTAATCTTAAAAATGGCTGAGTCGATTTATATGTGTATTTTACTAATGGTTCATAAAAACTCTCGAACAATCTATGAAAATTTTATTTAGGCGTAGCTGCTTGCAAAAGCTAGTTAAAATTAAATTAGTCAAGGATTCCATAGCTGTATACATTTTTATATCTCACCGACATTGTAAAACAATGTAAAATAAAATCCAAGTTCAAAAAACTTTTCTTAGTATTTTAGGTTAAAGAAATGAGAGAAGCCTTGGTCAGCAGTTGGACAAAGCAGACAACTGATAAAAAGTGCTTACCTGCTTAAAAATAAATAAAAATAGCAAAATAACGTCTCTAAGTATTTTGGCTTCTATTGGTCATATAAAGAACCATCCCACATTTTAGTTAGTGAAGATGAAGACCGCTTAGATGAGAGCCAGCCGCATAAATTTAAATTAATGAAAATTAAATGCACATCAGGGACGATAAAAAAAAATAAAGTGAAGGAATTAAAAGTTGCATACAAACTGGGACCCCTTTTTGAACTCCCCGCTTTAGTGGTGGATTCACTAACGTCACTTGAGGAACCGATATACAAAGTTTCAAGTGAATCCATTGAAGTTTTTTTTATATTACAAAATGAGACACCCTTTCTTAACTCCCATAGAGGAGTAACTTCGAAAACTCCTTTCTTATTGTTCACTAACGTCTTTTGTGGAACCTATATACAAAGTTTTAAGTTAATCCAATGAAGAAATAAAAAGGTTTCATACAAATTCCGACTCCCCTTTTTAACCCTTTAGGGTAAGAAATTCCAAATAGATTTTCTTAATGTTTACTAAGGTCATTAGAGAAACCAATATACAAAGTTTGAAGTCAATCCACTGAAGGAATAATAAGTTTCGTTTAATACGCACTTTGAACCCCTATCTTACGCATTGAGGGTAGGACTTTTCAAAAAACAAATTCTTAGTGTTTACTTTCGTCGTTTGAGGAACCAATATACAAAGTTTGAAGTCAGTCCATTAAAGGAGTAAAAAGTTACATACAAAGTTTGACCGTCAATTTTACGCTCTTAGGGGTGGAATTTCCAAAAAAATAATTCCTATTCTTCACTATTATTATTTGAGGAACCAATATGCAAAGTTTGAAATCAATTCATTGAAGAAATAATAAGTTTCCTACACACTTTGACCCCCTATCTTACCCCCTGAGGGTAAAAATTTAAAAAAACCTAATTCTTAGTGTTCACTATCGTCATTTGAGGAACCAAAATACAAAGTTTGAAGCCAATCCACTGAAGGAATAATAAGTTTCGTTTTATACACACTTTGAACCCCTATCTTACCCCCTGACGGAAGGAATTTTCGAAAAAAAAATTCTTAGTGTTCACTATCATCGTTTGAGGAACCAATATACAAAGTTTTAAGTGAATCCATTGAAGTTTTTCTTATATTACAAAATGGAACACCTTTTCTAAACCCCCATAGGGGGTGACTTCGAAAACTCCTTTCTTCGTGTTCACAAACGTCATTTGAGGAAGCTATGTGCAAAGTTTGAAGTTAATCCAATAAAGGAATAAAAAGGTTTCATACAAATTCCGACTCCCCTTGTTAACCCTTTAGGGCAAGAAATTCCAAAAAGATTTTCTTAATGTTTACTAAGGTCATTAGAGAAACCAATACCTATACAAAGTTTGAAGTCAATCCACTGAATAATAAGTAACACTCTTTGACCCCTATCTTACCCCTTGAGAGTCGGAACTTTTAAAAAACAAATTCTTAGTGTTCACTATCTTCTTTTAAGGAACCAATATACAAAGTTTCAAGTCAATCCATCAGAGAGATAAAAAGTTACATACAAACTTTGAACCTCTATCTTACCCCTTTAGGGGAGGAATTGCCAGAAAAATAATTCTTCACTATGGTCGTTTGAGGAAATAATAAACAAAGTTTGGAGTCAATCCATTGAAGGAATAAAAAGTTTCATACAAACTTTGACACCCAGTTTTACCCCCTTAGGGGTAGAATTTTCATAAATCCTCTCTTAGTGCTACCCTACACTCCTTAAGGAACATACATACAAAATTTTATCTTCTTGTGACCAGTAGTTTCGGCTGTAGCGTGTCTGTCAGTCAGTCAGTAACGCAAGGATTATATATATTAGGATAAGGATCGTTAGGCAATGACGGAGGCCTTCAAGCGGTCTGAAAAACTCCGACACCAGAGCTGGCCACAAACTCATACGAAAAACAAAACGCAAGTTTTATTACCAGTCAGTTCCAGTTTATTACAGTAATTTCTAAAATTAGCTAGATTAACTTAAAATCTAAGCAGTAATAACAGTGATACTCAGGCCAAAACACTCTACTATTACTTTTGCAGAAACAGTGTTTGATATTCACAGGGAATAGCATCCTCGCTCGTATTCTCACGTCACATTTATGGAGATATAGTCCAAACTGCATCCAATTTCAATAAATTTCCAACCAAAATGACCCACGGCCAAAGAGCAGAGACCGAAATTTATTTTTGTTTAATTTCAATATCTCAGTCCTTAACAGTGTGTCACACGCATTCAAAATAAAACGTAAACATGGTAGCGTGACTGGGTGCCCCTTTTGTCGCAAGACACTTTCGAAAGTGGTAGCACCATCAAAATATTGTCCGCTAACATATTAAAATAATGACTTAAATGGGGAGAAATTGTACCTTATTCTTACTTACTGTATGCACCTTTTTGATTTGTGACCACCTTGTAGGTATTTTACTTGTTTGGGAAATGCATTATTTTATTTTTTTATGTCTTGGACAGATGGTGTAAACCTTTGGGATAGTAATCAATTAAGGACTGATGCAACTATAGCATACATTCCGAGATATTTTTTAGAGGGATAAGACAACAATCAGCAATAAGCACAGCGCTCAGGCATCCAGCACATATTACACTATTTGATTTTTAGCTACTATGTGAATTTTAATTGTGAATCAATTTTTTTTACTTTATTTATTATTTCTTTTTTTGATTTTTGATAGTTTAGTTCTTTAAATAGTTTAATTTTATTGTACTTATTTAACCCCTTGAGTGTCCTACGGGCACGGTGTGCCCGTAAGAGAAATAGGCCGGTAGTGTCCTACGGGCCCATAAGGATTTGTGTGAACTTCACTCCGGTGTTGTGTGATTGGTTACAATAATAAAAACGTACATCGACTAGTTACAGGTTAACCAACATAATACCAATCAATTGTTACCAAAACATTTACAAAAAAAGTGTTAGTAACTTTTGTGATGCAATTTTCGGGCGTTGGCCGCTAGCCGTCCTCCATACTTAAATGATTATATGTAAGTATTTATTAATTACTTTAAAAAAATATAGATAAGTTTCTCATAAAATTGTCTTGGAATCCATTGTTAGTAAGACATTTTGTATTGTTTTTGCTATAAATAGGTATAAACATGTTTTGTGAGTGAGAAATGTTTTCCGTCGGATCGTCAAAATGGCGCAAATATTTTCACTGCTATGAATAAATGGTTACTCTGAAGTAATATCGGTGAACTGTGCTAAATTAATGTATATAACCGTCGCGTCGTCTACCCGTGTCAATATTAGTGCAGTGAGAAAGGGAATTTCGTGAATAATTTATGTGTATTTTGGAAAAATGTTTCACATGGTGTAAGAAAAAACAAACCAGCATTTATAATATTTTTTCGATATGAAAAGGTTAAAGGCAAGCAAATTTAATATAATTCTCATATAGAGTAACTTCTGAACTGTATACGGTTTAAAATTTACGTCATATAATTATACCAAACGCGAGAAAATTAAAGTTTTATAACCTAGGATCTTATAAACGTTACATCATCAAAATGGCTGGACACTACCGGAGAAAATGCATTTTAGAGCGGGGCATGCGCAGAGTTAAAAATAAGTCCTGTGAGTTCCTTAAAAAAATTAAGACCTGAGTTAAGTTAGGAACAGACACGAAAATAAATATATATACATATATGTGGAACAATAAACGAAAGTAAACTAGTCATGAACATGGCATAAATTTTCACACAATTATTGAGAAAACCTCAAATTACCTGTAAAAAGGAGAAAGCTCACTTTATCAATGAACACCAACAGAATGTTTCATCTCAAATCGAAAGAACATTTACCTAAGCCAAGGAAACAGTTGGATTCAATTTCTTCCGTCCCATATCATCAAGGGGTTTATTTAAATTCGTGCAAGAATTACCCTCGCGCACACCCCGACCCAAGTAATCTTGGACTGAGCAAAGTTTTACCATATGCAACGTCCCCTTCGAACTGAGTTACTGTGACGCAATAAAGGATGGAACTTGGCAAGTTTACTTGTTTAATTACTGTTTGATATTCATACTCGGCAGGCAATTACGACTTATTTTATTCAAATATAAAATTATGAAATTATAAGAAGATATAAAAATCTATAGAGATGAAGCAATTATTATGTGGTTGCTTCTCAGATCTCTATTCTATTTTCGATATCATATGGTGTAGTGACGGGCTTGATGACGTCTAGTAGAAAAATAAATTTCCGAACTCCACGATACCGCTAAGACTTACCTTATACTAAAACCGAATAATGTAACACCTGGTCTATGAATCGAAATTGTCCATAATCCCTGGTAAGTTGATGCGGTAGAATTATTGGGACTGTCTTTATTTAATCAAACTATTTATATACGATAGAATATACATACATACATATATAGACTCATGCCTGTTTCCCGAAGGGGTAGGCAGAGACTACGGAACGCCATTTGCAACGATCCTGACATATCTCTCTTGCTTCATTCACTCCCATCAGATTCCTCATGCATGTTCTATCACGTTAGAATATGTGTAAAATATATAAAATATATTTGTTTTAATTCTCAAATATAATTAAAGATTTGCCATAATGATAAGATCAAACAGAATCAACATTCGTAGCACAAACATGACATAAAGCTTATAAATAGTACTATCATATTTACAATTTCATACTATGCATAACAAATTGTGACAAACATAAATAATTTTAACATAACATACCTACTAATCAATTCAAAAATATAAACGTACATAGATTTATATATTTATAGTCAGTCCGATTTATTATCTAGATCGTTAGAAAAGTGAAACAAATCAATTATAAAGTTATTGAATACTGAAAATTCAACCAGTGTTCAAAGAATGCATAAAATGAAAAACAATATACATCCTGACGCTTATAACGTTCAAAAAGGTTCGACTGCCTCATTATTTTCGTACTCGATTAGATATTTTGATACACAAACACGAAAATAAATCGAAACAATTTTGACTCGGATAATTAGATGTGGATGAAGCGTTGCGCTTATATTTTTAACAATAAACATTTGTTGTTATCTCGTTTGTGGTGATCTTGGACTTTAAATTGTGGAGGATAAAGTTGCTTTTCCCTTGGCATGATTAGTGGAATTCTTGCTTTAGGTCGGTACATTTGCATAAAAATTATGATCATCAAGACGGCCTGACCAATACAAGAATGAGGCCGCCAGAAATTTCGCCCACACGTGCTTTTTTGTTTGTTTGTAATCGGATACAAGTTGCCTGTCTGTTTGTCCGTTAAGAATTTATGTCATTCGCTTTTAAGTAACGTAGAGGAACTGTCCGGCTTTTTAAGGCTTAACAAAAATGTCTTTTGTATTGTGACGTGATCGTAAACATTGTTTTTTGATGGTGGAATTTAAGCAAGCTTTTATGAATAAAGAGTTTTGAATGCCTGTTTTACAAGTGTGTAATAGTTATATACAACCATATCACTGAGCCAGTAAATTTTTGAGTGCCTGTGCAACGGTAATTTAAGCGACAGAATGACTGAATATGATCGTCTGAATATTAACGGTAGCTGTCCGTCCTATCTGGGACCTTTCTCGGTCAGTGCTTTCCACGTATGTACCTACATGAATTTCTTTAATCAATTTTTATAAAGTGCTGCTACTACTTTTTAGAAGTCGCCTAGCTTTGTATATTTATCTTGCCAAGCAAAGCCGATGGCTGACTTTTGACCTCAAATCATCGTCATAAAGCCTTTCGTAGTCCACTCCTGGATAAGGTCCCTCTTGATTTGCATCATCATAGGAGGATTAAGCTTACTGTAGTTTGCTGAACCACTGATAGGCACAAGACAATAAATCTTTATACTTTGCAAAACAACTTTTTCTTTATTTCAACTTTTTGAGATACCATTTAGCGTATAAAATTTAAAGATGATACGGTCAAACATATCTGCTATGAATAAACACAATCGTATCTTGTTCTTTCAGATTGCCTTCTGAAATCTCTGACATTAGTTTGGAAACAATTTATCCTAAATGGCAGTTCTTAAGTTCACCCATTCCTATTTATTTATGTACTGTATATAATACAAAAGTATGGTAGCACAGGTTTTTCCCGCAACTTTACGTCCTGGAAAGTATTTTGCGTAAAACACAAGTAAAAAAAAACAATCACATATCAATTCCTAGCCCTACAGATAGTCCACTCAATAAAGACACTCTCACACTATAAAATAACCTACGCACACATTTCCTTGAACCTAGTTTTTATGAAAACAAAGGTATTATGGTTCAACGTACTCCACATAACAGAAATCTATAAGCAGATAATTGAAGACAGCTCGCTAATAAGGCCATTCACATGCCATTCAATTATACACAGTAATTTGTTTAGTGCCTCATGCATAACACTCGGGTGCGTTTGCTTTTCTTTGTTGATTCTGCATTCTTGTTGGAGAGGTTGGCAGATATTATTGAATATGCATAATGCAAGGGGAATTAGAGTCGTGGTAATATTTACTGCCCGGGATGTTTTGGTGAAATGCCAGGGTAAAAGTATTCTGGGCTGGAAAAAGTAGGTACATGAGAATTTTAATAAAGGATACTAGTAAGCCAATTTCTTTTAACAACTTGATACAGTACTTGCCGTCATAAGTATGTGCAGTTAAACAACGTATATAGTGAATAACTGAGTTTTGTTCACCTATACCTTAACGTATACTTAAAGCTGGAGACTCCTCCTCTCTAGACTCGTAACCAAATTATACATTTTCTTATGATTGAATAATACCTTCTCCACTGAGGACTTGCCTTCAGAAAAAATAATAGCATTTACATCAAACAACTTTAGTTAACCATTAGAAAGTAACGCAATGTTTTTCCATAAGGTCATCAAACCAGCAGGCAGTTTCCAACACACAAATACCCAACACATAATTTATATCACTTCACATGATAAGTAAAATATTAGCACAGTCGTATGCCAATCACGTACAAATGTTTAACCGCTCGTGATAAATCAAATTGTAATTTCAATTTTTCACTCCATTACGCAAGGCTTAAGTGGTTACGTTTAATGGTACGCCACGAAGATACGCACCGCTATATCACTTTATACATTTAACGAGTATATTTTGAACTTTGAATGCGTGACTCAAAAAGGTAGAGTTTGAGGTGAAATTCGTGGTTGACGTTTTCCTCGACTTAAATGAACATTTTGAGGTAATAAGCGAATACGCAAAGTTTTGCTTTTAAGTTGGTTTGGGTCGTTGCTTTACCCAAGCTACTGTGCCTCCTCGGAGATTTATTTGATACACGATGAAAATATATTGTAAGCCACGATTTACTCTACTAAGCTGAGTGTCCGTTGTCGTAATTTTCATTAAGTCTTACTGAAATTAATATAATATCTTGTATGTTTCTTGCTGGATATGCCAACAGACTGTTATGACCAGTACAGAGGGTATCTGGTTCGAATCTACTATGTTTTCAAAGTTAAGTGCAACTTAAATTGTTAATTGCCCGGCGCCTAAGAGAGCGCATCAAGCCGTCGGCTCCAGATGTCATGCAGATCTTTGACAGTCGTTATGAAGAAAATATCTGACTCTGGTCTAAGCCATGCTATTTGGCTATACCATTGGGTTGCAATTGGAGGTCAGACAGGCAGTCAATCTGTGGAAACGCTAATATTCAGTCATATCTGGTTAGACTGGTAAGCACTAACATACATAACACTAAGTGGATTATGTATGTTTTCCTTTCCAGATGTGGTATAATCATAGTTACAGTTTAAATAAAAATCACAATAGAATATTACATTAATGGAAGCGTAACAAGCATTTACATGTCGATAAATTTCTTATTTAAAATATGCTCATAGTAGTAGTAGACCAAAACAATATTTAAGTTAATTTGGGAGTTTGCTAATAAAAGTTAACAAACATTTGCATAACTTCAGTGGACAAACATTCAGTTTGCTATACAAATACTTCATCAATATAAAACCTAACTAATTATATGTATAAAACATTAGAACACAAGCAGTACATAAACAAAACAACACGAAGAAACAAGAATCCAACAATGATTCTATTGACAGAACGCCCCTATAGAAACAGGCAAATTAACGAAACTTAATTACAGGGAAACGTAAAGTAAACTTTATGATGCAAATAACTGTAGGTTTTTACTAAACAAGAGATCTTGATACAATTAAAACTTGGAGATAGCGCGCAGAATAACTGCTTTCAACAAAGATTAGTTTGTGACAGATGGGATTTTTTTTGTCTCTTTGGTAATTTTGCGCTTATATTTCTAATGTTGGATTTTTGAGATGAACTGAGTTATTTTGTAGCCTGAAAGCCTTGACAATTACGTGGACTTGCCCTTTTAATAAAATATATTGAATTCCTGTGTTTTTAATCAATTACCAAATATTAAATAGACAATATCGCTTATTAAATGCTGTTGATCCTGTAATGCGCGACAAAGTTAAATTAAGTTTCAATTACTCATTAGTAAAAGAAAAAAAGGGCGGACGCACATTTATATGTAGGTACTTCGTGGACGCAAATATGGAAAAATGTAGCGCAGAGCAGGCCTGCGCTATTTTCTATACACGTGGCACATTTAGCCAACTTTACCAAGAATTTGCGCAGATACACAATCACTCGCTAGGTTGCGATACTCAACATACTGTCGTCACTGGCTTTGCTACTTTCTGGGAGTCCAAATGAGTACATGAATTACATCATGGATGTGGACATGCTGATGATTATTTTACTTGCAGAAGAGGAATTAAGGGAGAGCTGCTCTAACCCATGCTCTAAGAGCGTCGCATCACTTCGGCGAGTTTGGCGATCGAATGTGAAAGCGCGCGAGTGCTTACCGCGTAATTACTTACTCCTGCGCGCCACTTGTCGCGTGTAATTGCTTCGATACTTTCATAAATTATTTTTTGTATTTTTATATTATTTATAATGTGAAACGTAACTTCGCAGTAAAAGATGCTTTAGCTGCGTTCCGTCATATGTGCGGCCCTAAAGATGGAAACAAATGTTAATATGATCTGTCTCAACATACCCATTAAAATAGGTAACAAACTAGTGTTATTTTAAAACTTTTCAGCTCCCTCACTTTTTTAACAATATATTAATATTAAAGGAACACAAAAACATTAATTTCATAGACGTTTAAATTCCATGTAAACGTGCCGCCTCGAGAATAAATACGTTGAACCCAATCATTTAATTACTGAAAACAAACGCTGTATGAATTTTATTACAGTTTTAATTGATGAAGCATCTATACGGGACGGGGCAGACGGTCTACAGGGCATTCTTGGGAGTCATGTTTAATATGCAAAACATGATGTTGTTCCACAGTTATTTTTTATTAAAGCGTAAATTGTACTTGTATTTAGATCGTGACTGTGAAAAATTAATTATGGTAACCAAATTTTAGGATATAATCGCAGGTTGAACCCCAGATAATATTTTCGAAATATCTTATTTCTTTATCATCAAAATTTCTGAACATTTTTATTTTTAAGTAACTTATTGTATATCTTCAATTCATCCAAGAGATATTTGTATCTAAAATCAGATATATAACACATATTATATATTTGTTTAAATAAATAGTGTATTCTACTGAATTTTATGCAGCCAAAGTCCTTATGAACTTCATAGTTTCAGCCAATTTCAAAAGAATAAATAAGAAATTAGCAGATATGTCCTTATCTCTTTCTATTAAGTATTTACTATTACTAAGCAGGCGAAATAGTTAGCAACTAGCTCAAAGCTTATTTCAATAATGGTTCCAGTGTATATTTGATGCATCGTGACAGTTGTTACCCACTTCCTTATGAAGAAAACCGCTATGGACTCAATTTCTACACCGAACAAGAGCAATAATTAATGTAATATATTGCCTGATCTCGAGTCTCTAGGTCTAGTTCTGTGATAATTATTTCTATGTAGTTTGACGACATCGACAATATGCCTGTTATAAATTTCTCTGCTGCTATTCTCAAAATATGTTTAGAATAGCTGGAATGATCTAGATGTTATGTATTCATGGTTAAATTCATTTTCAGACATGCATTTTAACCATATCGTCACCAGTGCAATAAACTTTTTGAGTGCTGTCGTGAAACCCTGAAAATCTTTCTAATGTTCGTACATTAGAACCCGTACAAGTAGGGGTAGGGTAGCGGATTCGAATCCACGGCGCGCACCAATTACTTTTCTGAGTTATATGGGAATTGTAAATTATCGCTTGCCCCGTGCCTTGGAGAGCACGTTAAGCCGTCGGTACTGGCTGTCATGAAGATGTTTGGCAGTCGTTGTAAGGAGTCAGTACCTTGAATAAAACTGACTCTAGTCTAAACCATGGAATATCGCTATCCCTTCGGGTTGCGGAGGTCAGACAAGCAGTCGCTCCGTGGAAAAACTAATATGTCGCAAAATCCGGTTAGACTAGAAAGCGCACCCCAGGTTGAGACTGGGATAACGCTAGGAGAATAACCTTGAATAAAACTGACACTACTCTAAACCATGGAATATAGCCATCTCTTTGGGTTGCGGAGGTCAGACAAGCAGTCACTCCAAGACCACACCCCGGGTTATAACTGGGATAACGCTAGGAGGAACATTAGAACTCGTACAAGTAGATATAACAGAAAGTTACGTTTGAACACTGGCTGGGTTTGAACACTATGTGTTGAGTAAACTCTACAATTTTTCCAATTAATTAAATAATAAAATTGTTTCTTTGTTCTTGTTCATTGTTCAACCAAGAGTGTTGGAAGAGCGCGAGCATGTTTCTGCCACAAAAAATTGGTTTATTCGATGCATTGTCAGTTGCTTCCTAAAAACATTTAGTAAGGAAGTGTTTCTTTCAGATATGGGTCAACTCCTCAGCTCGGCAGACCTGTAGAAAGTGGTGGTTCTACACGATGCCCGCTTGGTTGACTGGATTTATCTTTGCGGTCTACCTGCTACGGCTGAGGGATCTAACGACCTCTTTCGGGGGTACATAGGCCCGTCAATCAAACGTACATCTAGCTATATTGCATCTAAATAAATAATGAAACAGTGGTCTACGGTCCTGCGTATTGTGATTACAGTATCCATCTGAAAAACTACGCCACTGTTATTTACCTAAGCTCAAATCTCGTTCTTTGATCTTTGTAGATTCTTATAAAAATGTAGCAAAACATATGACTACACGAGGAGTAGGGCTATTAATTTATTATTTATTCATTGGCGATTCAATTTAAGATGTTGTCAGACGCCTCGCTAGCGTTCATTAAATCATATGAGAATCTGCAAATTGTCATAATATAATAAGGTGTCGATGTTTTATAGATGTTATAATGCCTAAATGAACGTTTAATAATAAATTCTACTGTCGTCTTTATAAAGTCTGCGGCTTGAACCATAATAAGGTTAGACTTTGTCATACAATTTTCTTTCTTGATTGGATCTAATATTAACTACTTTGTTGAGTCTGTTATTAAGAATCATATGAGGCACTGCAACTTAGAAGTTATTGTTTTTATTGCTGCATCAGATTTCTTTTTTTATGATGGATTGTCCTTTGTTCACTGTGTAATATATAAAAAAATACGTTTGGTAGTTTTCTTAATTTGCCTAGTATTTGTAAATTATTATAAATACAAGGCAACTAAGGCATAACACAAACATGCAAGGACTTACTTAGTGCGTCTCACGCACCGTATAGCAACAAGCGATGCTCGTTGCTCTAGTGACGACAAGGCGGTAACATTAACCACCTCAAAGTTTTGTAATTTCTACGGCCCCTAAATACTACTCATTTTACTTAAACGACTATTGCATTTGACATATTTATGTAGAAAAGCTAATATTCTGTCACATCTGAATGACGACCGGTTGGCGCAGCGGGAGTATAAGCGACTGTCACGCCGTAGATCGCAGGTTCGATTCCCGCTCAAGTCAAACATTTGTGTGCGTGAACATGAATGTTTGTCTTGGCCTGGGTGTTTCTATGTATGGTATGTATTTACAAAAAAAAAGTATATAGGTATGTTTATCCATTATCTAGTACCCATAGTACAAGCTCTGCTTAGTTTGAGACTAGATGGTATTGTGTGAATGTGGTAGAATATTTATGTCTCGCTAGACTAGAAAGCGGTATTTGGGCTCTAATGCTAACTTCTTGAATGCACTGGGATACCGCAAAGACGATGTTGATTATGTAAGTAGTCACATATAGTCACTATACTTTTTACAATAGCAATACACATAATTACAATTTCGAAAGCATTAAACGCAATTTTAATTAATTCACCATGAAGCAACTTCAAACCAACTCCACTGTACTCTCGAAAATTAATTGCACTTGCATTTCCAAAAATTAATTGCCCTCACATTACGAGGATTAATCTCATAAAGGTCCGTTGACACAATCCGAAATCATCTTGTCACTCTCGACCGAGGAATCGATTTACACTTCACATTGTCGAGTGTCCATTGCCAATGGACCCAATCGTGTACTGACAGCTCCACGGATATTAAACACTCGATAGCTAATTGTTCCCAGTTCAATTATCGAACAACTGTCACCGGAGTATTCTGGCCTGAAACAAGTTTAGCCAAGGATTTCATTGACACTTGGTGACCGGATGACGACCATAGGAGCGATATTAAAAAAATGTGTGACGCGTGTAAATCCTATGATTTTGCATTAAAAATGTCTAAATTCAAAACTACATGAAGGTATCTGCATGATTTCTCACGTAAACCTCTGGCAGGACTAATTTTAATATCTTTGACACCGCCAAAAATCAAATACCGGCCTTATTTTATTTTATGTTTGTGGGGTTTACCATGAGCTAGAAGATGCAGGTAGGTACGTTTTGTTAAAAATACATAAATAGGGGAGAATTTACATAGCACTAAGGTATAATATTCATATTTAAACACTACACATCATTCAACATTTTGAACATAAATTGGAACAGTCTTGTTACTGAATTTAACATAATACAACATCACGCCGGTATGTCCTCAGCTAAACTTAGTTAAAAGACCGTGAAATAGTAAAGACAACAGGATTAGTACTCATGTGCAAGCTACAATTACGGGTAGATGATTATGTATTGATGGACATTTGCCACGCGTTGAACTACAACCTGCTACATGCAAATAGAGCATCTATAACAAACAAAATAGAGAGCAAAATTGCGTAAGTACAATAATGCATCGTAAGCCAATGATCACTGGCAATTGGTAAAACATAATTTACTTATTTTCAAAATTGCCTATGCCGAAATATGTCATGATACTATTGTAAACGAAACGAATGTTTGTGGGCATGGATTTCTTTTGGAGGAGCACTTACGCAATCACACCTGAACGGATTTTATATAATATTTGTCTTCTAGGCAAACGTGCTCCATTGTAGGGTATATCAAGGCTTAAGATCAGGCGTGACCATAGCCAAACGTTAGCCAATAAAAATAAACTTTACACTATACTTTGCAGTAATATACCTTATGCATTAGAATAACGCACTGGCGCTTCTTGTTTTGGTAGCCGATACTTGCGGGTGGTGCCGTGGCTGGAATCTAGTTTTGACATAAAATATCTAGTTTTACTTTTAAAAATTATGTTTTATTAGCTATGAAAATCTTCGAGAAATTTATTCCAAGGGATAATATGAATTAATAATAAAGCAAAGATAGTCAAACTCCAGAGCTCTCAAATTATGAGGTATTAATAAACTTTACGCTCCGAATGTGAGAATGGTGACTGGGGTTCTTCATTGAGACTATGTCAAATTGTTTCATTGGGATATTGCTGTTTGCATTCTACTTGAGCTCGTGTTCAAACATATACCCTTCATTATAACGTGTTTTTATTGTGTGTAGATATACAATGACAACTCATAATCGCTGGTTTACTCAGAAAAATACAGCAATAACAATTATTATAGTTGCTACTTAAAGTTATGTATTTATATCAAAGCCAACTACTACCTACCTACCTATAGTATAATAATCATGCTGAATAATTCATTTGTGTCATGTATTTTTGAACGAGCTAATTTCATGAAATACCAAACAGATCAGAAAAGTTTTACTGCATTTGATTTATTGGCTGCGTAACATCACGCTACGATTTTTGAGAGTTTGGCAAAAGAAATCAACACTATACGAGAAAAAACAATGGATGAAACTGCGTGACACAAAATAAGACAGGATATAAATGTAAAAACTATTTTACGTATTATCAAACGCATTGCCGCAATAAATACTTGATGAACAAGTAGCAAAAAAGCAGTAGATACGTACTTAGTAAATATCTCAAAGTTTGTTACTTGTGGGTGCATAGGCTCGCCACCTATTACGTGGGATCAAAACACTGGCGAAAAGTGGGCGTTTTATATGCCTCTGCCTACCCCTTGTTTCCTCGGGGAAACTGGCGTGAGTCTATGTATGTTACTTGTGCTATTTTTCATAAGTTCAAGCCATTGGTCTGCAGTGACCTACTGCAATGTCTCACGTAACAAACATTTGTAAAACCCTTTTGGAATTCAACCTTTTTGCTCAAGCTCTTTATTTTATTGGCTTTGCTGACGTTTTATTTTTTCAGCCATTCAAAGAACGCTTTTCTTTTTCCTGTTTTCTGGTTTCAGTTTCGACCGTGGCTGCGTGTTACTGGACAAAGATTTTTACTTCCTGCTCGGTTTTAGACATATATATTATTTTGTACTTATTGCATTTTATGTAGGTTCTCGTAGTCGTAAGAATTATCACTTCCACTACAAGGTAAGTATTAACAAGGTGTCATTGAATTGCGCTTTAAAACAATAATATATTTAGGTAATATAGTTTGCGATGGTATTTTCCAGTAAAATCAATATAAGCAACTCCTTGCTAAAGCAGTGACAATGATCATTAAGAAATAATTTACTTCAGACAACAAAAATAAGTGCCTAATTTTCATAAGAACACAGAAAATATACATTTTGTTCCAATAGGGGTGTTGAATGAGAAAGATATCTCTGTTAGTCCCTAACATTTGTATGTAATTATCCACAGCTGTGAGCGACAGAACTTAATCAACCAAAATTATAATAGCGTATTTTGTCATGTATACTTATATATTATTCAAGAGCAAGAACTTATCGAAATTCACTCCACATTACCTTACAGTCGTTTATACGACTGTAAAACATTTTTATTATAGCCTAGTACTCTACATTCAATAAAATCATGTCGCGATCGTTGCCTCATAAAGAATGACCAAGCAATAAAACATGGATACGTGACATGCATACCAACTTAGCGCAACTAAAACCTGACTAAACCTCATTACCAAGCTAAGTGTTCCAAACTAAAAAGTTAAAAGTTCTCAGTTGAACATACGAGTATGCACGAAATGTTACGTTAACAATGAATACTCCTCTTTTTCTCCGCGCTTGGTGAATGCCGTCGAGTTGCGAAAAAATACAAACAATAAAAGACTAGGAGATGCGGGAGACGAGTTTTCGCCGCCCTTGCTATAAAATTAAATGGGTAGAGGGCTTTTTGCAGAACGGTACGCGAACACAGCTTCGGTTGTAGGTTCGAAACATCACGCGGGTTACAACTCCTCTGAGGGTTACGCGTGCGGTTGAGAAAGGACGTAAGTACCAGTGTTACAGTTTTCGGTGCTGATCCAGAATTTAAATAGGCCTGAAGATTGGTCTTTATTAAAAATGAATACAGGCTGCGTAATCGGAAAGTATTGTGCTATGGAATAAACTTTTGCTCGCAGGCACTGAGACGCACGTGTAATGCGTTTACAGAAATGAATGTCTCCGGCTTCGCTTTCATGAAGTTCTTTAAACTGAGTATTGTGTCTAAAAACATCAATTGGACCATGGATGTCATCACAATTATAATGAAAGAGAATCATCAGTTCTGCTACCTGCTCCCTTCTCCAAACCCCCTAGACTTAGTTAGTTAGTTAGTTGGACAGGTGTTTTCCGCACTTAGCCACTTAATTGTGCGTTCTCCCCCTAGACTTAAAAGTCAGATGGACAACTTTACCGTCTACCACTGAAAGAGAAAAAAAGAAATTATTATCATGCATTCCTAGTACATGTTTTCCATTTAAGTACACATTTGAAACGAATATATTTCATAGTAATTGTTTTCTTTCTGTTATTGTTTTAAGGTTGCTAAATCACACACTCGTTTTCATGCAGTATGCAATTTTTCCTCTTACACGCATTGCCTTAAGGCATAAAGGCAAAATAACAAAAAGTTTCACTCCTATATAATTTAGGTCGAGAAGAAGCTCAGCAATGCATATTATTGATTTTAAATGGCGCACTAAAGCCTTACTTACTTACACTATAAGTAAAGCTTAAACACTGTTTAGTATGTTGGACTTACTGATTATCTCTTTTTTATGTTTATTTTCGTTTTGAAAGCCTTCGAACGGATGGCCGAAATTATCGGCTTCGCCGTGACTTACAGAGGTAAACAACGATTAGCAAGATTGTAGGCTTCCGCGGAAATTATACGTTGAAGTTTAAGCATGCTCATAATAATACATCTGCGGTGAGCTAAGATTTTGTACGGTGCATAGGAGAACACTTTCCCTTGCTTCTATACTCGACTTAGTAATCTTTGCATATTATGAGGTTTGATGCAATAAGATAGGGCTTAAGGTTGATATTCCAGGTTCTGCCCATAGCCTTACTATCTATTCGAAACTGGATGTACTTATATCTAGACTGGATGTAGACTATAACTTATATTAAACACACGTCTTTTTACTTTGGTTAGATGTTGTAATATAGGGTAGCGTAGAGATAAACTTATTAGGTTTTCTTAAAAAATATCTACTTAGCAGCAAAGCAGGCTCAACGATTGACCTTGAAAGGTAGACATAAGATTCACCTCTTTTTAGCTCAAAGCTAAACAGTTATCAATGATAAATTTAATATTGTACATATATCTGCCTATCTTACCCCTGTATAACACACGTGGTATATTTAA
Organism: Euclidia mi; assembly: GCA_944739405.2. Classification (NCBI taxonomy): domain Eukaryota; kingdom Metazoa; phylum Arthropoda; class Insecta; order Lepidoptera; family Erebidae; genus Euclidia; species Euclidia mi. Next base: position 34,431,674 of record OX123184.2, read on the forward strand.
GTAACTGTACACCTTAAATATCTGAAAAACACATACGCACATTATCTAACAGTTAATTATATTAAACAAAAACTCATCTTTCGTAAATCCAATTCTTGCCTAAGTAATAAAATATGAGCCTTGAAGTTATAATATAATATTTGAGCGTTTTTTGTTTTAAATCATGTACAGATTGAGTTTCTAACAGCTAATAAATCGTATAAAGTAAATTGTTTTCTTCATAATTTTCCTGGAACATTTTTATGCTTCTAACAATAAATTTATGTTTACGATAAGTTATCATATTTTTTCATTTCAAGGAAATATTTTTATGTTTGAAGTTGGAACTTACCTCGAATACGTTCATAACTACAGCCTGCAAAAAAAATATATTGACCGACAGAAACAGACTGAACGGATGGCACCGTGGTTTAAGCGGTTGCCTCAACATAAATAAGCCTCCGTCGAGTGTAACACTCGAATCTAGGTGAAAATTTAGTCCTTGTATCGGTTGTGATTTATTATTTGTGCGAGATGAAGAATGAAGAAATTATTATGAAGAAACTGGACCTAACCATACCTTCCTAAAGATTTATCCTACTTGTTACCAGAAAAATATGTGTCCTTCAAGGCCGATGTGGCCAATAATTAGGAGTCTACTAAAACTCTGCAATGTGACAATTTTCTTTGAATGGAAGTATATTGCCAGCACTGTAACTACTTCGGCATACCCAATTAATTTTACTGTAATAGTCTTTTAGGTATTTGATTAATTTTACAGCGCCGATAGCCTAGTGGTGTAGGTACGTAACGGACTGCGGAGAGGATGTGCTCGGGTTCAATCCCCAGATACCCCAGGCACACACCTCTGACTTTTCGAAGTTATATGTGTGTAAAATGTTAATTATCGCCTGTTTAATAATGAGCCCGGTAAATGGCAATAGCCTCCAATTACATTGGTACCGAAACATTTACCTAATTTCTAAATACATAATATTGCTACGCTTGCAAAGGGCGCTAAGTCTTAACAGCACTTATTACTGTATACGATCACTTAGTTCTGCAATAAATTATTTGAATTTGAACATTACTGGCGAAGTGTGGGTGGGTAATACACCTCTGCCTACCCGTTCGGGGATAAAGACGTGAAGAAGAAGAAGTTTTTAAGTCTTTATGGTAAGACAATAAAAAATAATACTTACGACGTGATATTATTATTTTATATTAAAAAGCCTTTACGCCTCCTTTTCATCTTGGACAATATAATTAGAGGCATAACTAGAAAACCAACCTGCACTTACGAATAGGGAACTAATCTTCCATATTTGCTCAAGGCAGCCGGCACTTCTGTATTTAAATATTTATTATTATTAAGTTTACGTAGTAATTATGGCACTTCAAGTGCATTAGCATTCCGTTTCGACCACCTGAGAGATCTGCAATTACCGAAGCCCTTGCCTATGGAACTTGAGTGCTGACATACGGAGCTGTAGATCCTTTCAAGTAATGTTTTATCGTATTTTGGGTCTATTTTCAAATAAACAAATAGCTGATAAATAAATATGGTGTTTGAGTTTTTTAACCCCACATAAATAATTGATATCTAAATGCACATTCGAATTTCGTTTGAGCGCTTGCTCTACCCTAGAATGTTACGTCTCAGAAAGATTAAATAGGTAGTTAGAAATTTGTAAGGAGTTAAAAAGTGCGCACCTGAAAGTTTAAATAATAGTTATATCAACATGCTATCAATACTAATGTCTGTATACTAGGCAAAAAATAAATAATTAAAATACTTGTATTGTGTCATAAATATTCAGTGAAATTATTTGTTACCTTCTGAAGGTTTTAGTTCCCAGTTTTGTTAGAAATAAGTTACGTAATATATGTTTAACACCTTCGTAGTATGTAAGAAAGGTTTACTTTTCATCTCTAGACATAAGAATAAACTACATTGTCTTTGTCCAATAAAAACTGTTTGAATAATACAAACATTTCCTATTATTTAAGAAGTTGGAACAGATGGTTATTATTAAGCACATAAGTATGCATCCATGTTTAACTTTGACCATGCTTACTTTAAATTCAATGGATATCACGTTACGCTTAATTATGAGTATTTGAATCGGGATAATATTGACATTTCTCCAATATTGGTTGGTATTGCAATAGTCATTGTGGTTATAGTTTAACCGCATTTTTGTAATGTTATTTGTATTACTCGCATAATATTTGTGTGAAAAGGTTTTGTAAATACAATAACTTCAAATATGACGTCATTTTACCATGCACATAATATCCAACTGCAAATCTTTTACTTTGAAAATTTAATTTAAAAGTTTAGTATAAAACTGTTACAGATAATATGAAATATGTGAGCTTTGCTGATGTTAGTTAAAATTGAATCGACTCAATTGAAAATGTATTCTTGAACAAAATTGCATGTAAAAATTAAAACCTTTTGCTCTAATGCGGTTGAGTAAATATAAAATAATTTGAAAATGAAAACCAAATCAAAATTCTATTAAACATTTTGAAAATATGAATACACACATGCAACAACATTTTTAAGAAAGATAATACACATTAGTTACAAAAGCAGCAACATTAACGAAACAAACACAAAAAAAGAAAATTCAATACCTGTCAACGACAAAACACGAAATGAATATCTATTTCCACATTTACGTCCGTGTGTCACAGTACAGACAGGTTTACTTATGTTTTTACACCAACTAATGCAATACTAAGTTTAACATACACACACATACGAAATAAACTACAGTAAGTAAAGCAGCTTTGCATTTTTAGTTTATTATTTTATAGAAGAAGCTTTTTGTTCTCATTCGTTTTTTATATGTTTTCTGGAAAGCAGAAATATAAATCTGAAAATATAATTATTCTTTTTAAGATAATTATTGTTCGTGTGAATGCATATATCATGATGATTTTGAGTAATAGGTAATTTAAAAAGCTCTGTATTCAAACACTAACAGCATTAGTGTTTGATACTTAAGTCAATGATGATTGCCTGGTCGCGTGTAAAATACTCCACTTTTTCACTTTCCTTTTTTGACAAGAAATGTAAAATCGAAAAGTATTGCAGCTGATGAATTACACAATAAAATTATTAAAATAAATTTCTTACCTTTCATGTAACACACCTTAAACTACAACCCTTAAACTGGGACTAAAGAGGTTTGAGGCAATGTTTTTACATCAGCTGCTTTTAAGAAAATGTAACAGAAACAATCAATAATAAATTGAAACTATTTAAAGCTGGACTGTTGATGGGATAACTTTTGATATGTAAAAGCCAGAATACTCTAATATTACTGACTCCCTATAACGACTGTCAAAAATCATCTTGACATGGATTCGAACCTGGTACTGCAAGACATACCCGGTACAACATACTGCATGTGTATCTCCATTAGGCAATGGCTGGTTCAAATAAATGTAAAAGAGTCGGTCAAAAGAACTAGAGCACGTTCCTTTCTTGCAGTTGCATTGAACTTTACCCACTAACGACCTAAAAACTATTTTCTGATACTTTCTACTGTGACACCTTTTCGAATTAGTTTAAGTCTAATTTTATTCCGCAGTTCAGCTGTGTATTAGCCGGAGTAGATGTCGTAAAACGATGTTAATGTACCCATTTTGTCGATAGCACAGCACTAGAGAGTTAAGTTTAGTTACACCGAGCGCATCTCTACGATAATGATATACTTATCACTAAATGTTGTGGTAGTTAGTATTAATGTTCGAGAGATTCGTAATCGTCATCATCATTTTAGCGTTATCTCCGTTCAATACAAAACCCTGTTAGCCCGAGTTGCGCATTCTTGAGAAGTACTGCAAAATATTACCTTTCGACGTTTTGTTCTTCTCGTACAGTCTGCTAGCTTGCTAATATATTTAGGGCTCCACGAAGCATCTATAGGGGTTCCAAGAAGATGTATGTCAGTAAAATAATTGGTTTGAAAGTGCACATAGGACTCGGCTTTGTTTTATTTTAGAGCTCCGCCAAATATTTGGTTACCCAAAAGGGTTCCATCCCTAATAAAGTTTGAGAACCACTGTATTAAAGTGTTAGAGCCCAATTCTCCTAAATTTTAGTTTTGATATCATGTCAGTGTCATACTTACGTCACAAAAAGCGTATTCTTCTAAATCCAATACTGCTTCTGAATCAATTCAGCATATAATATCTTATATACACACATCAACAAAGTCTAGGGATATTTTATATTTCATCAAATATCTAAAAATCTATGAAGAATTTTCTGATACAGTAAATAGAAGAATCATAGATTATTTTAAGGTCTTTAATAAAAATAAAAAACATTTCGTGTTTTTTTTTGTTTTAAATAAAAAAAATAATTTTTTTAATCATCATGGAAAATTAGTATGATAACAAAAAACATTTCTTCTTAAAAAACTATTAATTTTAATAAAAATGGAAAAAATCTTGTAAAATCTAATCATTAATAATCAGTGTTGCCACCTCTTACATTGATTACACATCGACATCGATTGTTAATACTTAAAATTAAATTGTCAATGTCTTGCTGCGGTATGAGGTCCCATGTCCTTTGCAAGTGTTCGTAAAGTTGTTGTTCAGTCGTCGAATTTGGTGGAAAATCTCTCAAAGCTTTTCGTTGTAACATGTCCCAGGCATGCTCGATAGGATTTAAGTCGGGCGACTGTGCAGGCCAATCCAAAACTTGAATATCGTGCTCTCGGAGAGCGGTCGATACCAGCCGCGCCGTATGGCAAGGACCATTATCGTGCATGAGTAGAAATTCATGGCCTATTTGAGTTCTGTGTGGGACAATAACGGGCTCTACTACCTCCTCGTGGTATTTTTGTGCAGTCATGCTGCCTTGGATCCAAACGAGTTGGGTTCGTCCGCCAAGACGAATTCCTGCCCACACCATGATTGTCCCGCCTTGGTATGGGTGGACCTCCTGAGGGTGCCGTAGACGGCTAACTCTCCCTGGAGCTCTCCAAACGCGTGTTCTTCGTGAATCCGGGTGAAACCCAAACCGGGACTCATCGGTGAACAGCACCAAAGACCATTGTTCGTCACTCCATGGTAAATGCTCCCGAGCCCACGAAAGCCGCCGACCGCGATTGCCACGTCGCAATGCTGGAACACGCAATGGTCTTCGAGCATGAAGATCAACTTCATGTAACCTTCTTCGCACGGTTTGGTCGCTTACCAGCAGCTGGTGGTCCTCCTGGAGCCTTTGCACTAGTTGCAGCGCTGTGATATTGGGTTGTCTTCTGGCGGTCATTTGGAGAAATCGATCCTGTCTCTGCGTAGTAACACGATATCTACCTGTGTGCTGTTCGGCCACATCTCCAGTACTGCGATAACGTGACCACAACCTTGATATCACATTTTGACTGGTATGTAGGGCCTCAGCAACGACGCGTTGAATTGCACCATTTTCTAACATGCCCACGGCTCGTAACATTTCATCTCGACTCAAATGACGACGTGACATGACTTTTAAAGTTCGTACGTCACGTTAAATTAAAAAAGAAAAACAATTAAAAACCCTTTTCATTAATAATTATAATAAAACAGTTTTAACTTTTTTTAATGTAACGAATTACTAGCAAATTTGCCGCCATATTTTGTTTATTATTTTGTTTTTTTTCTTTCCATGTTCAAATTTTGAAAATAGAATAAAAGAGGTTTTAATCTGTATATAAACTTTTTGTGGAAACTAACAAGGTTCTAAACTATAAACTCGTAAATAATTTAGGATTAAGATATCCCTAGACTTTGTTGATGTGTGTATATCAATGTCATATAAAAATAGGAGAATTGGCGCCCTGGGCTACAAGTCTTGAATGCAATCTTAACTAACTGTGGACGTACTCTGTCGCGCCCATACATCTTCCAGACCTGGTATTGATGAAACGGCGCTCGCGCAACCTCTACTGTCCCACCGTATACAGTCAGCCACCGTCCACGTCAGTTGCTTATGGCTACCTGTGAAAAGTAGTCATTCAAGGTACTGCAGCTTTTGAAAATGGCTCGCATCAACCATCCGCCGCAACCAAGTCACCACACAGTGGTGTGTAAGTCTGTCAAGCGCGTGGCGCATTGTTTCCACAACATAGCAGCAGTCACCGTAGTGATGGTAGCTGGCGTAGCCGCATTTCCTCGCGTGTTTCAACCGGCCTTAGTAACCATGACCGGTCAACACCCGGGTCAGCTGAAACGTAACACCTTAACTTGTCTCCAGTCTTTCAAACAAAACCGGTCTTTCCTTGCTGGTTTACCAGAGGGAAGACTCAAGTCAAATTTTGAAACATAAGTCAATTTAATGGAAAATCATGCTGATCCTATATCTACAGAAAGATACTTAAACCAATTGCCAATAAATATTAATCGACTGCCGTCAATTACATCAAAAGACAGACTATGACATTATCACAAAAAGTCTGAAACTCTCTGCGTAGTGACTTTCGTACGAGTCGTCTTCTTATTTGGCCAAATTATCACACTTTTCTTTCAGCACTCATCCTACTTAATTTAAAAACATATATGAGTTACTCCCGTTGTACGACGATCTCAAGAGTAGAGACCTGTAAGTGTTTAAAACAACGAGTATTGCACTTAGTTTTATAAATCGAGTGTCGACATAGTGCCTATATCCAATACATTTAGCCTTAGTTGGAATACGTAACGTTCAGTGTTGTCCAATGTAACTGACGTTTACGGCTTTGACATCGTAAACTCAATGTAAGGCGAAGTTAAGACTATGTTAGCTCACGCAGACGTTTTCACGTTTCATTGACCATTTTAGATGTACATAAAATGTTCAATATCGGGCCAAGTTCACAGGGGGTCCTTATACTTACGGTTTTATTTATTCTGTTGGTTCAGCGACTCGAGTTTTGACGAAGCTAATAATTCAAGTAAAGGTTTTCAGTTTTGAGTAGCTTTTGTGATACAACGATACGACAATTGCTTTGTAACAGCAAAGAACATGGCTTGATTACATAATATTTAGATCAGTCATATTGACTATATCAAATAAGAAATGGTGTTATAATTCACCGCGACTCCACGCATGTCAATTATATACCTTCTTCAGATATCACACAGTCTATTGGTTAAAACTGTACACAATCTGTTCAGTAGTTTTTGAGTACATCCCATTTATACAGACAGGGCGCTACGGGCATGCATAGATAACTTATTACACCTTATATTGATGTAACGGTTTTATATTGCGTAATCATTTATAAATGATGTTTAATACCACACTGCTTGTAAAATAATAAAATTAATTTCACTTCCACTAATCTTGTAAGAGAAACATAAATTGCGTATTAAATAGCCCTGAAAATAAAACTGGGCTAGTAAAATTATCATTAAGGTTAGTAATTTAGTTTTATGGACTTAATTCGATAATTACTTTCTCTTTGTTAAGTTAAATAAAAAATATATATACTTGAAAGAAACTATAAGTACCTTAGTACTTATAGTTTCTTTCAAGTATATATATTTTTTTCAATGACTTATCATTGCTTATCTAAATCATTAGCAAGCTAGGTTTGCTAAGATTCTATATTGAGCAATGTTAAAGGGCTAAGCTGCCTCTTTTGTACCGTAGCATAACTGCGCATCTGCTAATCCAAATGTTTCAGGTTCGATTTTCAAGTCATGTACATTTTATTAAAATCGAAATAAGGATGCTGTGTAATCACCTAATTATGCAATAGGCCTTATTATAATCACAAATCGAGAATTAAATATAAGTATTTAGTTACAAAATAAACGTGAAAGATCTTGTATTTGTCCCCGTTTTGGTATGGTTTACATCAATTGTGGTCCCGGGATGACTGAGTTCCTGCAGCCTCAGATAACACCCTGAAACTCTATTTTCTTAAAAATATGAATAAATATAAGTTCTGTTAACCTAAACTAATACTAGTAAAATATCAATAAATTAAGTCATTAACACTTATACGTATGAAGAAAATTCATATTGCGCATATTTAAAGCGAAACGGCCGGTGGTCTCTGGTGTTAAAATAAAAAGTTAATGACATCGCGCATAGCTCACTCAGGTAAACACGCCTGGACACCCATGACGAGCCACAGACTACAATTATACTGTAAACCGATACCCAGTGAGGTAAGCTAGTTGTATGTGTCTCTCTCGTATGCTTTTAGACTGTGTTTTTTTTAAAATCTAATGCAGGGTTAAGTTTTAGTTTGAAACTCGATCACGGTAGAGCACTTGTTTGAATATGGACTTTTTAAAAGTATTATGTTCTAATAAAAACCTGATAGTTGGTTTTCGAGCTCTAAGCTCTATATCTCCACATAGAAATATATTCGAAATTATTTAAATATTATAGCACTTCGTCGATTACACGAATTGTTATCCCATATGAGTACTGAACTCACAGCGAAGCTTTGCTTTTCCTGTGTTTGTTGCATACTTGTTACAAAACTTATAATCAAAAGAAAACGTTTTCTTTTAATTAAAATTATATTAATATTTTTTTATAATTAAAAGAAAATGGCTTTGAATTTTAGCATCCGATCTTCTTCATGGGTGCATCAGCTTATATAAACATCCAATCATGGAACATAAAAACTATTTGACAAATATGGCAATAAAGATGTGGCACCTGGAGGAAATGGGCAGTCCAATGGTAAAAATTATAATTCAAAATAAATAAAGGAACTTTATTTGAAGATTGTTAGCTCGTAAAAGAGACTTATTTAAAGTCGTATCATTTGATTGAAATTTCTTAATAACTAAATGAGAGTTTTGTTATTTCAGTTTATAATAAAAAGCTTTAGTAGAAGGACTTCAAGAGTGTCAAAACTCGGAATCGAAGTTGGGACTAGTCCGGAAAAAAATCTTATTTCAAATACACACTCCACCTAAAGCTCATGATAGCTAACTTCCTCATTTCTAAAATAATTTCTATTTCACTTTCCGAATCTAAACAATTCTGCCATGAGTATATTCATTTCACAACGGTCTACTGAGAAGATCTTTCATGTATGAAGTGTTATGATTTTCAAATTAGAGCTGCCAATAACGCATCTACTTTGCATAATACATCCGAAGCGGTTGATAGACCGTTATTGCATTATACATCAACAAATAGGGCGTTAATGTCGCGATCAATCAATGCTTATGAAAGAGCAATCGATCGTGGCAGCCTATTATTTATGAATTATGTTTGAATTATCTTTGATCAGATTATCGACAAATTATTCCTAGTTTTTGAAAAAAATTAAGAAGTTAGTATCCCGGACTCACTGAGCGATAGCACCAGATGTATCAATTGTAAAAACTACCATAACACTCTCACTGCAAAAAATCTAGTAGTTCTGGCTATTTACATGGTTAAATCATTTGATGAGTGCAAATAATAAAGCATTTGTGCCGAAAGTTTGGTGACAAGCGTCGTGTACCAATGAAACGAAATTAAGGAAATGTTTTTACGAACAATAGTAAAGCCAGAAAAGTTAATAAGCAAAAGGAAACAAGAGAAATAGCATCGTTCATTGCATTTCGATTAAACAGTAGCAAACGTCCGAAGTTTAACTAAATGAACTGAAATTACGAAACTCACATGTAGTTTTTCTGAGGCGAATACTCAAGCATTTTCTGGATTTGCATGGTAACTTTCATACGAATAGTGAACCGTAAACCGCTCATACTTGCATTGAAAAAAAGTTCATCTCTTAATAAGCAAACCATAGATCCAGATATTAGTAAGTGGCAAAGCAGACACATAGAAATGATTGTGTTACGAAATTAGTGCCAACGAAATACATCAAAGCCTATGGCAACGGTGAAGAACGAGACTTCAAGAAGTAGTATTCAATCCATGTTGGTTATAACATGAATGAGCCGGCTTAGCTACGGCTGTTACATCATTTCTAGATTGATTGGCCTCCAGCTCAGATATTAAGGTTACTAACCGCTAGACCAAAGGCCGGACAAAATACTACGTATAGGTAGTTTCTTCACTGATCAAGTGCAGGCACATTCTATCTCTTGGACTACTACCATTAAATGCACGACTATAACAGCCACTAGTGGCTATTAAATCTACGCAAAAGAGCTGGCTGTTTTATGAGCTAAGGTATAATTAAAACTATTTACGATTAAAACTGTCGTTTGCCTTTAATACTCACATAACGTTCTTTGATAGTCAGTGCCGACCACTGCCAGTAAAGATACATTTCTAAAGCTTTTAAATCATAATTGTAGATAAAATATTACTTGTATTAAAGCAGAATAGTTACCCTCAGCGATATGGACTAAGCATTAATTAGATATACGACCTGTAACGTGCAAAAGCAATCCTGTTTTCAGTTGGTGTGTATCTATCTCTTACTAGAATTCAATTCATTCATCTCGTAACGAAAAGACAACATACCCAAATAACTCGTTTAGTCTATTTCACAGAATAGCCACTTTTGTTTCGATTTAAGATAAAGTTTTGTGATTCGGTTTGACCGAAATAGGTTAGTTGTATTTTCATTATGTGATTTCAAGAACTCCACATAAGACTTGCTGGGATAAGTTCTATAAAAGCGAACGCCGATATATTTTCTTACGTCTGGGTCTTTCGTATTCTTTCCACCACTTCTCTTCTTTACTTAATTAGTTGACATTAGACGAGTGGTACTACTAAATAGCATGAAGCAAGTTGGTACTACGTTCCCGTACACTATTAGCGAGATATGACTATGGCGTATAGCAGAATTATGAAGACATACCGCGAGGTTCTTTTTTATTCTGTTACAAATACTCAACAAATAAAAACCTACTAGTCGATACGATTTTATTTTTTGTATAGCTCTTCAGACTCATAATTAAATTATCTTATTATGTTGCTATAAAAGAATTAAATCCATTTGTATATTCAGGATCGGATATTATCCAGTGAATAATCGAAGCTATCGGAATCTGACCAAGTATTAATGTTCAATACATATATCACAATACATTATCACCAATATTTCAATAACGTATATAGTACTCGATAGGCTGTTATATGTAGGCATATATTACGTGTTCACTTGAGTTGTTGGATAGTCCTACAGTATCGGGGTTGAGTGCACGTCAGAATATACTGTTGCTACATATGACATAATTTGAGTCTGAGCGCGGCTCTGCCTGCGTAATACTGATAATAAGTAACTGGCTTACACGCGAGAAAACGGCACGTAGCATATGTCCTATTCTGATGCAAAAGCTGTATTACTGCAAAGTTTCATTCTAATACTTTTAGTCGATCATGTATTAAAGAGCAACAAACGAAGAAACGCCACAAACTTTTGCTTTTATAATATCCAATAATAGACAAATAAGATAACATAAACCGGTTGGTACAATTAAAAGAAATAATAATAATGGTATGATAAGCTCGTTCTTGGTAGAAAGTAAGTTCTTGAAGGAATCATGCTGATTTATAAATATTATTATAATCAAATGATATTATGTCCGAAGGGGTAGGCAGATGTGAGATATTGTACCCACATTTCGCCCATGTCATGAATTCTTAAGTCCCACGTAATACAGGGTGAGCCTATTATATATTGCTGTTACCGTGAACATTTCCAGATTCGGAAAAACTCAATAACACTTTTGCCCGCTCTGGCAATTGACCTGGGACATCCAGGGATCAGCAGCCGCATACCACTGGACCACGGAGGTATAACATGATTAATTATAATATAATTCGGTTAAACTTATTATTTTTTAATATTTGAGGCCCTAGTAAGAGTACCTATAAATTAATCTAAGCAGCAGTGTTGCAACGATTTTCAGTGTCAACTTCTACAAAAAGAAGCAAAATTTTCTTAGTTGTTTAGTCAAAATATATTATAATCATAATATCACTTCGACTTCTTCACATTAATTGTATGTTTGTAATAGGATAACAATCAATGAGTCCAACAACATAATCACAGATAATGCGTTATTTTACATTGCAGTAAAACCTAATAGTATTTACCAGTACTGTCTAATAAACTAAACATGTAATACATTCATGACAAAGCGAACGTCTTTAATTTTCCGCTTACCTCGTTCTTCCTGTCATATACTACGTTCGACGTTTATGGATACCTATAAATATTGCCAGTCGTTTCTCGTAACTTAGTTCCTATGTTCATTGTATGCTTATTGTACAGTCTGCAAGGAGGGTAGAAATAGCACGGTGATATATTTTGAGGACGGAAGCTTTATTGAAATGGTAAGTAGAAACTAATTGATGATGGTGACTTGAATGGCTTATGCGTAGTAGGCTATCATTTACGTATTTTAAATAGGGCGTTTCGAACAAAATACGCAGTAATAATAGTAATGGTAGGTAAAGAAGTATTATTATACATGTTTGAAAAAAAATCTTCTTTGGTAGATTGAAAACATAATTATTGTTTAGAATGATTCATTAAAAAATGAATATAACGGGGGCTGCTTCACAACGATTACTTTTATAATTTTATAAATGACCACCATATAGTAGGTTTAATGTATGTATAGCTACAATTTTAAAATACACAAATGTATTTGACAATTATTTAAGGTCACTGAATTAAGTAAATATTGTAAGCGACTCTTGAAGGATTTAATAAATGCACTATTGTCTATTATGTATTTATCATTAGAAAATGACATAATATTATGTAACTCCATAGTGTAACTCCCTCACTCTCGCTGCGATGACCGACGTATGTACACGAGTATGATATTTACTCCGCTATAATCTTAATATATCTCGGTTATTCTTGAACCATTTTTCTTTTATGCCCTAAACCCTTTAGCGACAAATATACTTTGCTGTTTCTTGTACTTACAGTCTGTTTACCCGTCGTCTTTTAACGATGTTTAAAACGTAGCAATTTTATGGCCTTTTCGCAGGTGCTACATAAAAAAGTTATAAAACGGAAAATGTTAGGATCTACCCTACAGTTAAAATAAAAGTGCTCTAATTGGGGAATAAAATTTAGCACTGTGGTTAGCAATAATAACATGTAATTTTTACCCGACAGTAATAAAGGTAGGTTCATGTACATACAATTTTACTGTTCATATTGTTCTAAGAATATAATCATTTTTTTATAGACTCATGCCTGTATCCCCAAAGGGGTAGGGCAAAGTGTTATATTACACCCACATTTCGCCTTGATTTTTTTAGGTCCCACGTAATAGGGGGCGATCCTATTGCCGTATCGGGCACATTACCAGACTCCGTGCTGCTACAGACAATTTTCTAACGGAAAACCCAATAACACTGCCCGACCCGGGAATCGAACCCGAGACCTCCCTATCCCACGCGCACATTTATGCCGCGAGACCAACGAGGCAGTCCAGAATATAATCAATTATATAAAATTCTTGCATTACTCTCTGACTGACAGACTAGCCACAGCCAAAACAACTGGGTGCAAGAAGCTGAAAAAAGTATGCGGGCATGCTCTACTTTAATATATTTATATTCCCAATATGTATGTTCCATCGTAAAGTTTAAGATACTAATCCCCCCCTCCTTATTCATCAGAATCGGATGATTCTGATGAATAAGGGGACAATCAATTCGCAATCATGGGTCGGGTAAGAGTACTTTTATATAATCGGCTTACAGATTTTCGCCTTTGTTAATAAATTTGTATTATTAACGGGTTGCTTTTACAACAACTGTACGTGTGTTCTAGAATACCTACATATGTCTCACCCCACTGATTATTCTAGGCTATAACTAAGGCAGTAAAGTTTGCGTAGTTCCTGCTCATAATAAGGAACTGTTAGCTATTGTCAGCCTGTAACCACAGAGCACACAATAGTTCTAGGTTCGTAACTGTGCTAAGAAATAAGTGTATGGAGAATCTGACTTATAATGTACTTACTATAGACTTTGCCCGCTTCTCCGACCGCGTCCATTAGACACCTAAACATTCCTCAAAAATCACAAGTATCTATTGGTGAAAGTTCAGTAGTTTTTGAGCTTATCGCATTCACACAGACAGGTAGCGGCAAGGAATTCGGATATTCTTTTTCTTTTTAGACAACTTCCGCACTAGGAATAAAAATCCTGTGTCGCAGGGGACTTTTCAAAAATACAACCAACGGACATAATGAACACCCAGACTCGAAACAACAATTTATAGATCACACAAAGTGTTGTCTCGTCTGGGAAACGAATCCACAACACACGGCGCAGTGTCAAGCGGCAAGGCGGCCGCTTAAACCACTACGCCAACCGTGCAGTCGGTATTTATTAGGGTTCCGTATCTAAAAGGTAAAAAACGGAACCCTATTACTAAGCCTCCGCTGTCCGTCTGTCCGTCTGTCTGTCTGTCACCAGGCTGTATCTCATAAACCATGATAACTAGAAAGCTGAAATTTTCACAAATTATGTATTTCGGTTGCCGCTATAACAACAAATACTAAAAATTATAAAAAATTAAAATATTAAGAGGGGGTTCCATACAAAAACGTGTTCTTTTTCGTATTTTTTGCTCAAAATTACTTACTGTAACAGGTAGACGCTTTAAATTTTCACAGAATATGTAGTTGTATAATACCTTTCAAAATAAATAATTAAATTAAAATAAAGTAAATAATAAAGGGGGCTCCCATACAACGAACGTAATTTGTAAGCAATTTGTTACTCGATCTTAACAAACAGGTAGAAACTTATAAAGTATTTAAGTATACATACAACGAACGTGATTTTCTTTTATAGATGATGGTACGGAACCCTTCGTGCTCGAGTCCGACTCGCACTTGCCCAATTTTAATATGTTTAGATGAGTATACATAATACAAATTTTAGTATAATCTACAAGTGAATATGTTGACACGGTACTACGTACGTATTGAAGATTGTGGATGTGGTGTTTTCAGGGTCTGTAGGTTTGCGAGCCCCAGGCTCCAAGGTGACGTTTAATCGCAACTGGGACAACGCCAATAAGATAATGATGATCTCTACTAGTATAATGGCTTCCAACTCTTCTTATGGAGCATATAATTCTGTTCTGTCTGTTCTGTTAGTCTGCTTATTTACAGAACGCTCAATCGAAAGGGCTTGAAGTATAAAAACCTAATTATGCTGCGAACATAAAGTGGAACAGGCGGCATTATGGCACTAATTACAGGGAACCAATATTCAGCAGCGTACTTCAAGCTTATTGATTGATTACGATACCGGATCTTCGTTAGCCGCAATGGCAGGTTAAGAAGAATTCAAATAATCAATGTACCACAAAGTAATTTTAATATGATACACTGCGCAATACAACCCAATCCCCAGGGTTCCTATAAGATTTATACTCAAACACAAATGACAAATGAACCATGGTGCATGATAAAACACCTAACAAAGAAGGATCGTAAGTCATCGACTTGTATAATTGTACGCACTGGCGCATACGAAGTAAGTCAGTACGATTTGCCTGCGTATGCACTCGCGAAAATGTCTACTTGTAACAGTCAGACGTGTTGTAAAATTATGAATGCGGTGAGGAAATTAGTGAGACGTCAGTGTATGGGAACCGGGTATGAGTGAGGTAATGATTTACGTCATCTTAGACACGCAACTTTATTTAGGGATCTTTAGTTGCACTTACTAAACCGTTTGGTAGTAGTATAAAGGAGATTAGCTGTTTACTATGAGCTATTCTGTGGCGACGTGTAGTTAGCTGTCTAGGATAATAATTGAAATTGAGACGTATATTTTACCAGGGAGGACTTGCGGCACCTCACTTACAAGTCGAGAAACAGCGTCCATGCGTTGCTCTTACCAGGGGGCTAATCGTGCTATTTTCAAACGTTCAAACGTTGACAACGTAACGTATTTGGTGAACGTTTGGTTTTAGTTTGGCTGATGTCAAACATGGTATCGTGCTAATTGTATTGAGCGTTCGAACCGTAGACGCAACCCTTACGTTGGGCTAACGTCAAACGTTTAGTGCTTGACACCGGCTTTTGAAAATAGTACGTACTATTCTTATACTAAAGAGGCTGTAGCGACATCGCGCCATGTGCAAGCACTATTTTAAAAAGACAAATGTCATTATGTGAATGTCATTGAATGTCAACATATATTATATTTATATGAAATCATGAAATAATTTTATTCAAATTATACGGTAAGTACCGAAATATTGTTTGCTGTAATAAGTGATTTATGCAAAAAACAATTAATGACCACACTTGGTCATGCAGAAGTGGTTTTTATTTGACTAGAGTAACGAAGGTGAATTCAAATGATGATGCACCACAGTATTACTGAAATTGCAGCTTCTACTGCTATTTGTCGAGCCCAATACGAATTTTATATTATCGTTACAATAAAAAACACCTATTTTTCAGATTTGGAATAATATAAAGAGCAGAGAAAGATGTTAAACAAAGCCCGATTGTCAGCGTTCCGCATAATATTCATCTCGTATATAAGAAGAGATTGACAAAAAGCTGGAGAATTTGAATTTGACTGACTTTCTAACTTTGCAGGTACGCATTTCAATTATCATTACGTAAGATCCTACAGTATCTACTCTCATTCTGAACTTGTCTTATAATATGCGTAAATTCCCTACAAAATATTGTAAGTATATACTCAAACACAAGATATAGCGCACGTATGAGAACAATATTAATCTTAAGTTAAATGTCAGCGTGTTTAGTTATTTTCGTAGGACTTACATTTGAGTAAATATTTACTAAATCATTTATGTTTTAATTTTGTTCACAGTAGCCGAGAAGTAAGCAGAATAATAAACCGCTCGTTAGCACAACCACATGGACAGTACATCATTGCAAGTTAACAAAAATGAGGAATTTGCTATGAGCCAAATCGAGACCATCGTCACTTCTTGGACATTAAACAAGAATATACTATAAATTAGTTCGTAGTAATGCGACTAAGGGATAACATGATGCAAATACCATCTTTGCGTAGAGACGGAAAACTCGACATCAAACCCTATACGACTACCTCGTTGGTCTCGCGGCATAAGTGTGCGCGTGGGATCGGGAGGTCCTGGGTTCGATTCCTGGGTCGGGCAGTGTTATTGGGTTTTTCTGTCACGAAATTCTCAGTACCAGCACGGAGTCTGGAAATGTGCCCGGTACGGCAATAGGCTCGCCCCTTATTATGTGGGACTAAAGTATATTTGGCGAAAAGTGGGTGCAGAAATACACCTCATCTCACCTACCTCTTCGGGGTTATAGGCGTGAGACTATGTATGTATGTAGTTTACTAAAATTATGAAAACCAAACCAAATACATAATTATTACTGTGAGGTTCACATTGTAATTGTAACAATCAAATGGCCTAACAGATGTTGATTGTTTCAACTCTACTTAAAATAATATTTTGTATCAGATTTCATCATCTCAATACACTGAATAAATAAAATCGAAATGTGAAATTGGAGCTTGCCTTTTAATATACATACCTACTTCTATTCTTTTAAATATCTATTGAAGGGGTCCAGCGGCAGTCTGGGTAACACTGGATCATCAGATGTTGGACTCGGTACCCGATTAGAAACACGCTACGCTTATGTTAGCTCACACAATTGTGTCACATCCTGCTGAGGTTGTGGTTAGTCTCCCTTGTAGAACGGCATATTGGTCTAGTGGTACCTAAACCTGAGTGCTAAGACGAAAGTCTTGGGTTCGATTACCACCCAGGAGAACTCTTTGTGCGATGAGCAAATTACCATAACTATAATACTCGTATGTGTATAAAAGCAATATTTATACATATTAATCAATTGTCTGACTACCATGCCACTAGGTTGTGTCTAGTTTGGGATCACACCGCCAGGTGTGGGTTGTCACAGATAATTTATTCTTGTTTCCCTTCTTCACGGATATTTTCTTACAATTCACTTAGAAATTCACCCGGTCTAAATGGTCACTAAGGACGAAAGGCGGCACCTACCCTAACCACTCTTATACTAGTATGGGCAGGTGGTACTTGACGGGCGACCTTATTAGATAGATATTCTCTTAGCAGGCTCCAAGGCCTATTACTTTAACTATAAATGCAAAGTGGGCAACAGTGATGTTTTGTCAACAAAGACCCGGGGCAGGTTTTCCCGTGATTATGCCATTGAAAATTACACCAAGCGAATAGCTCCTGTGGCCTTCCCTTCGCTGATCGGCCAAAGCAAGCCAAATTTAAGAGGCCTGAACCAGCTAGTCAAAATAGGCTGGCCAGAGTCTAGGCCATGTCTAGGCTCTGACCGACTCGATGAACTATTCGGCACTCTTTCTTTTTTACGTCGCGAAACTCTTTTGCAAGTGCCTCTTCGCGGGGCGGGCAGAGAGGGTATGTCGAACTCCCCGGGACAGAACCTAGGTTAGCCGACTAAAACCGCCACACAGGGAACGCGGGTGTACTGCTCCTGAGTCCCGTTACGCTTGTCCCGTAGTAGGGCTCAGTCTCTGAAAGGGCTAGGTTGGTAGTCTCCTCCCTTCGCTACCTCGTACTGTGCGAGTACAGTGGTCCCTCGACTATCCGAGACCGCAGTCTTCTCGGGGTCGTTCGTGGTCGGGCAGTCAGATTACCATCTCTGATTGCCCACGGCCCCAAGGAAGAGTCGGGCTAGCGGCCATTGCCACCGCCACGACGCGCGACGCCGCCTGCGTCTGCGAGCGGGACCAGCTCTCTCGCGATCCCGCTCGGCGGTCTCCTTCTGGAGCATGACCGCTACACAGAAGGAGACCACATCAGCGTCCCACCGGACGTCTTCCGTCAACATGGCCTGAACTACGGCCGGTGGAGAAAGAACTATTCGGCACCCACAGATTACATGAAATTTACAATTCTGTGTCGGCACCGCATTGCGCTTCCTACGCACGCACATTCAACTCGCTGTCACCCAGCCTTAATCTAAGACTTAGGTCTGTTACCCGAGGTAGTGGGTTGGATTTCTAACACGACAAATCTTTGTATGATGAGCTACGCTTTTGTCTGTGTCTTGGTTAAATAAAATAATTACAATATCTATCTAGGCAAGTACTTAGGAAAAATAATTATAAATGAATGTTTATCAGTCGTCTACTTGCTGTATACAGGCGTCTGAGCGCGCACTGACCGAGTAGGCAGTCTTTTGGCTTAAGCCACCCAAAGAACCTATAACTGTGACAGTATTATGTGTATGGTATACGTATATCCCCATAATATTGTTTCAGCCTTTCAAAAGCGACTGTCTAGGAAAGTATCGCGTCGAGATGAAGCCTATTTGATGAGATGCCTTCCTAAACATTGTCATAAACAGAGAGCCAAGCAAGGTTGACGCCAATCTTACAATTATGAATTCTACCGCAACAATAAGCTATACCAAAGAGATATCTATAAAAATTGCCTTATGAAACAATGTTGTTCACTCATTTAAGTTGCAATCAAACGTTTTATAAGCATATGCCACTAAATTGATAAATAATACAAAATTATCTTAATAATTTTCTCAAATTTAAAATATTATATAATTGCAAAGTTCGTCGATAGGAACTTTTGGTTTGACAACGTATGAGACGTCCGTGAACGTAACGGTTTTGGTTTAAAACGTTGTCAAATAATAGCGCGATACCATGCAACAACGAGAGTTCGCTCGCACGCTGTCACCTAGCTGTCACTGAACGTATCTGCCCTACAAAAACCAAATCGTTTACGTTCAAATAATTAGCACGATACGAAATGTGCATAACGTGACGTTTTCGGTTGAAGTTTGGTTTTGGTAAATACGTTGACGTTTAGCACGATTGCCCCCCTGAACGGTCAACGTAATAGTTGAAGCGTTCACCTTGAAGTTTGGCACTACGCTGACGCTAGGAATTTGAAGGTGTGTTTTCGTTCAAATTTCGTTAAAACAATCTTAACTATCCATTCGACATTTTTACATGGGAATAGTAACCTATTTTTTTAAATGATGTTCAGGTGTGTGTATTATGATAGGTCATTGATTCGATTACTTATTTAAACAAGCTGCAGAGTAGAAGAGTTCCAATGGTCAACAGGTGATCATCTCTCACGAATTAATATTACAGCATTTTGTATGTCTTTGAAAAAACTTGTAATATAATATTAAAGTCTATTTGCCAAATCGGAACCCTGTTTCGTGTAAAAATCGTAATGCTTAAACTATTTTAAACCTTCTAATGTCATCATCAGTGCTAAGTACAGCTCCTTTCCTGGCGTAATTTTAAGGCTATTAGTCTGCCATGCTGGCGAGTTTCCAAGGTTCACCTACCTTCTTCCATATTCAGACATGCTTGTTATTTATCGATTTCCGTCTTACTATTATACTGTCATTCTAACGTTCAAAATAATTGATAACTAGTATTAATAGTTAGAATTCCTTTTGAAAATGTTTCACAGTGTACCGTGTGCCAAATTACTTTTCTAGCTGGAGATGTAACTCAGTCTGTTTTCGACCTAAGGAGGTAAAATAATGTAGTGGCTTCGGATAATCGAGACTACAGATAGTAGGGTTTTTGTCTAATCCTTTACAAAGCCAATGAACATTACCAAATAATCAAGTGAGTCCAGAAATTTTCGAGGTCTATTTTATCCAAAAATTAATGCATCATTGGCATGAGTAACCAGACTGCCAATTCCAATTATTCTGGCACAAACTGATCTTCTATTACTAAGTTTCACTTCAAAAGGCCAGAGTAACTTTACGTCAAACCAGTTTACATAATTATATTACAAAAATAATAGGATGTGACAAAATGAAACGACTAAGTCCAATATTATTAAATATTTTAAAAGACTACTGTATGTAGGAAATAACGAAGCTATCTTTAAAGGCATAATAGTATTTAAAATTCTAGCGTTGCCGCTACGTAACATTGATATATTGCTTACATTCATTTGCTGCGCTGTAAGACTGTTTAGTGCTTCCAAGTAAATTTATTCCTACAACTCCATCTTACTTTAAACCCTACGACAAACACCTAACGTTCAATTTACTTTGTGTACAACAAATAAGAGACTCAGTTATCACAACTTTTTAGTGATTCCACAAATCGATAAAGCATAGACAGAACTACAGATTTGCAATCAATTGAGGTACACACTTCAACTTAGATTAAGCACAGATCATTAATAATGATTAGATATGAAATCTTACTACGCAATACATATTGGTCTCCTGTTTTCATAGCTTGGTCCCTTTCTTATATTATACTATTTTTGGTTTTCTCGCTCGCACGTAGTCCGTAGGTATACCAAGTGCTTTGTCTAGTACTGTGTAGCCGTTTGAAAAACAAGTTTTTGTGCCGATATGACTTTGTAAATTGATATATCAAGATGTATGACCGTGAATGAGTGGCTTTACGATGCCCTGGGGCAGAAAATAGAATTTGATTTATTTCGTGGAAGACACTTGACCTGGGCGACATGACACACATCTTATGGCGAGTGAAACTTTGTATTTGATATCCCATTAGATGTATTACGCTCTGCTAGACATGTATTGCGTTCTTAAGTGCAGCCACCATGCTATTCTTAGCACATAATTATTATAGTCAGTTTAGTAGTTTTATGATGGAATAGTAACAGAATTATGTATAGATAGATTTAATACGGATTGCAAGATAAGTACTGCCAGCTTTTTTGGTCTAGTGGTGTATTGTGTATATAACTGTATTGTCGACCAATTTTGATCTTCTTTCAAATGTGACGCGAAGACACAATTGTTGTCCTGTGTATTCAAAAAGTACTCGGCAAGTTTAATCTAGATATATGCCTAGTTAAAATTATTCATAAAATAATGTATAAGCTTAAATCTTAGTTCATCTCATCCTCCTAGTTTTATCCCAGTCTCAACCCGGGGTCCGCTTACTAGTCTAACCTGATTTGGCTGAATATTAGCTTTTCCACAGAGCGACTGCCTGTCTGACCTCCGCAACCCGAAGGGATAGCGATATTCCATGGTTTAGACTAGTGTCAGTTTATTTAGAAGGTACTGACGCCCTATAACGACTGTCAAAGATCTTCATGACAACCGGGACCGACGGCTTAACGTGCTCTCCGAGGCACGGGGCAAGCGATAATTAGCAATTCAATACGCACATAACTCCGAAAAGTCAGTGGTGCGCGCCGTGGATTCGAACCCGATACCCTCTTCATGGCAGTCTGTTCGTATCTCCACTAGGCTATCGCTGCCTCTATATATTTCATTATGTAATAAATGAGCTTATTACAGCTTATCACATAATGAACGACTGTCATAACATTTTGTGCTAGCGTTGTATAACAACATTATTGTCGTAATTATTTGGTCTGTTTTAAGGTTCTAATATTTGATTGAAAATAAATTCTTGATCTTAGAATTTTACGCATAGATGTGAAGATGTCTGTCCTGGCTGTCATGAGCATAAATTACATTAACGATCAGTGTGTTACTTAGTAGGTATGATCAAATAGTTTGGGAATGTTAGCAATAAGGTTTTGGACGAAATATTTTCACGGCTAAGTTTGCCGTAATCCATGCCGATAGTAAATAAAGAAAATATATGGTCTTATGTTTCAGCTAATATCGTATGATATTTGACATTAGCACTATACAAAATATGTATATATTTTTTTATCTTCCTGTTCTTTTTTATACTTAGTACATAGGTGAACATAGTGCTTGCAACAGTGCCGAAATATCGGTTACTCCAAACAAAGGTACGTGGTATACATATATCCCGAAAGACAATTTAAAATAAATTTAAATGACCAGGAAAGTTTAAATTCCTATAATGTCAAATTTTAATATGTATCTCTCGAAAATACGATCGAACCGAACATGTAGACAAAACCAAGTTCATTTAAGGGCAGTCTTTGTTTCGACATATTTGGCTAATAAGACAGTTCAACGGTGACCGAGTCTAAAGCATAATTATAGAGCATACCAAACCTTTGTAATTTAGCACCGATAGGCATCACCCAAGCAAGTGTCAACTCTCTGTTGTAATTGTTATATAGACCATTGTAACCGTAGATAATTTAATACCAAGAACACACCTAGTATTTTGTTCCTAGATTATTTATCGTCTATCTAGTATCCTTACCTACCTACGTAATGACAGTCTATTATAAAATGATTGATGGCTGGTTGCAATGAATAGAGATTTCCAGAAACTCCTAGACATATAATTTACGCTTGATAATTTTGAATTGTCTTTAGCGCTGGCACTAATCTAGTTCAATGTATTCAGGGCAAGTTTCTATGAAAATGGAGACAAATAGAGAGTTGCTTATTTCTTTGAATGGCTGTCATCAATATTAGCGTCAATATAAATGCGTTTGGTTCGTCGGTACTGACGCATTAATATGCGGTTTTGGCTTCTAAATGACTGTGGAATCCTCATTTTGGGGCAGACAGTTCTATTGAAAAATCAGCAGCAGGAAATAATTATAGTGATATGGCTTATGCACAAGAAGACCAGCTTTCTCAATGCGTTATCTGAGCTTTAACTGGCGAACTGTGACTAAGATATGGCGATGTATCTTAGTCTTGCTTTTGGAACTATAAAACATACGTTGTAGTATAAAATGGACTAGCCATTTAAAATATAGATTATTCATGCTGCAATAGACAGTATGATTTTATCGTTGTCATTATTAGCTCCATATAATAGGGTTGTTTCCAACTAGTCAAATCAAGCACTTTTAATGAAATGTTGAAAAAAAACACCCAAACAAAAACGACCTTTGCTACGGTACGGCATTTGTATGAAATAAGATCTAGTGACGTCATAGCTTTTTTGCTGTCAAATAGAATACTTATTATCAATAAATTGTCGATAAAAATTGTTAAATAAAGTTTTAACATTAATTGATGAATGAAACTACCATTATTTTGACATATTTCACTAGATAAAAATTCTTGTATAATTTATTGCACTTGCAGGCAACTTCCCTATTGTGTATACTACCCCATTGCTCGTCACGGGCCTCTTCACTCTATGAGAAAGCTACTATACTTGCCATAGACCACCACGCTGGCCAAGTGCGTATTGATAGACTTATGTTATTTGCAAAACATGGGCTTGAATGCACTTTCACCGATTTCAGACAGTTAATAAGCGTTGAATGCAATAGGTTATTCCTTCGTCGTCAGAACAGTTTCTTCTAGGCACCCTAAGAGTAGCACTTGCCACATCAAAAAAGTCTTTGAATAATAACCTGTATTCTTCAAATCGTTTCACTACGATTCATGTAAATATACGGGTCATGTCCATTTTTAGGGTTCCGTACCTAAAAGGTAAAAAACGGAACCCTATTACTAAGCCTCCGCTGTCTGTCTGTCTGTCTGTCCGTCTGTCCGTCTGTCCGTCTGTCCGTCTGTCTGTCTGTCACCAGGCTGTATCTCATAAACCATGATAGCTAGAAAGCTGAAATTTTCACAAATTATGTATATATTATGTGTATAGCGGCAACCGAAATCGGTTGCCGCTATAACAACAAATACTAAAAATAAAAAAATGAAAATATTAAGGGGGAGTTCCATACAAAAAATGTGTTTTTTTTCGTATTTTTTGCTCAAAATTACTAACTGCAACAGGTAGATGCTTAAAATTTTCACAGAATATGTAGTTGTATATTACCTTGTTACCTTTCAAAATAAATAAATATATTTAAAAAAGTAAATAATAAATAATCCCATACAACAAACGTAATTTTTAAGCAATTTGTTACTCGATTTTAATAAATAGGTAGAAACTTTTAAAGTATTTAAGTATACATACAAAGAACGTGATTTTCTTTTATAGATGATGGTACGGAACCCTTCGTG
This sequence comes from Euclidia mi, assembly GCA_944739405.2. Taxonomy (NCBI): domain Eukaryota; kingdom Metazoa; phylum Arthropoda; class Insecta; order Lepidoptera; family Erebidae; genus Euclidia; species Euclidia mi. Next base: position 34,456,472 of record OX123184.2, read on the forward strand.
CGCGAGTCCGACACGCACTTGCCCGATTTTTTACCACTAGGTTACGTATGTGACTCACTTAACTAGTTCACAAAAGTGGGCCTTCACAATAGTTAAACGGAGCCTTGGGCCTCAATTAAAAAATAAGGTTGCCGCAACTGTGAAGGCACGCTTCGGCTTCTAGTATTGTTGAGTTATCTTACTGGCTGCATATTTAAGCCTTCTTCACTGAGTTTACTACAAAAAGCTTCTTAAATTGAAGTAACGAAAAGTTTTTACTAGTGGCAAACTGATATGCTTTACCGCTGTCAATATTCAACCTATCAATTTTTTTTTTAAGATTTTAAATTAATTTTTGACATAAACTCCATATAAAAAAATATCAAACCGTATCTCGAATCTCCAAATCTATGGACGGATCGAATTTTGAAAACGGTTTTTAGTCATTATGCGAAATCAAGGCTTTAACTGTTGCAGTGTATCTTTAATGGAAAACGTGCGATTGTTGGAAAGAAAAGACAAATATAATTTTTTGGATTTATTTATTTAGAATCCATGTTTGTAAACAGATTTGTTAACTTACACATAAGGTCTGTTTTAAAAAAATATAAATATTGCTACAAAAAGTACGTACAGTTACTGTTGTATGGCTAACAGAAATGACAGAAAGTGTGAATTATACACCTTAATTATAATAATCACGAATCTTAAAACAACACTATAACCACAAAACTATGGATAAATTCAAATCTACCTGAGCATCGTTAACGTAATTTTGATTATAAATAAATTATTTCTTTAACATTATTTTAATAAAGAATTAATTTTATTGAATATACAATTGTCAAAAGAAATATATTCTATCTACAATATACAAGTAACAAACATTTAACTATGTACATTCAATAGTTCGGACTAGTTCACGATCGTAGTCGAAAATGTGAAGGATTCCTTTCTTTACATAATATACACGACGAACACCACGGGCAGTCGAAAGTGTCCAAATATGGCACGAGTGACCGAGCAAGGACAAAAACTATAAATATAAAACGAACAACTGACTAAGAAGATCCTACTTGTCAGTTGAGCCATAGTGGAACAGTTGCTACTCACCAATGAAGCTAAAGTATGCTCCACTTCAGTAAATTACTTCCTTGGGAAAGTCAATGTATTCGAAGTGAAACACGTAAATGGAACAGCAAGTAAAACTTATTGCGACTTTGAAACAAAGTAACAGTACATACAAGGAGAATTTATTACACACATATCGCTGTTCATATTGAAGATTCTTCTCTGTATCTGGCTATATTAAAAAAATAACCTAACAATATGAAAAACGCAATATTATTTCTACAGGGAAACGCGAGATATTTCCCACTGTTACGCACGCTGTGAACCTAATATTGTTTTGTTCCCGTCTGTAGTTTGACAGTAGTTACAATTTTACGAGTGCCCAGTCACAAGTGCGAAAGTCGTAAACGATGTCAAATTGCTTTACCATGACACGGAAGATCTCGGGGTGAAATTCAAAATTTCACTGTTTCACTACATTATCTGTACATACGGCATACCGCATAAAGCTCTCTTAAAAAATTACAAAAAACCTTTTTTTATCAACATATAATAATTAACCTATCTATAAAATATTTACAATTATTGCTATCGAGTGTTGCGCTTTCAACGCTCCAGTTACATATACAAACTGGCTTATTGCCTCCGCTACAAATTATAAATACAGTCATAAATGCTTTTAGAATACTCTGTTCAAAATACTCACCGAATATTCGACTCGAGATGACACACAATTCAGGGATGTATGCAAATAAAAATGTTCGTGAACGTCTATCGATATGGCACGGATATGTGAATTCAAAATAAAGTTGTCAATTTCTTTTGACTGAAAAATACACTGTTTGTAATATAGATTTTTGAACACAGATAAGCGAATAAAATAGTTAGTATTTTGAACATAGTAAATAATTAAAAGCAACTAAAGCTACAATAAATTGCTGCCATCCATGATATGCTTTCCAATTTATAACGGAATGATAAAAAGCGATTTCAAAATTTTCTCATGAAACCGTAACAAGCAACCTATATAAATATCTATAATTCATAATAATATTCCGTACTGAAATCTATTTACCATTGAATCTATTAACACCAATTATTATCTTTTGTTCACGTTTTCTTAGTTGCACATATTATAGAAGATAATGATTTCATTATTGCGATTTTAGCTGTGAATGCGTCACAAAAATTATAGCACACTAAATGCTTTCAAACTCAAGTCAGTCTTTAAGTAACACGTTCTTATACGAAGAATGTTTGTGGGTATGTACGTCATAAAACATGATATAATTTAAAAACAATTTTTAAGTCAAATATTTGTCAACTTCAGAAGAAGTCAAGAAAGTTTACCCACACTAATCTATAGTCGCGCCGCCCAAAGGAAATTATACAGACAGTTAAGTTTCAGTCTTATTTTGAGTCAATAAGATTACTTAAATGTATTTGATAAAGAGATATTATAACATCCACAAATCTAATAGTCGGAAGGCTTAACAATAGAAATTTTAATGCAAAACGCATTCTAGTATTTTGTATAGAGGAGAAAAATGTTATATTAAACAATTTGGCTAGTTTATTCGCATTCGGGCGGCGCGGATGGTTCAGTGTCGGCGAGGGGTGCGGGCGGCTGCGCGGCTTGCGCACGCGCCCGCGCCAGCGCCTAGGCAAGCGCGGGCGCGGAAGGCCTCGCTCAGGGACGGTGGGGATGAGCAGAACTCAATGACGAACTACTCACCCCTGAGTCACTACTTTTCTCGGATGCGCATGGCTCCCCACCAGCGACAAACTTGACCACATTTAGCCGGTGATCTGATTCACATGTGTCGTCCCTCGCACCACCGGGGAGCCCAACGCTGCGGACTGCTGTTCGTTCTGTACCTGGTCCTGGGTAGCGTTCGATTCTGTCACATTCAGCGTCGTCTGGCTGCCGTCGACGAATGGATCGCTTTGCTTGTGGAGCGGGTTCCGGTGGCCTGTGCGTGGGCTCATCAGCTCTATGAACTAATGGCGACGTGCGAACTCGAACACCTCCGACACCAACGCCTGCTTCATAACAGCCCGAGTCGCGAGGAAATTGTCGTCGACCAAAGGGAGAGTCACCTCCTTCGGAGCTTGAACCGCCTCCGTCAGCCTCTGCTTCAGCTTCGCCACCTACGAGAGCGGATAATTTTCTTAATAGCTTCATTAAAAATATATTTATTTAAGCGGTCTCTTTATATAAGTATTTATTCTGGCAACTCACATTCTAGCTGATGTAAAAGTTGAACGGCAGCAAGAATTCGTGTACGATGTTCAGGAGTCATTATTCCCAAGTAGTCTAAATCTGATGGTTCAATCTCTTTAAACAGTTCTATGTCTTCATATCCATTCCTAGCAAAGGCCACAGCATACTCCGGTAAATCTATTCTTCTCAACAGTTCTTCCACTGTACGTGGTCTCGTTTCCCAAAGTCTTTCGCGGCTCTTACACCATTTCGACGATCTGGAACGGACAGTGTCTCTCTCAGACAGAACTTCAACATTGCCGAACTTGAAGTTTCCAACTTTATTATTCAGCACACCGCGCCAAATGCCCGACGCGTTCATATTTATCACTTCAATGATGTCTCCTTTCTGTTGACAAATAACACGTTATTAGAACTGTTTTCCTAGATGCGAACATTGGTTACGCTTTGGTATTAAGTCGTCTTACCTTGTATCTCAGGGCATCTTTCTCATAAATATTGGGTACGTAATCGACGAGCGCTCGAGCTCGGCACAGCATTTGCGGCACGAGTAAACTCCGCCCGGCTGGACTTAATTCTATGTTTTCTTCTGCCGAGAGAGATGAGTGATTACTACCGGCGCGAACCAGTGCTTGTGTGCCTGTACATAAATATTCTGGGCTCAGATAATATAAATTTCGATGTCTACGACCAACACACATTGAAAGTAGAAATACCTGTGTACATCTTTGTTCGACTGTGAATAGGTAGGTTTTAGTTATGTTTAGTGACTTAATGCGATGCGATTAGTAGGATTAGGTTACAATGCAACTAAAATTGGATTTACGTACAAGAGGGTATCTGTAAGTAACACATCGGGGCGTTATGGTCCAAAGAAAGGAAAGACAAACTTATTTACAAAACCTTTTATATTAACACAAACAAATAACTCAATAAATCCACTCACTACTGCCTGATCCGCTGGGAAGACTTTCGAAAGAACTATTAGAACATGGAAACGCTTGATCGCCACTTGTTCGCCTATCGCTCCCTTCGGGACCCCTTTCTTGTCTTAATCTTGATATTTTTCTTTGGACATCTTGCCTGAGACCTCGCACTTTCCCCGCAAGGTTTGACACTCCTTCGCATTCTTCAGCTGACTGGAATTATTGATAAAATTGTTATAATTGGGCAAAGGTTTTCTAAATCAAAAGCAACATATGTAGTAGCCAATTTATTATAGAAAGTATTTGATATAAACATGTCTTGACTTAAAGCTACGAATGCAATTTAAAATCAAATTACCTTGTGAACGGTGGCTATATGTTGTGAATCTGTTTCACTCTCTTGATCTTCGTAATCTGATGAAGCGGGCGATAAAGGATCAGCACCTATCCGATAACCGGACATTTGCCTGTATCCCCTGTGAGAGTCCCGTTCCGACCGGTTCGATTCTAAGGAGATGCCAGATAATCTTGATCCAATAGATTGGATGTCTGACGCGGCGTAATCCCCACTCTCCCGATCTCTAGCCGTTCGCAAGGGGATCACGGTGGTCGGATAGGGCCCACTCTGTGGAATAATTAATCCCCTCCGAGGGGTCCTCGCTAAACTTATATCACCGGCGCTTCTGAGAGATATCACGCCTTCACCTCTTGGCTCGTTTCTGAGATTTAGTGTGAAGCAAACACGGCCATTTTGAAACGTCGCAGCCGGCGCTCCGCCACCCATCAAAAAATCTTCAGGGTCACTCTCGTACGGTGGTTCGTCATACCAGTGCCCTCTTCCTGAGAGGCCTCTCGCTTCGTCGTCGTACATATACGTGTCGTCTGTAAACGAGCCTTCTATTAGACTTCAGTGCAGCGCAGTTCCCAGTAATGCAAATAAAAAATACGTGCTAACAAAATTGCGAAAAAAGTTTACCGTAAAAATGCTTCCCACATAGTGGCGATTCACTGACAACACTGCAGTTAAAGCTGTGTACGAACATCGTAAAGCCGTGCGTGGTTGCAAAATATTTTTCTCCAAAACATGCATTTAGCATTTTGTCGCAAAGTAAACATAGATCGTATGAATGATGATGGCTTTAATTGTATTTATGATTTCTATTAAAACTATCGCGTATTTGTTTCCAAGCGTATTATTAAGTTTGTACTGGAAGTTTGGTCCAATTTCTTTCATTCCATAAACAACACAAATATGTATGATAGATGCACATCGAAAGCAAACCGAATGATCATAATAAAATCGGACGTGAAATGAATTTAATCAAATAAGCATTCCGCATAATTGCTTAAAAAACTTAAGTTGTAAAATCGTGCAAGCAACATGCGGAATCACGGTAGCATTACCAACAATTGCCAAATCTGATTGTTACCGTATATGAAGGTATATTTTGTATATTCCGCTGTAGGTACTTATATTACAATTTCAGATACAAGTATTAAGATAATATCAAATAACAATCAGATTTATCATAAAACTGAACTTATGAAGCGCATATATTTTATTTTATTTTAACTTTCTCCAACAGAAAACAGTTTTTGGAGAAGGTTACAATATGCCAGGCGTTTATTTATTTACAACATACCTCCGAAGGGGCCACGAACACCGTCTCTTCCCATATTCATAAGACCATGTCTTATATCTCTTAAAATCTGTAACAATAATAAAATACTTTTACCCAAAAAACTGAAATCAGACTTGAATATTTTGGCACAAATTGTTCCGCACCCCTAAAGTAGATAGCATTATTTTAATTTTGCAAGGAAACTGAGCTAGCTATTTTGTAGGGGAGTGAAGAAACAAGATAGGAGAATTTTAATTTTAAAAATAATGAGCAATTTTCATGAGTCCGTTACACTGTGCCTAAACATTTTTGGATTTTGCAATTTTTACCACCCGCTGAGTTCATCCCAGCTTCTTCGTGTAAAATAGCAAGTGAGACGTAAAAACTTTATGGTGTTTATAAGGAAATGAGATGCTTTCATTCGCTCGTGTCCAAGTACACGTACAGGTTCTTGTGGGAACATAAATACACGTTAAGAGACGAACGATAAACGTGTCAAGAAAACTTTTAAAATATTTTTCTTACGAAATATTTTCCTGAATGCGTGAACACGATAATAAATATTCAAAGGGGGCAATAAAAAGACCACTTTCTCGTAAGTAGAAAAGTATTGAACATTAACTTAATTTATGCACACTTAGTTACCAAGACGGCGCAGTTTATACACGAAAGGGATTTACGTGTCGCACTGTTCTAGAAAATGAGATTTTAGCTGAATTTCGCGGAAACAGAACGTAAAATACATATTCATGTATAAAATAAATTTGTAACGTTAAATTTCAAGTCAAAGCAGACGCTTCTACAAAATTGTAAAGTATTATTATTTTAAACAGAAAAGTTTATTCCGATTTCTTATTTCTGTATCACCAAAAAGCGCAGCATAGTTTATTAGAACAGTAAAATTTCAATGTTCAATATTCCGAAGTTCGACCCATAGTTTTACGAGCGAAATGTGCTGAGCAAGGGGCTTCGGAAGTTTCGTAGGGAAGCGATACAACTGCCTCTAATAGGCTTAGTCCGAGATTAGGGCACGATTAGCTTGGCTTGGTAGGTGCGCGGCGAATGCTCGAGCCAGTCAGGAGATTACACGTTGCTGCGAGGCTGGTATCAGATTAGTTTTGGATGTACGCTTCGGAACGGGGGACTTTTTGTAGATTATTTCATTGTTTTCGGTTTTAGAACGTGAACGTATTTGTAACAAAAACTGCTCGCTATTTTATGATTTCATTTTGTTTCTCACTGTCGATATAGAATGGATTTCGTTAATGGTTTTGGACTTTCTGTATTGTTTTCAAGCGATATTTTATTTTACGTTACCTAGTTTTTTATGTAATACAATAGAATAACATAACAGTTTTTAATAACTTAATAGGACTTCATTGTTACAATGGTTAAACTTACTTCTTCTTGTTCTCTTGCTAGTTTGTCTTTTTTCTTCATTGCTTCTTGGACTTTTAACTGCAACAAAAAATGTTTGAAATAAAAAAATGGCAAACATACTTATGCTGCGATGTCATTTCTTGATCCCCTTAACGAAATATATTCATGTGCGTGAAAGAAAAGACTTGAAAAAAATAATACAAAATTAAACATTAATTTAGACATTAAACATATTTGATATTGATAAGATAATTTAAGAATATCCAAAATACAAAAAATAAAATGTTGCATCGTGCACAACATGCAGTTTTGAACCAATTTATCATGCAAAACATTTCCGTGCATAAAATGCGAAACTACGGTGCTGTGTAAAATAATATTATGATTTAATATAGTCAGAAAAATATATGATAAATAAAATGGAATTGATGAAACGTGAGAGAAATAAAATATTATTTTTATGCAATAATATTTGTATTTGTAGAGCCACCTCCAATTCTTTGAGCATGCCGATTAAAAGAAGCCAAAAATGTTTGATGTGATTTTGAATTTTGAAACCTGTTAAAACTCTGTTTGGCAAAAATGATTTTTTTGTGTGAATATAAGACCAATTTATATTTATGATTCCTTTATGGCAATATAATTAATATAATTCAAAAATATTTGTGAAATACTAGACGTAAATATCATTAAATAAGCAAATTAATAAATTACATGAAGCCTCTAAACAGATAAAAAAGGACTTTATGTCTCTTTAAATATAGAATAATTAAAACAATAATTACAAATATTAACATGAATACGTTGCTAAGAATGTATACAAATAAATGAATATATCTATACAAAGATATATGAGCTAAATAATTTGCCATCCAGAGCGTAACAGATCACGGCATTTTCCTGCAACACCATCAACAAACAGAGCTTTCATTGCACCGTTACCAAAAACTTAACGATACAATGATTAAACATTTTATATGAACGCAATACCTCTTCAAATACCATAATATATATCTTTTAATTATAACGTATTTTCAACCATAAATTTATTTTATGTTTTATACACAAAGACAAAATTACCATACTAAATAACTGATAATATTATAGTATCGTCATATAGAATTATGAACATTTATGCCCGTTGTTATTGTTTGATGTGGTATTATAATTGCACCGCATCAAAACGTTTGCACCAAGAGTTTGAATAATTAAATGATCTAGTTTTTATTCATTCTGAATAATGGACACATGAAATTTCAGTTGAATTTATATTGTTTGAAATGATATTTAAAAGGATTTGCAAAGCTCAGTCTGTATCAGATGTTGTGGGAAAATTTTTAATGCTCACCCTATGTATCGTTTCTTCGAAGGTGTTTGGTTGGGCGGCACTCATTTGAAAGAAGCGGAGGCGGTCATAGTCTCTTGGGTCAACCATCGACCTGAGAGCCGTGTCTGGCCCAGGACCTAGACCGAGGCCACTTTGTAGCACGCTGTCCGGTGTGTCGACCTGTTGGAGAGTTGCCACGTATTTATGTACTCCTAGTACTTACTCCCTGAAGGGTATTTCTCTTTCAACGGCACCTTGATCAATTTGTATCAAACTAAACATAATAAATACATTTGAGGTACATACAATACAAAATTATAAATAGACAATAATCAAAACAGGCTTATATTTAGTGCTACATTCACATTAGGCTTAAAAATCACACACAAATTCCTGAGCGAAAATTGTAAATAAATGAAGTATTTATTATTAACATAGCCAAATTTTACATCATTTATCATATGACCGACCAGTCATTTTTCTCATAAAGATTTCTTGCAAATACACTTACTAGCTACTTTGAAAAGTCTAACTTTTTCCCGAATCACCGTATTCTCGTATAAAGGAGGCATGATAAATTATCGTCTCAAGTCTGGCGAAACTTTTCAACCATCATAATTTTAGTGTAAGTAAATAAACTTTTGTAAGCGATAAAGTTCGTAAGTTAAATTAGTGACTCTAGTTTATTTTTTGTACGATGCTTGTTTATCAACTTTAAAAAGATTACATAGTTCAGACATGCAATGTCTTTTACCATGTTATTTACGGTTGAAAACATAACATAAGTTACGCATTCGTTCTAAGTATTCGGACAATGAATTCGTTTGGCTTTGTAGATGAATCAATAACGCAAATTCGAACGCCAATTTCTATTTTGTAAATATTCGTTTTATAAATATTCAACGAAACCATCTAACAAATTCCTCAAGTGCACAGAAGACTCCATAAAGTGTAAACTGTTATTTTGTAGGATAATTATAACCTTTTATATTTTACTTTGCCGTGGCCACTCGGTTTACGACGTGGTCATTATGCAATGTTGGTAATTTAAAATGGCGCAAGAATTTCATGTTTACATTCACATTACTTTTTAATAACTCAATTATGAAAATTTAGCTAGGCTTGGTACAAATGTAAAAAGCTGGGTTTTCTAAGCTATTTACATAGTCATAATTTATTGTGAAACTTATCGTTATTTACATACTATATTTTATTGTAAGTTGAATGAATGCCTTTATTTACTAAATGTGGAGCTACAAAATATGCGAAGATATATTTTCTCAATAATATTTTTTTAGAAAAAGCACCTTATTAATTTTTGGTTTATGATAAACAAAGTTCAGAGTAAGATTTATACGTATTACAAACGTTTGTATGATCAACTAACAGTTTTTGTAATTATTTATTCCTCTCCTATAAATAAATGAATATTTTAGCTTGCCTTTTGAGACGACTAAATTACAGTACTGTTAAGAATACATACAATGATTTGCAAGTGCTATTGAAAACTCACAATTGTTCTCATTGAGAAATCTCACCAAGCCGTTTCTCTTAGCCATATTGGTTTAACCTAAACACGATTTCTATTACACACCGCGCACAAAACTAATATCCTATTATTTACAAAAGCCATAATTTCAATAATTATTCACTAGAAACAACAAAACAAATATTTCAAGCAAATACATACATACAAATACAAAACTACAAATATAGGAACAACAAAATCACACGCTGCTAATTACCATACGTTGATATAGTGCGAGCAACAATAGATTTTCATTTATCATTTTCACTTAGTAAGGAAAAAGCTGAGGATATCTGCATCACAATGAGGGTATGTACGAATCAATTAATCATAGAATACACAAAGCTCGCCCATTAACTTCTTACTTGATAAGGGAATAATGCGAATACCCTACAATAGGAACTCCTATAATGCGACAAGCGATGGCCGTGCTCGAGCCCTGCGCAATTTATTGGCCCCTTATCAAAGTCACACACGTTTTCTTTATTCGAAAATATCGTTTTAAAATTATTTGACACGGGCTATTGAAAGCTGGGCTATTTAATGCTTTGGTATTAGAGGTATTTTTCGATTGAATGGGATTTAATATTTTATTTTAAATGGGTTTTCACGTGACCTATATCTCTAATAATAAATAATTGGATATGTTTTATAAGGATTGATTTAGGATCATGCGAGGTACGTAAACGGTTTAAGAGACCTTGGTGTCTATACCTCCATATAAATACACAGTATGAATTAAAGTTTATTATTTTTTGAGGAGCGCTTTGACAAAGAGATACAGAAAGAGAAAGACATCGTGATACCGACTACTTATTATATTGGCTTTTGGTCACGCACCTATAGTATAAGCATATGAAAATGCAGATTTTTTGTGCAATTGTCACATACATATATATGCCGGTTACGTGATAATTTCCATTAAGTAATATTCTGAGGTAAAACGATAATAAATGTTAATAATAATTTAATTAAAGTTTTAATAGCGATGCTGTCATCTAACTTCTTTACTCGTTGGCATGACTGTTTTGAATATAATTGATTTGAGAATATCTTACAGTATTTTTTTTTTATATTGCTACTATTATATATACTAATCTAAAAACTAGACCACCATTTCCGAATCCAGTATAAGTTATTTTAGCCTTATCACAATAGAGCTCATAATAATTGGTGTTTGTAACTTCACATTAAATTCAATAATTTATATCACGGCGAGCAACAAATCAATTCGTAATCAATATTTTGCTTGACACTAATATGGTTTTACTTCGTTATTGGTCTAAACAATACAAATAACTTCATACCTTATCTATTTTAAGATACGATTTATAATTGATTGATAAATGGTAATAGCAATCCAGTGCTGCAACTGACACGTTAATTGGTGACAAGTATTGAGAGATATCGAATTATTAATTCATTTTATCCATTGTGCATGTTTGAGGGCATTAATTTGATTGTGGTGAAACATTCAATATTAGCGAATGCAGAATATTTTGAATATCATGCGCGAGAATAAAGCGAACGAGTTACTTATTACTTAGTAATTTATAATCTGCATTTTGTGAATAATATTAAGATTGATCCACATGATATGATTTTTAATATTGCGTATTATAGTATTGAATATCCCATTAATGCCAATTTAGTATTGCGGAATGATTTGGCTCTGTCAGCCTGTCATTGCATTTGATTACCACTAATTGTATATCAGATATATCACGCGCATTGTGTGATTTGTTTTGTGGTTCAGCTTACTGGTGTTTATGTTTTGGAAATATACTTATAAATTTGTTTACCAGTCATCTGAATTGCCATGTTACCTCAATAGAATAACCATAGTACTGCTGCTGCTAAAGTGGCAAAATAACCGACCGATAAACAATGTTTGTTTTTTTTTAAAGACAACTCCCGCATTAAGACTAAATCCTGTGTCACGGGGGACTTTACAAACAAATATCTAAATACATAATACAATAAGTTAAAGTAATTGACTAAAATTATGAAAACATAAAACAAACATTAAATAAATATAACGTAGAAATAAAATTTCCAAAGTTTATCAAATAAACACATTATCCGCATAGAAGTTTTCCGGAAGAACAAACTAACTAGGCAAAACACTAAAGTTATTTAATAATGCAAAAATATTCAGAAACAAAGTTGCATACAATTTTCACAGCGAAACGTGGTGGGAAAGTAATCTGTGTCAAAAACAATGCTCCTGAATACATAACAGTAGTAAACTTGATAAATGTGCCTCCAATAGGGTTGCCTATTTACAAACAGTTTTTCCAACGCTCCGTCCCGCCTATTATTACTCTGTGCTATTTTTACCCCTGGCAACTTTGGCGATACTTGATTGCCATTATCACGTAACCGTTCCTAGGTTTGAATTGATACTTTAGCGAAGGAGTGGTAAACATTTAGATTCCACAAACACAATAGAAAATATTATTTGTTTTTCTGCGTTGCTTATTTAAGCTTGATTTATGTAATTACACAAAATATGATGAGTTCTTACGAAACAGGTTTCGTCAAAAGTGTAATGCATCAGTACACTTGCAATTATTCCCTTGAAGTAATATGTTTTACTTTTAAAAGTCAGTTTAGATTTAGACAATGCAGCAAGATTTATGGCTTGAGGTGAGTATCATTATTTTACTTTTCTTGAGCAATAAAATTATTTCCTTCACCACGGAATCTGATAATGTGGGATTCAGCCCTCTTCTTTGTATCATAATAATTGATTTTATAAACTACAATTAACCAACCGACAAGAAGACAGCTGACATGCAAATTGAACTTCATTTATAAATTACTTTCAGAACTAATATTTTTTTCTGTAGCGGTAGTTTTAGTTTGGTTGATTGTATGTGTGTCAACCCTATTCAGTACGAATAACTTCCTTACTCGTGAAACTTTAATATCGGCAACGTTTTAATCTATTCTACACGAAAATCTCTTTACGATTCATTTGCATACTTCGTGTTTCACTTTGAATTGAATTTTATTTAGTTGTATACAATTTGAGACTAACTTTGTGAATTTGGGGTAATCTTGGAATATAGTTACAGGGGCTTTCTGATTTGGACGGTTATAAACAAAGTTTTCAGAGATTTGATATCGCTGCAAATTTATGGGAAAATTGTAGTCAACGATACTTTAAAACCACCTCTGGTATAATAGAATTTCATCAATTTAATAGATTCGGTTTATTTAATATCACCAATATAGAGACATGCACCCATTCAGTTCAATTTCTTTGTATATATGAGTCTAGTTTTATAACCTGCTTCAATACCAAAAGCAAAATCCGTAACTGAGACTGACTAACTTACTACCTACTATTTTATAATACATAAAAAGCTATTTCGGAATGTAAATTATTCCCTGAAGATGTAGAGACGCTACACAGTATTTAATCAGGTCACCCAATTTGTATTCTTTATCCCAATTGACTACTAAAGTCTAAATATACTAAGCACTAAATTGTCCAACAATGCAACATGCAATACACATTTATCGGTACAAGATGGCCGTATTTACGATCTTCGAAACTCTAAAAGCGACCGTAGAGCAACTATAACGTTTTATTACTCTCCATGGAGCACAAACCATACATGAACACAGACCAATAATACCGCCCGCAAGAAGTAACAGAGGCAACGTGCCAATAGACTACGTAACTCAAATATAAGGAAATGTTTCGGCTCTGCTCTTTCTTATACTGGTTATTGTGATGGGAATCCCTTTATGATTACTAACTGAAGTTGGATTAAGCATCACGATTATTTGGCTGCTAGAGGTTAGACAAAAACGTATAAGCAATGTTTTGGCAGCTCTGCATAAGTAAGAATTTCAAACCTGTTGTAAGAGGGAAAACTTCAGTCAAGTAAAGTATTTATTTTGGAGAATAGAAAAATCATATCATTCCTTGCTGATAAACACCATAGAACCAAACAAATTATCAATAAATTATTTTATCGGTTCTATACCATATTACCCTAAGGATTATCGTAGTAGGTCTTTAAAACTGTTGTGAAGTAAGAAAGATTCTTGCATTAACTTGTAATTATAATTATACGTAATTTATTCTTGGAACATAAATGAAGAAACTATTAAACAGATGATCGCCTTCAGATCTTTATAACAAAATACGGTGTAATCATGTTAATCCTTTTTTCAACATGAGGATTCACGGCTCATAAAGGATTATAGCTTTGGTACTAAATTCAAAGTACCTCAGAACGGTTAACTGAAGTCATAAAATCAATTGCAGGACGTCTGGCCAGGATACAAGCATACATCCTCAACATAAGGACTGAAATCGTTTAATCTAATAGTGGCTAACTTAGTACTAGTAAACACGTAAACTAATCTATGTAATAATTATTATAATTATACTTGTATTAACTGTATATATCAACGTATAGGTAGTTAAGTTAATTTAAATATGAAGAGATCGAACTGTTCAAAAAATTCACAAAAGTTGCTAAAGAGATAATTTTTCATCGTTCCATGTTAATACCGACTCATTATTCTCTTAAAAATTCAGGTAAAATTACAAAAGTTTTTGTTTCTTACATCGTACTGTATGTAGGTCTGAATCTGTCTATAAAATCATGTGTTTACTGAAAATAATTGATAAAAGACTAGAGTTTAAAATATAAGTTATTTTTACAATAAAAATAAGTACACTCTAAACTTAATATTACCTTGGTAGACCTTCAGGCGTCTTGAACCAGAATAAGTGGGCCAAAGATTAAAGAAAGTTGTCTCACGCAAAATTTTTATTTTTCCCTTTTTAACTAAAATAGCAAATTCCGCAAAATAACAGCAAAGCTAATGAAGTTTATTCGTGGATTTGCCGGCGTAATATCAAGCGATGACGAGGCATGCGACTAAGCAAAATTTAATTTACCCGAGTGAAAATTGGCTGGACTTATTATTATTAAAGGAAATGCTGCTTGACAGTGCAATCTGATTTATGTTGGCGACACACGTAGAATTTTTGGTCATTATGGAAATTTATATTAAACCTGTTACGTAACTAGGTTCGTTGGTACTCGGGCATAAGTTTAACTAACGTTAATTGCCAACATCGGACTCGCTTTTCACGCCAAGCAGAGAATTGTTGGATTTTAATATCGGAAATTATTAGGTATACCTATTTGAAACTATACTTATTACAACTGTGTCAATTTGATGGCTAAGAGCCACATATTGCAATGAACAAAAAATATCGGACTAAGAAACGCTTCGTTCAACTTTCTAAATTATAGTAATAACTAGTTACATGATAAACATTGTAACTAAGGTTTTCCTGCCAAATACTTATACAAATTACAAACAAAACATACTATGCGATAGGCTTCTTTTATAACGTTAGGATCATTTCTCGCAAAATTCATTTTCTGATGCTGTGTTCAAAATCCATCTGACATTTACAAAATAAGCAGTACATATCTACAAGATCACGTAAAGCCATGTCATCAGTCGAACTGTCATGAACATTTATGACTGTCGATATGGGAATACGAACTGTCGCTAGTCTGGCAGCTAGCCTAAAGCTGAGGTCTTAAAATATCGTTGCTTTGCGACTTAGTTAAGAGACATCTACGGCAGTTGCCACGTTGAGAATTGATATATTCGAGCGCTTTAAATTGGTCTTCAAACTGATCATGACCGACTCAATCTATACTAATAATATAAAGAGAAGAGTTTGTTGTAGAGTCTAGAATATTTTCTTATATAATAGCCACATTATTAAAGAAGGCTGAAGAAATGTTACACATCATGTTACGATCCTCAGGACCTGAACAAAACGACCAGATTAGCAGGCTACTACTACTCGCAAGTAGGCACATTAATTTCACTGGTTAATTATATTAAACTTTTCAAAATATACTTTATATAATTTAAGTCTGTAATCACGTAATGAAATATCCAATATTTATCCAATTAAGTTAAAAGTATGTTAAAACAGTTTATTTCGCGTTTAAACCAATTTCATATTATTGAGAACACCAACGATTATTAATTGAATCAATGTTTAAGTATTTGACAATATTCATTATATTGTTTGTCTGATTCACAGAACACGCCTTTGTTTGACACTGATGTCTAATATTCTTGTAATAGTTAATACACAATGTTTACATAGGCCCATCCTCAATTACGCGAGACCTTAACATATTAGATAGAATATAGGTGTGTTACTAGTATATTTCTTAGGTTAGATATGTTATGTAGTTGTGACAAGGTTGTAAGGATTCACCTTACTGTCATATTATTTGTCAATTTCTTTATCTATATCCTCATTTATCTATTTCATTTATATAAAAAAATGAAATCCATAAACCTTGTTTGAATGAGATATTTTTCAAATCAGAATTTATTCTAACAATAGCACTACCATTATTTGTTACGCAATTCAATATTACCACAAGAATTTCATTACAGCGATAATCAATACAACAATTTGTACTCATTCATCACTGTTTTCTAATCTCGATAACCTTAATGTAACTTTCGAGGGTCGGATTACTGTGCATTACAAATAATACTCGTCCAAATTTGATCCCCTAATCAAAGCTGGACACGGTTCGGTCAATAAACCGAAAAAAGGCAACTTTTGACAAGACTAATCCTAAGTGCAAGTTGGCCGATAAGGATTATACAGGGGCTCTAATGGCCTTTATCCGTTAGCTCAACAAACGGTCATAACTCACAGTCTTGCGTTGGCTCAACCGACTTAACTTTGGCAGGCGTCATTTCTCAAAAGGCATGCGGAGACGTAGTCCCCCCTCCAAAGTCTGGAGATTAATAAATATATAGGTGGACGTGGTAAATTGTAGCACTTAATTTGGGTGATGAGTTGCGTATTTGATGCGTGTTTCTTGTGTACGAGTGACGGAATTCATATTTTTCTTGTTCTCTCTGTAAGGGGTTGTAATTTCTTTTGTCTGTGCTCAATTACAGAATGCTTTCTTGGATGCTTACTCATCTTGTGAAAAGTAGATATGAGTTAGTATAATGACAGCATTTGTGATGCTTTCGTGTGTTTTATATTCCTGATATTATACAAATGTATTGATCACAGTTACTGTTGACAAAGTGCTGTCTGTTTTGGCTTAAATAGACGATCACTTGGAAATCATTTAACAGTGTATTCCTTTCGTTAGCCTGTCTATCCAGCAAGCATCGAAATTGGAATACTGATTTCGTAAAATTTACTTGACAGCCACAACCCTTTCAAAAAAATTACGAAAACATAAAACTCATTTGCACACCCAAACCGTAGCTGAAATCTTCTCAGACGAAAATACCCCGCAGTGCCAAAACATTCCGAAAAAAAATTAAACGTAGCACGTACGTATTGTAGGTTCGTTCCTACATACGACGCGTCATACTAATTGCTCGGAGTGCATGTCAAAGGCGCACCGGCGTCGCGACGGATCCACATAATGGGGGTAGCAAAAGGGAATGTATGAAAAAAGAGAGACAGACGCCGCGAGCGTGTGGTCAAACTAAGATTCGGTTACAAACTGTTGTTGTTACTAACGAGAAATCGTGAGACGACAATAGGGGTACCCACCCTACCGTATGTACCAAGGTTATGGAGACTCAATTGTTTTCGATCTTATTGTTTGACAGACGGTTTGGAAAACTTTAAAAGTACTCCGACAACGGCCATTTTCGATATTCGAACTATTAGATAGATCTGTAGATTTTAGATTCGTGTTTGACATATTTTGTATGGAGCTTATGTCAAAAACTGTCAAAAACGAATCTAAAATCTACAGATCTATCTAAAATTCAAATATTGAATTCCGTAGTAAGAGATAGCAGATACGTGGCTTTAAAGTTTGAAAAGAGATGAGAAATATTTTTCAATAACCACCACAGCTTTGCAATTAGTCATCTAGTTACAAAAATATTTTTGTCTAATAAACAGACAAACATCACGAACTCAAACATAAAAAACAAACAGAATTCACTTACAACATCATAATGAGAGATATAAATTAATGATTGAAATAATTATTCTCTACTATAATTTAAAAACTGTCGGATATGACTTAGTATCGATATCCTGCAATTAAAAAAATATTTATCAACCTCGGTAGCGTATTTTTTAATACATCGTTGAAAAGAGATATCATTAGAGGAACTAAATAAGTGTATTGCTGCGGCTAATTGCTTTAATTGTTTTGTTGAGGATAGTAGCAAAGCACTGTTTACATTTATATTCACCCTAATAAAAGTTATCCTAATATACTATTATATTTGAAAATGACATTTGCTTTTGCCCGCGATTTCATCCACATGGGGTCAGTTATTGGGACAAGAATGAGGCGTTAGGCTTTGCTAATTTATAGATCTACCTTGGGCAAGTAGTCCAGCTTAGTAGAAACAACTTCGAGAAAGAAATCGACCACAAGATCCAGTTGGGTTGGGCAGCGTTTGGCAAGCTACGTCGATTTTTCTCTTCGCCCCTACCGCAATGCCTGAAGACCAAAGTCTTCAACCAATGCGTCCTACCTGTTATGACGTAAGGTGCCGAGCCGTGGACACTCACAGTGGGACTAGTCCACAAACTAAAAGTCACACAGCGAGCTATGGAACGGGCTATGCTTGGCGACTCTTTGACGGATAAAATCCGAAATGAAGTTATCCGACAAAGAACCAAAATTACCGACATAGCTCACATAATCAGTAAGCTCAAGTGGCAGTGGGCTGGCCGATATGGAGCAAGCGTGTCCTAGAGTGGAGACCACGACTCGGTAAGAGTTAGGTAGGGCAGCCCCCGGCTAGGTGGACCGACGACCTGAAAAAGGTGGCTGGGACAGACTGGATGCGGAAGGCTGAGGACCGTGTACTGTGGCGCGTGTTGGGAGAAGCCTATGTCCAGCAGTGGACTGCGATAGGCTGATTGACATAGAGAATTTATATATCATCTCTATTAGATACTGCAAAGATTCATCAGAATCTGTACAGAAGTATTTGCATGAAAGAAAAACACACATTCATCACAAACCTTCACATTAATGTAATAGTAGCATGATACAGTAAAGTTGTAAATATGAACAAAGGGTAAATGTATATTCTAGTGAGCTGCCATTACATTGACCAGACTAAACATCCGTCTTTACAATTTTACGTCAGTAAGTTATGTTTAGAAAGCAAAATTCTGACGCACGTTTCAGAATGTCGCATCTACAGTACTCATAATTATACAATTATGAACATTCAGTCACTCGAAAGAACGGCAATACATATATGAATGAAATGCACCACCGCGTTGCCAATGCATTAATTAAACAATTGCAGAAGTAAAAATACCAGAAAATTGTGAGATCTTTTTTTCTCGTCTAGCTAGGCAAAAACTGAACAAAAACGGTTGCTGTTGAGCTGTAAAAAACTGTGCTTGACTAGGTAAGCATTGCTTCTTTGTAACAAAAACGGTTGCGGCATATGATCAGGTGGATTTTTAATCCATTTATCACTGATGACTGCCAAAACAAATCAATATACTGTATTTAATCTGGTAGTATCCGAAAAGCAACCAACAAATAATGAGGTAGAGGGCTTGCTTCTTAGCTGGAATATCGCTAGGATAATGGCGAACTGAATGTACTAATTGCCAAGTTTCATTTTGCGGCAAACGCACGTCAGTCTGAACATTACCTAAGTCACGTTACTTACATAACTTATTACGTGTTAAATGACTAGTACTAGTCCACACGTCTCACAGCATAACTGATTCGTCTGATGTTCAATAAACTTTATACAATATTGCTGGAGTTTATGTGTGACATTTTCGACATGTGCTTCGTACAGTATACATTTTCCTCTGTATAGTCTCAAGTGTTGACTATTACAGCTCTTCAATATAACTGCTGATAATATTACCTATGCGTCTTCATATGTATCAGGTTTCGTATAAATACAACTTGGATATCGTCCCTCAATAAAGAAATGTGTCGGTTGCGTTGCGTTCAAAAGCAGAAAGTTAAGCAATTATGCCTACGTCCTATTTATGGATGAGTGACCATATATCGAATTTAAAATCTATATCGACCACGTTTTGAGTGGCATATGTTACAAGGAACGGATCTGTCTTGAAGATCTAACACACAGTCTAATAATACATCATTTAATCGACTTCAAACAAAAAAAAGGAGGAGGTTCTCAATTCGGCCGGTATTTATGTTTTCGATGTATGTACACCGATTTCGCCGAGGTTTCTAAACCGATTTATGTGATTCTTTTTTTGTTTGATGCAGAATAGTTTCGAATTGGTCCCATAAGAATTTGATTCATGTAGGCCTAAAAGTTTTTATTTTATGAGCATTTTTTTATTTACTTTCACCTATCCCGATTTCTGAAATATAGGTATAATATAATATTGTGACGGCCGGTGTCATGTCAAACTGTCATTACTACTCTCATCAAGGACTACTGACGACTACACGACAAACTGGCCGGTCGTCAAACATAATAATTAGCAAAAAGGTTTAAAGTATATTTCATTTTTTTGTTTTTGAAGTCAGTTGTTTTTAACGTAGTTATTTTTATATCTGATACAAATTGACGTGCAAACGCTTTTAATACACAAATGTTGGTCTTTAATCAGTACAGTCACGACAGGCATCCATCTTTCAACATCCAAAACCTGCTAGCCGTAACTAAAATTAAAATACCCATCCCTACGACCAAAAAGATCAAGAGGACTCTAAGCGAATTTGGTTTTTAATCAGTGCAAACTTACAGTAACCGATGCCCTTAACTATGTAGTCGATAGTAAAGTAAAAAAACAACGTAAAAATAACTACGTTAAAAACAACTGACTTCAAAAACGAAAAAGAAAAAAATAATAAAGATTTAATATTAATGAAATACTACCTATTATTTATATGTGCTATTTACTAGGTTTGAAGTCGGTGCCATGCCTTAAACAAATAATAATATTTTAATCACTTAAATGAATACGAGCAAATTAATACAATGAAATGACTACCATAAAGATAAAGATACGTAAATGAACCTAATAAAGAGCAATATGATTTTAATTTTATAAGCAGCTTCAGTTAATATGAAGAATAATGAAAAAAATTAATACGAAAATGTATTCAACAGAATGTGAATTCATGTGAATTATGAAATTCCTTATTTAATTAAAAGGCTTTTGAAATTTGATTTGGCACCTCCTTCAAACCAATTAGTAAATAGTACATATAAATAATAGGTAGTATTTCATTAATATTAAATCTTTATTATACATCTAACAGTTTCATTTTTCTATTTCCAATATCATTGCTCCGACAAATAAAAAACGAATTTATTATTTTCTTACAAATAGTAGTATAATAATATAAATTTACTAAATTTACACCAAATTATACTATACTGTAATCGCACAAATTGCTGGTTCGATTCGAATGTTGTCATTATCCAACGACCAGCATCAATAAATATACGTCTATAACCAGAGGGCAATACCAGCTATTCGCTAAAGTAATCATGAAGCACCATCATATGTTAATGAACATTTTACGTTAAGTGCAATAAACTACATATTATAAAGCAAGCGATAAATTTACTGACTTTACGATTTGATATTAACATGTCTGCCGTAAGCTAATAGGAAATGATTAAACTTGACTCCTGATTAATCATAAACTAGCAAGTACATTGTTACTACATAAACTACTATCTACGCGAGAAACATACTTTCGTCTTGATTACCTTTTATAATAAAATTATCCAACTTGATTAACTAAGTATGTTTGCGTTTGCACTAATCGCTATTAATGGCACTTATAGGGGGAATTATCGCTTGCTAAAGGAAAACATCGTGGTAACCTGCATGTCTGAGAGTTCTTTATAATGTTCTCGAAAGACACGTGAAGTCTGCCGCCAACCCGCACTTGGCCAGCGTGGTGGACTATGGACTTATCCTTCTTATAGTGAAAAGAGGACCATGCCTAGCAGTGTGACAGTTTATATATACAGGGCCGATGATACCTACGTATCGTCGTATATATTGTTTATTATTTTTCAAGTAACATAAATTAAGCCACTATTAAATGGTAGCTAAATCTATGCTACGTAGATACATTTCTATATACATATTTATCTTAATCAGTTATATACCTACAGGAAGTTTCGTAATTAGACCTATTCCTTGAAGTACGTTATATTTGAGGTCATTTGCAACAAATTAACCCCCGTCAACTAGGAGTAAATATTTACGGTTGCTGAGATATTGAGGTCCAAAGATATTTTTGAAATTTTTCACCTTGCCATCAATATAAATGATTTTTTTTTATCTTTCACTTCTTGGCTCTAAATTATGTTTTGACAAGCCTGTTAACTAGCAAGTAATTTAAATTAAAAATACCGTTAAAATATCTTAAGATTTCAGAAATACGAGATTCTTACATTAAAATTAGCTCATCTTTGGGCCCCGATATCTCATAAACCGTTAATTTTAGACCCCTAATTGACGGAGTCAATTTGTTGCAAATGACCTCAAATATTACCTACTTCAAGAAATAGGTCGAATTACCCTGTATTTATTATACCAACTGCAACGTTCGCGGCAAGTATCAATACATTCTAGTTTTACAATAACATTTGTATCTAAGGACCGTTTTAAGTAAAACCATCTAATACAATTGTATAAATTGAAGTATAAACTCTTATACACTAAAATAATATATAATTTAGCAACGTACACTTAAATATACTTAATATAATTATTGTTAGAAAGCTAAATAGTATTTATGCTAATAATAATCTTCAAACTGCAACCCTGTTAAAAACTAAAAAACACACGACTATCTAAACACACGTTAACTAATAGACTAATTCTAGTCCTATGGTCTTTTAGAGAATTTCTATAAATCCTTGACTGGTCTCAGTTTTCTCAAGGAAAGATTAATATTAGTAACTTGCATCACACCTTACTTTAGTCTACTCAAGTGAATGGTGCACTAAACACACTTTGGTGCCGACTATGATGTTTAATTTCACTATTTAATTTTATCCTTTTCACTCGTCAGTAGAGCAGCAACGAAAAAAAGAGACAGAAAAATGGATAGATACGAGAGAGATGAACTCGTTTTTCAGGTTACATTATTTATTTTGATAGATCAGGTTAATATTACACCAAATACAGCAGGACATACGTAAAATCTATAGCTTCAACATTAGAAAAGCTAAGTCTTCTTGTATATAACAGTACTTCTGCTCAGATTTATAAATAGGGGCAACATATTGGTTAAGTTTTTTAATCCCTTCGAAATGCATTTTCTTTTAATTTTCTTCCAAGTATACTGGTTATCGCAAAGCTGCAAATATATAATCTAGTAACAGCAGAATCGACACCATTTTGTAAGTAAATATGAGTGAAAATCTTACCCTTTGTGGAGGCAGGGCTTGTCGCGGGCTATGCGTATGTTTGGGCGAACAGGAGCCATGCTTCTCTTTCCTATGAGACTTCAGTCCTCGCAGCAGTCTAGAGAACGTCGTTACCTTCTTCTTGGCTGTTCCGAGGCAGTTATCTATGAAGAAAGGGACAATTTGAAATAATATTTTCCAACTCAAACCGCAATGGTTGCGACTTACACTTATTTAATACAAAATATAACTCCATTGCCTTGTTGTAGAAATAAAACAAGAAAAATAATAGTGCCCTTCTAAGTCATGGTATTTTAAAATGCCGTGTGAGAATAGCACGCATAGGTGTTTCACGTAAATGAACAACCAACTATATTAAGAAGACAGTCATAGTGCACCTGTTAGACACATATGAATAGTGATCACCTGTTCGATGATTTATGGTAATCGTAAGTTGGTATTTCTTAGAGCAAAATAAATAGGATGGACTATTTAAAACGCATTTAGGAAGTCTTGGCGCGGTTTTCAAAATATTATGGACTTAACTGCTGTGTTATACTTTGATATAAGTTTATTATTGCCATAATGGAGCTCCAAATTGAATTACGATATATTATCTTAGTTTTACCGTTGTTTTTTATTAAAAACAGCACTTAGGGATTCAAACTCGATCAGACTGTTATGTATTCTAATACTCCAGTACTTATATACAGGGTGTAAAAAGACCCTTAACGAAAACTTAAATCCCATGTTATAGCAATCACTACGAACAATTTTTACTTCGGGACAATACCTGGGAAATTACTGGTTCAGGAGATATTGAGGCTCAAAGTTAGTATGGATTTTTTCTAATTAGGTACAAAATCGATGCATTTACCCCGCCAATATGTTCTTTAGATGACCCCAGGGATAAGTAGTCAAAACTTAAAAAAAAAATCGTTTCCCAGGTATTATTTTTGGTTAGTATGACTTGGCATGATGTCCACAACGAGTAGACTTCGGTTTGGTGATGGGTCTTGTGACACCCTTATATACGTAAACATTATAATGATGATTTAGTGAAGTATGTGTGCATTAGTATATTAAACCAAGAACAACTTCCGTTATTTATAAGGTGGAATCACTGAATTAACTTTTATCACAACTACATTACTAGCCTTTCTGACACAAAGTAGATAGCAAGCTTCACAATATTTATAATTGCGAAAGCCTTACATAGGCAGGCTAAGCTAAGCTAAAGCTAAGACAATTATGTAAGTATATAGCAAGTTGCGATACCCGTATTTAACAACCAGTAGTGCTTTGCCTGCGGCTACATAAAGAATGAGGTAGTTAGGTGTTTACTAAGAGAATTTAAGGTTGTGATAGATAATGTGAATAAGACTTGGAATAAATGTGATTTTAGCAATATCTATAAAATACAAAAACTTTTGATTTTTGTTGGGTTTGTTGGTTTTCTTGTTGGCTTATTTCATTTATAACTAATAGTGTAATCTCAATTTTTATAGAGATAGGCAGAGGTGTAATATCCACCCGCATTTCGCCACGAATTTTAACTGATCTCTACGTACAATTTTTTATAAAGCCTATTGGATATTTTCTTTAATGCTTCAATAAAGTTTTTTTTTCTACCTAATTCTACAGTAAGTGAAGGTTACTTTTAAAATAATTTTAATAAATAAATCTGGTGTTTCAAAGCCTTAAAGTAGGTGCGAAAATTATACATCATCAGCCTATAACAGTCCACTGCTGGACTAGGCCTCTCCTTTGAAAGGAGGAATTGGCCTACTATACCACGCTGGCCAAACGGGTTGGTATAGGGTTTGTATCAAGTTTTCCTTCTCTTACAGTGCTGGTCTCTGTATAATATGCTCCCTTTGACGGCTCTTACGACACCCATGGGATGATATGGGGTGGTGACAATCCGTATTCTTAATCCGTCACCACACGGACAGAAAATTATACAAAGATGCTCAATAAAATGTTAAGCGGTAGAGTTAATATTAAAGGAATCCGATTGTGTTTAAAATTCTCTTAACGTCGTTGCCGAATGGTTAAGATGAAAACAAATCGTATCTAAATACATGAATAAATAAAATGAAAGAATACTAGAATTATACGTTTACATGCTTTTTTATTGATATCAGTAATGGCTCGTGGTTTTATTCATATTATATTAGGGCTACTGCGCTTCCAGATTGGATTAGTGTATTATCGTACAACCTTTAAAGTACCACATAACATAACTTCACGCCTTTATCTCTGAAGGGGTAGCAGAGGTGTATTACACACCCACACTTCGCCAATTATGTTTGGGACCCAATATAAAAGGGGTCGAGCCTAATGGCAAAGTACCATTCAATTTATATTGGTCTACTATAATTGGGCAAACTGATCTTAAGATCAGTTTGCCCAATAGAATACAAACATAATCTCACACATGACATTGAATATCCGATTTAATTTCATTTTTAGTGAAACAATGTAAATGACATTTCGCCATTTGGATGACGAAAGATTGACCAAGCAGATATTCAAGGCAAGTGTGAATGGGACAGGACGAACGGGAAGACCTAGGCGGAAGTTCTCTGACCAGATTGGAGACATCCTAAAAAAAGAACAGGTTAGAAGTACCCTGAACAGAAGAGCATGCATGAGGCATCTGATGGGAGTGAATGAAGCAAGAGAGGTATGTCAGGATCGTTGCAAATGGCGTTCCGTAGTCTATGCCTACCCCTCCGGGAAACAGGCGTGAATCTATGTATGTATGTACATTTGGCCACTGTAGTCTTTGATTCATATTTTAGAATTTCAACCTGCTGGGGCTATTATACTCCTTGTTGATAAAATAATATGATGCCTTAGCCAGATATCAAACCCATGACTGTCCATAAATTTAGCGCTCGGAACCAACAAGACAGCCGTTTATTACGATCAATAAACTATAATGAGATAAAACAAAGCCGTGCTTATGACACTTCGTGCAAGTGAACTCATTTAAGGTATTACATTAACACATGCGCAAGAGTCTATTCTCTCTGTTTTATATGTGTGCATAATTTATTGTAGGCTGTCGAGCTATTGTCTTAGTCGTTGACAATTGCTTCGTTTGATAGAGACAGCAATATACGCTAGAAACGTAGGTGACACTCTTTCTCACGTATCAAAAACCTTGATAAATTCAGTAGAATTTCGTAACATTGCGAAAAGTGGGTAATATTACACCACTGCCTATGTTTTAGAAAATACAGGCATAAGCATATAAAAAAGTTTGCTAGTATAACCAGTGAAAAGTAAGTTTAATAATACACACATGCCTATATCTTCGGTGGCATAAGACTGTCAGTATTACCTACGGCTTATTATTAGAAGACTAGTTTAGTTTAGCACTTTGTCAATATTGTTGTAAGTTGTCTGGCAATTTGGAATTAGTAACTACGTCTGATGGACAGCAAAAGGTTCACGTGTAATTCCTAAAAGTGTGTCGTGGAATGTGTACCTTTACAGGGTTTACTTTGGGAATGTACAGACGAGGACACATGCTTTTTAAAAGGTACTGTGATTTAAAGGTATGCACGTATGAACCCTTTAAAATGGACGATGCTTACGGCATTTTTTTTTGTGTAATTTTCATCTTGCCAAAATCTTCAATAAAACTTGAAACATTGAAACGCGGAGACATTATTAATAAATAAGTAGCTGTACAACGCTTTTACATCGCATTTTAATGGAGGGACCGGGATATCTTTTAAAGTGTGATGTTTTTCTACACGAAGAACAGTAAGTAAAAGTATAGAACAGCGAGTAAAGTAGCTGTATTCACTTACAAAAAAATGATTTCTGATGAATTCATTTTTAATTATACTAAGAGAAAACTACCTTTGCTTTTTATACGCTTTTTAACACCGAAGCAAGCTAGGAAAATATAAAGCCGTATTATATAAGAATCACACTTCAAGTCTTGAAAGCAAAAGCCTAATCTGATTTAAAACCTATTACGTCTGAACTTTACCAACAACGTGGCTCTAGAAATAAATTAGGCTGAAACAGAGTCACGACACGACAAGCCATACATTAAAACTTAATAAATCAAGTATTAAAGTGCCAGCGCTTTCAGAGTTTTTCTTGCCTTTGTGGCGTATTTTCTTAACCTTTTAATGAATCGCTTAATTGCTCTATAACCATGAGTGACGGCTAAAGTATTAGCTTGTAAGCTACTTTTTGAGCTGGGTCTAGGTCTAACACATTTGGATAAATGTAGGAATTTAAACTTTCGTGGTCACTAACATTACTTTTTACTGTTCCTGCGCGATATATACCACGTATACGTACTACGTTGCATATATCCCGTAGGAACAGTAAAAAGTAACATTTGGATAAAATTCAGCTGCGCAACATGAGCGTTATTTATTATGCTTAATGTTATTTACTTTTTTCTGTTCCTACTACTAATAAACAGCATAATACAAATATAGATGTTTTCGGAGTTCTTATGACAGGGAAAATAGCGGCCATTCGTTTACAACGACTAAACTTGCATTATGATTAAAGAATTATGTTCATATAATATATGTATAATATTCTGTCTTGTGTCTTGATACATTCAGTAATATGAACGCACTATTGGTCTTCGCTCGTTACTACAAGCGCTCGGAATAGGTCCGAACAATAATAGTATAATAGTTTTGTCATAAATTTAGTTTTTTTTTAATTTTTTGCGTTGCAATAATAAAATCGTATCTAGACGCACCTTTATGCCTGAAGTATTTAACTAAGTACAAATTTTAGTGAGTAAAATTACTATAATATCGTTTAGTAGTTTTAAGCGAGGATAGCTTTAAGCTATTGTGCTGGTGCTAGCGTTAATGTGCTCACATTTGGAACATATGTAGTGCTACTTTTGTAGAGGAGAATTTTATATAGTAGTTACTCTATTTTGTACAGCCTGGATAATGTTTTGGCTAAAACGGTGACTCTATAAGCCTTTTTATAAAACATGGACTAAATGTTTTTCGAAGTGTAGTCCTGGCTTTACGTCCAAGTTGTTATTCTTAAGATAATGCAAAAAAAATTTGATTATTTTTTTTATTAAATTCCGTGCAGTCCGACTCAAATCCAAGTATAAACGATTCTCTTTTGATGGATGACGATGATGATGGTGTTAATCCTTGTTTGTAAAAAGGCCGTTTATGTTTTAGGACTCCGAAAGTATTAGCAGACATAGGTCTGCAAGGTAATCAGTGTCATTATGAAACCTACAAACGTGGTCTACAAAATTTAATAAAATGTATTTATTTTATTATTCAATATTATAATGGATTTTTATACGAATATTACGAAAAGCCATTTACCAGCACCTTTTTAATTTAAGATACAAAAATACTTACCGCTAGGCGGGAATTCGTAGAAATAAGCAGAACGCGGGCTCAGGCAACTGAAACAAAAAAAAGCACATTTTATATTTTATAAAATATCATACATCTATACCGTGTTATTTACGTACAGACTCTTATCTAATTTATGCTTTTACGTAGAGAAAAATCGTACTTATATATCACTAATTTATAAAAAAAAACTTTTTTCAAATTAAAGCAGACATATAAATTTAAATGTCCTATAGTTACCTAGATACGATTGTCGTAAAATAAAAAAACAAAGGTCAAAATGGTTCTAAATGCATTAATTTTCACACAATATTTAATAACAAATAAGGTAAGTCTCATTAAATTATATTTTATTAGTACAATACAACTCTCTAATTCATAAGGTGCATACTAAACCAACTTTTGGTATGCACCTTATGAAGTAGAGAGGTAACAATTTTCAACTAACGACTCAATTGCTTAAGTAAGTGTCATTGTATCAAAGGTCGTCAGCACGATCAATGCAATTTATTAAGACAAATCATAATTAGGTGACTGATCTCTGACTATCTGTTTGCGGCGCATTTTTATTACATGAGAAAAGGTTTAATTTGTGTCTACAATATAACTTAGAATAACTATTTTATGCTACATCAAAAATTGATGAAAAGATCCATAGCTGTAATTGAATCATACTTAAAATCATAGACTACAAGAAATTTGTATAAAGAGAGAGTAAGGTAAGTATTTCAATCGTCACCAACTTTCTTGAAATATCATCAGAAACACTGCACACAATAACCATAAATCCAGAGAGCACATAATAATTATGAAATAAATGTTTGAGCACATGCCTCGGATATTGCGAGAGGTGGAAAAACCGTTATCACAGTATTCGGAAAATGGGAAATTAATCGACATCGGCATTAACAATACGACGCTAATGATGATTGTCTGTAAAATGAGCGGTTAATGAAATCGTAAATTTGTAAAGAGTTCGATTTGACGTGTCCGCTCACCTTAATCAGGTTCGATAATTGAACATTTAATTCCACCGTAATGTTGCCACCATTAAATGAATTTAACCTAATTGTGCAAAATATTTGAATTCAGGAAATGAGGTTCCATTTCGATAGTAATTGAATATGAATTGCATTACTTTTGATACCGAATCCAGTAAAGTTATGCTTGTAAAATATGTAGTCCTATTTTAAAAATTGAGTGAAACGGATATCATTTTTTATGGGTGGATATGGGTATGTGGCAAAGTATTAATATGCAAATGAAAAAAATCGTATTAGCAATCAAATTGATAATAATTATTTATTGCGAATTAGAAATTTTGTCATTACCTACATTATTTTGTAGGTATGTATAAATGAAAACTTTTCCTCAAAATATTTAATGTTCACTTCGTCATTCTTATTGCATTATCAATAAATATCCGCACATGACACATAATTATGTATACAGCATCGCACAATGGCTATACATTGCAAAAAGTTTAATATAGTACCTACTGCCCGTTCAAAAAGAGAACACATTGAATAATGAACAATTGCAGCAATCATTATCAAAGTTGGATCGCGTTTTACCAAACAATAGTTCAATATCTCATATGATTCAGGTTGAAAATCCAATATATTGTTTGGATGGTACAATAAATCAGAATGAACGGTATCATATCGGCACCATGCACCGTGGATGCAATGAATATTGATTTTCTCAACAATTTAGTTCTACGTAAATAATAAATTTATATTAGCTTAATTTTGTATACTCAGCGGTGTTGTTTTAACAGCACAAACTAACTAAGTGCTGTTGTTTATTGCGCGTTCGTTTGTTTTATAATGTTTGTTTAATTCTGTTACCGTTTGCAATACAAGGTCAGCAGTCAGGGAATTTGAATCATGAAAAGTTTAAGTTTAGTTTAACTTTTCGTCCTAAGTCAGAGATACAGAGGCCAAACCAAGACAAGGAAGAGAGATGTAATGTCAAGGGATATAAAATTTAGTCAGCTAACCGATCATAACTTTTAAGACCAGGAAAGTGTAGAAGATTGACAAGATAAAGATAAAGATAAATTTATTTGTCTGAACATGTGTACAATCAGGTGTTACAGCTTTGTAGTATCAACATGCTCTGTCTGGTCAGACTTGCAAATATAATGTAAGAAATATTATTATGGATCCAATTAAATTATCATCATGTCAGTTATAAGTTATTATGATGCTATTAATATTATATTAACTTACAAAACAATATAGTAATTAATTAATAATATGTAATGTCAAATAATAATAGAAATAGTAAACAATAGGAAAAAAAAAATTCAATAATCATGTCAAATTAAATTAGATCCTGATAACATAATGTCAAGTTAAAAATGTCAAGATTAATTACAAAAGATTATCACATAAAAAATCATTAATACTATAATAACATTTCTGAAACAACAGTTTTTTTAAATTACGCTTAAATTGGTTAACATTAAGGTTCTTGTATATATTGGGTACTTTGTTGTATATTTTCGGCGCCATGCAAAAAATACTTTTGCCCAAAAGTGCTGTCTTTGCGGCGTGCATACACAGTTTATGATTATCACGACGGTTGCGGATAGTAACATCTGATAATTTATTAAATAGTTGTGGGTTTGTCTTCACAAATACTGCTGTTTCGTATAAGTATAAAGATGGAAGCGTTAAGATTTTATATTTTTGAAAAAATGGTTTGCAGCTATCCTTTATTTGAAGCCCAAACATGGCTCTGATACAGCGCTTTTGGAGTTTGAAGGCCACATCCTTATCGACTGAATTGCCCCAGAATATAATTCCATATCTAAGTATAGATTCGACAAGGCCATGGTATGCCGAAAGTAAGGCAGTTGTATTAACCACAGGAGCAAGCTTATATAGAGCATAAGTTTGGCTACTTAGTTTTTTCGCTAAATGTAAGATATGGGCTTTCCAGTTCAGTTTGCTATCTATAAAAAGACCCAAAAACTTAGTACTGTCAACTTCATCTATATTTGTTCCTTTATACTTAATACAAGGTAGGTTACGTTGCGAAGTATTTTGACCAAAATGCATAATTTGAGTTTTGCTTATGTTAATTTTTAAATTATTATTTTCCATCCACTTAATAATTTGAGCTAGTGATTGATTAATATCATATTCGTATAAGTCCAATGATTTACATGCTACCGTAATTGTGCTGTCATCCGCGAAGAGCGTCATAGGTTGACTAGTGGATTTCGGAAGGTCATTGATATATATATTGAACAATAAGGGGCCTAAAACGCTTCCCTGTGGGACACCATACATAACTATACGCTCACTTGAAGAGAATGTTGTTACTTTTTTTGTTTTTAAATCTATTGTGGTTATGTCCGTGTACTGCACTCTATTGGATATGTACGACTGTAGAAGATCTAACACATTTCCTCGAATACCGTAGCACTCGAGCTTGTTTTTTAAAATATTATGATCCACATGGTCAAATGCCTGCGTCATGTCGCAGTAAACTGCGCAAACTGGATTTCTTTTATCTATATTTACTATAGTTCTATGTAAAAATTCAAAAATTGCTATATTAACTGTCATTTTTTCTCTAAATCCCTTCTGTTCATGACAGATAATTTTTTTGAGCTCTAGGTATCGATAAAGTTCTTTAAATATGTACCTCTCAAAAATTTTAGAGAATATGGGTATAAGGGCTATGGGTCTGTAGTTTGGCATTGAGTCTTTATCTCCCTTTTTATGGACTGGCTTTATTATCGATTTTTTTAAACGTTCCGGGAATACACCTTTATATATACACAAATTGAGTATGTGGCTAAGATGCCCACTGATAAGACTACCTACTGATTTCATAATTTTCGTTGAGACGCCATCGTAGCCAACACTATTAGTGTTTTTAAGGTTTTTAATAATGGCCAATATAACTTGGGGCGTACTAGGAGCCATAAACATAGACTGTTGACTACGCGCTATTAATGAGGTAGTGTTTGTTTTTATTCCAGGAATTGGTACGATTTTATCTATATAATAATCATTAAAACTATTAGCTATATGTCTGGGGTCAGTTACAAGTTCATTATTAATTTTTAATTTTTGAATTGTCTCTTTTGGTATATTTAATTTTTTATTGTTTATTATTTGCCATGTCATTTTTATTTTGTTGTCAGATTTTGTTATGTTATAATTATTTTGTACACGTTTCGTTAGATTAATAACCTTTTTAAATAGTTTAGCGTATTTTGTGTAGTTTTGCTTATTGTGTGCCGTTGGTTTCATTCTTGAAAGCCATAAAAGATTTCTCTTTTTCCTACTACAAACTTTTATGCCCCGCGAAATCCATTTCTGTTTTTTAGTAGTTTTTACAGCAATAAACTTACGCGGAAAACAAAGTCTGTAAAAAAGGTCAAATTGTTCAAAGAATATATTAAATGCCGCGTTAGCATCATCAATCTCGTAGATTTCAGAAAATGTTAAACTTGCGAGGATGTTTTTGAATTTCAAGGGTTTTGACAAGGATGGCTAACTCTAG
Organism: Euclidia mi; assembly: GCA_944739405.2. NCBI lineage: Eukaryota > Metazoa > Arthropoda > Insecta > Lepidoptera > Erebidae > Euclidia > Euclidia mi. The sequence continues at coordinate 34,489,853 of OX123184.2, forward strand.
ATACGTAGCCAGGAAGCGAGAGAATCGTTTTATATTTATTAACGTCAATGATATTCAAGGGATATGATGTATTCGATTACTTCTAATAAGAATTTATACAGCTCCATTTTTTAAATGTGTACTCAGAGGTGATGCGTCTGGCCCATAAACAGAGTTTATAGGCAATCACACCAATTTATTACTCGGCTGAGCTACAACGATTAAAAAGTCGGCTCTCCATCAACGAAACTTTATTCGTAAACAAAATTATCTTACGCCACAGCCCAACACATAATCAACAGCCAATAAAACTTAATTGTCATCTCTCAATGTTCAATTGAAGACGACGTTCAGCCGATACAAGCAGCAATAATTGTCAGAATCATAAAACATACACTAAAACCGGCTTCAGAAACGTAATCGAACTCGGCGCAAGTAGAAATAACGAAGCCCAACGATCTCAAAAGCACTTAAATAAATTCTGTCTAGTTAAAGCGCGTATACGCGTATCCTATAGCGCGCGTATCGCGGTATTTCTCGCTGTTTCTCGTATCGGTCGGCCCATAACCGCATACCTTGTTAGTTGGATTCTGTGCGTTAATTGAGTAACGAGACCATATATCGTGTATAATCGGCGCACTTATGGATATTGTATAAACAACACTCTCGGCTGGATTGCCTCGAAAGTGTACGCAGATGTGTTATGAAATCGTCATTATCAACATTTATCTATCAATAAAATTAATTTATATTATAAGCAAAGCACTAAATGAGGTCTATCAAGGTCGCTGCAATGCTTTACTACTGTTAAAGGTTTTACTCGTATATTTTTTGGCTTAAGTATAAATATGTGACTTTAAAATAAGTATCGAAGATTTCGATTACAACTCGTCAAAAAACATAGGAAAAACCAATAAATAGTTATTTGTGCAACAAGAGAGCAAAGTTGTTTTTTGTTTCGAGTGCTGATTTTGAGTCCCGAGCAAGCGAAGGATTCTATGATTGATTCACGAGCGTAGCGAGTGAATCACAGTTAGAATCCTGAGCGTGGTGAGGGACTCAACAGCACGAGATACAAAAAACTTTGCTCTCGTGTAGCACACATAACTTTTCACCATAGCAGTGAGAACACATATTACATACTTACTTCTGGTGTTAAAGTACAGTCATCATCGCTAGTTTCACTCATCTTTTTAGATTATTTTATATATTAATATAATTCAACACGTTACGCTATACCTACTGTATCAGCATCAGCGAAATTTTTATTCCGCTACTTTTTTAAATCACGTTTTAATACCGCGTCCCTGGTGTTTATTTTTCAAAATGTGCCTATCATTGTTGTAATTCTAAATAAAAATTAATTGGTTAAATACTAATTTTATACTATTAATTAAACTTATTTTTATTAAAATCCATGTAAACAATAACATATAAAAAAAGTAATTTCTTTATTACAAATATCTTTTTGTTTTGCGTTGCCGTAGGTGTTTTCTTTGAGGTCGAAATCCAAAATCAAATTTCGAATTCGAAGGGATTTGTTTTTTCACTCACTTTTTATATGCATGTGAAAGAGACGGAGCACAGTAAAATTCGAATGTTTTAAATTTATGGCTGAACAATGTCAATTCGTGACACTGAAGATTGAAAAATTAAAAAGCTTCTTTTACTCACGCTCGAATCACGTTTTGTTCACTGTTGTCTCGCTGCAAAAGCGGCATGTTTGAGCTGCTGTGGTGAAAATATACTTCTTTCTTTCTATAAAACTTTACTTAAACCTTATATCGAACCCACGTTTTAAAGTTGCACGTAGGCGTACATACAAACTTTATCTTACGATTGAGGCAATCATAATGAACTTCTTGCTTTATTGATTGAAGTACTTAAACACAGCTTTCAATCTCTTGTAGTGTTTGCATTGGTAAGTAAATATTGTAAGTACGCGGCACAATGCTCTTAGGTGCAGAGAACAGGATTTATATTAGTATAGATGTGAATAACTGCAATGCCTGGGAATAAGTATGATAAAAACTCGTCGCATAGCTTTGTATTGGTAGTGAGCTTCAATGCCGATTTTCGAATGCGAAATCATGTTATTAGTAAATAATGTTACATCCTATAATATAATTTAAGGTTTTACCTGAAATATTATAGAAGCAAATTGAGTATACATAAATAAGTAATATCCAATACATAAACATAGCGTCACTTAAATATGTTAATTCAATAGTGTTAAGATCTTCGTCAGCGTTTATTCACATCAATTGACACAAATATTCATACGTAACACATTTACATAATGCGTCGGTTCGTTAGTTTGTGTTTTACATACGTAGCTGCATATTTAGTTAGTTATTTATTACGTTTTAACTGAGTTCTCACAACTACTAAAACTGTCTCGTTAGATCCAGTAGAATTGTTGTAGAGTTACATTTTAGCCTGCGTGGTACTTACTAAGCGGGACGCTAAAATGTAACTCGACTGCAGGATTTTTCTGTAAGAATTCTCAGTAAAGACTGCATTGTTGCTCTGGTTGCATATCATGGTTGCGTTTACATTTATTCCCATGCGTGGTTTCTGCTTAGATTCCAAGATCACATATAAATAAATATTTTTCTCTAAAGGCACCGTGTAAGGTCTGTGAGTTTACCGAGAGTTTGCCAACGTTACAACTCAATTTGATAGACGTTCTATGCACCGTATGGCTTGTGCCGAGTGCTTTCACGATATGAGCATGTAGCAGACTAATCCGAGCGTCAAACACCTATCGAATCGACGTCAGACGTGGGTGGCACTGGGGACTACTCATGGTAGAGGGAATATCAAGCATGATGTGCCAAAGGCCTCAGAAAACGGGTGTGGTAAAAAATAAACCCCTATCCCATATTTCTATTGCGCGTTACAGTAAACACACAAAGTACGTGCAAATGTGTGAAATGTCTGAGATGCTTTGATCGCGAAATTTTATGGTTTAACTAGCTGACCCGGCGAATTTCGTACCGCCACATTTTATTTCTCTAGATTTTTTTTATTATTTTCGACTAAATTGTGAATCTAAATCATTCACAATTTAGTCTCAAGTCCTCTTGAACACACACAAAAAAACATCAAAATCGTTTAGGAGGAGTTCAGTGACATATACACGCACACAAAATATATATTATATATATATATATATATATATATATATATATATATATATTTTATATATACACCGCTATTTTTTAATTAGTACAAAAATTTAACAGGGCACTAAGTATCTTTAACTGATCATATTTATGTAGTTGAAAAATAAAAACACTAAGTCCCAAAACTGTCTCAAAACTGTCCACAAAAATACGTGATAATTGGTAAATGCAATACTAATACTATGACCGACCCGTGTACTAACATAGTAAAATGAACCATTGATAAATCCCCCCCCCCCGTGCCTCTGCGCCTGCGCCACGCCCCGACGATGCGATAAACAGTACTAAATTGCTAGCGAAAGTGAGCATATCTAATTTCGTTGCAAAAGTTAATTGTTTGTCTACGTTTGCCCGACGCGATGGCCTATCATATCAGTTCATATCACGGGAGTATGTAGCTACGCTTCGTGCGTACTTTTTGAGTGGAAAAATCGCGAGTGCAGCTGTGTACCCATGGACATCGTATTGTGAGTGTACAAAAGTGACCGGGTCAGTGTCAAACAATTAAAACAGTGCATATTGGATGCTTTTGACAACGGTGGTGGACATTTCGAAGGACAATGGAAATACTTGTAAGTTTAGTAAATAATACGTACTGAAGTAAATAATAATTTGATGCGGGCGGCTCAAAATCGCTCTGTGTTCTCCACACACCTTGAGGAAGGCCTATGTCCAACAGTGGACGTCTCTAGGCTGACATGATGATAAAATAATTTGTAAATAGCAGATGATTCTAACTTCATAAATACGCCAAAATTACTCTTTTCTTTTAGTCCAGAACACCATCTTTTATTTTGATTTTTGTTTGCTTTCTAATTACATACCTCCGTATTTAATTACTTGTTAAACGATAAATTTTACCGGTCCTAAGCCCGAATGAAGTATGAAGGAGAGGATAGAATTAACAAAATTAAAAAATAACTACCTTCATTTATTATTTTTCTTCATTTTATTTTCTATGGCTACCTACAGCATAAGTGCGACAGAGAGAATGCGAATAAGCAGGATGGAATATTATCAATGAATTAGTTAATGGATTGTAAAATATGTCTATGATTTAAGTGAGATTTTCTACAATAAACAAATGATAATAACTTTGCTCTTTATTGATATTATGAAATTCTTACGTCACATTTATGATAATAATATCTTCGCTAATCTGTCCTTAAAGTTTTTGTACTAATTAAAAAATAGCGGTGTATATATATATATATATATATATATATATATATATATATATATATATATATAACGTAAAACGTAAATAGGTATATTGTAACCAGAAACTTGAAAGATTGCATTACTGTCTCGTTCTACATAACGAAAAAATAGACAAAATAATCTTTAAACACATTATTGTAAAGTTTTATGTGTATCAGGCACATAACACTTTACAATATAGATACTTATAATATAATTATATTACATAGAACAGCTAATTGAACTAAATCGACTTTCAAACGAAAGAAGTTTATTTACCTCCAAATTGGGACGATGGTTTTACATCAAGCCGGGAATTCGCTCAAGTTTGTTCACACAAGCAAGAGGGTATCCTTATTTTAATACTTTAAGAAGTCGCAAGCTTTGATGCTTGGTCGGACGCGAAAAGTTCTGGGTTCTAAGGGATGTCGTTATTTAGGAATTCCTTCATTTATATTTCAGGAAATGGGAGAAAATTTGCAGTTACCCCTTAAAACTTTTTGCACATTAATCACCGTGTAACAAGATATTTTTTTGTTTTTATGATGGTGGTCTTTGTTTGTATGATTTTTAATTAATATTTACCCTTAGTATCTTTTGTGCGTATTTTTGTTTTGTTTATTAATGAAGAAACGGCGGTTTATGTATTCAGTAATTATTAAATAGGTCAGATGGTGAGAAAGTGGGTGTTACGTACGCGGTACACCTGTGTCTAAGAACTAGGGTGATATACAACCCTGTTGTCTTACACTGAGAATGTTCATACATACATAGAATCACGCCTATTTCCTAAAGGGTTAGACAGAGAGACCATGGAACGTTATTTGTAACGTTCCTGACATATCTCTTTGAAAATGTAATCATAGTTAATATGTAATTATTTCGTTGGATAAAACATATCACACGTCTATATCAAAATGCTTGCTACGGATTGCCACCTGATTCGATCGTGGTATGTGTTATTTTTCTCATTTAGTCACATTGAACGCTAATAACTGGACTGCCTATGGAGCAGTCGCATACGGTATCCACTGGACACGTGGTCCAGTGGATAGCGTATGCGACTGCTGATCAGAGGACCCGGGTTCGACTCCTAGTCGGGCAAAAGTGTTACTGGATTTTTCCGAATTCTCAGTAGCAGCACGGAGTCTGGTGATGTGCCCGGTAACGGCAATAGGCTCGCCCCCTATTACGTGGGACCTAAACATTCATGACGAAATGTGGGTGTAATATTACACCTCTGCCTACCCCTTCGGGGATACAGGCGTGAGCCTATAAATAAATAAAAAATGAACGCTAATATTCCATCATATCTGGCTAGCTTTGAAATAAGAGCACGGGCTCCAAAGCGAAAGTTATGAATGCAACTGGCACAAAGCTAGAACGACGATAACAATGATCTCATTTATTCAGATTGATATCAGTCATCGTTCTTACTAATCATTTCACAACTTCAGTTCTAGTTACATCATCGTTTTAAACGAACAACCAACTCATAAATTAACTGTACCAGTTTCAAGAAACATACGTATTCCCTTGTGAAAAATAGTCTTATCAAAACATTTACAACGCGACAGGAAATAATATTTAATTAGCTAGATACCTCGTTTATTTAAACTGTGTGTCGGTGCAAATAAATTTTATTGCATTCTCTGTTACCGATAAAAGACTTTAATATGCAAATGCATGCTACTTTTATTAGTAGAGCAAGAGATATGAAATGCTAAGTATTTTATGGGAAACGGGAAAACCTTAGCTTCCTCTACGGTCTTGACGCGATGAAAACTTAAATAACATCTATGTTAGTTTAGTAATACGTGTGCCGCTTGTTGCTGTTATATTTTACTCGTGAAGTTTTTATTATAGTATAGATCACAATTTCAATTCAATTATTTTACAACTATTTACTTATTAACATTAACAACTAATAACTCGTTAAGTAGTTAGAAATCAGTTTGGTATAATATCTCTTTAATAATAATAATAATAGCATAACATAACTGCACGCCTTTTATTCCCGAAGGGGTAGGTAGAGGTGTATTACACACCCACACCTACTAATAATAATAATAGTATCCTGGGAAAACACTCACATCTTATCCCAAGTTAAGCAGAGTTTGTACTATTTTGTATAAATACTTTAGAACTATGACGATTTGCTTACATAATTTATTTTAAATTGTCTTTGGGATATATACCACGTACCTTTGTTTGGAGTAACCGATATTTCGGCACTGTTGCAAGCGCCATGTTCGCGGAGGTACTGTTTCAAACAAAGGTACGTGGTATATACCCCGAAAGACAACTTAAAATAAGTTTAAATGACCACGAAAGTTTAAATTCCTATATTGTTTACATACTATCTACAAATAGTAATGTAACGAGTCTCAATCGCATTTTGGATTGCAGCTAGCCAAGGTCCCAAGAAGACTGAAAATGGCAGTCAAATCAACTCAAAAGTACTTTTTTTAGACTTCTGAAATATTAGCTTATACCTACGTTATTCAGGACTACTTCTTATTAAGTAATATTATTTTTCATTTAATTATTCAAAGCGGAGCCGTAGTGATAAGATTAGGGCATTCAATCAAGTAACAAAAGCTTCAGCTCTATAATATTAAGCATAGTTTGATATTTTTTTATTTCGGTCGGTACATAACAAACACCACTCTGTCTTAAAGTGATGACTTTCTTAAAAAAAAGCCCAACCCGAGTATACAAACAAACACCACTTAGCCAGATAAGTAATTATCAGAAGAGCGCACACATATCGCGATACAAAACATCTATTTCAATGCTTATTATAATTTATTGCAATGTGCGTACAGGATCGGATTGCATGCTATTCGCAGGCATTCGCATTTATCTTTACTTGACTTTTATAACTGCCTGGGAGCCCACGCAGGGTATAAGATTCAATTTTCAGAACACCCAGATGTTTAATTTGCATATAAATTTCGCAACTAAACCTTTATTGCTGAGATAAGTAATAAAATATAACTTTCGCGTTTTGTGTTCGTGCCGGTCACTAAGGTTATATTGAGATAGTAAGTAAGTAGTAATGTTCAGAAAATGTAGAGATATAATATTATTATACCCAATAGAAAATAATATAAGAAGTCATCATCATCCTAGCGTTATCCTGGTTACATTAAAGCCTTATAAACCTCAGAGCCTGGAGTCCACTTACTAGTCTAACCAGATATGACAGAAGAGCTTTTCAGCTCAAAGGAATAGCGCTATTCCATGGTTCAGACAAGTAATAATTTATTTGAGGCTACTGACTCCTAGTAACGACTGTCAGGTATCTTCATGACTTCTGGGACCGACGATTGAATATGTTTTTCCCGTGCAATAATATTAGAAGTGATTGAATCTAAATCTTGTAGGTCTTCGTTAACATGCAACTCACAATAATAATGAGACTTAGAAGCTATATACAGGTGATCCCGGCAGGGTAGCGTTAAAGTAAGCTAACCGCGTTGCCTGTATTTTTTTTTTGTAAATTGTATATTTAAAAATGTAATTTTAATTTTAGAAATGCTAAATAAAGTAAATAGTATCGTTTATTAGCATGAAATATAGTGCTAACAGATCTTATAATACAATACATAGTACTTCATATTCCGCTTACTAAATTCAGCACGCAAATTAAGATGGTGCCATAATTTTAATGAATTAAATAATATTGTAATAATTCAAATATGTCACGATGGGAAAATATCAAGAAATTAAAATATAAATGTCAAACTATGAATATAACAAATGTCAAACTATGAAAATTACAAATGTCAAACTCTAAGAATACTAATGTTAGAACTATAAAAATTACAATGTTCAAAATAAGCATATAGGAATGTCAAAGTTAATTCAATTAAATTATTTATATTTGTAATAAATTCCTCTTCGTTTCGTATGTATTATAATTCCTAAATTCATTAATGGAATAGGAACAGTTTTCAGTAAGCCATGTTCGGAGTCTTTTTTAAATAGATTCGTTGGAAGTTCTCTAATTGAAATGAAATGAAATGAAATAGTTCTTTATTTCGTATTAACTTTGCAAGTACTTACGAAACGTCATTTAAAAAGAGCATTTTATACAATTATTTTTGTGTGCCGAATTAGAACAGCTCAATCCCAAGCGTTTTGGTCGTCTTTATATTCAGATATTTTATAGTATGCTTTTGAACATAATTTCGCTTTAACAATAATTTTGAACTTATTTATAGACAAGTTTCTTAAATTATGAGGGAGCTTGTTATAAAAGCGTATACATTGCCCCATAAAACAGCTACTTATTTTGTGGAGACGAGTGCTATGAACTACCAGATTATTCTTGTGTCTCGTATTTACAGAATGTATATCACATTTTTTACTAAATTTGTTATCTTAGGTATCTTATTAAATACAATATTTATTGCCATTTGACTGGTGTTTTTATGGCAAAATGCTGTTCTACACTAGGCATAGCCAATCTGGTTGGATCCCTTGAGTTTTTACTTATTTTATATATGTTTACCTAAACAGGTTAGGGTGTTTTTTTACAAACACTCCCATTTCCAATACGTATAAGCATGCCAGTGATAATAATTTACGCTCTTTTAATATGAGTCTGCATGCTTCCAATGTTAAAAATTCTTTGTATTTTGCTGTCTTTACTTTTGAAGTACTTGGAATTCGGTTCGAAGCAGGAATTCTATACTGCTTTGGGGCAAACTAGGATATTTTTGGAATGTGGTCCGAAACTTCGGGCCGAACGAGGAACAAACCCAAAATAATAATATAAAATTATTTATCGAGGCGTAGTCGCATAAATTAACTAATTTAATACATATGTATATTATGCTTTCCTGACGTATCGAACGACGTTTCAAAATGTATGTAATGTTCATTCATCTATGTAATACAAAGTTTGATAGCTCTTTAGCAAGCAGTTTTACAGGAACAACAATGAGTAGAAATTACAAAAAATATTGTATAAAGCATATAATACTGAGTGTCTCAATATACTGGTACTATTAATAATTAATTTACTTATTTATTTATTTATTAATAATTCATTTTTACTTTCACTACATTAAAAATCAATAACTACATTAAGAATTTGAATTATTGAATGTATTAACGCTTTGAAGCTCCAGTTCCATACAATTTCTATAAATCTACAATATTTTAGAATCAGTGGACAATGTGCAAATAAAGTAATATCAAATTCAATTTCAAACTCATTTATTCATATAGGTTACAAAAGCAACACTTATGAACGTCAATTCTTCTTTTTTATAACCTGGTTCGGGATGGTAGGGCTATGAGAAGAGCCTGGAAGAAACTCATGCCACTCTTTTAAAAGCAAAATCTTAATTTTACAATTTGTGGTACCATGATTGCTGACACAGCCAAAACACTTTGCGTCACTGATTTGAAATAAAGGAAAGAAAATAAAATAAAACAATAGATGCGAATACTACAATAATATAACATTATAGCTCAGTAGTATAGATTTATCAGCAACCAATAGGTTAAATAATGTTGTGAAGGTGACAAGTGAACAACGATATGATGATTAAATGAACAATGATACGACGATTAAATATCGCTTTATCATCGATTATTCAATCGTCGTCCTAAGATACAAGCTTCTGTCCGTCATGACTACAATTATTGTAGATTTATAGAAATTGTGTGGAACTGGAGCTTCAAAGCGTTACTACATTCAATTATTCTAATTCTTAATGTAGTTACTGATTTTTAATGTAGTGAAAGTCATAATTTTGCTTACTAGCAAAATTATAACTTTCACTGTATGTATGTATTGCATTAAATGATTAGCATTTATATAAACAGTATATAATAATATTTTATTATGCTATGCCATAATTGAGTCTAGAAATGGAATATATGCTTTAAAGTTTTTATTATACTTCCCTATTTAATACACAATTATGGATCGTAATGTTTGTTTGCTTGCAGCAGTGAAGTAAATAAAGTTCCCATTATTTCATAAACTAATTGAACGTAATTTCTTATGACGTTTCCTATAATAATTGAATAGGTATAGTGTACTACACTAATATTTTATTATTTAATAAAATTTTACTGTTGTATAATTTAAGAAATGAGCAAGTACATTTTTTTGCTTTTATCGGTTACATGTAGGTTTATTATTTTCTAGTTATACCTAGAATCAGCATTAATAAAGTTTACTGCTATATTATATTTATTTTTACCATATCATAATTTATAGTAAAGATAGATGGACAGCACTTTGGTAAGCTTTAGGGAAACTTATTCTCTGAACCATATTTGTTGGTTCCATGTGATGGGGATCAGGCTTCTAAATAACAAATGTTAATGAGAATGAAACAGGACCAGCGCAGTTCATGTGATGGGGATTCCATATTAAGTCATAATATCAGCATGGTCCTATTTCACGAAACAAACAAGGTATTCAAAATTTCTAAATCCTAAAAATATTTCAGAGAGATAATAAAAATAGGTCTTAGACATTTTATGCTAGTCATCATCAACATATTTTCTCCTGCTAGTCCCAAGAGAATCTAAGGTTGTCTGTACAAAAAAGATGTCAACGTAAAAAAAATTACAGGTGATACAATATTTATCCGAAGAATTTCGAGGAATTTCTTAAAAGGACCGTCAACCGCAATAAGAATGCACGTCTTGATTCTTCATACGAGATCTCACAACTGTTTACGGTAAAAATTACGTGACTCAGCATAATTTGTACATTGAAAAATATGTTTATACTCCTACTCACAAGCAAAACTGGCAACATACTGGATAAATTGTCGTTTATTTTATTATGATCACCGAAAACTTCAAAACTTTATATCAACTTCTTAACTTGAATTACGAATAAAATATCAATGATGAATAAAACCGTCAGTGAATATTTTATAAATATTTATAAAAAGGTAAAACACTGCCTACATGGAGCTAAAATTATTACAAAGCGGTTTGTATCATGTTAAAAGCTTCCCACACATCTTTATTAACATAAAATAAATAAAATAATCGAATTGCAATCGAAAAACACATTTACTAGTAAATTCATTAGGCAAACCAGTGGTGCAAAGATCTAATTAGCATTGTACGACAGGCTAGATAGCTCGTGTGGGCGAAGACGTGGTTTTCCTGACAACAAATTTATGTGTACACCTTTTGCTTGTGGTGTTAGAAAGTAATCGCTTTTGCCGTTATCGCTTTAAAGAATTTATGTTTGAATTGGGAATTGATACTATTGATGAATTAACACACTATTTGCGCATTTTCGATTGATTTCAATGAAAGTTCTATAATCCAAGTTACTAAAGCTCTATTTCGACTTTTCATGTTTGTTTTTGTATCATTTCATGTTCATTATGCTCACTGTGTTATTTTTATAATAAAAAAATATTGGGACTAACAAAGAATAATTGTATGATCTTAATATGTCATTTTACTTATTGAGATTTCCATACAATTTTTATGAGAGATTTAATTTTTATAATAAAGGAAAATATTATATCTACATATATATTAGCTTAGTATTTTTTATGGTTATCGGCCTTTTATTTAGTTTCCAAGACGTTAATATCAATTTATCGAATCTTATTAATATAGTAATCGTGTACATAAATGTAGTACTTCATTCGAATGAGGTATTTTAACAACATGCTTAAGAAACTATTGCGATGCACCGCTGTGCGCAGTATCAATAAGCGCGGCATGAGTGTTTATTTTTTTCGGTGTTGATAATATAGCCAAATGTAGATACATATTATGATTATGTAATTGAAAATGTTTATTTTCGTTATTATTTAACTATATCCGCATAAATGTCTAGATACGATTGACGTGCGAGATGAGGATTGATATATTTGTCTGCACATTATAACACATAATTAATGAAAAAATGAGTACCTACTACTATTGCATTTTTAAGTATACATACAAATCTCGCAATAATCAGCAAAACTACACGGTGCAGCGGTGTATAGTTCGGCGAAAAAAATCAATGTGATTTTATCACACCCACTGTCGTATCACCGGTATAAAACCTCTTTTATTATAACATCCACAGTAATCAATGTTTATGATATAATGAACTGCCAAGCAAATGAACAAGTTTATTACAAATATCCATATGAAAGCTCTCTATAATATAATATGAGTGATATTCACTAACACGATATAATAAACTTACTAAAATCCACCAATGTACACATATATAAGACGGTTTAATTATGGATATTGTACAGAAGCGGTACCTACGTGGATTCGAGCTTTATAATTTATGTATGTGTTTCCCATTCAACAGAAAACGAGGTTACACGATGATTACTACACAACATAATACAACGCCAACCTTCATGTTTCAGCATTTTTAATCCATCATCGGCAAACATTTTGTTTTTCATCTTTCACAGGCAGACTATGACAGTATGAAAATTGAGCGATAATTGATTACGTGGTTTACAGTAAGCTTGGTTGTATTGTATTCAATCAACAATGCTTTTTATTTTATTTGATCAACATTGATAAAACGCAAAGAAAATACCTGTTACCCGAACCCTTTTGAATATTTTCTATTCAGTAAATTTTGTTACGACTTCATCCATACTTTTTCAAACAAATTCAAATAATGTATTTGATGCAATTAAATTTCAATGTTTTAATCGAGTCACGCGATATTCAGTTTTTTCTATTTATGATAGAGTCGATATCAACGTCCCACTATCTACAACATACATGAGTAGGAAAATACATTTATTGTATTAACATATGCTTGGAATTCGGTCAATGTGACAATCAGTGACCAGAGAATAAAATCGCTTATAAAAATATGGAAATAGTCCTATCATTCCAGATTATCCAACAGCTTATGTCACTTCTCTTTCGTGTGCAGCAAAATCTGTACGTTTTTATCTTTGGCAATGGCCATTGCCAGTTGCCACAATTTTTTGTCATCTTATATGGATATGATATATTTTATAAAAAAAACTTTTTCTTTGGTAATTTTGCACTTTTCACATAATTTTACCAATTTATCGCATATCTCAGGAGTATACTATTACAAAACATCAATTTATACCAATTCGGCTGCAATCTATGTAAATAAATTTGTAGCTACTCTGACCCTAGTTTATCTAGCCTAAGTAATTCACCTTTTAAAATACGATTTGTTTACTGATAGCTCAAGTAAAGGATTGAAAACCGTCCACTCTTTATAATGAACTCATTAGAACGAGTCACTTTGAAAATATTTAGCTAGGTTACCAATCTCATTTTCGTTAAAGTAGTTTGTTTAAATAAATTCAACGGCACTGTAACCTTATAAGTAGAAAACTAACAGCAATAAAGATAGTTCTCTATTTGAATAAGCCCGCGTTACATTCTTGGTCGGCGGATATATCCATCAGGGTGTTAATTTGAATTTATTTTACAGCGAGTACTGGTGTAATGAGGACTTACTCCGGGACACTGTCGGGCACATTGACGAATGTTTATGTGTTAAGCTGGCTGGATAAATGTTGGTGACATTCTGTGGTGCTGTGATTTTTGTTTAGTAGTACAGTTATTTAACATTTTATGCGATGGTTTTAAATTTTCATTAGCTGCATCTCTCGTAATAATTAAAAAGTAATATTCTATATAAAGTTGAAAAATCTCTGTGTGTAAAATAGATAATTTTTGGTACGGTAAAAAGGCATAAAATACATCTCACCTTCAATATAAAAAAAAAGAGTGATATTATAGTAAAGTTTGTAAATAATGAGCTCTAGAAATCAATTATTTCGCACTTAATATTGTCCATTTGTGTGCCCTAATTAAAAGTCAAAAAATAACCAGAAGTAAAAATAAATCACCTGGACGATATTTTTGTCTACCACTGTTCAGTTACCTAAGTGTTTAAGAATGCAACAAGCCCCTCCCAATGACTGTGCATCACTGCGACTATTCTCAACTCGGAGGCCGCTTCTGTCGCCAATCGAACGTCTGATTTCAATTTAGATTAGCATTTAAACATGCGGCGCAAAAGCTTATCTAACGAATACACCTGTTAAAGTCCAAATAATTTATGATCGCGTCGACCATTCCCGTTATCGTTAACATTTCGTGTAAGCCGACCGCGAATTTCCTTAAAGGATAATGTCGTTTCAGTTACGTTGGTATTCACAGGGTTGATTGCAAGTTATTGTTGTAATGATGCCGTTCGAGTGTTTGTTGGCTCGTTTTATTTTATTTTATTAGTTTCACTTAATTGGATTTTTAACAAGGTTCGCCTTTCTTCGTTGATTTGTTGCTCTGCTAATTTAGGTCATTGTGTCGTGTTCAAGCAAATTTTACTCTTCGATAATGAGAGAATTAAAAGTTATTAGGTCAACTTGATCTGTTGCTTTGGCATACTTCGGTGCTTACACAGTTTTATCTGTATTTATTTTTCGTGCAAAACCAAACAAAGTTTTAATTATTGTATTCAATATGCCCGTTGAAATGTGAACTTATTTTTCACAGTATATTTTAGGTTTTCTAATTTGGGGTTGTGTTTCAGGAAAGTTTTTTGTTGATAACGATAATTGCCTCCTGGTAATTTAGTATATGTCACTATTTAGACATTCAGAATATACAATATATATAAAACTTAAGAACTATTTTGGAACCACTCAGTAAGTAGGTTTCGAAATTGGAACTGCACAATTGAACAAAATCGATACGAACGTAATTAGACTAGCCGATGCAAATGTCAATAGAATTTCACTAAGCCGTACTGATGCACACCAATATCAAGCCTGGTAATGCAATCGACGCGTTTCGGAATTCAAAAATACAAAATTCGAATTCCAGGTGCGGATAGTTAGGTTATCGTTAAGTTCGTTCTATGAAACTATTTCTATAAGCTTAATAGTACGTTAGAGCACATAAAAGCAAGTATTTTACATAATGTTCAGGTTAATGTTATTTTAGTATAAGTCAAAATTGTTATCGTTTGGAATATGAATTTTTATTTGTCATCGAATATCATACCAAGACGTGCTATCTTTCCATACCTAGAATCTCGTTTCAGATTTCATATTTTTATTGTATGGAGATGAAAAAGATCCAGCGATAATCACAATTGAGCAATAATTATGTTATGTAAATAGTCTTGAAACAGAAAAATTACTATTTTCTTGATATTTATGTATGAATCACAGTCAAGTCATTTTACACCTACATCATCGTACAGGCTTTCGCTGTCCATAGTTGGACATAAACCTCTCCAAATTGACGTCACAATAGCCTTTGTGAGTCAATTTGAGGATTTGGCCTACTGTACCACGCTGACACGAGACGAGTGACGAGTTGTAAAGAATTTGGTTTCGGCTTTTCCGTCTCTTCCCAATGATCCCAAGTATTCGGTGCATGTATTTTCCTTCGTTGCCTCTTACGACACTCACGGTATGAAATGGGGTTAAGTCAAAGTGAAATTCAAATCATTTATTAGATTATAGGTTCATTACAAACACTTAAACAAAGTAGGAACGTAGTTACACTTAGCATTCTGAATCCGTCACCACTCTAATTTATACCTATGTATTATATAAAACACTTTGGTCAATTATTTGCACTCACCTTTGATAATTGTGTTGCTGATTATGCATCAGGGGTTGAGTGGGTTGTGCCAGCAACAGTTGCTTTTGTTGCTGTTGCCGTTGCAGCATCTGTTTGCCGAACACGCCGTAACCGAACCCGTATATTTCGTCCTCTTCTTTCTCTGTGAGGCAACTTGAAGGCTGTCAAAGAAAACCACAGGTTAATAAAATGCTGAAATTAAATAAAATGTAGAATGTGGAACAAGGGGATGTATTATTTGACTCAAAAACGTTTTAGTGATATTGGATACCAGATATAGATTATTTTACAAAGAAGAAAAAGGAGCTTTTATATAATTTCACTAGTTGTTTGTATGCATTTTCATAGCACTTATTTCAAAATCGGCGGATTTTCAAACACAGCAAACCCTACTTTACGTCCTCTCATTTTCTTCCAGGGGCGCACTATTAGCTTCAGCTTTTTACAGCAGGACAAATCATTTTGTATAAACATATGGTGTTACACAAAAACATAAACATAAAGTGTAACATCGTATCGTTATTTCTCACGATTGTATCTATATTTCTCTTTTTTGCGTTTAAGTTGCCTTACTGTCCATGACATTTTCCTGTCCATGTACAGACGTCGACGGTGGTACAAGATTATCCATTTAAAGGCCCGGACATGATCTCAAAGAATTATGCTAATAGATTGATTGCCGCCTAGCCCTTGGTTAATATCTTAATTGCCTATAATAACAGGAAAATAGAGTAGTCCGTCTCTTAGCTAAAGCAATTATGCAGATTTTAATCGATGGCAAACAAGAAACACCTGTGAACTTTTATAACATGGTTGCTTTAAGTTATCGTCACAAGAAATTGAAAAACTGGTTCTGATTCTCTTGCAGGAAGGTATCTTGTAGGTAAACTAAAATTTTCCTTTTCTTTTTTGTTTTTTTTTTATAGTAATAGGTGGCAAATGAGCAGATGGATCGCCTGATGGTAAGCAATTACCGCCGCCCATGGACACAAGCAACATCACAGGAGTCACAAGTGCGTTGCTGCCACTTGAGGTTGGGAAAAAGGATAGGATGAGGAGTGGGATGAGGGAGAAGGGGTAGGGGATAGAGCCTCCAGCACTCACTCACCGAACGAAACGCACCAGTTTAAGTACAGTTACTTTACGTCAATTTTCTGTGAGAGGGTAGTACTTCCCCGGCCGGCCCATTCATGCTGATATCAGCAAGGCTCTACTACCTTTAGAAATAAATACCGTAATGCGAGGGAACGTGAGCATTCTGCTAATCTTACTTGACTCACAGAAACAACGTAGAACAGTATGCTACTAAGCAACAGATTCAAATCTGTCTCATAAGTGTCGGTTAAATTATTTGGCAGATTGTACTATCAAAATAAAAACCTAATTTTAAATTTATCTAGAAGATATTGCCTATCTGGAGGTATTGAAACTGATACGAAGTGGTGTCATTTTACATTGGTTGTGGACATCAGAACCATCTGCACTTTACAGGTACCTAATGCAAAAGACGTAAAATAGATGGCATTAAAAATGCTATTTACTTATATACTTTGTAAAACAAACCTTATTATTACTAATGACCCAATTTCAGCTAACAATGATGTGACAAATTATGTGGCTTGTTTAAATAATCATTAGATACAATTAATTTTAATTTGAATTTATGATACCTTTACCCAATACCAACATTAATTATGTTAACAATATAGCCCACATTAGATTCATACTATAATAATTAACAATAGTTACTCACACGTAATAATTTGTTGAAAATCAAAGGTTCTCGGTTCATCATCATCAGCCTTTAACAGCCCACTGCTGGACTAGGCCTCTCCTTTGAAAGGAGGAATTGGCCTACTATACCACGCTGGCCAAACGGGTTGGTATAGGGTTTGTATCGAGTTTTCCTTCTCTTACAGTGCTGTTCTCTGCATAATATGCTCCTTCTGTCGGCTCTTACGACACCCATGGGATGAAATGGGGTGGTGACAACCCGTATTCATAATCCGCCACCACACGGAAACTCACAAAATAACATTCATATCCTAGATAAATTATTGGTATCGCATCTAGGATTCATATCATCGTCATCATCAGCCCTGCATATATATTATCCCACTGCTGGGCACAGGCCTCTTTTCACTATGAGAAGGGTAAGGCCGTAGTCCACCACGCTGGCATAGTGCGGGTTGGCAGACATCACATGTCTTTCAAGAACATTATGGAGAACTGTCAGACATGCAGGTTTCCTCACGATGTTTTCTTTCACCGTTAAGCAAGCGATAATTAACAATTTAATACGCACTTAACTTCGAAAGGTCATTAGTGCGCGCCGTGGATTCGAACCCGAAACCCTCTGATTAGTAGTGTGTCGGTCTCTCCACTAAGCTATCGCTGCTGATTTCACAAATACGTTCATATAGTAATGATTAAAATTGATATGTATTAATTTAATTTTAATCATGCGAACATATGACTTTTGAAATATTATACAAATACATATTTGTATTTATGTTTCTTCTTCTTAGGTGGTACACTTTTGGCAGAGTGACCGTCGTCGTCACATCTACAGCTGTGGTCTGCTTCACAATTAGACGCCACTCGTCACGTTTTTCGCTCTTCTTGTGTATTCGTGTAGTGAGTGGTTGGTAGCGATCTTAATTTGGTTGACCGCATTATATTAAACATATTATATTTAATTAAATTCCGAAATTCAAATATAATAAATCGAAATACAGTATGCTCCGGATGCTTAGTTTCACAAAAATTTTGCCTTGGAACCCAGGATTCGCTTTTAGAGTTGAAGAAAAAACATTAGCTTGTTTACTATAAAGTACGTAACTGACAATTTAAATGACCAGTCTATTTTTCTTCCCAAGGGACTGGCGCTGCTGCTAATTGTTAAAAATAATGATATACCATTTATTTATTTCAATTTATTCTCCTCATTAATTTTAAAATGATATGAACATTATCATCGGGCTCCGTGGCGTTCTATTGGAGATGTCTCCGTCCAGAAGTGGATTAGGTAGGTTGATGATGATAATCATCGTCGTAACCATAGATAATATAATATGGTCGTAACTATATGAAACTAGTAGAAAACTTCCGTCTTCGTGTTATTACATCGTTTTAGTTGAGCAACGCGTTGTCATTTTAACTAAGCTGTGTTTTACCAAGTATAATCTAGTGGAAAAAGCCATAATGAAAGTCTTTATAAAAAATATTCGTATTAATATCTGTCTTGATCCAAATGCGAAAAGAGCTCTAAGGTAATCCGCTTTACGTAATTTGACGTGTATTCACAAGAAATAAAATTATATGTACAAAAAATGGTTTAGATAGCTCGCGATGTGGAAATCCTAATATTTCTGGCTAATTTTACACAAAGCCACGATTTTGCCCGCTTAGCCTGATTACACGAAATGATCCTATCATTTATTCATACCGTTCCACTCTGTGGGCCTCTGTGGAGCTCATCATTATGACGTTGTATTTTCGCCTGGGGCATGATATTGGACGTGTTACGTTTGTCAGACGATTTTCCTGTGATTTGGGGACTTGGCGTATTTTTGTGCTGTGATTCGTATCGCCCAATTAGACGCCGCCATTCACGTCTTACTTAACATCTTGTGGTTTGGTATTTACGTAGCAAGATATTTATTTGTTGTGATTTTATTATAATAAATCCTTTTTATATCATAAATAATGTGAACACGTTTAATATGCTAATAATAAACGAGGCAATATTTACCCATAAATATGAACTAGTACCAACTTCATCATCTACGTCAACTACTACTTCGATAATAATAAATTATAAACAATGTTTGTTTAGGAAAACGCTAGTGCGTGTAATTCTGGGTACCCTTAAACACTAAAGTTGTTTAACGAAATTTATTACACCATAAACCGCATAATTGCGATTGAAATCCTGTTAAAGTAATAGTCGAGAGCCAAGTTTGAGACGCGCCAAAAAACTATTGTTATACTGTGCCAAAATACGCAAATTGTGCAGAAAACACACCAACTATTAATTTGTGACCGCTACTTTTTCTTACTTTATAAAATATATGAAGCTTTATAAACAATTTCGAAAATCTGAAAATGTTTCATTCATATAAATTTGTGCTTTTGCTGGTGAAAACTAGTGATAATACTGGTGATAAATAATATGAGAACCTGCATAACAATTAATTTTAGTGAAGTAAAAACCACCTTGTTTATAAAATATATAGCTATCACGAAAAATTTGTAACAGCTCATCGAATGACTATCTACATTTAAATGTAAGTGTATTTAAAAACTATGAAAATGAAATGGTCTCTTTTGACACTGGAAGAAAACAAAAAATTTGCCGTATATGCATTAAATCAGTCTCGGTAGCCAGGCCATTGGAGAGGCCTATATCCAGCAGTGGACTATGGTAGGCTGATGATGATGATGCATCAAAAGAAACCATTTATTTAAAACTATGTGTGGATACGCAACTCACCAAGCTAGAACTCACCGAGTATTTTCCAGGCACATAAATGGGTTGCGAATGCGACGTGGTCAGGTTATTCAGTGCCAGTGATCCGGGACTTGCCGAGGGAGGAGTCTGTGGTGTTCCGGGACCACCAAGTACCCTCATTCTAGGAGACATTTCGTCCCATTCGTGTCTCCTCAACTCTTCCAGATGGTCTAGTACGTCACCGTAATGGGTTGAGAACAGGTCTGCGTATCTTGAAGCCAGTCCTTCGAGATAGCCTCGGTCGCCATCCTGTTGACAAGTTATTTTTGCTGGTTAGTTTTGTTTGACGGACTTGGCAGGTGCTCTACCTTAGTAAACCTTATGATAACAATTCAATGCATGTTCTTCATTTAATTTCAATAACAAATGGTTTTATAACATAACAAAATAGTAGGTAGCAGGTGCATTCACATTTATAATAGCAATGATTGCAAAAGTGAAACATGTATTCTAGAATCAACAGCTGTTTAAAATCAAAACAAAGTATCGAGCGGTATATGTTTTCATATCAGTAAGTAGGAAGAGTTTCATGTTGCAGTATAATTTTAGTAAGTGGAGATTTCGACCGAATAAAAAGTGGAGATAGTTAAGTGGCTGCAAAGTAACATAGACTTCTTTCCACCGCGATAATTAACTCACGTGAAAAGTTGATAAAAGTCTAGATTTTTACTATAAAAGACCACAAGTGTTAATATGACGTGAGTTTTCTATATTGTTTTCTATCTTAGGTAGGTATTCAGCTTTACTTAAAATATTTTATCCAGTTACAAAACAAACAAAAGAGAAGAAGAAACATTTATTTAAATTTAATGCTGAAGGTTTAAAGTACTACCCAATAAATGTCTGTATCACTAAGGCATTATAAAGCCCAATTTAATACGCAAAGTTTGCTTTAGCGAAAGTTAATAAAACTTAACAAAACATTGAACAACCTCCTTTATTATACAGGAATAGGATTTACAGTTATTACGTTATAATTTGATTGTATGCCTAGGTTATCTTAATTCGTTAAATAACAGAGATATTGCGAGACCTTGGATGAAAGTTTTGGATAATTTGCGTTTAGATTACGACAGAAAACTTAGAAAGTACAAAGAATCTTTTGTCGTTTTCATAAACGTTTGATAGAACTTTAATGGAAACACTAAGTGGTCCAGTGGATAGCGTATGCGACTGCTGATCGTAGGTCCCGGGTTAGATTCCCGGGTCGTGCAAAAGTGTTACTGGGTTTTTCCGAATTCTCAGTAGCAGCCCGGAGTCTGGTGATGTGCCCGGTAACGGCAATAGGCTCGCCCCCTATTACGTGGGACCTAAAAATTCATGGCGAAATGTGGGTGTAATATTACACCTCTGCCTACTCCTTCGGGGATAAAGGCGTGTGACTATATATAAGTACTATTATCTGTGCTTGGTCTATTTCGATTTGGCGAAATATACCACGCTGACCAAAAGGGTTGGTACTGGGTTTGATGTCTTTTTTCAGTCCCTTCGCAGAAATACTATTCGTGTATTTTTTTATTACTTTTTTTTTCCTAAGTCATATCTTATGCCACCCACGGAATGAAATGGGGTAGTGACATTGTTGTATTCCTAATCTATTACTACTCGGATTGTAATCTATAATATCTGTTATGATAAAGGTATTATTCCTACGCGGACCTTTACGGTATGGTCGGTATGAGATAAATTTTGTGCAAATGTCATCTAGATCATAAATATGGAACCTTCAACTTCGTAAGAAGGAACTCATTATCAGATTTTACTCTCTTGACGGTTATGCCATTGTCAAACAAAATTTAGGTAGTTCTTTAAATGATTAATAATCTTTGAGATATTCAACATAAATGTGCAACCAAAATATAATGTACTTGCGTATCTATACCATTTCAAATATTCAAAAACTTAGCATGATAATAACTCTGTGCCATTTTCTAATTTTATTGAAATTAATGCCAGGATGAGATTAATAAAATTTAAAAAAATAAAAGACGTAATTATACCTAGACCTATTTGCTTGGAGAGATCTTTCCTCGCAATTTCCGTTGAGAATCCAAAAGGGGAGATTCGACGTAAATGAGGTAATTAAGACTCAGAAAGAATTATGGTCCGGGTTTAAACGTTTAGAGATGTTCATTCGTAATTGGTTTGCGTTTGGCTTCAAATGTGTCAGGTACGGCTGACCTGAATATTTATTAAGCAGTCGTTTCAAATCTAACATTTCAATAAATTACCTATGGTCACCTTACTGCTGGGCATAGGCCTCTACTCAGTATGACACTAAAATATTTTACATCATTCTAATTAGTTTGACATGCAATTTTGCACATGACACATTATCACACTTTGGTTACTAATATTTTATAACGTTTATTATAAAGTGCTAATAGAGACCTTCGATATGTAATTATTTTTTTTTTATAATCGTTGAACTGTCGATTACTTAAGCAAAACAATGTGTATGGCCATATGTACAGTATATTTGTATGGTCATACACATTGTTTTGCTCTGCGACATCGCAGGTAATAGTTGAAACTTGAGTCCTCGGCATTTAGCTTACCGGAGCGTGACGCCGCTATAAAACAATTCATATTTTCTTCCATTCTCAGACGATTATCTAAATATCTGTTTTAAAGAAAGTATTGACAACTCAGCGATAACAAAGAGCTGTGGAAATTAATACAAAGACAAAAGTGAAGTTCACGGTGAACGGCGACGGCTTGGAAGTAAAATAAACAAGCCAAAATAATCTTGACGCAAAACTCTTTCATTAAGACGGGAAGAAGACGTGGACTAAGGGCGGATAATTTCTGAAACTCCTTGATAGGAAAGAAAATTATCCGGTAATACGCTTTTATCGTCCTTACTTTTCCACAATTTGTTTGAAGTAGTGATAAATATTGTTTCATGAATAACGATGCTGAAAGGGATTTTATTAATTAAAACAGATTGCTATAAATTTATCTGACTTCAAAATTGCATATGTTTAGCGGTCTTAAAACGAGCATTTGCGACTCATAAGAATATCCTATGCCGGTCGTAAAATTGTCAACACTCTATGCACTTAACTCCTTTGGTGGTCTGGCTAACGACATGTTGATAGCTTCTATGTAAATCTGCATGCCAGATTTAGTTCTGGCTAATTTCCTCTATAACATTGTATCTAATGGGTCTTCCTAAACGTAATGCATATATACACTATGTACGTACAGTATTCTCTTCATTACGAATGCTGCAATCAATCTCAAGCAATCCATCAATCAGGTAAAAAATATCAGCTGTATCATTCATTTAAGACCCGCACTTAGAATTCCACTAGCGGTCGCGCGTAGAGTCAAAGATGGCCGAAGCTTTATTTCCATTTTTAAATGAGAGCGGCTGAGAGCTTTGTCGGCTCAGAGTTTGTGCTCTGCGTTTTAAGTGGATTAAATCGCTCCACGCTCGTAAAACCGACAAGTGCTCGAGCTAAGAATTAAAGTAACCGTTCGACTTTTGCATGAGAAAGTGCTCGCGGGACCTTGCCTCGCACTCACTCCGCGCAATTTGATGCGGCCCGTTTTTATTTATTTTCCCGCGGAAGCTCTTGAAATGAACTCTTTGCGGAATGCCACTGTTCTGTGAATACTCAACTAAAGAAATTCATTAACACTACCCGAATGGAGTGCTGCCGATTATCGATGCTTCCCACGCTCGCTCCGCTTTAACGTCGAGATGGGATAGTCAATAGTAACCGCTGACTGAGAGATTTAAAAATACTATATAGCAAAATGTGTATACTAAGTCAAAGAACTGCTATAAAAGACAATAATAAATAGCTCATGATACTTCAGTATATGGCATAGTAACTGCTCTTGAATTTAAATGGTATATTTAGACCAAGACCAGTCGTTTAGAGCATAGAAACGGGTTCATTGAATGGTTTGCCAACGGCAGCTGGAATGTTTACGAAAAACAAGCAAACGAAAAGTTAGGTAATAGAAACAGACAAGGCATTCGAAGAATTCTTTATATCACTTTGTTTGAGATTATTCGTAGAATAGATCGAGCGTGTTTCGTGTAGTATGTTCTTATGTACACAAGTTCAATGGTATCTCTCAGCAGTGTTCGTTGAATGAATTAATGGTTTTTATGTAAATTTTAATTTCCGTGTGGTCATTTTTATATTTATAAGCAGGAACTTGGTGTTTCCATAAAATAACATCATGCACCTTTGTTTTTTATAATTAACAATAATTTATTGTAATATATTTACAGAAGTAATTGTGTGTTATTATGGAACGTTTTATGGTGGACTGGTAGAGGAAACAGTAAACTTCTGTAATGGTGAAAGTTAGTAACGTGGAATATTTTCCTTCACTTGGAAATTGCATTTCATCGCCATAACCACCTCGTAAAGTTGTGCTAATCTGTGATGTAATACATGCAAATGTAATTAAAATTAAATGCAAGCATGCGAAATATTAAACAGCAATGAAAATAAAATATATGAGTGTCGTAAAGTTCAAATATCAGATTACTCAATGATTTGAGAGTGAAGAATTAAATTCAAACACAACAAATTACAGGGAAGACGAAGTTATCAAGTCGAAAAGAGCCGATAGCGTCAAAGTAATCAATTCAGGTCGCGGGTTACTGCCGAAACGTCTGCGCCATCGAACTCAACTTTAAAATGAGTATAAATTGCAAAACTTGGGAATTATTTGCGTCGTCTCTCCGTAGCAATTTACTCAGTTTTTCCAGAATTTCATTATAACAAGTTTAATTGAAGAGAGCGTCCGGTACATAAATTTAAACTTTTGGCATGCATTTTAATCTGCTTACCGGTAGTTGGTTGGAGGTAATGGCCACTAAATGAGTTTCTAGTTCACTTTAAATTGTCGGCTCGTTAATAAAATAGGTGTAGATCGTGGTTGGTTGCTCTGGAGCTGGTGGTTGGCTTTTAGCGAGTCGTGTTGTACGGACATCGTTGCATATAAGGTAGCTAACACATGTTCACCCTAGCATGCGGATTATGTTACATATAAGAACTTGTAGGTAGCCCTGTGTGATCTACAAAGCTACGCTTAAATAAAAATATCTCGACACTATGTGCTCTCTGTTCTTTCACGTTATCTCAAACGTGTTTCTTTCTTAGTAGAAGTAAACACATCGATAATCGTCATTTTAACATCAACGTTGTAATTATGATAAGTTAAAAACGGGCCAATCAGTCAAACATCTCATGAATTTATTTTCTGCTTACAATAGGTCGAACAAAAAACTATAAACGATGCACTCCCATGAGATGTAAGTACAAAATGAATATAATAGGCAGTAAAATACTGGTTTAATCGGTAATTTATGCTCATCAAGAGAACAGATGCGGCCAAGCTAGGAGTCACCATTAAGGCTCTGTCATAAAACTGGTCCCGGACGCGATGTTGTAAGTATCTGTCTTGAGTGATGTAGTGGTACAACTCTATTTGCGGACTCTCGAGTATAAGTAATGTAAGTAAACATGGTACTTACAATTGTATATGTGTAGTTGGTACATTGTTTCGTCAAGACAAGTCAATTTATACAAAATTTTCAATTAAATGGTTAATGCGAGTATAAGGCGCAAAAAAATAAATATTTTAAATTTCATTATGTATGTTAAATAGAATAAGAAGGCTTTCAAAGTTGTACTTATAAATATAATCCAGTTTCAGATGATTTCAACACTGAGAGTGTAAACACGGAACCCAAAACATTTGTCCTAACTTACACTTACTTAAAAAATATATATTTATTGCTGTCCTTTACGAACTTTAAACGCAACAATAAATACAATTAAATTTGATGTATCAATGACGCTAAAGTAAATTTCATTCCCTTTTAACTATCTCATTAGGACGCGTTTCAATAGATACGTCGTATATCCAATCAAACTAAATACGCAATCTTATGATACCAAATTTGACATGCACAACAATATCACCAGCATAATTTGCTTTCATCATGTTACCTTCAAAACTCATTGCACCCATTAAAACTCCCACGTTTCATACACATTCGTTTGTAAACTGCACGTCTGAAGTTAATCCTAAGCCTCCATCATTCCCCTAGCCCCAAATCAGTCTCTCAACTACTTACAACACTGCCTCCATAGTTAGCCGCGGCGGGCTGTGACAGTCCAAGCCTTTGTGAAGCAGACGCCTGTCGGCTCATGTTGTGCCATTACATCCATTGTATAGTGGGTTCAACGGACCCGAGGTATTCAATGCAGTATTAATTATCCCACTGGGAAGATGAAGAGTTATGTTTTTCACGCGCAAGTATGGATATGAAATTCTTCATAGCAAATTTTCAAGTTTTTTGAAGATGTTGTAGGTATGTAGGTCAGTTGGTAAGTCTAAATTGGAAGCATCAACAAATAACAATGGTATTGATAGCCTGCAACTAGTTTAAGACTAGTTATACAATGCAAAAAGAAAGAAAACTCAGTACTGGTTATAGGCAGCAGATGTCCATTACTTAAAAAGCCAAAAATATATTTTATTTTATTTTTCGCTAAACCATTTAATGCAAACATAAAATAGGGTAAGCAAGTGATCAATTAACTCAAGTGTGTCATTTAAAAACCAAATAAAACATCGATCTTAATAAATCTCTAAACACTTTCAACAAATCTGTCTGTATTAACCCAGTATTTTTATTGTGAGTTATATCAAACGGGTTTGAAAGATTTAAAGCGTCAAAGATTACGTTGTAACTTTAATTCCTAACATTAACGATGTGTAATTAACATAATGAGGCTAAACGCTAGTAACAAAGTCACTCACAGTTATATTTTACGATCGAGTATTGATAGATATTTAGGTTTGGTATTAAATAAATCATACCAAATATTCCAACTATTTGAAGTTATGTAAATTACAAAACTGCTTATAAGATTGTTTTGATCTACAAAGTTCTTGATGAAGAAGAATTTTGTAATTTTCTGTAAGAAAATTACAAAATTCTTGTGTAAAATGTAAAACTACAAATTAGTTATAAGGCTTTACCAGCTTCTCCACACTAAAAATGTTATATTTTTAATACAGGCTATGACAGAACAACAAAACCCCTATAAACGTCTAGATATTGTCTATTGTTTTATTGTAATTGAAAATTCAAGGGTTCTTTGAATAATTTGTACTCTATTTACATCAGATATATTAGACTTGTATAAAGTAAACATTAATAAAACAAATGTAAGAAACAGAATACTTGCGTAACAAAACCCAATATTTAAATTTTACAAGTTTCGACATTCTTCATTATAATCCAAATAAATAGTGAGGCGTCCAATATAAAAATTATTGCTATTTTGTGACATTTGATTCAATACGACGACCTTTGAGCAACGCTTTACGTAAATAGCTATACAAAACAAAACATTGGCATGATTTATTCCTTAGCTTTAATGAATTCAAGAGAATTTACGCTCAATAAAATAGTAGCAGTGTACATCGTTCTTAGGGCAATAAATAACGATTAAAATAGTCAGTCGATGAGATATTTTAATTTATTTTAGTTCATATGCACTGGTCTATTTTTATGCTAATATCGGAATGGTAAAACAGAAGCAGACACCTGGTAATTTACATAAAGCTAAAAATACTGCCATTTAATAAACAGTTAATGGATTGTATCGAAATGTCCAATAATAATAATACTGTGCACCGACCACTAACATGACCGAGTCTATAATAAATTGAAAAGGATAAAGTTTCTCGAATAAAGTGGCATTAGCTAATAAATGGTAATGATCTAAATAAGCAGAACTTGACTAGAAATGCGCATAAAATAGAAAGCAAACTGAACTTTAACACACAATTGTTGAGGATAATAGTCCCAAAACCAAATTATTTATAATCATACTCAACATATCAAGAAATCTACATGTGTTCAGATATCAAAGCCAAATAAACATAATTCATTCCCACACAAAGCAATAGTTTTTTATCTATATGATCCAACCAGACAGGTTTCCATAATATAAGTATTTATCAGAAATAGCATCAACGTAGGACATGTACAAAGCCATTTATCTACTTGCAAACATTTTCTAAGCAGGTTATTCAGTAGCAAGTATTGGAATAGCAAATACTATTAAGAGATCACGAATCGAAAATAGAATTGCACGCGGTGTAGGGAAAAACATACAAAATGGTAGACAATGGACAACGTAGTGCTACTTAGGTCGCATTAGAAATGGAAAATTCTGGAACACAGTCAACTAAAATAAGGTGAAATAATGAACCTTTTCTAAAGCAGTACAGAACTTAGTTTAATTGGTTTTAATAATTAAACTAAGTTCTGTACTGATTATATTAAATATTCTAAAACAAATACACGATATATTTCTTTTACTACATTTATAAAAGGCAATCATTTCGAGTTTCAAGGCAAGTAATAATAAAACATAAAATCCATTCTCAGGTCTTAATGAAGAACTTTATGTCGATTACATGGTAATCTCAAATTATGCTAAAACCAAAGACGTAATAACCCACGTAACTAAACTTAAAGGAAATGGGCAGTTATAACACTCCTAAATGGGAACTAAAATTGCCGCTCTTACTTATCACTGGTTTCACATTATAACGTATGTATATTACAAGTGCCCATAACATTTGCGATAAGGGCGATCCTAACATTTATTAGCATATTAACGTAATAAAAGATACGTTGGTCTCGCGGCATAAATGTGCGCGTGGGATTGGGAGGTCTCGGGTTCGATTCCCGGGTCGGGCAAAGTGTTATTGGGTTTTCCGTTAGGAAATTCCCAGTAACAGCACGGAGTCTGGTAATGTGCCCGGTACGGCAATAGGCTCGCCCCCTATTACGTGGGACCTAAAAATTCATGGCGAAATGTGGGTGTAATATTACACCTCTGCCTACCCCTTCGGGAATACAGGCGTGAGTCTATAAAAAAAAAAAAAAAAAATGAAAATAAAATTGACTTAACGGCAGTTTGTGTTGAATATTTGTTTTCTGCGCCTCGAAAAGCATACCTGGGTATAGGTATGTTTGTTATTGTACGTTATAATTTTTCTTGCAATGACAGTAATTTTGAATTATATGAAAACAAGAAAAATTATATGAAAGTCGACGTTGTCGTGATAGTGAAACAAATAAATAATGTACATGATGCTATTTTATATTTTAGAATTCTAAGAACAACAGAATCTGCAAGCAACTAAAACAATCACAGCACTAACGTGTATAGAGAAGGCGAATCTAAAATAACGCGTCTGGTTGGCCGCTAAACAAAACAAATGGAGCCACAATAAGACGAGGTTCCGCGTGCCACGGAGGCGATGCGACGCCGATACGATTTATGGACGGCTTCACCTGCCCTCTCGCTCGCTGCACAGAAATCGTTGTTTTCATTCATGCTTCTGTTGTAAGACTTGAGAATTACAAGATAAAGATATGTTTTATGTTGTATTTGTAAAAGTTTATGATAAATCGAATACTCTGTATATCTTTTGCCGAAATGGGATTAAAAGTAGCACAGAATAGATCACTTTTTAACAGTAGCAGATCAACAAATACGCATAAAAGTATTTATACATAAGCTATCTAATGACTATTTTGACCTTGGTAATCAAAATAAATAGTCTGAAACGAAGCTTCGCTTTATCATCCTATTTGTAAACCAAATCATTAATTTCAAGACTAGTAAATTTTGCGTGTCAGACCGAATCGGCTGACTCCTTCCATCCGTCACAGTATTTGATTTATTAAGCTTCAATAAATCTAATTTTCTTGAAAATTAAGACAATTTCTTGTTCAATGTAGCAAAATTTATTGCTGACACTAGCTCTTACAGAGGCGTTCCTTCAGACGGAATGTGCGACCATCCACGTTTTTCATTGCAATCAAAATGAAAGAGCAGTAATAAAATTCTTCTACACTGTAAATGCACCTTCTATAAAATAATTTAAATGCACAATATGAGTCTGCAATATATTGCAAGATATCGCAAATTATGAACACATTTACAGCTACAATAATTAGAAGTTAAAGCGATACTTAAGCGTCAATAACTATTCTTCGCTCTGGAAACTGCGTCCGTAGTGTTCACTTAATTGTAAAAAAGTTATTATCTATAGCTACCTAACAATAATCCATGAAATAATACTGCCATACAGCCGTAAAGTTTAATGCCAAGCAAGTATTGGAAGGTCGACTTAGGAGTTATATTTCAAAATATTTATCGTAGGAAATCGCATAGCGTAGCACTTTAGCTGAGACGGAAATGTGAAATCTATAACAAATGTACCGGACGGATATTGAGTTTTGATGTCATAGTTGATGCGTGTCTGGAGTATTCTCGATATAATAAAATAACACACCAGTCCCATCTCGTGTATTATTGCGTCGAGACGATAGTGCTAGAGATATTGTAAAAAGAAAAACAAAAATGATCACGCTTCGTCTATAGGCACGGCACTTTCTCTGAATTAAATTTGTTGGGTTTAAATTGAATATAGCGAGTCCGATGGCAGTAGAAATAGTAAATTTCAGAATCACAAAATCTTCGCAATATTTTACGAACTTGTGACCTTCTGAAAAGGAATAGGAAGAAAGATACAATTAAAATGAGATGAATTAGTTTTAAGAGTAATAGATGGATTTTAGCGGAATATCAATAACTTATTTTAACCCATTGTATGTATTTTATAGCATCAATCTGTACATATAAAATTCTCCTCTTACTGACTAACAGATATGGCATATACAAAATTAAAAAAATGTGCAGTCTCTCTTATGGAAATCCTCTTGTTAGCTTATAAAATATGTAAAAGCATCACAAAAATAATTAAACGGTCCTAGTACCTCATGATATTTTGACAGAAACAAACTTCATTTAAACAACATTAATTATGAAGCAAACGCGAAGACGTCCCAAAATTTATCGAAGCAAAAGAACATAATGAATTTGAAGTAAGAAGGCATTAATTCGTTGTGACAGCCAAAGAAATTACTGACAAACCGGAGGTTATTTATTTAATTGGCCGACTGGAGATTGACAATGACGTATTGTTTCCTCAACGATTGAACTTGCAGTACATTGATAAACGTGGGCTGACGCTAGTGATAATATCGTGTAATAACCAGCTTGTGAAATAACAAGGGATTACGTGCGTGACTCATGGGTATACTGGCATACGGTTAGATATAGGATAAGTTAATAATTTGTTTATCTATGCGATGGTACTGAACATGAAATTGATAGTAGGCTTCTATCATTGTGAAGAAGAAATTTGTTATCGACTTGGGTCTAAGTAACGTCGTGGATGAAGTGTATGGGATAGAAATACGAAGATATGTCACAAATTTTCTGGCTGGGTTGAACAAACATAAAATTAGCAACAACGTATGAATTGATATTATGTTCGATGGCGGTAAGGCAAAGGTTTTCTTTAAGTCGAAAAAGAAGTTTGTTTAAATTTCTAATATTTGATTATTAAATATTTTTTGTCAGAGATTTGTACCAGTATTTGTCATAATGGAACCCAAAACAATATTTACATTACATACACGGAGTTTTGTTCAAATTTAGTTGTCTATCTATCTCCGTCAACGTGTGTCGTAAGTAAATATAATAAACAGTTAATCAACAAAATTAACGGATGGGTTTGTAATCACTACCTCGTTGTGTAACGCGAAGCTCGCTCATTACTCAATAGTAGTAAGTCCATAATTCAATTAAAGAGTTAGCATGGTGTAATATGTAAGAGGCGGGCGTCACTACATACGCAGTGGCCATAAAATTACTTTCGAAAAACAAATATTTATAGACGGATATGAAATTCTTTAAGGTACATCAGTAATACAGGATTGCAATGCTTTAAATATACTAATACATAGAATATATGGTTAAAGAAAAATACGTATCGATTTTATAAGTGATTTTAGAAGTCTAAAAATGTTTATATAAAATGTTTATAAACTGTCATATAAATAATAACAGAACCTAAAATCTTACAATCCCTAAAATAGATATTTGAAGTGTCAGCTTCTCTAGCAATGTAAGCAGGTTATTTTATTTGGTTATTTCAATCTCGCTGTGGAAAATACTAATCATCAAAATAAATATAACTTCCAAGAAACGTATATATCAATGACATGTATTAAGTATTGTTACTACTACCTATCTTAAAATTCTAGTAAAAGACAATCTTTTTTTTAAACACAAATATGTAATTATTTTTATAACTAACGAATAGCTGTCAAAACCTTTTTGCTGCTGAAATCATTCGTACATTTATATCTCATTAAAGTAGGTTTTTTATTTATACGGGTCATTCTTATTAGTATTAAGTTTCACTGGCTATCTCAAAGAGTTTTAAATAATTTGATGAAAATGTTGGATTTATTTTATTACGAATATAGAGAAGTTACTGCTACAAAATCACAAGTATTTGCGCAGCCATAATTCTGAATCATAAAATATTATATTGTCGGATTCACTAGATATTATAAAATATTTTACAACGGAGGCCATAGAATCGCGGGCGTGCCCCGTTGTCCATAAACCACGTGGTGCATAAACAAAAGCATTTGAATATAGTACGTGGGCAGCAAGTGACAGCCGAATAGAATCACGCCACACATTCAACAGAAACTCAATCGTTTGATCGTAAATATTCTCCATTCGTATATTTTACCGCAAACATCGAAATACTGTCAGTAGAAAACACATATTGGAATTGATAGTATTGACATCGGAAGTCGAAACTCGTTCTTTCAGTCACCTTTTATAAAATTGATAAAAATTGTAATTTAACTGCGTTGTCATACCATTCTATACAATTTGAATGCAAATGATTCAAAGATCGAACGATTTGAGCGTTTCTTTTATTCAGCCATACGTTGATAAAATAAACATTTAAATCGACACACAATATTTCATTTAAAATTTCAAAATAAAGGATGAGCGTTCTAAATTTAAAATGTCCAATCTGTCAACGGTCGAGCGCGCGTGTTGTGCGACGACGAATGGTTGCAAACGATACCTACATCTGTTGTCTATTTTCAGATTCGTCACTGCACAGACGACTGTCTGCGCCGGAACTCGGCTCAGCCCTTTTTTTTAACCAAAATCTTCACGAGGGAAGGAAATCACGCAATCAACACTTCTTAAACTTCGATAACCCGTTAATTCAAAATAGTTCGACAAGATTCCGAAATGTTTTGATTAAAAATATCTAAACGATCTGCCGGAACAAGCAGCTTCCCGGTTTCCACGCTTATCGCAAAGCTTTGTACTCAACGCATTAAGCTAATTTGAATGGTGAAGGGCTGCTCAAAAAGCCGTTGTTTGAATTCTTCTCTTTAGTCGGGCTGTTGCCGGCCTGATTGTGGGAGCCGACGCTGCATGGATTGCATTCTGTTCGTCGCACAAGAAGACAGGCGCATTGATGGCGGCTTTTTGATTTAACCGACTAAACGTGCGCTGGGAGCCGTGTATTTGCGTTGTAAATTTAATGCGCTCATTACATTCCTTCGTTTTATGAAAGTCGAACCCCACGATGCGAAACACTGATGCTGCATTTATGTTCTCATAATATGAAATAACTTCTACAATGTAAAAATATCCAACGTTAGTTTAAGTTAAAAATAAGACTTTCAACGGTGAAATCAGATAAGCTGGTAATCTCAGGTTGTCATCACATTCACTAATAAGCCGTGGTTTTTCAATACAACTTCTTATATTGCAACTGCTAAGGTTCATAATAATGTTCAAAGACGAGGCTGTTGACGAATGTCCAAGATGCGGAGTCGTGGGTGAAACCTTTGACAAACGACTTGCTCTGTCACATCGGTGATAAATAACTGATTATGTTACACTGCATTTTGCCTTTATAATTAGTTAACAACACCTATCTAAGCGGCAATAGCATTTCAAACGACTATAATTATTAATCAGTTCGCTTGCGACCGCATTTCATAATTTACTCCTCCATTATAAAATAACTGACAATTATCGTCAGTTATGGATGAAATGGAAGCAATTTAAAGCTCTCCATGGTTGAAACATGCACCCCGTTGAGTTGAATTTATTTTTTATTGCTTTATTATTTTATTGGTATTGCAAGTGCAAACTGCCTCTCGTTTTTACGATTTACTTTTCGACCGGCTTCGCGACCATAAATCTGCGAGCTTTAAACGAGCACACGCCTCCAGCTAGAGAAGCTACCGCATTAATATTAGCCAAGATCATTTGTTATTTCTTCCAGTTGTTCGCACACTCTGACATTAATAAGTAACTAGTATTAAACATATATGAATGGAGTTGTTTCGAATAAACAAACGATTGACTACAAACGACTTCCTTTGAAGTCTATAGTGGCAAGTTAATTTGTATATTCCCATCCATAGAAGTATTTGTTGACGAAAAAAGTGTAAACAGACTAAAATAACGAGCGAAATGATCATTCACCCAAAATAGTGATGGTTATTCCGGTACCGTCGTCTGGTAGTTAATTGCTGCATTTTTTACGCGGCCGACTGCCATGGATTCTGTAATTTGTCTTCTCAGAAATGAGTCGCGTCGTCGAATGCAAGCGACATGTAGATACGACTCCAGTTTTTTTTCTCTAGATACCCCTCGGATTTCGGTCGGCGTAAATTACGTTTTAGTAGAATGCCCGGGGGAAACGTTAGACGGGTTCTTTCGTAATTACTGTTTAACTGCTTGGACAGAAACGTCAAACGTAACTTATTTTTGTGGATGAAATTTCCTCCGATGTTTTATGTTTGTTATTTTATCTGTCGCCGGCTCAATTTTTGGTGCACGCGTGAATTTCAGCCATAGGGGTGTGATTAAAAATGTAGCGCATGAATAATTGAAAACGGAGCGGCACAGCATTGCGGTCGCGGTATGGGGCGATATAATGCAATCAATACATTGACGTTCACAATGCGGTTGTGCTTAACGATCGCTCAGAAGATTTACGCTTACCGCTCGCGCTATTTACGCGCACCGCTTTTGATATTTACGATTACGCTCACGCATATTACGAACGTAACGCTGGCCGTGACCCCGCGGCGCCCTCAAAATACGATAGTGCCTTACCGCAAACAGCCACGTCCTATACTTCTCGAAACGTCTGTTGCGTCCTATACTCTAAGATCCCAGGGCCGCCAGACCTTAATTATTTTCTCAGAAACGAAATGTATAGAATAATGTAGTGTTAGTATGTGTCATGACATGACTGTCACGAGTGTACACATACTTGTTAGCTTGGATCATGGGCCAATTTTTAGATACGAGGTGCTAAAGTTAGGTAAAATTTGTACTAACTTTTCTTAAATTCTCAGTGCTGATTTTCATGTATGTTTTAGAAAATATTATTAAAAATTTATAAATAACACTGTTGCACTCATTTCGGCGTCGGTAATTTTTACCAGACCCTTTAAAGTTTCCAAAATATCTAGCTATCGGTAGAGGAGCATTTAAAAAATGTATGGAAATTGTTCCCGTGGACCTACCTATACCTAGCAAGTATGCGTAGGTACACTCATAGCAGATACTAACACTACATTATTCTGTACATTTTGTTTCTGAGAAAATAAGTGACGTCTGGCAGCCCTGGGATCTTAGAGTCTTACTACTACCTTCATGAGCGACGGTATTGAGTCCCAGGTAAAAATGCTAAATGATCGTCTATAAATTATAAATTTAATTCTGAAAATAATCTTGTTACAAAGCTCGTACATTTTTCATTGAGGCACACCTCGCCGCAAAATTTCAACTACTTAGTATTCTAATAAATTTTGCAGTCGTGATTCATGTGCTAGTACAAATCTGAATTACAGATGTCGCCAGAATAGCACT
Organism: Euclidia mi; assembly: GCA_944739405.2. Classification (NCBI taxonomy): domain Eukaryota; kingdom Metazoa; phylum Arthropoda; class Insecta; order Lepidoptera; family Erebidae; genus Euclidia; species Euclidia mi. The sequence goes on from OX123184.2 coordinate 34,526,203, forward strand.
CAAGTGTTTTGCAATTAAAATATTTATGACTTTTGTCTTTGATGTAGGTGCATGTGGTTTGTTTAGTATTGTACTTGAAACTTGTGAGTTATTGCCGACTTTCAAGTGTTCAGATCTTATCTAAAAATGCATTAAGTCAAAATAAAAAGCAATTAGGATAAGAAATGTAAGTGGATCTGTGAATGGAGGTTAAGAATAGTCGATGCGGTAGTGCGCTTATTTTTACTTGTTTTTACAAATCTTTATTTTGTTACCAATGTTTAATATCATCATCAATTTCATTCGCGTGCCAGGAATTATAAGTAGATTTTCTTTTAATTATAATTACAAATAGAATTTGTTTGTTGTATTTACAATCTAAATTTGAAATTAAAACCTTTTTCAACGGCCAGTTTATCTAGCCGAATAAACATGAAACTCATTAGTGTGTATTTTTTTAATTCTCATTTGTACACGATAATAAAACAGTAATTACTACCTATCTTTATCAAGCGTCTGGTTCTAATTTCAAGCGAACGATACACGGCAAACGGACGGACAAAAAGACTGACGTTTTACAGCTCCCTGCAAATTACAGTTTGCATTGTACAGCCAATAATTATAGTACGATATCGTTTGTAATAATCTAGACAGCGACAGGCTAAAATTGTTTTACGTACTACTTTATATGATGAATGCTTTTACAGGAAATGTTGTGACAGAATTGAAGGACGGATTATTAAATAGCAATTTCGTTATTGGACTAATTAGAACTGATGCTTCGATAAAGCAATTTGGTTTAGTGAAATTTATGTGAATATTAATAGTGTGAGCGCTTGCTTAAACTGTGGGATAAATCTTCATTATATTTAAAACAATGTCAGAATCTGAATTTGATCGTTTTAATGCCGTTCCTATAAGGTCCTAAATAAGTTACAGAGAAGTCAATGTTTTTACAATTAATCAAACATTGTGAAGATGAAAGCGGACACCATTTCTGCGCTAAAAGGCTTAATCGTTTTTGTCTCGGTTGAAAATCGAGTGTAACTACTCGGCTCATTTGAAGCGAGGTCGCTGCTGCTTGGTTTGACTTACTCCATCCAAGAAGCCGAGCTTAGTCATTTCTTTTTTATAGCTACTTCTTTCATACATCGTAACATCATTAATTAAGTGCATAATAAAAAATATTCTTAATCCAAATTAGTTATTAAACGAACGCCGCCATTAATATACTTGATAATCAAAGTCATTATCGATTTCGATCTTTAAATGTCAACTATCGGTCCATTTCTTGTGCCTCAACAAAATGTAATATCAATAAATTTATAAACGTATGTATTCTAATTTAAATAATTCGGACGTATATGTACGATAACTGTTTGTAAAACGACATTAATCTCACACTATATCGGAACATGTACCAAATTCCGATACATTTGTTGTTGTAACATCGATTATTATTCACAACACTATCCCGGAGAACAATTTTATTCAAAATTAAATTGGCTGTTTTTGAAGTTGTATAATGCATGCTGTTAATATTATCGTGGTGTCAGATGGAGTTTATTCTATCGATATCGATAAATGTAGTCGACATTCATCCAATTATCTTTGTAAATACACGGCATGTACTATGTATATTACGTAATAGAGGACCGTGTCGGGTCCACTTTTCACTGGCTGAAATTAGGTGTGAGAGTATGCTCAACTCTAGTTAGGTTACGAAAATCTAGTTATATTCTTTATCAGTATAAGAATCCAACGGGACAATTTTATTACAGTGTCTATATTTGCGATGACATTAACTTCTTATTTCGTGTCAACTTTTTCAAGTGCATACAAAACGTCTTTTGTTTTTCTAGCTATGTTCACGTGGCTACTAGGACAAAGTCCAATTGATCGAGTTTACAAATTATTTAAGCTTTGTTTCTTAATATAAAGCAATTCAAACGCAAGCATTCTTATAGACAAAATAATATTATATCTTAGTTTAAGTTACTCATGTCTAAATTTCGATACAAGTCTCTTTTCCATTACACTATTTTCGACGTGCGAGTCCTATATCTTATCTACCATTATCTATCATCATCATTATACGAAAACCTTAATTATACTACGAGGTTTCATTAACCTAAAAGAGTCTAAATTATCTTACATTATTCTAATTTAGAACATTTCAGTTGAACGTAAGTTTTATGCGATGCTATCTTTATTTTATTCTAGTCAAATGAAAGAGATAGTAAATGTTAATTCTATTTTCAGTTTACTACGAGGTCGTATTCAAAATTATTTTAATTAAAACCTAACGCGTTCAATCACTTTGGCCCGTGGAGTTTCAAATTAGTTATTTGTTTTATTTCTACGAACATTTTGGGGAGATCTTCACTGAGTTTATATTAATTTTTTATGACTCATTTCAAATTAGTGTTTTATTTCTTGTATAATGTTTCTGGGAAATTTAAAACTTTATATTCATGTTTTACATTTTCAAATTATAAACGCGAGCCAAAAATATCCATATGATGCGTCGATTCCATGAACTTATAAATCAACAATACGGTTGTTTATCTACTGGCTATTTCCTTTGGCTATCTATAAAATCCACTCAAACATTGGCTGATTCTATCAATTGAGTATTGAAACCAGTGAATTCAATTCTTTCATCGCTGTCAGCTGCCGAAACATCTGACATAGTAAGATCACCAAGAATTCAATTCAAATACAAAAACAGCTCAAAACAAATAAAACCTAGCATCTAGTCACATTAAATATTTAAATATATATCCTAAGCAAGAGCAAGGGAGACAGAACACCTAGGAGCAATATGTTGAAATAAATATTCTTAGTAAGTGCGAGAGGGATGGAACACCTGCTTGCAATATTCAGGATCTTGGCAGACACCTTAGTTCACATTACTTTATTTAAGCCGAGGTTCAATTCAAATAGTTTCGTGACTTGGACGATTCTCAGTCTGCAAAGGTATGGAAGCAAAAACTACTTAAACAACTCGAAATTATTGGTCTGGAAAATTTGCCCTTGAAAGTAAAAATTAATCTTATTTATTCTTGAAAGTTATTAGCCAGCAAACAGTTATTGAATTGTCAAATAACTTAAAACAAATATCATTATATTACAAGTTGTGTCATCAAGCTGTTGACAGATTGCCTCACAGTGTTCTGTGAAGCAAATAAAAAGAAGCTTTAGTTCTGCAGTGATCTGAAAATGTTATGAAGGAAGTTACAAATCGCTTAAAATGTAATTGTTGTTGCTATTTATTAAAATGTTATTGTTTTATTGATATCAATAACTACATATCTATCAAACTTATAAACACATAATAATCACACCCTGCCCAAAAATAAATTTATCAACACGAAAACACTAATCCTGCGTTACATAAAATCCAATAACTTTTTCAAATTCGAAGGTACCTAACTCAAAGAATAAAATCATAATACTGGCAATAAAATCTTTCACGAAGTTAAATCCATTCCATAATATTTCAACACTATTCGTACCTCATACTGATTTTACAATATTTGGCAGCGTTCGATATTCCTACATATCCATTTATACAAACTCTGCGAATCCTTTGCCAAGTTATATAAGTTATTTTATAAGAATAACTGCGTAATAATAGTCAGTGGGACCATTAAATTACGTTAAGAAAACAATGATAAGATTTGTGAACCGAGTTTTAGGTAGAGTTTGGCAATTGAAAGTGAATTTCTTGAAGGGATATCGGATGTAAACTGGCTTTCATAAAGTAATCTATTTCTTGTTGTTTTAGAGGAGTTCGTGTAAACATTCACAAATGAGGGAAGAAATTGGGATATATGCAAGGTAAAGGCAAGGCAAATGCTTGCTAGAAGAACATAATACTGTGTACTGACCGAGTAAAATGTGTGTAGAATTGTTGATGAGACATCGAATCGAGAGAGAAAAATGGTTTATGGTTTTTGGCATTTGCCCTCTGGTTATTGTCTGGCAAATGTCTATGAAAAACGTGTCACTCAACAGTTACTGTTACCACAGTTAAACCGCATTGGTATAAAATTCATGTCTTAATTTATTTAATTGTAGCTTAATACCGGGACATGATTTGCTTTTTTATATTATAGACATTAATTTAAGTTTTAATAAAAATGATTATTATATTAAACTCGAAACAATATGATTTCTGATATCCAAATACTGAGCGTCATCATCATTACTATCATATAGACTTATACGTCGTAAATGACAATAATTGCAGAGCCTAAACTAAACCTTCCTTCCTTTTATATTTTATACAGATTAAAGGAGAACTTCTTAATATCCCAACGAATAAGAAAATGGTTTACAAAATCCTCTGATTTTGAAGAAGCTCAATGAAAATGCGGGAAACGGTGTGCCTATTTATAAAGTACCAGCAACCATAACATTCAACTTACATTTGGTAAATCTTGCAAGTCAAACGACTGACACAGTTTACTTAGAAGTGCTCGTTAGTAATGGTCGAGAGCTGTCATATCCACAGCATGGCGAGAAGTCCAGCGCGAATAAATTCTTGGAAATATATGGAATGTATTGAAAGCATAATATTCTATAGTTATTTTATAGTAAACTTTGAAGTAGAGAATGTCAAGATTACGTTTTATGTATGGATGTCTTTCACGCAAAAGGTACTCAACTAACATTGATGAAACTTTGCTGTTATATAGCTTATACGTCAGAAAATATAAAGCTATCTTTTGTTGCAATTAGCGACACCCGCACTGGAAAAGCCAGAGGCAAAGTCTAGTCACTTTATGAATTTAAAAGTGAGTAGCGATATCACACTTAATAACTCTAATACAATAACTTTAAAGCAGTGTAAGCAATACCGAAGTACACTATAAGAAGATAAACAGTCCTTCAGAGCACTTATTCTCTTGTGTTCACTCTCTAGAAAACATACCATATCTATTTCAAGATCAATGTTCCTTCAAATATAATATTCCCGTACTAGAGTCTTACTGCAGTCAGTTGGAACGGGAATTGGTGCCAAATTGCGCCGAGTTGCCTTGCACGCGTCATTTATTCCTCGCTTAGACCAGCTAGAATAAGCTGTAAGCGGAGTTATAGGCACAAAACGGTTTAGAGATGTAGGTACTTCCTGCAATTGCTTTGCGTTCCTTTACTATTGTGTACTTAGCATATATGGAGCTCGAGTGCCAAATACTTTGTACATTAGCTTCTACCACGGAATTTTTGCAACACTAGCTTAGTGGGTAATGTTTTTGAAAACAACGAATCATTATTATATTAAAATAAAATAAAACATATCAGAATTACAATTTTGGTTTATTAATTAAACACTGAACTAGAATAATGTAAATTAAAATAGAAGAACTGAAGTCAAACAAATGCACTTGCGTGGCCTAATTGATTTTTTATCAAATGGAATTTATTTTTGGGATACGTATAATTAGTTCATTATTTTCAAAGTAGCATGCGCAATGTATTTTATTAAAATAAAATCCAGATAGGTCTTTTTCTAACCACGCAATATAACGATTAAAGTGGGAATGACTTACATAACTAGCTTGTCTACTTTAAGGACATAATATTGTAACACTCTATATTATATTGGTAATTTTTTTTAGGCAATAGGCTAGTTGACGAAAAAATTTTTTATAAGTCCGTCCTTTAGATTATTCAAAAATAAGCGATACGTATTTTTTTATATGTAAATTAAACCAAAAATGACCAAGATATAGCTCATTAAAGTTACGTATAACGTCACGCCGTGCTGCATTTTTTTGCACTTGGTGACGTCACACGTAACTTTAATGGGATATATCTTTGTTATTTTTTACTTAATCGAAAAAAGAAAAAATACGTGTCTAATATTTTTTATAATCTAAAATGCGGACTAAATAAAATGTAATTATTTTGACCCTGGAAACTACCCTATTACCACTTTTTAGTTACGCATAAGCGAACCTTATATTACCAATCCCTTGACTTCTAACTGAACACAATGCTGGGAAATTACGTTCCATATAACCTCCATAATATATGTTTGCTAGGTTGTACTGACGTCCTGGATTAATAATATACGGCGACAAAGCTATACCGACGTACAATGGCATAATTACCGTCACACAGACCTGTTTACGCCTCCAAGTAATTAGTAAAGACGTTCAAGAGCGTATTATCAACAATAGAACGGATATGCGCCTCGACGCCGCTTCCTACCGCTCCACCACGAATTATCGAACCTCGAACCTCTCACTCGTTTTATGCGCAAAAGAAAAAGACAGAATTAGCTTTCCTTTGTGAAGCAGGTGGCTAATTAAATTTTAATGCTTTGATGCGATTCGATGTAAACTGAATCGATTGAATGCGGACATTGGTTAAGTTTTCTAACACCGCAATTTTAGTTAAGGAAGGTTGTCTTGGAATTTAATGGGATGAGAATATTTTCTCTTTTATCTTTTTTGTTTCAAACTACACACTGTATAGCAGTTGGTATGTCTTTGTCGAAAAATGGTGCACGTTTTTTGTTGCAGGTCAGGCAGAATTATAAAGCCGATAATACTATGTATGTGGTTTGAAGTGAAGTTATTTATGTCAGTCCCTTTCAACGTCAAAATAACATGAGTAAACCAAAATATCTTTTTACCTGTTCGCCATACCAAAATAAGATTTTCTATTCTTAGAAATACCGGAAAACTGCCTTAGAAAATAAACATTACTTTTACAAGCTCTGTGATAGACACAGTAAAACGGATAAGCATTTTCCTTTTGAAGCCTTATTACATTACAATATTTTTACTACTATTATATTTTTATGTTCTACGGTATATTCGGAAACAAAAATAGCAGACATACCCAACAAAATATACAATTTTCTTACAAGCATAAACCGTTTTATTCCAGAAACGAATGTTTTTAAATTTGCACTTTTTATTCAAGAACTAAATAGGGTGTTATTAATTTGATCCAGTCACTCAAAGATAATGATCGCGTGCTTCTGTTCACACCAAATCACTATCGCCAGACACACAACATCGTGCCTACGTGCCCAAGGGAATCACATACATATTTACACCGTATACATCTAATTCCCATGTTATTTTAGCCGCTGTCCGACCCCTTAGGCTGTGTTCTCAACTGAAGCAGAAGCGACAGTGAGAAGTGGCGAATGACAGTTGAGTTTGCTTTACGCATCACTAGCCGCCCACAATCCCAGCCGCTGTCGTTGAAGACGATCTCATATCAAATAATACGAATAAGCGTTGCATAATCGCTCTCGCTCCTGATCCTGCTCCGCTCAATGCTGTAGTTGGAACTGCAGCCTAAGACAGCTTCATTAGCCCCCACGTGACGCAAATTGCGTGAACAAAAGACACAAAGGAAGTTGTTGTGATACTAACGATTGCTGAATTGACAGCCCCGTTGAGGGTCGTGGTGAGGGAGAGAAAATCTAGATTGGCATGTGCGAACATTGATTTTATTTTGCTGGGAAGCTTTGTGAGTCTAGATTATTTTAAGCTGAAATAAAGTATATTTCTACAGACGCTACGTTGGGTTATATACTGCGCAAAAACACTTTCCATTTAATAACGATACCAAAGTTACTCCGTTAGTTGCCTCTCAAAAATAGATTGTTCTCTGCAGGAGGATATTTCTTTCCGAAAAGTCGTTTAGTTTTTCTGGGCAATCCAATAAAATACATTTGGCCGCAAAATGAAGTACTAGAAAACATCTCTTCGTTAATCCTCTCCTTTGACGATGTTTTAATAAAATATTTTTTGGGTTGCTGGGTGTAGTTTAGGTACGCCATGGATTAATCAAATATAGTCAGTGAATCGTACTTATTATGATTTGATTTTTAAACTGGTAATAGGTACATGGTGTAAATATTGTTATTTTGAGGTAGGTATTAATATTTTGCTACTGTTGCAAGTGCCGCCGTGGTCTCGGATGCATTGCACTATTTTATATATGTTAATACTAGCCGTTTCCCGCGGTTGCATCCGCGTCCTGAGGGAACTACTTCGCGTACCCGAAAAACCCAAATATCTTACGGACCCCTATTTTTTCTAAAATAAAATATAGCCTATGTTACTCGCAGATAATGTAGCTTTCTAACGGTAAAAGAATTTTTAAAATCGATCCAGTAGTTTTTAAGTTTATCCATTACAAACAAACAAACAAACAAAAATACAAATTTTTCCTCTTTATAATATTATATGTTAATAAACATTAAAGTTACTATGTAAATGGCATCAAAAGTTTTAGTACATTAATGTTACTTACAAGCAACAGTATGTGTTTAAAAACATATTAAACGAAAGGCAACTTTGCAACCAGTCTATGTGGTAGAAGCTGGAAAATTGTTTAATCGTAAAAGCCAGGTAGATTTTACGTTATCTTTCTCAACTTTAACATAAATGCATGCCTAGCTAAATGCTATAAAGATCACTATCACTGCTTGTAGTTAATCTACTTCGAAACTAAACTATGTTTCGTAGTGAGAACTAGTTTACCTCTAATACACGGGATCTACGCCTGACAGACAAAATATGACTGCAATACCGCGTTGCTCAGTATTTGCAATATTAACCGGGTGTAATTGGGTATACGTTAAAAGTCTGCTCGTATTTGAAAGCATATGTATACATTTTATATTTACGAACAGATTTTAACAGAGACGACTAGAAACTTCGCCATGCAGGGATAAAGAATATTTATTTTTATAATTTTGACACTTATAATTTTCCTCGAAAGATTCCGCCATACCTATGTATCGTCTTGAAATGTCTGACATTTACCAAAAAAACGGTAAGACGACTGCTGTACTAGGGATAATCCTAGCTCTGGGGCTTACTCAGACACTGGCTGAAACGTTCAAATTCTAACCAACGGTACAATTTCGTAGATCTGTGGATCAAAAATCTAAGGAACTTACTTTTACGAATCACAATAATGCGTACGTCAAGCTTTTAGCTTACCTGTTGGTTTACCTCAAGTTGAACGCATTTGTGGTGTTTGAAAATGAATTTTGACACTTCATTTACCTTTTTATTAAGAAGGTATCACTGCATCAAATCTAACAAAAAAAAATGTCTGTTTATTGCTGTTGTAAGACTTCTTCATACCTCTATAATACTCTTGGGTAGAATACTCAAAATTATTTTGTTTCTTTATTCTTTAGTAGGCACATATGCGCTTGAATAGAATTACCACCTAGTCAATAATAGGAGAAACACATAGCAATTATTTTAACATGTATTATTTTTATCAGTGTTATGTATGTAACAAAAAAGCCATTTATAACAGTTATTACATTAAACAGATTGTTCATTAACCGTGTGCGGTAATTAATTTGAGATACGAGTCACGCCACCACAGTTAAGAGTTATATTAACAAAATAACTATTACTTACGTGAGTTATTAACTCATTTATGCGTGTTTTTCGTGATTTAGTAATCATGAAACCAGGCCCACTTCAGAGTAGCTCAGTAAGTTGCTACTTAAGCCCAGCCCCTACGTGCTTCCTTTTTGTGTAGGTGTGAGTTTTTATATCTACAATTGAATTGAAACGATATATCCTTTAGTCGTCATTATTATCTAACGGCCATTTTCAATATTCGATCCATACATGGATTTTGAGATTCTAGATTCGTGTTTGACATATTTTGTATTTGACATTTATGTCAAAAACTGATCTAAAATCTACAGATCTATCTATTGAATTCCGTAGTAGAAGATCATTCCGGTATTATGAGTGTACATTACAATGTCGTCTTAAACCAGTTCTATATTGCCTTATTGATATCTGTGCTAGACGAGTCAGGGGCTCATTAGTTAGCAGTGAACCTAGATTATTCATATGTCTGTGCTGTGTTTGTAGCGTTCTCGTCGTAATGCCTGTAGTTAGACAAATTATATCATACATTTCAGCTACTCCTTACTGCAAGGTAGAAATACGGAAGGAAAAACTAGGCAATAGGTACTTCAACGGTCAAACTTTCAGAAACCACTCAAGATGCTAATATAACGCGCCTACACTAGATATTGTATCACTATCAATTATGTAATAAAACATACCTAATCAATATCATTTCATATGATTATTGGCTACTTGAAGTTTCATGTATACTCGAACAACTTCCCACTATACCACCATAAGGGCGAGAATCGCTCAGCAAGACATCGTCGCTTCCAGTGCTACTTGACACACACATTGACACTCGTATACAAAACCAGTTTCTAGGGTGCCTCGACTTTATGTGCGAGCCAAGGGATTTTTTTTCAAACTGGTCCACCGCGCACTTGTTTGACTGTACATTAAGATTCTTCCCAATTTAGTTTACGACAGTAAAATTGTGAACTCTAACTACGGAATTCAATGTTCGATCTATAGATAGATCTGTAGATTTTAGATTCGTTTTTGACATAAGCTTCATACTAAATATGCCAAACACGAATCTCGAATCTCAAAATTCATGTATGGATCGAAATTGAAAATGGCCGTAAGAGATTTGAAAATGATCTGATCTGTATGAGAGAGACTGTTAACACTTAGATGTTACTACAACACAAAAGCAAGGAACCTAACGTCTGCAGAGAACAATGTGTGTTCTTCCAGATGGATTAGGTACCTACTGACCTCTGTTCGTTCTTGTGGAAGGAAACTCAAGACAAAATACTTGGAACGCTTATCTTTCGCAGTTTGAAGTGCATATATTATGTAATATCATCCCTAAACACGACCTTATGTATGTACCTATGCTTAATTGTAAATTCAGTTACACAGGATGTAAACACTTTTCAGAGTAAAAATATGAATTGCACAGAAAAAACCGTATTCATATTTGGAAACATTGCTCTTACAAATAATTATAATTATTCATGGATAAGATTGTATATTCCTAAAAACCACATTCATAATTTAAGACGTTTGCAGTTTAGCTAGGTACATAATATTGATACAAAAACATTACTTTGAAAACCATAAAAAATAAAAACAACTCAGAGTAGTACATAGTTTAACGTTGACTAATGAGTCATTTCAAGTAATACATCTATTTTAATGGGGGTACTACAATATTTTAATAAGGTATGCTTGCTTAATAATGCACAAAAGATGTCATCAATTACCTCTTGTCCCTTAGTCCCGAGTGTCTCTTTGATCTAACAACAAAAGGGATAGTTGTGTGTTCGGTAGTCTACGCACGCATATGTGGTGTAAGTTTGGGGAATTAGCGGGGAAATTAACGGAGAAAGACGTTCTATATTGACAATAAGCCTTATGTTAAAAAATAATAATAGTATTCTACCACATAGAAAAGAAAAGAAGAAAGAATATTTGTCATAGACACAGAAAATTTTTAACATATAAAATAAAACATCACAAGGCATAACAGTAATCTGTGACAGATAGGTACACACTCAGCTTTATTGTTGCTTTGTGCTATAAACACAACACTATATAGTTCCAAACTAAGCAGTGCTTATACTATGGGTATTGACAATGGCTAAATTTTAGATTTAATTTAGTTTTTATTTTTGTAAATATTTACATGTTAAGTATACATAGAACTAACCAAGACAAACAACCATACTCACGCACACAAATGTTTGACTTGAGCGGGAATCTAACCCGCTACCTCAGGCGTGGCAGTCGTTAACACTGCCGCTGCGCCAGCAGGTGAGCCCGTAGAAAGAAAGTTAACTATTACTGATGAATGAAGCATTTATGTATACATGAATAAAGTGTAGATATTATACAAAAGATGCCTCAGAAGTTTGATACAGAATAAAAAGTTGTTTATCTTTATCATGACTCCAATGCCGTAATTTAGCTGTCCAATACTGTGAATTGCTCATTGTAACTACGTACTACGTAAATATTACTAAATATCTGTTGCAGTTCAATACCACTTACCTAAAAAAAAACTGAAAATCTGTCTCAATGTATTTAAGGCAAATGTACACTAATTTAATGTTGTGCATAGCAGATAACTTGCTACTAATTCCAAAATATGAAACTACTTGTATAATCTCAATCTACAACGGATCAACCATAACAAATAGCTGTGCAAATCAAATCAGTAAATCCAAATATAAGACGCACCATCAGTTACCGCGACAAGTTTATGCCTTGAAGTATATTAATAACAAGCTACGTGCCTACCAGGATCAATAGAGCTTCAAAGTAAATGACAATGAATGGGCAGCCTATGGCACGCACGTTGTCACATACCTACACATTGAGCGTGTAACGAGGTATTTGTTTCATCAAATTTATGTTGTTGATGATCTAAATGTGCGCTTTCAGAACATATGTGTTTGAATTTCCAATGTAAGCGCAATGAATGGGGTAATGAACGTGATCGGTGGTGGTGCGGTGTAGCTGGCTGGTATTTTTGTTGCTCTTATTTTTGTTATATGTCGTCAGAATACTCCACAGGAATACTCTATTCTATAGTTTTCTTTATGAATTTGTGACGTCACGAAGGTATCTTCGCAGTTATTTAAATAAAGAATGTTATATTTTATGCCTGTATGCAAATCGCATTTTATTTCCTTGGCTAAATACTAGGCGTTTGCAGAGAATAGTGCAAACTGGACTCTATTGTAGGTCGTAAACTATCACTACATACAAAGTCAACGATATTATGGGAAACAAACTAGGGACCACACATGACAATAGTATTGCTTACACAACTTTGCATAGTGCTATTCCTGGTAATACCTCGACGCTTCATGCTTGCGTCACTTGTCCAAGAAACGGTAAGCAAACTAAATATTTATCAGTTGAATAAATCTACCGTTAGACATTTCCTGTAGGTAATGACGTCATTTGTAATCAATATTACCTTATTACTATCAAGTACATCCTGTGGAAGTATTGGAATCAAAATGTTCTTTGTGGGCGATTACCAAACATAAGTAGGTATGATAACTTTTTGTGATTTACCTACTAAATGTTATGGACAATTTTACAGTAAATATTTTGAAGTGAAACTAGCTATTCTGTATAGGCTTTTTTTCACTAGGCACATACCAAATTTATTTTCAAATTATTTGGTAGCGATACTTGAAAGTTCACACGTATGCTGTCTTGATGAAGCAGCTTGCGCCTATAGTATTGGCACTACATAGCGAAAATACAAGTATTAAATTTCTCAATTCTGGTTATTTTAAAGATAGAACAATTTCTGTTTGGAAAAGCGATAGCTCAATACATCATATCAATAGCAACATCACCATGGTAAGAAAATGATTAACTCCGCTAAAAGCCCAGCGTACTCTAAACATGTACCTTGCGCGTATAATATTGGCAAAATTAACACGCTCCACCGTAAAATCACATAGTGCGGGAACATCGATACGCAATTTAGTGTCGGAAATGCTACGTAATAGCGTACTTAGTAGTACGTGTTGTACTATGAATACGTAAACTTGTTGGTAGGCGTATGTGCGTATCGCTGTTAACTTCTGAAAGCAGATGTCTGTATGAATATCGTATTATTGTGATCGAAGGATTATGTGTATGTGCGTAATTTATGTGCTGAAAGGCAGGGACTCTAGTATCTTTGTGTAAGAATATCTGTATATATTTTTATTTGTATGTATTTGCACGATATCTTGCAAATAAATATACGTACCTAATTCAGCCATAGATTTTCAATAAAATTATTGCAATAGCATTTTATGTAGAGATATTATAAGTATAAATGCATATTTTTTTCTTTCTTTTTTAAAAATGACTACTCCCGCACTAGGCATTAATACTGTGTCGCAGGGTACTTTACATGAATGAGCAATGAACACCCAGACGCGAAACAACAATTTATGGATCACACAAAGTGTCGTCTCGTGTGGGAATGGAACCCACAACACTCGGCGCAGTGTCAAGCGGCGAGGCGGCCGCTTAAACCACTACGCCAACCATGCAGTCCAAGTATTTAATCGTTACTAAATGCTTGCGGATATTTTGGTGATTAAAAGGTAAAGGAAACCATCGTGAGGCGATTTCAAGTTATTACTCAGATAGGTAGCTACGAATTAGGGACGCATTTAAGTATATCTACTATCTCCATCATAATTCTATTCTTCTTTTCTATTTATAAAAGTATACAATGAATTATAAGCCGTAGTAAAAGAAACAAAGTTTGATCTTGAGAACTTTCCATCAAAACTTTTGTGAACAAAAAATTAAAGATTCATTTTTATAATTCGTCGAGAAACACAATAAAAAGAAAACAAAAGGTTAATTTAAAAGTGGACGGCCACCTCAACAAAAGGTGTTTCAGAATTAAAATCTCATTACGTAATAGCACAAAATAACATCCAATGTTGTTAAATTTTGGATAGAACAATGGCAGCTGTCCTGACTTGTCACCCTTCTTTGTAAAAAAAACGATCGTCAAAATGTATTTTTGACGCCCTCCACTCAAAAGTTGGTCAATTTTGAAATTGCCCCACTTTATCGCAGGCGATAATTGGTTTAAAAATCTAACTACCGGACGTCCCATATTTTCCTTTATACGATGACTTCTATTCGTGTACTTTTTATTGATAACTAGAGGACGCCAGCAGCTACGCCTGCATATTTTTAAAATTTACCTGCTTTGGCTGATCTCATGGGAATTTCGGGAAATCCCTTCTTAGTGCACCCCTACGGTTCCCAAGGAACATACATGCCAAATTTCAGCTTCCTGCGCCCAATAGTTTCGGCTGTAGCGTGTCTGTCAGTCAGTCAGTAACGCAAGGATTTTATATATAAAGATAACTTAGTCTCAACTGAATAATGCACTTAAAAGTAGAACCTGCTACCGTTTATTCAGAAAATATCGAAAAAGTACGTACCTATCTACCTACATTCAATGAGAACGAAAAATATTTTTATTTTAATAAATATCATCCATCCATATAAAAAAACAGTGGTTTTCGCATTTAAGTTTACAAAATGCTCTGATACAAACAAATATATACACTCACGCATGCTCTCATTTCGTTGTTATCAAAGCCTCAACCATCTCAAAAGTAATGATGCGAGCCATATTCAGCAGTATCTTAATGACTGCAGCTACCATTAATAACTGTCCGGCGCTTCGGATGTGCACTAAAAATAAAAAGTCTAAGCCCTATCACAGCCAACGACAATGATGATGACGAAAATCTAAGCCAATCTGAACAATCCAATTTTTTTTAGAAAGGGAAAGCAAATATGAGTTATCACGCGTGTAAATGGATTAGCACTATAATTTTGATGTAAAGTTAGTCTTTGACTTCTTATATATATAAATATTCACAAGCTTATATTCTTTTAACTTTTGTCCGAGGCTTCGCAGTTCAAGTTCGAGGTTTCGTCGTTATCAGAACAATTAAGATAGCCCATATGCTATTCTAATGTTTGAAACATTTTACCTGGAAAAGTAACAAGTCTTTCGCGTTTATTTTAGTAATAAGACGCAGTCCCTAATGTTTCTTTACGTAGCTAATAAGTATTTCTCAAACCCAAAGCAAAAAAATACCTTCGCTAAGTTCATATTTTCTGGAATGAATTTCTAACAAGCTTAGCTTGAAATAGGAAAGGCATTATGCCTACATTATGAGTGTTACTTTCTTTGCGTGTCGAGAGGGTTAAAATGCTGCTCAACATTTTTACGTTCAACTGAATAGGCGAGGTTACTTTGCGAGCAGTGGTTATGACTAAAATACCTATGACTTATTCATAAGTTTTTAGGCGTATCAAAAACCTTTTTACGACAGTACCGTCGTAGACTTTTATTTATAATATTCTGTACCGACATTTTATTGATGTATGTCTCCTAGCGCCGGGGGTGAATACCAATAAAACCGTGTCCACGTAACTGTACTTTTAGTGGTACATTTCAGTAATCGACTTTATTTTAGGGCATGTAAAAAGAAATAATAAATAATCCCTAACGCCTGTACCAAATTCTCTTTACCTATGTCAGTTGGCATAATGAAATATGATTACTTTATAGACATGTATTGAATTGCTAGGTTCTTTATACTGAGAAACGTGGCAGTGTTTCAATCAAATGTGGTAAAATAAAGCGTGGATGCTGATATGAAGCTTATGCTTATTTAGTTACTTTTTAAGACAAGCCGTGCCTACACAACTCTAATGTTTTAAAATAGACGGTATCAAGCAAAAAGTATTGAACCGATTTTGATGAACATTGCCCTATGTCCAGGCAAAATCGCAGGCAGAAGTTAGTGACTTATATCAGGAAAAATGCCTCCTCAAACTATGTCAAACAAAAATATAAAGAAGACTTCAGCATACCTACTGTAATTAGTTTCCCACACTAAACAATCACAAAAATTACCGATACCCCTAAGTTTTTGTCCGTTAATCGTCGCACATAAAATATTTTGACGTGGCGATAACGAGTAAAGGGGCCGAACTGGGCTTATCTTATCGTCAGTGAGTGTTGGCCCGCTAATGACCGGTCGCCTACCGCCCTTTACTTATATACTTCCGAAGTTCCGAATGCAGTGACAACTTTATTACTTAAGTATTGGCTGGTATTTTTTATCTAAATTGAGTTTTAGCCGTTTTAGCTTCGGATTTAGCGTCGCTGCTGTAGCTTGGTATAATTTGTTACAAAACTGTTCCTCCTGTGTTAAAATATAATGCTTTATGAGATGGTTGTACTCGGTGCAGATCACAAGCTGGATTAATTTTATATATATTACGTATAGCTAGACATTCTAGTCCCTCTTTAGAACAAAGTCTGATCCTCGATGATATCATTTTTATATTTTGCTTATAATTATAATTTTCAGGCAAAGTGCATTAGCTTAGTGTTTTTGAATTAGATAAACATAAACGAATGATTTGGTAAGCAATTAAATTTAATCTTTTATGTTTATATATAAAAAATCATAATTTACATACTTTCGGTATACTAACATCATGGTTAGAACGAACACTGTAAACATCAGTATAAAAACAAACGCATAGTTTTAAAGGTCTAGCAACATATTTGCATTATGACAGGTAATAAATATTTATTTATACTTACGTCATATTCATACTACCTAACAACATTAAGACCAAGCAATTGAGAAACTAAAAGACATATCCTCCTACAAAAAGCACAATGAGAGATAAGATCAAACGGGGCCGCCACGTCCACAACAAAGTCAGATAAAAACCTTCCAATTCTAAGTTTTCAAGTAATATTAGTTCGTAGCTTAGAAACTGGGGCGTATATTAATAGAACTCAAGAAAATATCATACTTGAAAAGAAAACTTCCAAGTGGGTATTTTGTGTGAAAATTTCGCGTAGGAATACCTACCACTTGGAAGTTTGTTTTTCTCTTCAAATATGAATCTCTACTAAGCTTAATACTATTTTTCTTACATTTGATTTATGATTTATATGAAACTAAGACGTTCTATCTTGCTTTTATTATGATATCAAATGACCAAGATTATAATTAGTGATAAATAAATAATAAGGTCTAAAAGTCTGTGTTTTATTTCGTCGCTATTTTCCATCATTATTTCATTTATTATTAAGGAAGTTCTCTGTTCTAGAATATCTCCGGGATGATTATATATTTAGAATCGCATATAAATTATTATCATTGATAAAAGGATTTGCAACACTTCAACACAGTATGATGACAGTAGGTACTGCATCTTATTGTTCTCATTCAGTTTGCGACGCTTTGATTCAAACATACTTAAAAGCTTAGTGCAATAAAAGCTTGTAATCTGAATCATGTTGCTGACTCTATCTTCTTCAATAAAATTACTTTTGGTAAAGTAGTAGATCAAATAGGAATATAATAAGCTACAGATATCATCACTGACAATACCCAAAACAAGCCAAAACCAGTCCAATAAGCAACAATAAATTGACAGTAATATACCGAACAAAATAAAGTTGTAGATAATCTTCTAGAGAAGGTATTTCCCGACAAGATTCAGGATTCGTGCAACGTAAGTCGGTCGGCTGACATGTGATTTATTCCTTTTATCTTAGAGAAGTCGGCTTTTCATCTGAGATAAGTCGGTTGGTACGTAAATCAAAGCGTCTGTGATTGTTCGAGCGATGAAAATGTAATGCAGCTTAGTATTGCGACGATGGAATGTTCGCTGGACTATGCTAATTTCATTGTAGACTTATTGCGGCTAAAGACAGACACAATTCAGTACACTTTAGTGAGCGCAGGGATGACAGTATATTATATTAATGTTGAATGAATTATTAAGTTGATGTTGGAGTATTTAAGTGTTCATTCATTCTGACAGATAAACTCATATGACACCGTTTTCAACACGGTGACTCGAGATTAATTTTGTCGAGCACTGAGGTCAAACATAAAGTAATTTATTACCAAAAGTTATGAGTTGTTGAGTACACAAACAACACTACAAAATACACCACCTTTACAGTGGAGCGTGAGAAACATTAAAATTGACATACCAGACTGTTTTATGAAGCGGTACTTACCCGCAGTTTCACAAATTATAAAATTCAAACAAAAGCCACTTCAGTGTTAAGCACGTTTGGCTATTAAGTGAACTCCCGTGGGAAAGCTATATTGCTATGTGAGACTGTGACACCACAAATAAACGCGCAGTTAATAGCGTCAGAAACAAACAATATGTAGGTCAAAACTTGAGTTTGTAGATTAAAAGAGATTAGTTTATCTGTTATAAAATTATTTTCCATTGCTAGATTTAGATAGCTAATGAACTAAAATAGAATAAAACGTTGCATTTGTCGTAGTATAATACTAACTTTTATTTTATTATTATTCAATCATCGAGGCAATATACTTTTGATTAAATTTGTTGCATGTTCCAAGCAATTTAACTTACGGGGGAAAAAATAATTATCTTCAATGATCACTGCCGCTGAAGGTGGCTGCACAGGTGCTAGAAGTACAGGAGAATGCAGGTGAGACCAGTCCCAAAAACACGACTCATCGCTCCATAATGGTACAGGCATATAGACTTAGCTCGTAGCCGTAGTTGTGATCGATAAACTGTACTTTATGCACAGTACCGTACGCGTACATGACCAATGACATACCAAATTGGTTGATTCACGCAATAGAGGTTGCATTCCGAATAAGGATTCTGGACACGTCAGTTTATGGTCCACCCGTATTGTTATCTGAAGACGTTTGGTCCTCGTTTTATTTTCAAATAGCATAAATCAAAACGTAATAAAACTTAAATGTGTTGTTCACATATATTATTATTTAGTATAACACCTTAACACTAACTTACATACTGTTTATGTATTAGAGTCAATTCTTCAACAAAGAAAACTGAGTGTGTGTATTCGTACGTAATTACTCTGAGGTTGAGAATCGTGATTCGAATACATGTAGATATGAAAGTACACTGGTTGTTTGTTTCAGCTTTAAGCTAGAGAGGGTAATACAAAGTATATTTGGACAGCTACGTTATTTTCATTCTAGATACGAAAGGTATCTAAGTTTTTGTCTAGAAAGAAGGATATTGAATTAGGTCATTAAGTGTATGTGTTATTGGGTATTCTATAAAGAATATTTAAAATTATTTTCACCACAGCAGCTCAAACATGCCGCTTTTGCTGCGAGACAACAGTGAACAAAACGCGATTTTGATTCGAGCGTGTGTAAAAGTAGCTTTTTAATTTTTCAATCTTCAGTGTCACGAATCTACATTGTTCAGCCATAAATTTGAAACATTCGAATTTTACTGTGCTCTGTCTCTTTCACATGCATTTAAAAGTGAGTGAAAAAACAAATCCCTTCGCATTCGAAATTCGATTTTGGAATTCGACCTCAAAGAAAACACCTTCGGAAACGCAAATAAAAAAAGGATATTTGTAATAAAGAAATTACTTTTATATAAGTATGTTATTGTTTACATGTTTGAATAATTATTGGATTTTAATAAAAATAAGTCTAATTAATAATATAAAATTGGTATTTAACCAATACATTTTTATTTGGAATTACAACAATGATACATTTGAAAAATAAACATCAGGGACGCGGTATTAAAACGCGATTTAAAAAAATAGCGGGAATAAAAATTTCGCTGATGCTGATATACACAAAAAACAACTTTGCTCTCTTGTTGCACAAATAACTATTGTGCAACAAGAGAGCAAAGTCGTTTTTTGTTTCGAGTGCTGATTTTGAGTCCCGAGCAAGCGAAGGATTCTATGATTGATTCATGAGCGTAGCGAGTGAATCAAAGTTAGAATCCTAAGCGTAGTGAGGGACTCAACAGCACGAGATACAAAAAACTTTGCTCTCGTGTGGCACACATAACTTTTCACAACAGCAGTGAGAACACATATTACTTAGGAGACAGAAATGAACAGGAATAGATTGAATTCTGCATTAATAACTTGTTGATTTAACTCTTCTGGTTTTAAAGTACAGTCATCATCGCTAGTTTCACTCATCTTTTTAGATTATGTTATATATTAACATAATTTAACACGTTACGCTATACCTACTGTATCAGCAGCAGCGAAATTTTTATTCCCGCTACTTTTTTAAATCGCGTTTTAATACCGCGTCCCTGATGTTTATTTTTCAAATGTATCATTCTTGTAATTCCAAATAAAAATGTATTGGTTAAATACTAATTTTATACTATTAATTAGACTTATTTTTATTAAAATCCAATAATAAATTAAACATGTAAACAATAACATATAAAAAAAAGTAATTTCTTTATTACAAATATCTTTTTTTTTGCGTTGCCGTAGGTGTTATCTTTGAGGTCGAATTCAAAATCGAATTTCAAATTCGAAGGGGTTTGTTTTTTCACTCAATTTTTATATGCATGTGAAAGAGACAGAGCACAGTAAAATTCGAATGTTTCAAATTTATGGCTGTACAATGTCAATTCGTGACACTGAAGATTGAAAAATTAAAAAGCTACTTTTACTCACGCTCGAATCAAAATCGCGTTTTGTTCACTGTTGTCGCGCAGCAAAAGCGGCATGTTTGAGCTGCTGAGGTGAAAATAACTATTTCTTTTTAATGTGGCCAACGTCATTCACAGTGGTGAGAAAGTGAAATACATAGATACTTTTTAGCGTATCTTGCGCATATCGCGGGAATATAAGATTTGGCCTTGCTAAAGCTTACTATCAGGGCTAAAAGTATGTTTTTATTTCGACGACTACAACACCACTTGCTAGTTTCCGAGAAAAGGTATGACATAATCAAACAAGACAAGTCTCTACATCACTTCAATTGACAACTCCCATAAATATAACTTTATAGACATATTGCCAACGAAAACAATCAACCTAACATAAAAATCTCAAAGCTATTTAACCTTAAATAACCCGCGGCATGCCCGTAAAACCGCGCTAAGCTTTTAATAACTATATCGAAATATAAACAAAGGACAGACATGTAGGTGCCTCTATAAAACGCCAATTAGTATACAGTTTCCGTGTTATAATAAATCTTATAATCTTAAAACGTTATCACAAAAGGGCCGAAAGTCTCCAGTGGAGCGATTTAATTTATTATATCAATTAAGAAATTCTTCACACGCGTCTCTACAATTACGGATGGAACACTTTATTAGAATATCTGATGATTGTTTTGTGATTGTGTTTAAAGAATAAGTTAAGGTTGGGTCATCAGGGAAACTCTTGTTGAGTTTTTTTTATTTTATTAAAGCTAATATTCTGTCAAATCTGGTTAGACCATCAAGCTGACTCCGGGTTCTAAGATGGGGGACTTGGATTCAACTATCCCAGTTGAATCATGGGTATGGTTGCTAGCACATATAGATCAATTTTTGCTGCTTTGGAACTAACATGGCAATATTTTTTACGGATAGGTACACTACACAAACATTTACACATCACGCGCAATTTATCAGAAATTCTTTGTCAATTAACTGATACTCTTTCTAGACATACACTATAAAATTTTGTTTATTTCAAAATTGAACCCACACAAAAATAGCTGTAAGCTAAATACAACTTTATATATAAAACCAACGAAGCATTTATTTCTTTGTAGAACACTAATAACACTCAATTATCCCGTATAAATTTTATAACACAGCTACGAATGTTCAGCGTTTTGTTTGCAAGGTACAAACCGAGGCACTGGTTTTCCCTTTCTCCCCAGGGAACCGTACATTACTCCGGGATAAAAAGTTATTCTAGCCTTGATCTCACTGTCATATTTCGTTTAAATCGGTTCAGTCGTTTTGCCATCAGAGAGGTAAGTTGATTCAACTTTCATGGCTTTTGTGAAACTGAATACGTTTATCTGGCACCACGCTTAAGTTATAATATGTAGCATAATAATATCATTATATATTTTGCTGTCTTACTTCAATAATTGTACTGGCCGCCTGAAGTTTAGTGTCAAAAGATACCAACCAGACATCACTCGAGCATTGATTTGATTTTAGTGAAAATCGTTTTCCTGTGTATATAAGAATTATAAATACATACAATACTTTTGTATAGTAAGTTTTATTGACATTGAAGTTTTATCGTTGATTTTCTGGCGTATAAATAATACTTTAGTATATCATTAAACAACAAGCTTTAGGGATACCTATCGCTATTCTACTTGACAAATAGGTTCCCTATTTATCTTATCAATGTTTTAGAAGCAAATCTCACCTTACATTAGCAATCAGTATAAAATAGAAGGAATAATTAACTAAACTGTAAGTTCTTCTAAGAATTTTCGAATAATAATCCCGTTGGCTGTGTCGTGCTTCGTAACTAGAAAATCATGGTCGTCCGTTAGACTTTGCAAAAGAGCTTATATCATAAAACCAAAGAGATAAATATTCAGAACCTAGTTTATAGAATATTACCATATTTTACGTATAAGGCGCCTTTTATTGGCTCATATGAAGAAATTTCTTTTCCTTATTTGATTATGATGCATGATAAAATTATTGACCTTTGCCAAATGATAAAAGGCTTCTACGAAATAGCCCGTAAAGAGGAATTTAGACTTTTTCCCTACTTCTTTACGTCTCATTCGGTATATATGATGTCATTTGGCATTCCATATTGTTTTTGTTACTCATTACATTCAATGAAATTGTTGACCTGTGTTAACCCTTTCTGTAAATGAATAAAATGACACTACACGAAAGAAGTAACAAGTAAGTATATTTTATCTCGACTACTAGGCGACCTCATGTAATTGCTTTTCCCGCTGCGCTGAATTCGAAAGTTACAGGGACTATCCTCTGTTTACGTAGGAAGTTCACATTAAAGCGCTTATAGTGGGTGAATGATATACAAGTGCTTAGTTACTGTGAAGTAGTGTTTTGGTTGCCCGAAAAACTAGACAAATTACTGGCGTTTAAGAGAAAGGTCGGCTCAGAAATAGAGAAACCATAGAAGATAATTATATTACGAAAATTTGCATTTTATTATAAACAAATTCCCATTCTAAATAAAAGCAAATATTGCGGTCAATCAATACAAAAAATCAAGAGTCTAGGAAACGTTTTCTTAGTACTACAACTAAGCAAATTTGGGTCCAGAACTTGTCACAAAACATTTTGTTCACATAGTTCTAAATGTCAAATAATTTAGCATTTACTTCTGAACAATGATAGTACAGTGGATGCCTGACTAATTCGATTACACGAAATTCAATTAATGGTATTATAGTCAAATTGACTGAAATAGAGCGTGCAGATTAATACAGATTACTGAGTGAGTACTTGATCGGGAAGGTCTTAATCTACTGTAATATCTCTGGTATTGTTCTCAATCTTGCTCTGCAACGAAATAAAATTTAAAAAAATGTGGTCACGTGCCAATAAGGAATATTTTAAATACTCTTTACCCGTTTACCGTGTGGTTGACGGCATAGAATACAAGTGTCACCACCCCCTATCTTCCCGTGGGTGTCGTAAGAGGCGACTAAGGGATAACACGATGCAAATACCATCTTTGCGTAGAGACGGAAAACTCGACATCAAACCCTATACGTCTGCCTCGTTGGTCTCGCGGCATAAATGTGCGCGTGGGATCGGGAGGTCCCGGGTTCGATTCCTGGGTCAGGCAGTGTTATTGGGTTTTTCTGTCACGAAATTCTCAGTAGCAGCACGGAGTCTGGAAATATGCCCGGTACGGCTATAGGCTCGCCCCTTATTACGTGGGACTAAAGTACATCTGGCGAAAAGTGGGTGTAGAAATATACCTCTGCCTACCCCTTCGGGGATAAACAGCGTGACGATATGTATGTATATCTTTACCCGTCTGCCACAATTTTTACCCGACTACGGCAAAGCCAAAAGGAAGGGTAATGTTTTAAGTATTAGCGTCTTTAATTGTTTAATATCGTCAAATGGAGTAATATTTTCTTATTAAGCACCTGTTTCAGAAAGCTTTTATTTACTTTTGTCTGCCTCAAGAACCGTACATCGGTTCTTGCAGCGTAGGTATGTGGTAGCGAAATCATCTAAACAGTATTTGCGCCATCGGCGTACTGGTTTAATACTTTTTAAGTAAGATGTCTCTATATCACATTCTCAAAATGCCACCTTTTTAGTCCTGTGGAATATTTTAGTAAAAAGTTAATGCCTTTATTTTAAAAGCAACCTTAAAAATGTCTACAGATAACAGAAAGGTCTTATATCAATACAGACGAAATACAGCGCCAGACTTAACTTACTTACTTTACTATTACTAACGAAACTTTTTAAAGAAGTGTGTTATTTATTTTAAATCGACGTTTGAATTTAAATTTTCTTGAAAGCGTTCCTTTGATTTCACACTTACCAGATATATTTAAGTATCGTCCGCTAACGGGTAAATGCTCATGAGGATAATACTGATAATTTAATAAGACATCAAAGGCCCATCTTCCACGCTATACACCTATATAAGTAATTCTATTATCACATCCACCGGTGATTACGCCAGTCACCTTCAGACAGTGTCCTTTTCTACAATCCATTACCTTCGTTAGTCGTTAATTATAAACGAGATCATAAATAACTCAATATTAATTGTGTAATATGATAAAATTATTAATTATGACAGATTCGCACCGAACACTGTTTGTGAGATAAAATTACTAGAATTATGTGACGTTTATCATCTATTTTATGAGTGCACCGGGGAATATTAATTTATCAGTCAGTTACTATTTTTTACATAACTGTGCTATAATTTCAACTGTGTAAACCAAACAACCAAATGAAAATAAGCTTGCTAGTTTTACTGATATAAATATCTTTAGATATTCTTCACATCTTACGTTAAATCGTCTCCTTAAACTTTAATACCAACGAGGCATCATATCAAAAATTACGACTGACGGCTTTAAAACTTCATAAACATCTAGACGTTGCCATGCATTTGTAAGCTTTATTACCAAACTTAGATATTGCATAAATTATCTCATAATTATAGACAATATATTCATATTAATTTAGTCATCACCATAAATAATTATCATAAAGTTTCGAGCCAATACAATATACAATTTTATGAGACATGAAGTTTATACGCCGTCAACCGAAGACTGATTAAAGTCACGTCTTTAGAGCCATCATAAAGTCACTTTAGATCGCTATAATCACATCACTAAAATGACACATTCTAACGTGCAACTTATCGCACCATTTGATCTCAAATATACTAAATTACGCCATAAATAGTTATACTGTTAATACAACCACAATCGTATAAACATTTATTATTTTAAATACATCAAATATTTTACAGTCCAAGTCCCACTGCGTCATTTTAATGTTAATCATATGTCTCAACCAAGCACGAATAATACGTCATTTTAGTTTGTTTATTACAAACTTAAGAGGAACCAATTCAATGTCACATTAAGTCTGACTGCGTTGACATCTACATACGATACAGTTTTTACGATTCCCCAGTATAAAATTTATTACATTTGTCACTAGAGAAGAGTAGTAAAATCAAGCACGTTTTATTTTATTTACTGTGATTCGAACTGTTCACATTTACGATTACTTTGAAGATAATTTATTAAGACTGTTTACTGAAACGTTAACACTCACAATCTATGTCATGATCTAAGCAAACTTCCTAATACTAATTACCGCGGATTAGTGACGACAGCAGTCGATAAAACAAAATATTTCGACAGCCAGACATCGATACAACAATGTAATCCGTCCTTTGTAAGTGGATACACTAAAAGATGAAAAAGAATTCATCAATACAAATACACTTTGCGAAGAAAGGTACCGTAAGTGATATCATGTTGACTCGGAATAGCGGAGGGCCTACAGCTTGTTTGCTCTCGCCACAATCTCAGATTGGTAATAAGATGCGACACATGTATTATCCCGATTAAATCCCCTTGGAAAAGGGGCTTAAATATAGTGATGTCTGTAAGTGACGTCCCTTCTCGATCGTTACGCAGCGTGTCATTCACTTGTAATAACATTGGAATGTGTCAATCTTACAAAGGCAAACAAATTCAATATTTCTACCTAGTATTGTGTAAGAATGAATTCTTTTTGTGTTAAGATTTTATTGAATGTCTTGTATAACACGACGTATAATAAAACCTAGGGTGACATTTTTACTTGTTTATTTGGAGCAATAAAGTATTTCCAGCTAGACAAATCCGTTTCTATTAGTCATTGAAAGAAAACTTTTTCATTACCATGTCTCTACAATTATTAAAATGACAGCACTAAACAAAATGTTATTTCAAATTTTTATTTGGTTACCTAAATCGAAACTGTTTTAGACGTAGCGCAAAATATTGCCGAATAAGTCTTTCGAAGATTTTTCGAGAATTACACTTTTATAACGCTTTTAAGCCTATTAGGTATTTGGTATTAGTAGTATTTGTTTTTTATCCTCACTAACTTAAATATATACTTAAATTCCTCAGGATGTATAATTTTATTATGGTTCAAATAGAGAACATCACTACTCAATATCAATATCAATGTTAAGTAGTTTTATAATTGCTTTATGCAATCCCCTAGATACATTTTATTATCCATAAACTGAAATATCTTTAAAGACTTAAATAGAGTGAAACATTTTATAATCATTCTCTCTTGCGTTTTACTATCTATTTAAAGAAATAAAATAACGTTATTTTTATGAAAATTAAAATGTTATTCAAATCAATATAAATAAAAAAAGGAAAATTAATCATTTTCCTATTATATAACGTTATTATTTTTTTCAGGATTTATACAAAATATACACTACCTACATAATATTTACATGTCATATTTTATCCATATGCAAATAAAATGTATAATCTGAATCATCGGTATCGATGCCTAAATCAAGCTGATCGACATTTGGCGCGTCGCCCGCGCCGCGCGGCACTACTCGATGATTGATCGCTCGGCTTCCCGCCTTAGCTTGTCAAGGCGAAGAATAACATTGTTAGGGCTCTTGTAAACGTCTCACTGCCGCGAAATCCTCTTAAGGCAGGGGGTAACTACGAAAATAGAAACTGAATTGTATTATCAATATTTTATAGGAGCAAACTCGTACGTGGGCACGTGAGAGACGCAAAGAAAATACTGAAAGGATAGGATTTGAAATTTAGAAATGTATACGTCATTCAGTTAAATATTTTGGAATCATCGTTAATGTGAATGGTCCCTAATAACAAAATGACAAACTTTTCAAAGAATAACTCTTGACATTTCCCTTATTTGAATTCGTAATACTGAGTTCAACTTTAATAGATTAGACTTAGTAAAAATCAAAAGTACTTAGCAGATGTATCGATGTTATTGTTCTAACAGAAAAATTATTGTTCACTATCATCAATCCTTGTAAGTAAACTTTGCATACTTAAATATATAAAAGACATCACAGCTCAAAATCATTAAATATTTTTATATGTATTTGTATATACACGGTACACACTTCAACACCCACACACAAAACAATCCAACGCGCCGGAAACCAACCCAATTTTACAACATCTAACATTTTTATAACACCTCATAAATACCACTATGATTGCAAACAAAATATACCAATAAAGAAATAACTTTATATCGAACAAACTGCTTACCATAATGGTTGGGCATGATCCTTTAATGGATAATGTGAATGGACGGAAGCCGTGAGGATAAAAAGAAAGTAACAGTAAATGTGGACCACCGAGCTAGCGGTGGACATCAAAGGACACACCGATGTATAATCATAGATGTCCGTGACCGCTGGAAGCGTCAATCGTACACATTTTTACGGATACACGGTTTTTTGTTTGATGTAATGTGTTTTTAATAATATTTGGAGTGCACCTGCCGTGTTTGTACAAGCCATTGACAGATGACATTCCATAGTTATATTATTTAGACTAGCGTAGCAGTCGAAGTAAAATATTTTTTGACAAATCATTTCTTATTTGGAAGAAAAATTCATTCCTTTTCTAACCAATAATTAGTGAACAGAAAACCATATTGAGTACTGAATTGTGTACTATTAAACGAAAATATAATTATATAAGTTATAAAGATTTTATTAACATAGGCTTTAATACACTTCTGCTAAAAGTACAGATCCCGGTGCGATAATATTTTAAAGAAAAGGTAAAAAAAAAGGTCCCCATGTTTGTTTATCGGTTTACAATACGAAGAAACCTACAGAAGGTTGACCTACAACGCTTGAGATGTCCATTCATCAACTTTGACAGCTACCAAATGACAGCTTCTATTACTTTTTATTATTCAGTTTCCTTAAATCTTGTAATCTAGGAAGTAGAGAACGAAATATAAGCATACATTCTGGCACCATACGGCAAGGAGAAATGAGCAGACAAATTACTATCAAAGGATAATGCACTATCGTTGACAAAGTGCACTTCATATTACTTCACTAAACGCACTATCACTCCGTCAAATGCGCTATCCATGTTTTAAGCGTCGTTGTATACTTACACGCATATTAGAAGGACGGCTTCAAAGAAAATAGTACGACTTGACATGTGCCTGCATGCGATCATTGTATGTGTAGTTATGCGGTGGAATGTGCTTACCTGAAACAGAGAACAGAGACATTAATATAGATAGGGTTGTTAGACCTGTGACGCACATACATGGGTCTGCGTTTGTGTTCGCGAACGGTAGTCAGAGCTAGATTTTAATATCGTTATGCATGGCATTACAGGGTTTAATGGCGCCGTGATATATCTCCATATATCACGGCGCCATTAAACCTATTTGAATATAGTCTAGTAAAGTATGAGCCTCCTAAAATAAGGGTGCTAAAACGTAACATGTATTTATTCTATCAGAGTGAAAAAGCACGAGACTACTATTCACTATTAATATTTCTCTACAAAAATATTATGTTCGATTTGAGTATTATTCGCTGTTTTTCAATTTGTTCCGACTGGCTCTTTGTATTCTTATCGATTACGTTTACGTATAGAAATACGATCTTATTTACATACAGTAACTTGATCCGGCACTATTTTTGGTAAATTTAGTACTGTTGAACCCCATTATGGACGCTCCACTAAGATTTTAATAAGCCGTGTTCATGCGCCATTTTAATCGTCTAGTACAGTTTTATCTCTATGCAAGGTATTGAATTGTCAACGTTGACTTTGACTTGCGATTAGACATAAAAGGTACCGCTGTTCCCATAATTCTTAGGCAGGTTAATAAAATTCTATTGCCATGTACTATGGCCACTTAAAATTATAGAAATCTCGTTCTGAACATTTATTTTACTAAAGGCCATCGGTGTTAAGTTCAGCTGTTTAAAAAATCTTGCGTTGCGTCATTATGTGGTCGTAAAAATTAGACTTCTAAATTGGTCTTTGAATATTTTTAGACTAAGCATTAGATAAATATTCAAATACGGGTTATGAATATATATTGCAATACTTATTTAGGCTGAGTTTAAAAACAGCTTCGTTTTTAATTTAAGTCTGACTGAATGATTAATTCGAGCCAATGTCAAATGTTATTTTGCTTTACTTATACTCATTACACAACAATTTTTTTAAATTTATGACTTCAATATAAAAATATGTACATGAGAAAGAGTATTTGCCAGTGGCGTTTCCATTTTTTATTAAAATGGCTGTCAGTATTATTGTTTCCCTATGTCAATTGCTTTCAACAAATGCACATTTTTCCGGAATGAATTAGGTAAACATTAAACAATATGTATGTATATTTATTTCTTTCTACTACCAATAAGAAAGCCAGTATAAAAAAATATCAGGCACCCGCACAGTAAGTTCGTGACTGAACATGAAATAAAAAAGAATTAAAAAAATATGGCACCTTATTCTGGATAACTCGGGGCCGAAGCAAGGCAGTTACGGTTTGATGTTACGCATGCAAATTGTCGATTCACTGAATGGAGCACAGGTATTTTTTCATTCAGCCCCAATTTTGTTATTGGAAGCCTACCGTTACCTTTTGTCAAAATTGTTTATCGATTTATCGACAGCTTCAACTCGGTTAATTAAAGCAGCATGAGATGCTTGTACGTTAATTGCGCGCGCAAAACGTGGTAATTCGTTTCACTGGCGGAAAACATTATTACAATATTTATTATTGAAAATTAATAAAAAGTGAAATAAAAAATGCTAACTGCAAATGGATGTATCTTCAAGCTTTGTTGCCTTTTTTGCCTTACGCTGTATGCCTAAAAAATTACCGTAAACCTCAAATCGATATGAAAATGGCGGCTCCACGTTGCGACTGCGGTTGCGTTCATAATCCGATTGTCGATACGGCAAACGCAAAGTCGAACAATCCAATGCAAAAACAAAGAAATATAAAGGTGCGTTTTATACAACACGATAGCCTTAGCCTTTATTGCTGGCGGGAGAGGCGACAAGGCCAATAAAACATTTTCTCTGCAGAACGCCATTATGGAACCCGATATTCGTGTGGGTACCGAACGTACACGAAGTCGGTTCGGATTATTCGATTTTTGAAATTAAATCTTCATAGACGTGGGTTCGGGAATTGAATGTTTCGTAAGAGATTTAGATCGTATTTTGTAATCTCCGGAGGTGCACACTCTAAATCAAATATTTTGTCTGCGACGTAAAATTATATTAATCTACAAATGTTGTATCAATTTCCTTCTTTCACAAGCCTTTCAAGTCAGTTAATTAAATTACAATCAAGGTATTCATAATGGTTACAAAGATTAAACGAGAAAAACTTATATGGGTACCCAACTGCTAACTATTCACATGTGCACAGGGACGGATTATACAAAACGGTTACAAATATTTATTAAGACCACATCTGATTTTTGTGTAGCCGTTTCAAATAACGATACAATCTTTTGAGTGCTTTAAATTTTAATGAAATCTAAAAGGATTCTTTAAGTAGCGATCGTATGGCGTAAGTTAGTGCCGACTCAATCCGCGTATCGTGTGTGCAATAAAAATAAAAGGAGGGTAGAACGCGGTTTAATTGGCGTCGGTGCGAGGTAACACGATCATGAGTTCTGGGAATCATTGGGCCCAACTCTTATTGTTAACTTGGCAACAATGTTCTGTGGATTGTTTAGATGCCTACTGTGTTGAAAACGTGTGCTCTTAATTAGTATAAATAAAATAGAATCATGGGGCCATAGAACCAGAGCACGCAAATATTTTAATATAAGAACAGCAATTTGTACATGTTACATGAAGTTATAACACTCAAATCAAATATTACGCAGTTTACAGGCAAATGATCTTATTCCAAAAGTAAAACCAGAATAATATACATAATCTAAAGACCCATAGTATGTTTCATTACTCCTTCATTAGCAGGCTTATTTTCGTCCACAAAGAACTTATATGGGAACCAAACGAAAAAGAGACATCGCAAAAAATACACAGGGAGGTATTGTGGCGAACAAAAGGCGAATAGGACCCGGTTTAATCCTGTCCGGCCGTCATTTTGACGTCGCGGGCGAGAAAATTGAATTTATTATCGTTTGTATTTGAGTGACGTGTTATTTTCACACGAAGGAGAGAGCGCCGGAATCCAATCAGTCAGACGCCGGATACGATAGCTAGGATACTACGAGACTACGGCTGGAAATGGCGTTTTCTATTCCATGTGTTTTTACAGGATGGTGAAAGGATGTGCGATTCTCATACTTGGGCATGTTCTTACATATTGAATGTTAGTCAATGCTATATTGAATGTTAGCTTTTCATCTGCGTGTGTTAATAATGGAGCAGTTGATGTCGGTAATTTTAGCATGAAATGGAATTTACCTTATTTCTGATTGACCTTGAGAGCAGAATAAAAAATAAAAAAATAAGCTTAAATTGTCTCTCGGTACTTCAAAATAGACACCTTTTATGTTTGCCCAGTTCATAGACAATATAGCATTAATTTCTTATTTGTGATGCTATATTTAAATTCGGGAATATTATGTGTAGTTTGAGAGGGTCATAGGCCAGACTTAGACGTTAACGTCTAAGTCTGTACTAAAGGTGTTTACATACATTATGAAAAGCTATATTTAAAACATAACACGAGAAGCCAATTTAATGTAGAGTATAAACACTATAAACAATAGTTGTTGTCCATTATTACTTGGCGAACAAAACAAAGAAAAAGGCGGGGTTACATCGAAGGGGTGGTAACTGCATAGCACGCTAATTGGTTGAAATACCTTTAATATTGACGCAGTAAAAGTTATGGGGCGCTATCAAGGCTAGGTTATTTCATTAGTATATACCCTAGAAGCAATTCGTTTACAAGTAGACCACTCGCCTTTTGATTGGAATTTATATTGAAAATGTGAAATATTCAATTTATTTTATTATACAAATTACCATTATACACATTTACTTTAAACACATAAAGTGTTTAAAGTAAGAACAAAAGAATACATTTATTTCATAAACTTGAGCACATATAAACAATGCTGCTTTTGTGTATATGCGATAAACCTTGATCAGGAATTTTCGTAAGTAACGAAACCTATTGCCATGCTATGGGAGCCAATCAATTTGATTTCACGTATAAAATAATTATACGTAATTTTCTTATTTACCTATAACTAATAATCACGACTCCTGACCAACTGTTACTTACATAATAAATCCAAATCATGTATTACACTCAAAGGCTTAACCCTTCAGTGGTAATCTATACGTCACTGAAACGTTGGTTGGCCGCTAATTTATTACCCCGCAAAGCGCTTTCCGGACATTTCAAGGTCGTTCAATGGTAAAACCCATACATTACAATTTAGGTATTTGAATAAGCTGCGAATACGGCTCTGCTTTTTGTTTTCATTTCATTGGTAGTTATTCGTGACGGATTTACTACGCTATGATTGGGTGATTCAAATAACTTAGGAATAGTGTTCTAGAATTTCAATATCAAATAAAAAATGCAGTACAATACATTGTTGCTGTTTTTTATTTGCATAGTCGAGGCTAACGAGCTAAAAACAGTTTCTCATAGCAAAAATGTAATATTATTTTTAAATTGGACAACCCGTTTGTTTGCTTCTATATTGAATTTAAATATTCAGTGAAATATTAGACCAAATTTGAAGTAAATGCAGTCAGAACTAATCCAAGTAATGATGCAATTTCAAAGAAAGCAAGTACGTATTTCCAAGCGGACGATCACAAAAATGAAACTGGTTTTATACAGTGAGATTAGCATAAAACTTGTTTAAATGTTAATCTGTGTGCTTGGGTGGATTATGACGTACCCTCTGACACGGTCGTTCGTATGCACTTACACTTTACCTATACCTTTGCTGGGGTGGGTTTTGGAATAGTTCAGAATTCAAATAATTTTGAAGTTTATAATAGCCATTGACCACTTTCTTTAACGACCGCAAGAGGTCAGCCGGTTAATGAAAATTCCTTCTGAATTAATTACGAAACTCATTTTAAACGTTATAAAATTTCGCAACGAATTTTGGGAATTGTAATAACGTTTTATGCGGTGTAGACCTTTTAACAAGGTTTATCTTTGGTTTTTATTGCATTTTGTTTTACTGGTTTGCGCTTTTATATTATAGTCTTTAAATGTGCCATTATTTTTAGTGACCCTTTATATTGCGGATCAAAAACAGTTGCCAACTGCAATTTTTTTGTCTTCTAAAATATTACTTTCCAATAATATTCCTTTCCGTTAATTATCGCTCGCTTAATAATGTGCCCGGTAGATGGCAAAAGGCTAGCCCCCTATTACATTGGGACCGAAACATAACTGATGTGGGTGTGTAATAAACCTCTGCCTACCACTTCGGAGATAAAGGACGTGAAGTTATGTTATGTTATCTTTGAAACTAAGAAACCTAAATATCTTTTTAAGAATAACTTCAGCTAAAAAGGCAAACGTAGAGCTACTGTTTAGAAAAGAGTACAATCACCACTACTCAAATATTATGAGTCACAAGAGTGACTTGTACGGTAAAAATAACTGAACGCACAGAAATTCATTCTGGTTGTCACAAGACCCGCATAGTCTACTCCAGATGTCACTTGTGAAATGTTTAGCATAATATTACGTTCTTTTACCACAGACTACGCTCCCTTAGGATAAGATGGGCAGATTGCACGTTCACAGAAGTTGATGTAGAAAAATTTATACAACAGCCGTGTCTGTTGTGTAAGTCCCGTGTATAAGGAACACGAGACAAATTGTTGACGTTTACCGAATTAAATTTACAAAAAACAACCTAATTTATGTTTTACCATGACATCAGTTATATGTGGGCAGACGGTTATCAAAACTACCAAAATAACTCATTAAAATACCTTACGAAATGCAATTTAAGCAGCTTAATTGCATACTGCGTCCGCATCAGCAAATCGATTGCCAAGCATCCAAATTAACTCAAATACCAAAAGTGCAGTTTTTGCCTTCCATCAATTTAAGCCATCTACAAATAATACAACAGCTGATTCACGGACGCTACTTATAATGGAATATTACCGAATACCAAATTGCTGTGATCTTGGACAAATTATAGCGGGTACGACGCGTTTCGATGTAATTGGTGGTAGTCACTTCTGTTTCGGCCTAAAATAAAAGTAGAAGCGACAATATGATTAGAATTGATGATATCAGTTTGTTTTTTAAGACACCTCTCATTAGGACTAAATCCTGTGTCGCGGGGGACATTATAAACATACAACCAACGGACACAATGAACGCCCAGACTCGAAAGAACAATTTATTAATCACACAAAGTGTTGTCTCGTGTGGGGATCAATCCCACAACGCTCGGCGCAGTGTCAGGCGGTGAGGTGGCCGCTTAAACCACTTCGCCAACCATGCAGTCAAATGTTTGCTGCGTATGAGTTTGTTCTTGAAATCGCGTGTAGGCGCGTGCACCTTTTGCCGCAATCATGATAGCCATAAAAATATCAAGTCAATTTCTTGAAGCACGTGATGTAGCGCATGGTTCCAAACGCAAGTATATACGAAGAAAAGTAAGCTTAATGCTATTTTGAATCGCAGAAAAGATCGAGTGAGACACTACCAGTAGAACTTCACGCTACGATGACACTGTATTGAAAATTACCATTTTTAATGGATCTTTATATATGCGGAACGCGAGACCCTGGTGAGATGATCAAAATGGCAACATGTAGCCAGAATTTACACAGCAGCTCTCAACACACAGAGATATTTACCTAATCGAAAAAAAAACCGTACATCATAAAATTGTTTTAAGATTAGTCTAGCGATTAAGGTAAGTGAAGGGAATATAATTCTTAACCTGTGTTAATGAGATTTTAACAGATATTGTAGGCTTAGGCATTGTATTATTAAAAAAATCCAGGTTTATGAAGCCACCGTTAATCTTTATTATTTCAAAGTCATTAGAACTCACCTTTCGCCTGTCGCTTAACAAAGTCTCGGGCTGTTCCAAATAATGATGATGATCGTTGCCAAATAAATAATGGAGAACGTCAACGTAACACAGATGATTTGCTCTGATGAATGAATATTTGACGACGGGAGTGTAAAATGACAGGAAAAAGTCATTCAACTTTTTCTTTGCAATAAAATTATAATCTTAGACATATAACAAGCGTGTCGACCGTAGCACGAGAGGAAACAACAAAAACTAAAATTACGTTCACACTTGCGGTTTAGATTGAAACGCAGACGGAAGATATTTGACTTTTTGTAACAACGTAAGGGACTACAGGCAAGTGACAAGGACAGACGATGCCGTCTCACTTCATGAAGCCAAGTGCCGATATAATTGTTAAAATGTCGTGTATTTTAATTAATTCCGAAGAAGACTTATTCACCCTTCAAAATATGTTATCTCAATTCAATCGAATGACATTGATACATGGAGTAATTAGGGCGCCCGCGCCTCGGAATACTTAATTTTGGACAGCTCACGATCGTGGTCACTGTGTTATTTATGTACTGTACAATCTTCTCGAGATATCTTTACGGGTGTCAAAACTTAGCTTCTTAAATGGCCACTGCTGCTTGGGTATACATGTAAAACAGTGCTGGGAAATTGGATGGTTACCAAGTAGCGTACTAATTATGGTACGAAATTAAATGTTCTTTCTTTTACCTATACATTTTTTAAGTGCATACAAAATGTTAATTTATATCCTACCAATGTTAATGATATAATATAACAGGACGTAGCTATTCCAGCGAAAAATTGTCCAGATGTGGCAAATATCGTTTAAAATTTATGGGTTTGTTAAATAATAAACCCAAACACAAATGTGTAACTGTATCGATTGCTTTTTTGACGTAGCTGCAAAATAATCGGAGTAAAAACGATTCTTTCTTAGATAATAATTGTGCCATCCATACATGATATTAAGCATCGCAGTAATAATTAAGTCAAATATTGATTAGAATGAGACAGAAAACAGTGCCTATGTTCCTTATTCGTGGGAGAATCCATTCATTTAAGTTGGCGTAACTAACCATAAGCTAACATCTGAAGTTGAAATTTTGTAACTATTGTGCATCAGTTAAACCGTTGAACGTTTACCGATTCATTCTTATAGAGGTACAAGATAACGTAATATCTGTCATATTTTATGAAGAGAAAACAAGAAAACAATAAATGGAAGTTATTGTACAAAACTTGTTTACCTATCTATTTTCCTTTTGTGGTTTATGACTTAGAAGAATAGCACCCGCTATAGAACAATAATTTACGGATCACGGCTTACAGAGCTCTTCCAAAATATTGATAGAAATCATGCATGGTTACAGACAGTATGATTTTAAAGAATAATATAATTAATCCTAAAAGCATTTTCTCTTTCTTATTTCTTTGAGTAAATATAAAGGAATATTCATTTAATATCGAACTACCTTTCACCTCTAGTGGGCCTGTTGACCTGAAGTAGCCGCCAGCATCGATAGGTACACTCCGCAGCGATCGAAATCATTTAACGGTTTACACTGATGCTTAAACACTAGATGTGCTTGTTTATTATTTAGCAACATTTACAGATGGAATGTCTTTGTATTAAGTCAAAGGTTTTGTTTTTAAAAGCGCCATTTTAATAAGAAGAGTATGGCATCTTACTGTTTTAAAATATGACACTCTTTATCCATACTTCTAGAGATTTCATGAAATATATTGTCGATTTTGTACCCCTATGTTATCTGCTAATATTATAATTAATGAATATTTCATAATTAAAACAGTTCTTTAACCACTATGTTGAGCTAGTTCACCAAATATAATGACCAATTGGAAACAACAAATCAATTGGAAGCCAATTCCGTGAAACTCAGCGATTGGTTAATTAAATTGACCACAAAACATAGATTGATTACGTTAAATATTATAATTATAACTTTATGTTCACACAGTTACCTACTTGATTTGTATCAAAACAAACCAATCAGATGCTGTAGATTTTAAAGATTAATGAAGCGTTTCGGTGTTCAAAGACACGGCCGTGTATAAAACTGATTAATTATCACTGGTCAGGTAAAAAACCTGCTCCCAGTGCCAAAGTAGATGTTTTCTGTATACCTGTCTCAACATGAAAATATTGGTAGCTGTCGCTGGTAATGAAGAGATAAATTGTCATTATATTTTAGAAGGTATTTACTTACAGTTAATAAAAAATACAAGATACTGTCAACTGTCAAAACACCATTTTAGGCTTGGTTAGGAAAATTAATATTTCACAAAAAAAATACACAATAAGCATAGTTAAGAATATAAGATGCAATAACATTTTGTCACATTACAAATAAATAATATGCGATCAGAATCCCATAGCGCAAAAATGTTAACAAACTTAGGCATAACAAATAACGGACAAATGAAATCGTTGTAGACAGATGCAAGATAAATTAAGATTGCAAAATTTCTGCCCCATTGATCATACATGCAGACATGAATGCAAAATTTTCATTCAATGACGTCGTCTGTACATTGTGATTGTCATGTTTCATTCACGGTCCTTACAACGTGCATGATATTTCCATGTTCAGAGAGAAATTGAAAATTAAAATGAGACAGCGAATGATAGTCTTCAATAGGAATAATATTAGGAACGTAATAGATGCAGCCATCTATCACATACACTTGAATTTATATATGTACAGTCAAACAACTTCCCGCTAGACCACCATAAGGGCGGGAATCGCTCAGCAAGACATCGTCGCTTCCAGTGCTACTTCACACGCACATGGACACTCGTATACAAAACAGTTTCTAGTGTGCCTCGACTCTATGAGCGAGCCAAGGGGTTTTTTTTTTCAAACTGGTGCAGCGCCGACTTGTTTGATTGTACGTAGGCACAGCCACAATCAACTTTGTGAGTGTAAACTCAAAATCTAAATAATTTATTCACTTGCCCACTGTGTGACGCTTATAAATGCCAAACTAACAAATTTATAGCCTTCAGCAGTCCATTGGTTGACTTAAGCTTCGCCTAATTTGCTTCCCAGTAGCACTGTGAAACATTACGACTTTTACTTATCTAATTATTCTAAAACATCTAGTGCCAAGTTCGCAAACCAAAGGCAAAAGCGTAAAACCATGAGGAAGAACGTACAATAGAACCAAGAGCCACACTCACTTTTATTCAACGCCATATTAACAATTTTGTTGAATAAACAATAATGTAATTTTCTTAGCAAGTTGCATAACGCGTGCTAGTCTCTTCCAGAAGTTCTACGTCGGCGCAAATATTTACCTGTGACCGCGAACAATAAATCGGATTGGAAAGCAGCCATCTCGACCGTTGTAAATCAATCAACTGATCATGAAATATGATCACCCGTAATATTATCAATATTCCACTCAGTATATCGAATTTTGTTGATTAATTTTAGATTGTTTTAATCTTAGAATGGGAAATGTTTGTTTTTATTTCGATGATTGATTTTTGTATTGCGTGTACACAGACACTTTTTATAACAGTTCTATACTTTATCGAACGTACAAATAGGTTATGGTTGATTGATATAGTATGTATAAAAATATGACAGAACGAAAAAACTTTAAAAAAAATGTTCCATTAAGTTTTCCTACAATGAGGTCACTCATTGTAGGAATACTTAATCAAGCCAAAACTCATATCTTTCTAATTTAAGTGTAGTTTCCAATCACCAAGCAACAAAACTTTGTACCAAATACGTATAAAGCAAACAATTCTACAAACTAAAACTAAATCCTTCCTTATATCTTGTTAGAGTAACGAACTGGTGTCGTAATGTATTGTAGCAATAAACAGATTACGCAATAACAATAACACCAACAAAAATCGGGAGCGGTTTTTTCCCAGCCAAGTTCGCTAGGTAATTTGTCAGTAGGAAAAGTTATTTATCTGTAATAATGAACACCTCGACTTATCTCGGTGCAGCGCTATAGTTCTGACATTCGGTGAGCCAACTTGTGATTTATATAGTTTGCCAAGTCAGAAGTCTTAACATTGGATTGTAGCTTTGTTATTAAACTAGTTGGTGAAGATTTTAGGGATCCGCTGCAATTTATTTGTTTATTTTATTTGTGTGAATGGTTTGCTTTAGCTGTTGAACTTTGTTGCTTTACTTTTATCTTTCGTAGCATTTGTTACAGGTATCGTGCGGTAGGACCCAGGGAATAAAGGCAAAAAGTATTTGATGCAAAGGGCATACGCTTGGACGATGATGATGATTGTAGGAATTAGGACAAACAATTGAGTATTGCAGGTGCGTAATGTACATTATGGCATGTTTCCTCATTTATTATTGTTGTTTCTTTATAGATTATAAATCAAAGAAAATACAAACAGTAAAAGTTTTGTTGCGTTTTGATTCTCTTTGTAAACGTGCTTAAGATCTAGCATCTCTCACATGCCAAGTCATTTTGTTTAACACGGTTAGTATTAATGTCAAAATAAATATGTTCGATAAACAATGGTGCAAGAATAGATTTTATGTCTTACGAACCACCGTAAGCAATAAATATTTTATGTTATTTCGTTACAATCTCTTCTATGATCGTGACGGCGAATATAGTAAATAGTAAAATGTTATTTGTTTGTTATGAGTTATCACGGCTCTGTCTAATATGTCATAGTTAAAAGTGATTTGACAAGGCAATATAAGCAACTATGTATAAAAAGAAACTGACAGGAAAATATTTTTGTAGGCATATTAAACAATAACGTAAGCTTTATATCTAAGGTATTATATGTAAAAGTGTTTTAACATAAGTTATCTTCATGCCGTTACTGAATAATGCTGATCAGAAAAATTAAAGCTTAATCCAAAAATCTTTCAAACCCAGCACAGATCCTTTATAGGCACATTGTACTCGCTTTGCTGTTGCTAGGAGGTATCTGAAGTACCTTTCATTATTTTATTAAACTATTTTTATTTTCACTTTCACAACTAACAAATAATAACGAAACAAAACCCAAAACTAATTTACTTTTTCTTCTAACCCCTAAACAAGCGCCCACATAAACAAAGAGAACATCAAAACTCACAAGCCTGCCAAAACTTCATACCGTAATTAGCCAAGCTGAAGTTTTTCCACAAAGGGTTGGCAAAAACTAAACCAGTTACCATGACAATGCATAAATAAAAATCACAACGTTATTAACAAGAAATTGTCCGTCATACAGTAATTGAACCGCAATAAACGATAATAATGTATCGGTTTTTTACTTTTACAATCGCGTTATTTTAATTGGGTCGAGAGCTTGACTGTGAATTTCAACACGATAATTGCTTATTGTACGAATTGTATCGATTGATTTATTGAATACAAAAATAACCAAAGCCACTTGTTAAGATAATAAATATATTTTTTGGCTAACTTTGATCATTATAGCATTCTTTATTAGATATTATATTATGTCAGATTTATAATAAAATGCGTTCTGGATGGCAAAAATATGAATTTATAAAACTAATTTATTCATACAACATTTTATTAATATGTAGCCATCACCTAACTTGTTACAATGAATACGTAAAATATGATAATTATTCACTCGAATAACAAATCATTCGGTTATTACCCCAACTAGTATTGATTGTATAATTCGTTTAGGCCATTCCAACATGGAATTGGCAGACGCAATTTGTCAGTATAAATTCGAGATAATTTCACGCCAACTGGGTGTTTAAATCAATTGGAGGGCTAGAAGTCGGGAATGTACTCAGATTATTGATAACGACGGCCAAACACGAAAGCTTTGACTATTCCATTTATACTTCCAATAAGGTGCACTGAACGATGTCACCGCAAAACGAAACATCGCCCTTACAACCGACCATACGATGAGATCGTCTGGGCGCATCACCAAGTATTCTTTGCTGTTCAACGATTCCTATTACAAAAGGCACAAAGTTCAAAATAAAGGGTTAAATGTAATTTTATGTCGGCGAAGTATACGTGCTTCGCAAATCAAGTGCGTTGAAGAGGATGGGAGAACCACGTCTATGAAAAATCGTGACGAGGGTGACACAATAAGTGAGGAAAGGTGAAGGGGGAGGCAAGGTGCTTTAATCGGAAATACGTACCCTTCGAAAGTGCAAGGCTAAGGGTGCGTGACGAGACAGACATAGACTACGAAAAATATTTAAAAAAAATATACGACAAAGACTCTAACTAAGCAAAGTTGTTTACTTCGTTCAGCCAAGTTATTTTCCCTGACTGAGATAAATTGACTGAGAATTAGTCCAAAAATATTAGGAGAGTACTTACATAAGGGATAAATCTTAATTCCTTTAGGCTTTGCTCTTGTCAGCAACAACTTGGAAGTCCATTAGGATCCCAAAATCAATTTTAACGTTTAAGTAACTTCTAAGTGAAGTTCGTTTTGGTAGAGTTACTTTTATTTATATTATTTAGTAAAGAAGCTTTGACTCACAACTTTAGTTATTGGTGAAATTTAATTAGAAATATTTTTAGTCATCTTTCAACTTTGATATAAAATATTGACAACTAGTTTATGTATTCGATATCTTAAATATTTACAAGACTATAAAGATATATATATTTCTGAAAGTTTATCTTATTCATTGCTATCTATTAGTTACTGTTATAATATATATAAAAGACAAGTCATAAACCGCCAATATATAATCTGTTACTCTGTTTAGAAACTTTATGAAATTCTGTGTGTATTAATTATAGGCTGATAGTCAAAAATTAGAAAGTTAAAGTTCCAATTAGAAAATCAATTAGAACCGACGTACTCACGAATTGCGCACCGTATTTGGAATCCTTTATATTAAATTATTGCAAGACCTATCAAAAGCCGGAATTATCTCATATGGCATGTCTAAATATAAAAATTCGTCGTATTATTAGATACAGGTGTCAATAAATCTTTTAACTAAAACCAAAATTGATAATTTCTCATAAGATCTAAATTAATACGATCGATAAATTCAAATTAGGATCAATCTTTAGTTCTGACTCATACTTATAATCGATATAAATTTTACTTAAGGCTAAGGAATGATGCACCCATGGTACATAGGGTTCCCATCAGGGTACATAGGGTTCCCACCAAGAACTTAGGGTCCCAAGCCAACCTCCCCTGCAAGAGGTGCACATGCCGATCAACGGACGAGGCTCTGGCAAACAAAATATCCCGATAATCTATTACGTGGGATCAAAACACTGGCGAACAGTGGGCGTTAAATATGCCTCTGCCTACCCCTTCGGGGAAACAGGCGTGAGTCTATGTATGTATGTAAGGAATGATCCATTTTACTGCAATTTCACAATGCATGTTTGCAACACACTATAATAAAATTATAGGTAAATTATTCTATGCCTAAAAAGGTTATACGTAAAATTGAAATAATCAAGTCATTTACCATCAAGTAACGATGGTAAATG
This sequence comes from Euclidia mi, assembly GCA_944739405.2. Classification (NCBI taxonomy): domain Eukaryota; kingdom Metazoa; phylum Arthropoda; class Insecta; order Lepidoptera; family Erebidae; genus Euclidia; species Euclidia mi. The sequence continues at coordinate 34,569,472 of OX123184.2, forward strand.
ACTTGAAAAAAGAAAGCAAAATTTACTGAGATATTGCCAAAGATAACTTGCGTAAGACTTGAGTGGCAAGTTTCGTAGACCGATAGTTGAGTCTTATTGGCGGTGGAGAAACAAATGGCTTTGTTTAGCGCGGGACTAATTATAGCCGGACAGTACCACTGTGAGACCAATCTGTGGAACTTTGTTTTGGATCTTTTGTTTCTATTTACGAATCGGCAAGTAGGTCTATTTCTCTTTAGATTCTACTAGTTTCTGTCTTTGGCTTTGCACGCGTTAATGTATAAAATACCCAAATTTATACCCCCAACTTAATACATAATAGAAGTAGCAATGTTATAGTCAATATTTCAACCACATCAAGTTTTAATTTCGCAAGAAACTGTTGTCTATGTCAGTAAGCAAGATCTGATCTATTACTATGCTCTTTCTAAATATAGCAGGCGATGTTGATGAAGTTTTACGAGTATATTAATTTGCGTTACGGGGTAGATTAAGTCCACAATTGGATCCTATAGGTGGCGCTGTGGTAGTCATTCTAGTTTTGTTATGTATAAACATCATGCCAAGCAATAGTTCTCCTTTCAATATTCACTAAAGCTGGTTCGATCAATAAATGTGTGGAATGCCCATATTTTCTGTGATAATAAAACTACCGAGTGCAAGTTTTCCCTGCATAATCAACTCTTGTATGTGTAATACGTGTTGAAATTGCGTTCGTGTGGGACCACACAGAGTGTGAGAATATCACAATAAATATGCATTATGTACAAAATTTTTAGACTTCAAAGAGCCCTTATATCTTCTTTATGTGTGTCCGTCCCCTTTTTATTTTAAACTTCCTATAGATACTACTAGAGAAGTGTTTGGCAATGTAGAAGATATGATGATATATTATGCATCATGTACTCAAAATACATGAATGCTCAATAAATGTGATAATTCGCTTTGCGTACGTAAGCTGAATACTCCTGTATGATGTAGAAATAATATTAAATTCATCTTCTAAATTGTCTTAACTCCTTGAAGGACTGTCAACGAAACTAAATAGAAGTTTTATTGTTATAATACCTACAGGTTTTTAAATTGTTCACTGTCCTTAAAAGTATTCAACAGTTTTTCTTTTATCTGTTTTAAGAAATATTCAACAACACTATAAATAAAGCGTTACAAAAATAATTTAGTTATGGAGTGTTCTTAAGAGCTACTACATAAGCCAAGTTTTCCGTTCAACTTTGAAATATACTAGACTCATCTAAGATTCGCTATTACCCAATTTAAAAAAAAATTGCAATGTGCCGTCTGCACTCGATTCTCGAATTAATATGAACTTTACTCATATTTATTAGATGCGAAATAATAAATATGATTCAATTTGTAAGTATTGATCTCTATTGAAGCTACAGCCTCAAACACTCAGTGTCGTAGTACAAGGCCTCAATCTAGATCACACCCACATCACGCAGTGCAGTAGAAAGTTATGGGCCCATAAAGGACTTGCCGAAAGCCAAACTAGCTTCATGTTCGACGTACGTGTTTAGCCTAGAACAACCCACTTATACTGCCAAAGTACTTGTACCGAAACGAAGTTTCTCGTGATAGGAACTAATAACATATAGGTCGCGTTTCCTGTCAAACTTCAGGTTAGATTTGAATGTGTGCGTGAGCAGTGTCGTTTGTCAACGTTTTTACAATATCAACGACAGCAATCAAGACCTTGGTTTCACAACGAGGAATTGTAGCACCTCACTTTAAATGGTAGAACCAAGTGTATTAACAAGCATTGAAGTATGATCTGAAGTCACAAGTTAATGTAGGTATGAATGAGTCGACTTGACCGGCGTGGCTTTATCCTTTCTTAGAAGACAAACCTATAATAGCAGTATACCTATTTGTTTGAGTGATACCAGAAAGAGGTACAAGTTCTCCTTCCCATAATCTTCCTTTGCTATTTAGGACGGTGAAAAAGCGTTCGGAAAAAGATGACGAGTAGCTTCATCCTCATCTTTCATTCGCTAGGTTTGCAAACGCGCAACTAAGGACTCATGGGCATAACGGCCATCTAAGGGCTATGGTTAGTTGTTTATGATCAGGCAGATCATGGCTGCTTTCCAACCAAATTAAAAAGAAATGCAGTGGTCTGCTGTAATTCTTATTAACACATGGTATATGGACCGCCTAGGGGAACCACTTACTTTAGCTCCAAGAGCCCGCATGCGGATTTGGGAAGTGTTCCGTTTTAGTACTGTAATTGAAGCCCACGTGCTTATGCGAAACATCGACTGAGTTTTAATCATCCAAAACTCTCCTTTACTGACTGACAGACAGTGCACATCCAACACTACGGGACTCAACAAACTGAGATTTGGCATGCATGTGCTTCGAGGAGTGTAAAGGAGCACGAAGAAAGAGACGGATGAAGCCACAGGCAAAACCTAGCCTAGGAATAAATTTAACTACTACTTACATCAGACATTGTAGATTGACGCAATCAACATCTAATGAAACTATTGTAATCTATAACATATACATATATCAATCAAAGTGTTACGTGCACATTATGCAATTTGAAAGCAACAAGTTAGTTAGGACATAACTATTAAAGTTTCGATTCTGTTCATTAGCGCTCGAGTACTAGATAACTGACATTACTGATTAACTTGATTTCAACCATAACTTTGTTGGATTTATTTAAGTATGAAATTACCGTGACTTGGCTAAAGGTGCCTTTTGCAGGAGTGCCGATATTTTGAAGAACCAACCATATCCTTTAAATTTTCGTGGTGAAATATTTTTATTGCTAAATGAAGATGTTTAGAATGAGAGAAAGGTAAAATACGGTATGAAAGGATAGGGTGATTGAGTCTCTATCGCTCTCTGTCTCATTTATCAAAACACAGCAGTAGGAACAAACACTGATCTTTAACATTCATATGCCACGAAAACAATAGTACACTTTGGCGAGCCAAAACCAAAAATTATCTAGTACTCTCGAGAAAATGAATCAAATTAAAGAAAATATCAAGTTTTGACTTCGAAAATTGAATGATAGAAAAATAAATGTAAATCAACGTACCTACAATCATTCAGATAAGTAATACTTACTTACTTATCGTGTCGATGGCAACACATTATATAAATTTGGCCCAAAACTCGGCCACTCGAATGGCATTTGGCCTTGCCTCATGCAGGTCATTGAGCGTACACGACCCCGGGCCTGCGGGGCACGAAAGCAAATGGTCCATCGTCTGGGTGCATGAGAGGAGCCTCCCCGAGCGATGTAGAAAAGCGAACAAGAGTCCCAACGTCCGGCGCACCCTGGACACCTAGCACTCGGTAACGCAGAGTCTAGGTGACAAATCCTCTCACCACGATGGATCAACACAACTCAACCCCACCACAGTTGCCACAAGTAAAGATAAGTAATAAAAGAAAAACATGTTATTGGCTACAAGGAAATTGGAATTCTGATGGAATTTTGGTTCTTTAAATAAAAATGTGTGAATTCAATATCACGCTATTGTGTCCAAATTACACGGAAAACGTCAAAGTTAAAGTCGTGGTACTGTTCGCTAACTTTGTTTGGGGACTTTGGAGGAGTTTAAGAAAGTAATATATAGTACATTATACCGCTTTATTTATAAAATTGTCTTTGATTTCTAAATTAAGAAATCCGTGAATAGGTGAGATTCTTGCCGAATCTAGCGATTGTGCTTTCATTTTGCTTAAAATACCTTTAATACTACACAAGCTCGCGTAATTTTTTTTATCTTTCCTGTGTGCGTTTATTATTTAGAATATTAAGAAAAGCTTCTGTATTACTTTACAAAATTGAAAGAGTGTTGTGTGCCGCAGTTTAAAAATAAAATCGATCAGTTTTACGATCGGCCTCGTAAAGGATTATGTGGTGTTTTTAGCTCAACGCTTACAACACCAATTCTAACAATAGCAGATAGACTACCTTAAGCATCTTAAAATATTCGAATATTGCGTGACTTTATTATCGACAAAGTCGATAGCTTAGCCACTAAAATACATACCCAGTTACATAATAATTTCTTCAAAGTAACATCAACCTTATTACAAGAACAGTAAGACTGTAAACGTATCTGAATAAATTATGCATCCACATATTGCCGGTTTCACCCCTAGAGTGAAGACTAATGAATTAGCCCGTCAATAATATCAAAGCAAATGCCAGATGTCAATTTTCGAGTGACAACCGTGTCAAGGGTTGGTTTCCCGTTTAGGGATTTTATATTCAGTCACCCACAAATTAGGGTCCAAATTGAACTGCACGAATAAGTAACCCCTTCAGAAGTAGGTGTAGAGATTTTTATATGATTGATTACGTTTATAATGTGACATTTGCGTGTTTACTGCTATATTTATAGATGCTAATTTTTAAAAGCATTAATTTATAGGCGCGAAATGTTATCGTAACAAATTGTGCTTATTTTATGGGTAATGTGAACTTAGGTACTAAATCTAAGCAGCGCAGTGGAGAAATCAATAGGCCTGCAGGCAGAGGATTTTTGGTTTAAATCTATGTCGTGTGAAAATATTTTGGAAATGTTAATAATAAATGATTAATTATCACTTGTCCCGTATCAGATTAAGCCGTCGATTTTGGCTGTCATTAATGTTGGAAAACCGTTACAGAAAGTCACTCTCAAACAACTCTCTAATACACGTATTTAGAGCCACAGAAAAGTCTCTATCCCCTTGAATGGTGGGCAACAGGCGGCAGTCACTTATTGGAGAAGCTAACATGCTGTCAAATGTAGTTAGGCTGAAACCATTGGCTCTAGGGTGAATGCATTGGATCAGAGCCGAGACAACGCTGAGGTGATAATCTTTACATTCTAAATTCAACATAGATGCATTAAAAGGGTTCAATGTCAGTCATCAAAACTTCTACTATCATATTATTATAACGTAAGTATGAAGCGCTGTTTTCTATCAAAAACTCAAATATCTATATGTCCTTAACTCAGAAGTACTTTCACACTCACTATCAACATCTAAATAGGGTAAAATAAGTAGGCGTAAAAAGTTTCTTTAGTTTGTAAGTATGTAGTTGGGCAATAGAAATAGAAGTTCGTTGATAAAAAACTACAAACTAAGAAAGTATTGACTCAGGTAACGTTTACAGTCACATGTTTTATAAATATCATAATACACTCCAAACTAAAAGGATATTTATTAACAGTCATTAAGTAAGTTGGCGTAGCGGTGTCCTTTTATTCTATGGAATAAATGTTTGTAAATTCTATCGCAATGTAGGATTTATTCCTATTGCGGGATTGGGATTAGTTTTTTTGCGGAAGTTCTCTGTTTCAAAGTAAAGAAAGTAAATATAGCATTGTGTAATTTAAGACAGACATTAATTAATTTAAAATTAATTTTGTGTCAGAAATTTCAATGTTGATTATATAAATTAAACAACGAATTCTTTAATACATAAATGATGTTATGATAATTTAAAGTACCGTAATTCACACCTAAACAACATTTAACAAACGTTTAATGCGATACTCTCGACATCCGGTGTTAAGATTTACACTGCTTAATGAGACGTAAAAAATGCACTCCGACAACAAGAGGTCTTTGCCGACAAGCCTTAGTTTACAAGCTGATTCTTAAACTAGTGTATGTCGTGTCAAATTGTATGCTCTATCTAAATGCAAGCGCGACTTAAGTGTAGTAAATACTTTCTATACAATCTCACTTACTTTGGAAGTACTGAAGCATTCTTGTAAAATTTAAAGAATTTTGTTGCCAATTTTTTTACACATGTCATATGTACCTGCATTCAGGGCAAATAGAAATAGATTGCGCAAATAGTTTTATAGTTAAGGTAGTCATTTACAAGACACACGGGGTTGAGGATGTAGCTCTCACATAAGACACAAATCGTTATCTTAGTTCTGAGTTCTATTTACATAAAAACCAAAGAAAATAAATAATATTCGTTCGATTATTCTAAACATCATAAAATGACATAAACTACGTAGGTTAGAAGTGTCCAAAATATTTCATATTTATTCTGGCCGCTTTAAAACAAAATGTTCTTGCCTAGAATAAGAAAACATTGCTGGGCATCATGAACGTCTGAGAGTCCTCGAGTAAATTCTGCTGATCCACACTTAGTATGCACGCTAAGCGGTGGCAGTTTAATACAAAACGGGCAAGACATAAAACTCTAGCATAACGTATGCTTGCTAATAAAGTTTTCGTGTTTTCGGCAAACGTTAGGCGAGAATATTTTAATGCTGTAGTTCCATAGAGCTCAATCTTTTGATTTATCATAGACATGTCTGTGTTATCTATCACAGTGGCAAGAAAAATGGAAATGAATGAGGAAAATGATTGCTGAGACAGAGAAAAGTAACTTACAACGGTGTACCTATTGAACAAAATGACATGATTTGTAATGTTTTAAGAAGATTGTTGCCACCCTCAAAAGTCTATCGACTTGCTAGGGTAAGCACTTTATTCACGTTGTGGTTTATGGTGGTTAGCTAGGCATCCTAGTGACGCTCCCAACATAAATGGCATTCACACGTGCTCGGTAAACATGTTCAGTTATCCGTTTCGGCTATTGTGAAGCCCCATGACAGTCATTACCTTGAGTATATTTGTGTGAATAATAAAGAACGATAGAAGTTCTGTGGGAGAACTGATACTCGTACAATAAAAAGCGTACCCCAAGCGCTATGTAAAAAGGGTCTGATGGCTAAAAATATGTTTAAATGAATCATGAAACAATAATGTTGGTTGAAACCAAGATAATACTAGAACGTTGATTATTACCTTTTTACTTTATGTCAAATTTATTTAGCCTGCAAATGTTACGCACCTTCCTTCATATTGTCACGTGACCGTAGTAAAGTCCCAAAATCCTGTATAGAAAGCAATTTCTCGGTTGAAGTGTGTGCGTGATGTGGCGTGCCACATGTTGCTTGTCCCCACATTAGCATATCAAAGCTCTGTCTAAGTCCCAATTACTATCTAGGTACTGTTGTGCTCCTTGCGCCGTGTTTATTGTGCAGTTTAATTAGTTTTGGTCACTATATACCAGGGTAGCCTATTGGGAACATTAGACCTATTTATTTCCAAACTCTTTCGCCTGTTTCACTCTATTTTTATTTGCATTAGCTCTTTTTCTATCCATGAGGTTTATTTCAACGTTATGTTCCATTGTCTATGAGTGACAAAATGTGAGTGTGAGTTCGATTCCCAAGTCTTTGTGTGATCCATAAATTGTTGTTTCATATCACGTGTTTTTGTGACTGTTGCCTGAAGAATTTACATGTACTTATTCATAGCGCGTGCACTGTCTTTCACAAGACAATATAAATAATATTATTTTAAAGATGAGAGGCACCTAGTTTCTGAGATAAGCGATTTTATTTCTATCTATCTTTTGGTAAGGCTTTCGATTTGTAGGGACCTAATAAAAAATGTAACTTTTACGAATACTGACTTAAAAACATAAGTTATGTGAGAATGTAGCTGATACCGTATGAGAACGTAACTGTTGATTCTGATTAACACACATTGTACGGTATGTGAAATCACATACTTTGATAATGTCATACAATGGTTGAGATTATGCTGAACAGTGTAACGACAGTTATTTATCAGTTGGATACAAAAAAAACAGAATAGAATGAAGTGGCATGTCAGATTATTCATGTCTTTCAAGAACACTGAAATAATCAATCTAAATATACGTATGTTGAATATGTTCACTTATTAAGTCAAATGAAAAAGGACGAATTGGACTTGTAAGAACGAGTGCTAAAAGTATTAATTACATTACAATAACAAGGCTTTATAATGAGCGTCTCAAAGATTAGAACGAACGCGGAGCTAGAAAGGGTACCCTTTTTGATCATAAAAATGTCAACTTCGCGAAATTAAAACGTGCTGATGTTCAAATGTAAGCACTTCGAAGTCTCTCAAATCTGAATCTGTTATAACTTTGCTCTTGGTTTTTATAATTTGTATCTTTATTATTTCTTTTGTAATTTTTTGTTATGCTTTTGCTCAAATGTCTTAGAACTTATATTTTACATGATGCGGTAAAATAATTATAAATTAACTTTGCTTGTAATTTTTAATACTCTCAACATAACGATGTCCTGGTGGCTATCCAAGACCTTGGTACTCGGAGTCCGATTTCGATGATGAGTACTTATCAGATTTCGCTTTCTAAGAAGCAACCGCCAACTGACTTCAACCACCCAATAGGATATCAGTTGTATTTTACGATTTCAGGATATGACTCATGGCCGTATAGTATCGGGATGCACGTGTGAAATCCCCAAAACGTACGCACCGTAAGACAGTGTAAGTGCCATTATCAATATTATATGATCATAACTTGGAAGTATCAGTGGTGCGCAATGTGTTTGGAAATACCGTCCGAATGGTAGTCAGTTGCTACCTGCGACTCATGTTCTTTGACGCAATTGATTTGAATACTAGACGATGATTAGTGAAAATGGACTAGCTGTACCACAACAATACAAGCACTACCCGCTATGTCTGATATACGACAAAGGCTAGTTCGCTGATGCAGAAAACTATAACAAACTCGTACAACTTGAAACAACCGTGTTCACTCGGGGGCTATATATTGCTATAATACACAAACTGCTTAGTAGTGGTAAAGTTAGTCTCATAAATCAGTACACACGTTCTAACATACATGCAGTCGGCACAGAGGCTCCTAGAATTGGCAACCCGCCACGCACCCACATAAAGTAGATTTACACATCACCGGGGCTTCTGGTTGTGACGGGAATAAGTTACTTTTCAAATTTTCCATACCGTCGGACGCCTGAAGCGAAGGTTACGTCAAAATCACTAGTATGTTGTATGATTCAATTATCTAGGTGACAGTGCTTTTGCCATTTTGCTTTGAATTCATAGCGTATTGGTTTATAAAAATAATTTCGGTAGATGTTACATTTGTCAAAACAACGGTTACTCTGAGTATAAAATACCTATATGAATCTATTATTTATTATTTAATTTGATAACTGAATTATACACGACGTTGTCTCTAAGATTACGCATTGCATATCATGCATAAGGACCGTATCTCAGTTCGTAAGTAAGATATACATCAACCAGACATACAGTATGGTACAGTAATATAATGTATATTTGTGTATATCAACAAGCAAGCTATAGACGTTTTGTTACAGTGAATGGTAAAGATAATGTTGCGATTGCGTGATGGATATCTGTTTTTGTATCAGTAAATATTTTGTTTTCTAATAACACATTGTTTACTTTGATGGTATATGTAGTATCTTCAAGTATAGAACATTTGTTCATTGTTCGTTATGAATATTTATGGTACAGAATTTTGTTGAATGAATGAGTGTTGGCCTTGATTATATATATCTAAACGCTATATCATAGATACAGATTTCTTGATTGATAATGAGATTGATTTCAAATTACAATACAATAATGTTTCATTTCATGAGGAAATTACAATAAAATAATGTTAAAGTTGTTGATTTAAACATCGATAAGAATGTCACGCAAATATGCTCGTGTTACTGTCAAGTCTCTTCTCAAACATAAAAGCAAATAATAAAAAACATAAAGGATTACACGAGGCGATGCGACTGTTGTCGAGTGTTGCCACGTATCAATTCAATTTATTCAGACTGCGAGTCTCGCATGCAAAAACATTGTAACAAAAAACTCGCACGACAGTTGAAGCGAAGCCCTACCCGGCTACGACGGAGTTCGACTTGGCGAAAGTAATTAGTCGCAAGCTCGCGAGCTGTCGCCGCGTCACAACGCATCAATTGCTGGAAACTCACTCTCGTGGAAAATTGGTGCTGCGACGCCGGCTCGAGCGAGAAACACAATCGCCAACGCTATCGTGTCCAAATCAAAAATAGATCAAAGCGACTCAACCACAAAACAAGCCTCCTGCAATATTAAAGTATTCATCGATTCAGTAGTGCGACAACGCACTTCATGATTCACACCAATAGAATTAACTTCTATAATTTATATACCATTGTTGGTCGTAAGTAATAAGAATTAAATAGGAATATATCTCTGTCGTTTTGTTATTCATATTACATTACCGTATCTTCCTTTTCCAGACGTTTTAAGCGTTGATTATTCAGCGCTATCGCAGCGTACCATCTGGTGAGGCAAAGTTCACAAATTCCAGTTTTGTTGTTGTAAGAATAAGGCGTTTTTTCGAGTGCATCGAACACTGGAAGAAGGTTATAGTGAGGAGACATTATTTTGTCACAATGGTGGGTGCCGCCCACGTTACGGGCAGCAGCAGCGCAGTCTTCGGTGATGCACTGCTTTAGGGGACGAATAAATTACCCGGACCGTTCACAAGACTTACACCGCATACAGTTTCACAGTATCTTTAGAATACCGCACGGAATAATATTCCAACGGACGCGTCTCGTAGCTACTGAATATAAAAGTATGTGTAAATCAAATAAACACAGTACACAGTCGCATCGGAGGTAATTTAAACGAACATGTACTGTTAAAGGTGAGAAAAAAACGTGTTAATAACACCTTCCGCTTGAAACAATAGTAGGAATTGGGATTAGACACGTACGGGCTAGAGGCGGCGGCACCGTGAGAAGCTTTGTAACCACAATGCTCATGGCGTCTCCACAAACCGCAAAGAGTAGGTAATCTAATACACGAAGCTCAGCGACACTGGCTTTCACGGCCGCAAATCTCGTATTACACGACCGAGCTGTTTAATAAATTAAAATTTCAAAATTATGCGATTATCGACTGAACATCAGTGGAACAGGTCGTGGTTGTGGAGTTGCGCGGCGGCAAAACAGTTGTGGGCAAGCGACCGATTCATAGATTGCTTTTTTGTCAGGACTCGGGCGTATAAAAAAGTAGCAACAATCCGCTCCACTCCGCAACGTAGGTGGCTATCGTATGTTGTGTACGTTTTTGCGTGAAACATTCACAAGAATCGGTATTGGCCAATTGAAAAATGACTCTTTTATGTCCGTTGCGTATGAAGTTAGAATTTCGAATCGTTTGTATTGCTTTTTAAATCTTTCATGGAATGCAAAGGAAATACAAACAGATTTGAAGTTGAACGGTTCCACAAATGGACACCGAATCAAATATTAATTCAGAGCGACAGAACCAAATACAAATACTTCCTTATTCTGCAATTTAAATTTCTGAATAACAGCAGATATTTAAATAAACCGCTCGCTAAAACAACTTCTGTTAAACAATATCCTGTAAAATAGTGAGAAACATTTTTGTTTTACAACGATGGGATTTACGCTCTGCACAATACTCAAAGCTAAGCTTTGAAATTACAAGAATCTTATTTCACCATCACTCGAACATAAGTAGCAGAGACCGAGCAATTTCTGTCTCGCCGTTAAATCTCCAGAGACGTATACAAAACGTTTATTCTTCTTGTCTGCTGAACAGAGTCGCGAGAATATAATTCGTTTAATTTTATTTACCAGTTAATCTGAAGACACGAAAGCCTATTTGGAAAATACTGTGTTTGCACGCATTATAATCATTTTGTTTGTACGTCACATAGATAACAAAGTAGTTTCTTTTGATGAGTAAATATTATAGCGTATAAATGAACTAGCTTTTTTACTTGGCAATAAAATCTAAACTGAATAAAATAGAGATAATGTGAATGGAACATGTTCGCAATTTAGTGATATCTAATAAACGGGTAAGAAACGGAAGGCAATAACGATACCGAACATGTCGAAAGTCAAGATACAGATTAGGTTTGTTTATCTATATTATGAACATACCATTTATCCTATATTTATGTACATATTAAAAATAACTACCGTCTGGGAGTCATTTTACATGCTCAAGTCTTTTGTAAACATTAAATTTTATTACGATAGTCAATCTTTGTTACAAAAAAAAAGCATTAAAAATCCACATAGCGCTTAATTTTCGCACGCGTTTAAAATAAACATGACATTATTAATTCGTATTCTATTTTAATTAGTATAATGAGCGGCACTGTTGAAATAGTTTGCCATAAAAATATTTTAAATACACCAAAACAATAAAGAGGACTATAAAATAGGTTTTATATCATAGACATTTGCATAATTAAGTTCTGTGTAGAAGTGGCTTTGGATGTTCGTAATATTAACGGCTCCATGTTTTACGCATGAATATTCGATTGCCCATTCAGCAAGCGAGTTGATTTATTGCATAAGCTTGTCTAGTTTTTGTAGCTCGGTAGTGAGGTTAAGCATTTTAACATATTTTTATTAACAGCGATAATCGTAAAACGGTAGATAAAGAGATAAGTTTTCATAGTGAGCATGTGACTACAACTCATATAAAAGCTTCATGCCTGGTAACATACCTACAAATTTGACAATAATTGCCTAATATTATGACATATATATATATAAAATAATACAATTTAAATTCTAATCAAACATAAAATTTGAAACCACTCGCTGTTATTTGCAAGTAAACAAACCCTTTTGCAATAACAAAGCCAAGAATTAGTCGAAATTATTTAACCCGTGAATTGGCTTTCGACGACTGTAAACTTCAAATCAAGGAGCGAGTTCACAAGAAAAGCCCCTCCCGCTTTAATATGCACTTCACAATAGTAAGGAGTTCGAGTTTTGAAGAGGTAAGTACTTGTGAAGGCACTTTATCTTCCCACAAGCCCGGTTCTATCGCGAAGGGACGGATACGATTAGAAGTCTTAATCTTTAAAGGAGTTACGATGGCCAGTGGCGGACTTTTTCATCTATTTCACGAACGTAATTTCTGTGTTCGTCGTATCTGAATATTTTACCAGCAAAATATTTTTCATCCACCCATATCGATATTTTTGAACATAATTTAACTTGAAGTGTGCCACACACGTGGTCTGTCATGGCTTTTTTGCATACCATACAATTTAAGCTTGAGATAGCACACATATGATAAGCGATGACAGATTGCAAACGGGGCCTTTGACGAGTCTTAGAACTAATTTGTTTTCTGTATGTTCTTTATTTTTAATATAACTTTGCCCTTTATGCTTACTAACAATAAGCTTCAGCCTGTCTCTGCGACATTTTCAATAAATAAACTTGTCTAAATAAACTAAAAATCAAATATAAAACATTCTTCAAATAGATCGTAGACATTGTATACGTACAAAAATATTCTTAACACAATTCTACAAATAACATTTACGCATAAGGGTTTATATCCGGTAGATGTTATACCAACTTTGAATAAAATACGTTACCCAAGGGTACAGTGTTCAAAATAAATTTCCGTGGACGGACAAAACAATGTGAAGATCAAAGGATGTTTTGCCAACTTTATAAGGGGTGATCTGGGCATGCGGTAACAAGATGCTAATGTAATCGTTCTTTTAAATTACGTGGGGTTTCGTTATCATCTTGAATTGTTAGAGTAATGTTATTAGTATTTATCAGCTCGTAAAATTGGGGCTCCATTTCGCCTAACTTTCCTTTTGGTTGAGCAGATATGTCTATGTCAACAGGAATAACTTTCTGAATAGGTAAATAGTCATTTAAGAACTTCAAGTTTTGAAAGCGCTGGGAAATTATCGGTTCGGCTCACTGGTTCACAGAATTTATAGGATTGAAATAGAGAGCCTAAAATTTCGTTTTTAGATAGCCTTTATCTTTGTTAGCTCAACCTTACACGTCCGTCCTTATGTCCAGTCACATTCGAAGGTTTAAGCGACGCTATCTGATGAACCCTTTACATACCTAAACAGGATAAATTGGGTAAACGTTTTAGAAATCTAAACTTCTTTATGTTTATTCAATGCCTTATGCGTAAAGAAACAGTACAGTTAAACATATTAACTTTTGCTTTTACTTATTTTTTGTTATGTTAATAGAATACGTGCTTCTCTATTGTCAGTTTCATTTATTTATTTAACAATGGGATTTGTTTTCTAAGTACAAATATTTATTATAAGCCATCAATATACTGTAAGCCAACAACAATCTCAAGAATCAACACATTGTAAGTGAACATTTATTCCGAGACGAAAATGGTGTAAATCTTACGCAAAATATAATTTCATAATGGAATCGTTGTCAGATTACAAATTGCTCAAGCTTATGCACTTATTAGTCGGCAAACAAATCGTAAATCAACAGTTAAAATAGTATTTAGTCCAGCGTTAGACAACATGTCATGTCCCACTGAATACTAAGTTATTTCTACTGTACGTTGACGGAAGTCAAATTGTTCGTTTTGCTTTAGACCAGATGCCTGACTGCATTGCAAATATTGTTGTTAATTCTACATTTATTTGAAATGCTACCTAGAATTGTTAATTGGATACTGTTAGTTCAGCGGTATTTGAAAGTTTGATACAGCATTTAAATTACATTGTCAAGCTAGTATTCGGTGGACACGAATTCAAAAATACTTCACTGATTTTAGTGCGGTAGGTTGCATTTTTATTGTGTTAGTTGAATAAATAGAGCAAATGCACAGTAAAGCGTCAGATAAGGCACTTCCTTATCTGACGCTTTACTGTGCATTTGCTGCAAAATTTCATTTTTGATAAATTTGCAAAGCTATTTAATTACAAATCTCAACCACTTAAAATTGACAATCAAAAGATTTTACTAGACGAAAGAAAATTACAAGCATTATGGTTAGAAATCCAAGAAATCCATTGCTTGGCGTTGTAAAAGGACTTATGAAATCATTATTGAAAAGCTATGAGTAGAATCCTATTGAATGAAGCAAAGCAAGGTTCACTCAGCTCAGTACTAAGATCATAAACTAAGTTTATTATCTGCAACAACTACAATATCGTGGATACAGTACTCTGCAGGTATTGTAGTATTGCTATATTAAGAAAGAGAGATTTTAATAAGCTAAAATATAGAGAAGAATTTAAACAAGATTTAAACAGAATTTATTAACAACATAAAGTCGAAAGAAGAACAATATAATAAAGGTTCTATGTAATAGTCTAGACTGTAATAGCCTTGAGTATAAAATTTAAGACATCAAAATTAATATACAAGGTAATATTACAATTAAAGCTTCGTGAAACTAGTATTAGTATTCTTTGATAATATTAGTACTGTTATGAATTGCCGCTGTGTTTAATATGAGTCAATATTTTGATAACTAAATTACTTGACAATTTAATTTAGTAACATTAATTTTAGTAACATAATTTATTATTTTTATTAAACACAACAACCTTATCTATATTTAATATCGAAGCTTTTTTTGTACGAAGGAATACATTTTAACTGATATGTTTGTGTGATTTGAGCGGTACGAGTGGGGAGTCGTGATTCGAGAATCATTTATCAATCGATTCTAACAACTTGTCCGACAAGTTAAACACTTTGGAATGCCTCCGTATTTATTCGACAAAAAAGCCACAGGGTACTCATCAAAGGAAGTTATCTGAGGTCATTGATTGCAATAAAACGTCCTAAAATAATTTGACAATCAAAGTTTTGAATGATTTCCGTGAATAAATACGCAAAGAACTCAATTACAATAAGCCGTATTGGCCCCGTTCAAGCGCAATATTGAAATGCTCCAATTTGCATAGTTATTATAAACATGAAATTGGGGATTTACACCATATGAATGACAGAGATAGCTGATATTAAACAACAAGTAACAAAAAAGGACAGCGATAACAGTCAACTGATGACAGACAACGTGAATGCGTCCAATTTAAAAAGACCTGCACATCCTGTTATTCTACTAAACAGACATAATAGTTGATTGGCAATTGAAGAGCTCTACATGTTTTTGTCGCGTCATGATTTAGTGTTGTGAATGATTACGAAAATAATTCTGTTAATTAACTGTAAATAACGATGTGAAATAATAGTTTAATTACATAGCGTATAGTCCGGCTATGCATATTTTAAACTTGTACACTTGCATACAATGAATTAATAATGATTTGTTAGCACGGTAAATGCTGTTATCTTCTTAATATATAAAATCCTTGCGTTACTAACTGACTGACAGACACGCTACAGCCGAAACTATTGAGCGCAGGAAGCTGAAATTTGGCATGCATGTTCCTTGGGGACCGTAGGGGTGCACTAAGAAGGGATTTCCCGAAATTCCCACGGGATCCGCTAAAACGGGTAAATTGAAAAAAAAATGCAGGCGTAGCTGCTGGCGTCCTCTAGTATTTCCATAATCTGCTCAATTTATTGCAAACTGCTATTAGTGAATGGTTTAAATACACATCTCTAATTACAGAACGTGCAAATATCCTAATGTGATTCGATTTAAAATAGCGCATATAATATTAAATTACACTAACTTTGTAAAATACGTTGGTACACTGAACACAATTTCCGAATACAATTCAAAATTTATCTAGCACTCCACGATCCAATATGAGCAAAACTTACATAACCGGTTGTGTCTACCGAAAATTGTAATCAAGCTAACCTTCCTTACCTACATAAAAATAGAGAGAAACAAACAAAATATTTATATTACATTCCCGTACAGAAACCTTGCAAGGTCCCTAAAACTTGTAGATAGTGTATACCTACGTGACGTCGAATGGTCTCAGAGTCGGGGCAGGCACATTCCGGCAGTCGATCGATGCGGATTAGGCTTGCCCGACCGGCGGACTAAATAAACAATGTGACGAGACTACTTCACCCTTTTAACGAATCCCTCTGTCCTCGTAAAGCTAGTAAGTATAATTCGTTACTTTTACGTGTCACGAATTTGGGTGCTAACTAAAGTTGTGATGAAAATTTATGTTTTATGATGAAGAGATTGAATTAATGGCGGCCATTTTGCATTAGGTAACAAAAATATATCTATAGAAATTAATCTCTGAGTGGCAGGGGTTGTGAATAATTAAACAAAGGCTCATAAGTTATTAGTGTGTTGAATTATTTTACACAGGATTAATCCTTTTGTAGACTGCGAACTATGAATATTAAACTATTTTCGTACAGACCTAGATGGTGTATTTTAATGTATATAGTAATAAAAATAAATCAGGCGACATACTTTACTTACTTTGATACATAGGGAACAATGTGGCGATTGACGAATAAATAAAGTGGATTTATCAGCTTACCTGAAACAAAGAAGAAACATTATTATTTATAAACAATGTATAAACAATTGTACCAATATCTAATGTACTACTAATAAATAAACAGGTAATACGTAAACTATCAATTTTTTTTCAGCTGTCAATTTGAAAACTGAGTTGACGAGGTTAACTTTTCTGCCATATCTTTATACTAGTATTATAATTTTCTTTATACATTCTAAAGCGACATTTAAGCCTAAATCTAACCTTAAAATATTCAAACTACATACTGAAATAGCACAACATTAAAACCACAACGCCGGCCAGTTCACAATTGCGCGACAAGATCTCGAAAACTATTCAAATGTGTGAGATATCCTAATGGGCGCATTAACTCCATCTTTCGTACCGATCGGGGAATAAGGTCGGCCGTGCGTTATCGTACGAGGATTTTTACGCATATTATACAAGATGTGGTCTACTGTTAATGGTCGTTTTGAATTAGATTCTTGACCGTAGTCTTTGAATTATGTTGGGTATTTTCATTTTGTCACGGTTGTGTAGATTGGTCTTATGATACTATACGTAATACATACGGATGACATTTAAAAATGAAATGAAACGAGATGTATTTTTACGACAATATATTGTGTCCGTCTTTTTTTAAATTACATTATTATAATTTTAAGAGTAAGAGTATAACACAATTTACTACGTAATTTACACTTGCTAGAAGGAATCAAAATGACTAAGTGATTATGTTCCTTTTTTACAGAAATAGAGTATTTATATTTTATTATTTTAGAGCTGGACACTTCTTTCAGAGACACATGTAGTAAGAATCAGAAACATATTAATCAAAATATGACAAGATGAGTGTTTTGTGATTCTACGTTATTTTACTTGCAGCAAGGATAACCAAAAGCAAATACTGAAATCAAACTAGGGCTAAATATTATCTTGTCAATCTAAGATTATCTGTAAACAACAATGACAAGTGCGCTACTTATATATAGATAACTATAAAAATGAAAGGTAAACTTAACAGAAATGGCAACGATGTAAATAATGCGTCCACAAAGCGGTTTCAAGAAATCTCAAAACCTTTTAACCCAAAGGCACAAATTCGTCCCGTTAACACACAGCGATAACTCAACGTAAAATTTTATGTCCAAAATTTTGGCAACAAAATGTGGGATGTAGCTAATTAACTCTTGTCATAGAAAAGGGTGGCTATGGCCAACTATGATCAACCGGACGGGGATAATTTGGCCTAAAATTATGGAGCCTCTACTATACGGCAGTTGTAAATAAACACCCAACCTGGCGATTCACTCGCTGAATTACCTCACAGCAACAATTTCGTGAGATATGGTTCGCCTTCAAAGATAGATTTATGGGTGAAATCGTTTTTGTTCCAGAAAATGAAGGCTCCCTGTAAGTATTTTAAAATGGTAGTAAGAAAATTGAAGTTACAGCTGACTGCACAAACACTAAGGCGATTTATCTGCATGTCCACAAAATAAAAAATAATATATTTTACTGGTAACCGTTCTGAAATAAGAGTAGACTAGACTAGACTCTTTGTTTCTATTGTTTGTAAATCAACAAATAAAAAGCTCAGGGTTTATTATGGCAGTGTACTATAACGATCATACACTGTAATTCTCTAAATAATATTAGATAATCTATAAATTCGATCTAAATGATAAAAGAAATGAAAAGCAAAAAAGTTTCAAACATCTCAAAACGCACGCGTTCCATTTATACATCAGCGATATTAGCTTTTTGTACAATTTCTAGTAATGGACGCAGCGTTTTGCAATTCAAAGGGCCCTTGGGTGACTCCCAATAGGCTAGGGCTACAGTTTGTCAGCATACGGATGAGTGGTCGCCTTGTTTAATGCATAGTTTTTGTTAGAATCTCGTTGTCCTCACAAAGGAATATTTAGATATAGGAATATTTAACATAACGTATATGGAATATAAAAGGATGATTTAGGAGTGTTATATTTTATACGGAGCAACAAGTAGGTGTATGGCGTTTATTTTATGCTTTGAATCGTTCAAATTATCATAAACAAACTATTTGAATCCTCAACAGATCCTGACGTAAGTTGCTTCTATTGTAGCTATCGACTCTTGCACTAACTATAAAATAATGGTTATTGAGGCATCTTTTACAACTTGCGTGTAGTTGTACCCGGAATAAATATAATAGAAATTCGTACATTATCAATTAATACCTCATAATACTTTGCGTTTCAGAATGTAAAACTTTTTACCTAAAATAATATCCGGACTTCATTTAGCACCTATGTTTTAGCAATTTACAAAAAAAGGCTTTCCACAACAACTGCAATATTTCAGGCCCAAATATTTAACTACAAACACGTGCGAAATAATGTTTATTCTAATCCATTTAGGAAGCTGAGGGAAAGGTTCATATATAACGAAACAACAAAGGTAAGAGCGAACACCGTGAACTATAAAGTCTCCGTAATCAAAATACATTACCAACATTTTAGCAGGTTTAAAACACAACAAATCGTCGAAAACTTTCTTTACGCCCATCGCAAAGTTTGACCATTACAAGAAAATATGCGTTCATCTATTAGAAAATATAGGTAGAGTTGAGCTCGCAGTGGCATGTTTATATTCGTATCGCGTGAGTATGATGTTCCCAGGCCTTAACACAACAATGAGACTGCAAACAAAAACAAACCTTAATGAAATATAAACAGGTGTTGATTTTAAATGGCGATCACATCACAGTGCCGCAAAGTTCCGGTAACCGTTATACCTGTCATAGATTTGAAATACTGGCATTGCCGTTTTGTAATTTTTTTGTGTTTGTATAGATAGGTAATCAAGTGAGCATTAGTTAGTTTGATCACGTAATTGATATATTCAGTGAAGATGAAAAAACATAACTGTAGTTTAACGCTATTTATACAGGTAGTGACTGTTAAAAAGGATCCTTTAATGTAATGTGTATAATAATAGCAACTTAATGAGATCATTCTGAATATTATTTTACTCTTAAAAAAGCGGCGATAGCCCAGTGGTGTACGTAACGGACTGCCGAGACGATGGTCTCGGGTTCGATCCCCAGGTACCCCAGGCACACACCTCTAATTTTTCGAAGTTACGTGTGTATTAATTTTTTTTATTAAAGCTCGCTTAGCAATGTGCCCGGTCGGTGGTAAAAGGCTCGCCCCCTATTACATTGAGACCTAAACATAACTGGCGAAGTGTGGGTGTGTAATACACTTCTGCCTACCCCTTCGCGGATAAAAGGCGTGAAGTTATGTTATGTGTTGTGTTTTGTGTTTTATTGTTTTAAGTGAACTGCCTAACAAATAGCACTTCTGATTTACAAACTTGATACATGATTACATGATGTAGAAATAATATAATCGGCGAAACTAACGTATTTTTACTGCGTTATAAAGTTACTATATAGTAAATTAAAAGGTCTGCAGCCATTCTTCATATTTTGCAGGAACTTTTAAGCATTAAAATGATAGCAGGATATAGGGTAAATTCGTTAGAGATGGCCATAGTATTTTTGAGGTGAAATAAAAAAATAAATAGGCTTTTAATTATCAGACTTTTATTCTTATCATAATAAACAGTAATTAGTCTTCGAAAAAATCAACTACAAATAAAATTTTGTAATTAAGAAACATACGATAAATCAATTTACAAAAAAAATAGAACTGGCCATCTCTCCCGGCATATCAGGGTGAGTTGGCCGTAGTTGTACGGGATAGATGGCCAGTACTTGACTTCCTTTTTCCCATTCCCTTGTCTTGAAATTGAGCTTGTCTATATTTTTCTATTCTTTCTGTTGTTCACATGTGGAGTACCTACATGCCATTAAATTCTGTACAATTTTCATGAACCCATCTATCACAAATAATTCATTGCGGACAATTTTCAACGAGATGAGTCGTATAATAATTGTCTCCACATCCGGCAGAGTTGTTTGCCTCATTTTCTTTATCTTATTCGTCGGATGTATAACAAATTATTGGTGCACTGAGATCAGACCTGCTTTCGCTAATACGTCTAGCAGCTTTTCGTTTTCTAATCCTATTTTTATCAGATTTATTATCTATGGGTTTACCGCATTAATGGCAGCTTTTAATGATACTTCACTCCAATTACCGCAAGCGGCTATAGTTTTCCTCTGATACTTGTTTGGCTTCTATACCAAGACATAAAGCACATTAAAACATTTACAATAACAATAATGGATATGGCCATATCAGCCTGAATTTATGTGGCCATCTCTCCTTTTCGTACGGGTGAGATGGCCACATCAATTCTAAAACGTAATGTTAACGTAACGGACGCCGTTTTGAGGTTAGAATAGACATTATCATTCGAAAAACGCAATAAACTTAGTAAATACTAAAAGTATACATTTAAAAATAGTATTTCACCTTAAAATTTCACCACACTAAAAAATTTAAGGAATACCTTGTAAAATTAAAGGTTATTTGCTTACTTTTTAGTGTAATTTTGCTCAGTAATTGTGACGTACTGTGTTCATGATCGTTAATCGGAGCACACTAACTGAACTGTAGCCCCATCTAGCCGTAAATGTCAAAAATAAATCGATTGGCCATCTCTCCCGTATGGCCATCTCTAACGAATTTACCCTAGGTAATATTTGTATAGTAGTAAATACTCAACTTTTTAGTTTTAGAACTCAACAAAAACTAAAAATACGTAAATTACGCACACCGCTTGCCAGCAGAATCGAAAAACCCACGAAAAAGTTACAACACTATTTTTTAAATGAAACCTTTTTGGAACTATCAATCAAATGTAACCGGTGTTTTTTTCGGTGTTAGAATACACACATTTTTCTATTGCAGAATTATAGGTTGCGGTCGGCTGAAAACGGATAGAAGTTCCCTAGAGTTCCTATTTTTATTTTTTCTGCGTTTGTATCAAAGTTATAGTATGTAGTTTATATTTTAAGTGTATGGCCAACTTCTCTAAAATGTTGAAAGTAAACTACAGTTTACGGATTTTATTGCGATATATTGATTTCACTGAGATTTTCAAAATAATTATAACATTTAAACTACATTAGACAGTAATACAAAACAGAAAATACGTTTTTTTATTTATTACTAGCCGACGACGACGCGCGACGTTGTGATTTCTTGACAGAAGTCATGGTGATGGCAGGCTGATTAATTTCAATGTGTAACATTCGCGTAAGCCCAAGAAGATATTCTCTAAAATGTACTTTTGCCATATATAGCATTCTAATTGCCGATTGACTCTTATTTATTATTACTCATATTTACCACCCACAAAGCTCTAGAAAGCAGTGAAGCGTCAAAATGCAACAGATAAACCAGAACGAATGTATCTTATTCATTATACCTGCTTGCCTAACTGATACGCGGGCGTTGCCCTAAAGACTGACGTCACCGCAGACCTACAACTGCTATTTAATATGAGTTATTATTATTTACATAACAAAGTAGCCTTGTTATACAAACTATATCTTGTGCCTGGGTACCAGCCAATTGTGGGAATAAAACAGGTACTAACAGCTTTAGAGAACGTTTCTATAAACAACCTTGTAAATAAAATTGAAATTTTAGTCTATAATTAAAATAATTGTAATGTAGTATTTGAATCGATAAAAATTCAATAATTGTACGAATAATTGAGTAGAATTGGACAAAATTACCGATAATATACCCTTACTGTGATTTAAGCCTAAACGCCCAATTAATTAAAAGTACAATTACAACTTAGAATTAAGTAGATGCAAAATAATAATGTAAATTCGTGTCTAATGATGTGCACCAAGTCCCTGATCGACCTTCAAAATTCTAAAACACAACCTTCTTTCTACATGGTTGAACCACCCAGCAAAGATCATTTTGTTGGTCGATTAGCCCCATTACTTACACGCTCTATTACACTGACAAAATGTGGATATTGATTTAACATTGAATCATGATTATTTAGAAATTCCTAATCAGCACAAAATTTATTTTATAGTCTAGTTTCGACCTCTTAGCACCAATTCATAAAGGTAGAGCTGTAAGTTGAAATATAATTAACATACCTGCGACTATCATCTTTGAATCCATCTAAGGTTGACTGATATGCCTTTGGCATTTTAATTTCGGCTTGTGTACATTGTATTGCAGGCAGTTTCAAGAAAATATACACCCCAAAAGATAAGCATTATCTGACTGTATGGAACGGAATAAGCATTGTTTCTATAACGGCCCAAAGCCAGTTCTGTTCACACGAATATGACGTAACACATGCCAATAGTATGACGTTAGTTAGTCGACTGAGTAATGATTTAGTGGTCGATACGGCAAACTCTAGTATAGTAGCTATTATAAATAGCTATAGAAGAGCTTAGGAAATCAGAGGTAAAATCTTAGTATAAGGAGTTTTGTGTGCCAATCAAACGCTTTAATAGACTGAGCTCCAAGAGTTTCTCCTTCATCGTCATCGTCATCAGCCTGACATAGTCCACTGTTGGATATAAGTCTCTCCAAATGGCACGTCACTGAGACCTATATTCGGCTCTTCGTTTCAGTCACTGCCAGCCACTTTCCGTTTATTGTAACGCATGGGTGGCGCAGTCTCAACTCTAGAATACGCATACTCAAACGGTTGTCGGTTTTGGGCCAAAAAAATATAACAGGCCAACTGCCACTTCAGCTTAATAATTCGTCTCTAAATCGAACTCTACCATTTAAGAGTTTACCGTTACCAAGTCATTCACTAAAATTATTGTTAATGTTATGTTTATTTAACATTCCAATTAACTACGTCCGTGTCAATAATTATCAGCGGAAATTGAAGTTATAAGTACGCCATGAACTTGCTTCTTACAGCGATTATCAAAATAACCGAAGTCATAATTGATAAATATTTCTTGTCTCGCAACATAGAGCACGTTATACCGTCGATCTCTGCGGTCACGAAGATTTTTGGCAGTTTGCGTAGTCACTACTCCAAAGCTACACACTATATTAGTAATTTCGACAGAAAGTTGCGCAGGTTTCACGAAATCAAACTTGTCATAAAGTTCATAAATTATTTTCCAGCAACAGAATAAAAGTTTGACGTATTTATAAAAAAACCAAGTATGCAGGAATAGCAGGCAAAATCACACTTGCTATGAAGTGATAGATTTTTCCAGTAACAGACTAAAAAGAGCTTTGTAGAATATTTTGTTGCCTTTAAAAGTTTGAGACCCTAAGAACCTAAAAAATACTAGTACAAATTACACGAATTCTAATCTTATGTCACGGCTATTAAAACTAAAATGCGGATCCCGAAATTCAGGCTGAACATCTTCCATCGAACGGAAGCACCGCTAGGAAGATGGTGAATCGAACTCCTAAGTGTACATAGCACACACGGTACCCAAACAATCGTGATTCGTCCATATGCATGAGCTAATGAACGTCTTTGACTGTGTAAACTGCCGCACACGAATGTCGTGTCAGTTTTATAAAGTTCAACGTACGCGACGACAATGACCAATTTGATTCATCAATTATAAAGAAATTAAATTATTGCTTGCGAAGTGACATTTAAGAGTCCTTATTGCAGCGGTGTAGTTATGAAGTAACGTATTCAAAACCCAGTTTTTTCTTGTCCAATTATTTAGTGTTTTTTTATTCTGATTCCCTGTTGACATGGATCTTACGAATGTTATTGGTAGTGTGTATTTGTGTAATGTATGCTCGGTAAGTTTTGTGCATCTTCATTTTTTGCAATAAACATATTAACGACCCGTATAGAAATGGCTATCTTGCTTTTTCTTATTCTCATTCTGTTACTCTTTCTACTTTTCTGACAATTATTTTAAGATATCACCCTGCAAACCGTATAACATAACAGTAAGAAGAACATTTCATTCGAAAACACAAAATCGACTTCGCTCTTGACGATGTTAAAATTGCATTGTCAGAAATTCCAATACCGAAAGTTTAGCCTTAACTTATGTAATATCGGCCGCTTATTTTCTCAAGGCCCGTACTTCATTACTAAAAGTAACAAAACTTGAAATGGCTATTATCTTAGTCGGCCAGCGTTGCTCGTTACAAGTTCATCAAAGAACCCGTCGGTTGCTCGCAAACCTTCTGATAAGAAAACACATTCCTCATCGAGTATTCGAATTATCTCAGCGGTGTTGACACAGTTGCGTTTGGGGTGTATGGAGCAAGTGATAAACTGAAAGCTAATTATTTTCAAGTAAGCTTTTAAAGGCGTTCTGCTTTTCGTTTTGTTTCAGAACCAATACAAGCAACGTAAACAATAAGTATTTTGGATTGCTTAGTAGCTAGGGGATCGCATTTTAAACCACTACTTACTGACAGTGCTTTGCGTATGGTTTGTTTGATTCCCACACAGAGCAACACTTCGTGCGATAATAAACAAATTAATATTCCGACTTTGATCCGCGTCAATTGTGTCCGTTCAGTGTGCCGTGATAAATGTTTTGAAGTCCTTCACTCAGATTGGCAGATGTCTTAAAAAATAATAAGTCTCTAAAACATTTTACAAATATAAGAGACTTTTGTAAGTGGCCTCGTCAGAGTACTTTTAATTTCATGCTGAAGTTCACTTTCTTATAACAAATTAGTACTTTATACTGAAGTATAAGCTCCTTTTAAAGGCTCTCTAGAGAAAGAGCCTTCCAGAGTAGCTTATAAAAGTATTTTTCTATAAATATTGAAAAAGACTTTTATGCATACTTAAGTAACAATTTTATACTCGAATAACTATACTTTTCTGAAGCAAAAATAATAAGGTAGTGCTCGCCTGATGAAAGACAGTAATGACAACCCAGCATCAGTCGAGCGTTGTTAACCCCGGAGAAAGGCAGTAAGATGATATATGTAGATATTCAGTTTACCTACTGCTAAACACCCTTCACCCTTTATAATACTTTATCACTTACTCTATACCTTACTCTACGGAAGATTCATCTTCCGTAGAGTAAGTGATAAAGAATAGATAATAGGATGAAGCAAAGATTTTCTCCGTATAGTCGCAGAGCGTCTATAATTATAAATTTAACACATAATATATGCACATTATACTAATAATAAGAAAAACATATGTTTCCTTGTTGACATTGTCCTATTTCCCTTGTTGGCATAAAATTCGTTTAACATAATATTAGTTTTATGAACTTTTAATAAGAGTTTTGGTATTTAGCCTTAACATAACAAAACCGTTTTAATCCTTGCCAAATAATATGTTTTCGAGCTACCGGGGTCTTCATATAGGGGTTTGTTACTGTGCAGGAAGCAACTAGAGTAAACCTTCTTAGGTTATTATTAATTTACTTTGACAAAGTATCTTCACTTCATGATTGTTTGATCTGAGATTGTTACACTTATTACGTGAAGGAATAACTCTCTCTACGTTTCATTAACATTTCTCAATACAGGGCAAGTTTATTCACCGAATTTCAAGGAACTTGGATTTAGAGTTGTGGTTTACTTAGTTATCGTAGCCAGGGTATTTACAGTACATAAAGTTAAAAGGCCTTAAACCAACTCAAGACTTGCTATTTTAGATGTGTTATTTATGTTTTAAGGACAACTCTTGCTATAGGAATTACTCCTGTATCATGAAGCACGTATTAACTTACAAATAACGGACATGAAACGACCACACTTTATTTGTCAGATTAATACATTTTAAGATCGAAAGTCTTCTTAATACTTGACATATGCAGCAGGAGTACCAATTTGGATTCGTAACCCCATCCGGTTTGGAATTCGCTCATTTCTCACAACTTGGACCTCAATCGGTTGTATCCAGTAAGCCGGCATATCTGTACCACTGTAGTATTTATACAGCGCTGATTTCGACGACAACGCTGTGTAAACTGGGGACCGATAACCTACGACCGGCCAGCTATTTATTTGCTCACTAATTATTAACAGACATGTTTTGTTTGCCGATTTATTTTTTCGTTGTTCCAAATTTAAATATTTGTTTTATTGTAAAATTGTGAATGGGTTCTGGAGATATATGGGGTATATTTTGACTTATGCATATTTGTATTGTAATGAAAATTATGTGGGTGACTGATCTGAATATTAATGAGTATTGATATCGGCAATCACGTCACACAATTATTCGAGTATATTAGAAGTCAGTGCAAATCTGGTAGTATAGAAGTTTATACTATAGGAATGTTTATCTATATTTAGGTGAATATTTAAGTTTTCAAACATTGTATATGTTTGTAGCGCAGCGAGCGCACACAATGTCTATGAAGAAGGTACGAAATTGTTATTGCTTTGCTTGACTATACACCGAAAACACGTTTATCTGATAACATAAAAACATTTAAATATTCAATTGAAAAATCGTAATAAGAGAAAATATTATAGAAAGTTATGAACACCGCGTACTAAATAAGTAGGTACTTCAACACCTTAGACGTGGTTTGAGTTTGACTTTACTGAACTAAGCGTGGGTGGTCAGACGTCACAGGCTTTGGGTGTTATCTGCGAGCAAATTGGCAGTAATTAAGTTTAGCACTGAGGTTACTCGAGGCAAACATGAAACACAACTTTAATTATGTAATTAGTTTCAAAGCGAAATTATGTTTATAGTGTCGCTACCGTATGTTGTACAATTTGGATACGTCTTTTAACGTTTATAAGGTCACATGTCTAAACCAGATGAGTATTAACTCACTGTCTATCTCTCTCTCTTTTATGTACTTATTGCAATAGAATTAAAATTACTGAAAAGAACCCTTATTCCCCACTGGTCGTCTCGGTAAGAAATAAATTGAAATATCTGGAAACCCACGGAAGAGAAGAACCTCTCATTCTCTCGTCATCAGGCCAGGAGTATTTCCAATAGCACGGCGATTGAAACATCGGGACAGATTTTTTTAAATGTCAATCATTAAGACCCGTCAACAAATCGTAAAACGAATATGTTTAGACATCATTTTATGTATTTCATTTTCAGTGTATTCATGTTGAATATTTTGATTGGTTTGGTACCCGTTATCTTATCTTTATTTTATGTACCTACCTATATTTGGGCTAAAATAAAAAAGCAAGATGTAAACATACCTCCCATTTAATCACTAAGTACATAATTTCTTTACATACATATATACATAGATTCACGCCTGTTTCCCAGAGGGGTAGGCAGAGACTACGGAACGCCATTTGCAACGATCCTGACATAACTCTCTTGCTTCATTCACTCCCATCAAATTTCTCATGCATGCTCTTCGGATAAGGGTACTTCTAACCTGAAGGACAGGTTTCTTTACAAAAACTAAAAATCAAGGAAATATGTATTAAGTCCCAATATTAATACCATAAGAGTTCTAAAGCTTAATCTTGTAAATAAATCTGAATAATAAGTCCCTGAAACATGCAACAACTGAAATACTTCATACATATTACGTAACACGTTTTAATGACTATAAGCCGCTTTTATTGAGCACGCGATTCGTAGTACTGCTCTGTTGTTATAACGTTTAAGCTGTGAAAAAGTAGCAGCTGCTTAGTAGCTATTTATTCAAGGGCAACTGACAATGAACTCAAAAAGTTCAATTCTATCTTTGTGATACAAAACTTTGTACTGTTTTGTTTACTATCTTAAAAATAGTGGGTAATGACTAATGATTGAAAGAAATATCTATATTCAGAAAGATAAATGTAACATGCAATGGTTATTCATAAGTAGATTTGGAGTAAGCAATGTGAAGCAAGTATTTATGTAAGGATAGAAGTGAGTGACGTACTGTTGTCTCTGCCTACATCGATGGGAAAAAAACCTGAGTTTATTTATGTAGATTTGAAGAAACCGCGGATGCGAAAGTGAACATTACTCAACTTCGAAATTAACCTTTTTTATTTTTGAAGAGAGTTTTCTTCATTGTTGTTCTAAAGTACATAATGATAGGCAATTTTGTCCAATTCTGATTAATGGTTCATACGAACGACTAACAACTAATTGATATTTATCAATGACACTCCATTTGTCACCATCGCTCTATACACTAAAGAACTCGTTACAAAAAATTGATGTCATTTTCAGAGCACTTATTTGTTGAGTTTTGTATATGATTTTTAGCCTCTTTTATAGTAGGTATAAAAGAGGCTAAAAATCATATACAAAAGTAGTAGTAAAAGTAGAATGAAAAAATGCAAAAAATGGAACTGTTGAAATGCGTACCTTCGGATATACCTACATATATTTAAATGGAATGCAGTACCTTCTTTTTTTGGTATTGGTTGAACTGTTTCAGAGCTTATTCGAGACAAATTTACAGGCAAAAATATAGGTACAACATACAAAAATACTTAAAATGCCCTTTTAGACTTATGTACACTGTAACTGAACATACGTCAATTTATTCATTAAGGTGGACGACTTAGAGATGCAAGAACTCAGAAAATTTCATGTCAATGAATTCTGAATAGTGTCGAAAGGCAAGTCCGTTTGTCTTGCCTTTCGAATCGTATTAGTATTTTTTTTTAGAGGTATGAGTAACCGCATTTTGTAATTGAGAGTGTGATCTGAGGTTTATCACGTCACTAGCTTTCACGCAATAGACCAAATCTCATATTACATAGGATGGGGCCAAACCGGATTACATTCTATACGTGTGAAGAAACGACTTAATCGCTGCCTTCAAGACGGATATAAAATAACCATTTAATTATACGATATTATATCTTACACCACACTTTTATTTTTTTATTTCTGTAACAGATCATTGTGTGAAGTTTTTTACTTGGAACAAACAATACTGGCCACATATCCGAATAAAATCCAAACTTTTCTTACATATTACCGGCCAGAATCTCAACGAATCCTTTTTTGTTTTCCCATGAAAACAATTCGTCAAGAACGGCCCCACTTTCGGCATTCAAAAGGAAAAATGGAAGCCCAAACAGGCGAGCAACGAGTTAGGCCGTAACAAAATTCCAACAAAGGGATGATTAACGATTTTCCACCCCCCAAACTCATTCAAGCCGCGTCGATATTGAATCCGTTAGACGGCGTAAAAATGAAAGTTTTCCTCTTTTCTTTTCCAAACATTTGTGTTACACATACAGTTAAAATGATTAGCCTATTTTGTAAAACAATGTTCGCTATCGAGTTCTATACTGCTCAACCAAAAGTTAAGTATATGATTTTATTTAAATCTTTAATTTTAGTTAGTTTAGTAATAAGCAAATTACCTATGTCTAAATTAAGTACTATATTTTACTTGACATTTGTAATCTACACCCGAATTATATCTACAGCAACTGCCTAGTAGCTTTATGTATAAAAATATAAATTATGTGAGATTGGTATAAAAAGAGAATTGCTGAGTACCTATCAGTTGAAGTAGATTCATATCAGAATAACAGCAGCAGTGAGTATCACATATGATATGTTTAATTTGCATTATAAAGTAGGATGTATTTAATGAGTTGAGGTAATATGGCACTTAAAAAATATACCATTAAAAACTTTTTGAGCCTTATGTACTTTAACTTGTGCACACTGTTTTAACTTACACAACAGCTTACACGTCTAATCCTTAATTAATTAAACTGTTAATTTCAATTAAAATAGTTTAACAAAAGTTTTTACCATGTGGGAAGAAAAACGTACGGGAATATTAACGTCCGGGAACAGTAACTGACGGTCACATTAGCGATCTAATCTGTCCGTGTGTCTCACTAAAGTCACGGTATAACTACTGTAGCAGTTTTTCCCTTAGTTAGTTTTGAACTTGTTCAAAATAAATGACTGCCATTTGAACAGAGTGACAAGTAACTCTAAGTTTGATGTCGTTAGAAATTTTGTGAAAATACACTTATAACGAGTCGAAACGCCTGGGTATTGTCTTAATAGCACTTTGTTGCGAGTTTTTCGAAGGTATTTCATCTGTTTGCAGATAATTGAGTGCTGTTGGACGTTGTTTTGTTTCGTATATTTTTAATCTGTTTGAGTTGTAGCCAGTATATTACAAAAGGAGTACATTAACGACGTTCTTCGCAATTTGTTAACTTTACTTTTAACCAGCTATACGTATATTAATATAAGGTGCACGCTCCTCTGTAGAGTCTGCGAAACTGACTGTAACTCGTTTCGCAAAATGTCATGTAGTATGAACAAAAAATAATGACAATGTTAATTTATAAGATGTAGGGTGTTAACTAATGTCAAACTTTTACCCATAACCATATGTTTACTGATCCTTTTTATATACCACAATTTAGCAAAAATAACTTCAACTGCCTTATGTAAATTACTCATTATTTCTGTCGTTTTTATTACAAACATATCCAATATTTTTATTTTATTCACCATGATTCATTTCTCTACACGCAAAACTTGCTGAACAAGATAAAGAGTGCTTTATTCATTCATGTCCTTTGATTACATTGAGAGTTTGATCCGGCAGAAATTCAATAGACCGTGAGTTAAGTAGCTCATCTGTCGTGAGCACTAACACGAGTTATCGGGT
Source organism: Euclidia mi (assembly GCA_944739405.2). Lineage (NCBI taxonomy): Eukaryota > Metazoa > Arthropoda > Insecta > Lepidoptera > Erebidae > Euclidia > Euclidia mi. The sequence goes on from OX123184.2 coordinate 34,601,091, forward strand.
TGCAAATTTATAAAGTAAAGAGAATAAAAAATTAGCACTCCATATTAAGTTTCGTAGGAATAAGCCGGCAGGTGTTCACATTCACCTGGCGAGCATGTGTTTTGTATGAGTTAATTTAATTAAGTGTATTTATAAATTGCTGAAAATTTAAATTAGCCAAGTACTGGCGCTAAAGAACACTAAGTAGCGAGATTAAAAAAGTGCGATAAAAGTTTTCATATTACATTTTTGCAGCGGCGACGGTAAATTTTTTAAATTTAGTTACCTAATATGGTTCTTTTTGCTTCTTTATTCTATAGAATGAATGGAGTATTTGCTAAGTTAGTGCTTAGAAATAAATTTTCCATCGTTTTGTAGTATGGATAGTGTAGAACTGTAGAGGTTCAAATAGTGTAAGCTGATTTTAAAGGCAAATTACACGATAGAATTGTCAATTTCAGCATCCTCTTCATGGGCAAATATATAAGGAAGTTGGGTAGCTTACGTAAAAAAGGTAAATTCAAGGAGTTGTTATGTTTTAAAAACTCATGTTACTAATGATCACTATTCAATATAAAAATATTTCAAAGTAAATAATAAATAAAACGAGGCTAAATGTAATTTACATTTAACCCTATCAAATCTAAAAAAAATTGTTTTTGAAAAAAATCACAATATAAATATTCAATATTCTACATAATTTATGTATAAAGACAGAAAGATATCTAAAATCAATTATTCAAGATGAAGGAGTTTCATGATAGAAAAGGGAGATTGGTCTTAAAGACGATTATAACGAACTGAGATTCATAATCTGATCGTCAGATAAGTAATACTGTGCTTAATGTTTGTAAACCATTTTAAAAATCATTCTGGAGCATTTCTATAGAATAATTACGCTCTAGTGTTATGAAAAGATACGATAGTAAGTAATAATTATGAATAGCAATTTTCTTTTTTAAATTTCTTTTTTTTGACTAAAGTTGTCATAAAAGTTGTTCCGATTAAGCTCTGACTATAGGGAAAGCCGTAAATTTTTTTAAAGACGTAAAGATTGTCCGTGTGGTGATGGATTAAGAATACGAAATGTCACCACACCATATCATCCCATGGGTGTCGTAAGAGCCGACAGATGGGGTATATTATGCAGAGAACAACACTGCAAGAGAAGGAAAACTTGTTATAAACCCTATACCAACCCGTTTGGCCAGCATGGTATAGTAGGCCAATTCCTCCTTTCAAAGGAGAGGATTAGTCCAGCAGTGGACTATTAAGGCTGATATGATGATATGGAAAGAATCGACAAAATAATGAATTATTCTGTATAGGTGATTATTAAAGTCTTTCATTTAAGCCGTTCTCTGAACTAACGAGTCTTAAAAATGTATGCGTATGCAATGTATATATTCCATCTATTGCCTATAAAATGGTAATTTGTGGCAGCCGCAGTTTAATGGGAAGACAGAAAGAAACAGAACCGTAGTTTGCTATGTACGTCTTGGTCTAATTAGCAATATTAAAATACTTATATGTAGCTCAATATGAAAATGGTAACTAAAGTTTTTTTGCTAGTCGATATAGTATTTCACTTATTTATATTCGCCATGATACTTAATTTATTTCGGTTGAAAGCTGCGTCCGTTTTGAGATCTTCTGGTTCAGTCATTATTGTTTTCTGACATATATTTTAAGTTTATATTTTCGATACAACAATGACAAAGTGGGATATATTGCAATCACTCTGTTCTAACATAAAAATCATAATCATAGTTCAGTATATAAAGGTTTTTACATAATAAGTGTCTCTATTAGTTTCATCGACTCGAAGTCAGACATCTCATCGCTTGGACATCATCTTTACTTACTTATAAAGACATCTAGTCGAAAGATAGAAAGATGACGTTTTACGATTAATATAATTACATTTAATATTCATTTATTACAGGCCTTTCAGAGTAATTTTACCTTTTTTAATATAGGTTACTTTAAGTACACGCTAATGAAGGAAGAAGCCGATTAAAGTATATGGGTCAATCAACTTTTATTTGTCCTGAAAGTACTTTGTTTTGTCCCTGATCAATAATCCCAGTTCTAAGGAAAATAAAGTGTTTTTTTTGGCATACGTCGCATTTATGTTATTATTATGCAAGCATACGAATAAATTATTTTAAATAAATCACTATATAAACAGGAATTTTAATGGTTGTCCAGGTGACAAAACGTCTAATGTGGTGTTTTTTGTTTGTCCCCCAGTAACTTAGTACAATGAAACATTACTTATACAATAAAATACTATATGACAATTAATTACGCTTATACATAATTATTTATTACAATATGTCTACTATGATGCTAGCAAATAGATTTTTGTTTGCTTCATAATTTTAACGACTTTTGTGCACGTTCATTTTGGTCCCTATTATATTTTATTATCCTGACGTCCACCGGACAACGGTGAAAAAGTTCCAAAATCAAAACATAGATGGGGTGATCAGTGCCTTGAGAACAAGTCGATGGCTTTGGTGACAATATTCATCCAGCCGCCATTTTATTTTCATTTTTGGCGCGGCGTCAGTCGGCCGAGTGCGTTTCGAGAAAGCGCGTGGCTTTTTTGTGTGTCTACCGGACAACCAGCACAAAAACATAAGTATGTGGTATATCATAGTAAATTAAAGTGAAATATATTCTATTTATTCTATATTTTTCACTTCGTGGAAGACTTAATTCAAAATATCATTATTTATTACCAGGAAGCGCAAAGACCGATAAATGTCACTCGGACAACCAGTCACTTGGACAACCAAAACCGTTGTCCATGGGACATTTTGGTTGTCCATAGGACAATAATGATAGAATCAGCATAAAGAAATACGTTTTCTTTCAATAATTAGTCACTGAAGAGCCTCCTTCAGGGGCTAAAGCATTTAATATTGTTTAATATACTTAAATTAGATTGATATTATGACCAATTTCAACTTTCTACTTCTTGACGTGTGCAACACCGAGTCGAGGAACGATGCGATGAAATCTGGTGTCAGAGTGTTATCCCTGTCATGAACAATCAAGTGGTTTAGCTTGCTACGTCCCAACCAAACTGGGCACAATCTTACAAAGTGATAAATATTAACTTTGTGTTCGTTTCCCGAGAATCGAACCAGGGACCTTCCAGACCCTGATACAGAAACTCAAATCACTACGCTGAGCGAAAGAGAAAAAAAGGGAAAGCTACCTATAGGAATAAAACACTAATTTCAAGTATGCCGCCAGAAGATAATGAATCTCTTTTATTGTTTATTATAATGTTGATTCTTTCTTAAAAAACATATTAAAACTGATAATAATTATCATATTGTTGTTTTTATTACATAAAAAGAACAAATGCAGGCCATTTCAATCCTAGTATCTCCGTTGGACACCCGTGTATGTCCTATGGACAACCGTATATGTCCACTGGACAACCACTTTGTCCCTGTCTCCTAAAGACACATTATCGTCATTTTTACCAAAAAAAAATCAGAAAGGTTTACAAAATTTTCAAATATGAAACTCACAATTAAAAGTGAATTCATAAAGAGTGTTAAGTATCACGTATTAATTATTATTTTACAATTAAATCAAAAGTTCGTTACATTTAAAGTTTGTCGTTGTCCAGGAGACAATATTATTGGGAATAACTTATAAATTAAAAATCGCGTCATTTATTTATGGAAAATAAATTCAAATTCATCCTCTAATAAGGGATAATAAAGGGATGGTTTACAATTTGACTGAATTTCAAATGGTTTAAAAGTCTAACAAGTTTGTTGTCCAAGGGACTATTTTAACTAGAGTCGTGTGGATTTTGGAGTCAAATTAACTATTTTATTTAAATAAATCGTTCTGCTCTGTGTGAATTCTTAAAATATAAACAATTACCTACAGCAACAATGTTAAAATATAAAAATTTACAAATAAAATTTAAAAAATCATTTCATCATTAATTGTACACTTAAAAGTTGATTGACCCATATAATTAAAGCAAAAGCTTTAACCACATATTCCTGTCTATATTATCTTTGAATTTCAATCGTCACTGAGTAACGTACTTCTATGGAATGAGACACATAATGAGGGAGCAATGGAATCCATGTAAGAAATGACATTTATTGCATATGTTAATGATGCTATGTCGATGGATAATGATTTCATATAAGAACTGATTTTCTTATTAAATTGGAAAAGGTTTTCATCTACAGTTGGACTCGAGCCATACTTATGTGTCTATTCTAATTTGCATTACAGCTCTCCAGCACTTCATTTCATTGATGAAATTTCTCGTCATTTGAAATTGATATTTATTAGACATTCCATTCAATATCGTAACGACTTTTCTCCTGATCTGTTACTTCTACTCGTATTCTAATTCACATACAGTCTAATAATTAAATAATCTTAAAATTATACTAATCGTGGGCTACTCGAGTAATTCACATTTTTCCACTTACCACCGTAAGCGTGACAACGAAATATAGCCAAACATATTAACCGTACAAAATTACTTCATGTAAGCCAACTTTCCACACCATGCCTCGTAAATTACAACAAAGCGCTGCTCCTAGCTATAAAACTGCTAATCGGCACGCACGCGCGTCGGTCCAGTTAATGATATAATTAAAAATCCCCATACCAAGGTAGCGGTAAGTTCTCGGCTTTAGTGGCCTGGCTTAGCCTTAGTAAACCGAACAAGTTGCTCCCATTTGCTAATCTCCTAAGCCAAGTAATGACGCGGTGCAAGTGATAAACTTTTGTACTAAAAGTACAACGCGGCTCAACTAGGAACATCGCTCAGTAACGCCTGGCGCCTGTTTCATATCCTACCCCCCGTTAGAGCGAGAACGCCTACATTGATTAAACTGTATGAAAGAGACAGCGATATAAAATGTGAGAAGTAGGGTGCTCTTGGACTAGTAGTAAAAGTAAGCCAACGGTGGTCGTATTTTAGACGTCACCTTTGTCTGTTCCGGGTGGTTATGGCGAGATATATTGCAGGAGTTATAAGTTATAGGCATTATATTCAGTTGCGGGTAGAAACTACGTAGGTACCTACTGTGTTAAGACGGGCTTAAGTTTATATACGTGTGATGTTTGTTCTACAGTTTATTGTGAGTAACTAAAAGTTTATGAGTGACGTCGTAGCATTTTATGTAACTATAAAGATATGTCATTCTAGGAAATATTTTGGCGTCTTGGTGCCTCAAATATACCATTGCTTTTAAAAATTACTTTTCGTTAAAACATAAATAAATCTCGATTTTAACAAAGTCTTTTTTTAATTTAAGCCTTAAAATAAAATATATGTAACTTTTAGTTTGTTGCACATACTGCAAAATATGTGCAACATATTATAATTTTCGCTTCTGCTTAGGAGCGAAAAATAGACTTACTTAAATGAATATTGTGCACACACAGACGAGACATATTATTCTCTCCTTCTGAAGTCGTTTGAAAAGTCGCTCCTGTGCGTTCACTAATGAACGATTATGAACAAATCAATTCATCACATTTCAAATTCAAACAGTATTATATAACTATATATTCTCGGTTGCTTATAACTTAGACCATACACCATCACTAGCTTGCCAGAACTAGCAGGTACTACCACGAATAGCGTCGAGTAATGAGTTTTGTTGTTCAACAGTTACCGCTAGATTAAGGGACACTGGTAACGATATACGACCTCGCAAATACCAGCGCTGATGGTAAACTAGGCATTACGTCTTTAAATATTATAAAGTTTACCTGATGATACTCCTGATATTAGTTTCTGAGGACCTCAGATGCCTGGGATGTCCTTGATGTATAGTGGGTTTCAGGTCTTAGCATCTAAGAACATCGTGTCCCATCGGACACGATCTTCTTCTTCCATTTAAGAGCTAGGTAGCTCTTGTCGGTGGAGCAATTGCCATTGGCTTCGGTTTTCTGCCTTTTCTTTGACCTCTTGATAGGACCCGACTCCAACTTTTTCCTTCAGCTGTGTCATGTAGGTACGTCGAGGCCGTCGTCTTCCCCTTCTCCCTTCTATTTTGCCTTCCAGTATTATTTTGAAAAAGTTGTCGTGTCGTATCAAGTGGCCAATCATCTTCCCTCTCCGATTTTCTATTAGTTTTAACAACCGTCTCTCTTCGTTAACCATTCGCAGAACCTCTTCGTTTGTAATCTTTTCTTGGACCATGACGCAAAGGGATAGAGAAAGATTGGAGGCGTTTGAGATGTGGTGCTGGAGGAGGATGAAGAGAATAAGCTGGACAGAAAAGATTACAAACGAAGAGGACACGATCTGAGTTAGTTAAATATTCCAGACTCTTTTCCTTACTTAAATTAAAAAGACAGGGTTGCATATAATTTATTCGCATAGGTAACTTATTCTTCATGTAAAATTGTAAAATAACGACAGCTATGTAACTGTAGTAAAATGAAATTCGCGATCCTACCCTTAACAATCGGCAGATAAAACTCTTGCCTTGCTTATTTGAGTCTTTGTACGACACCCATGAGACGGAATAACAACGTTCTCATCTTCGGCAGGTAGAGATAAAACGCTTTTGGGCATTTCGTTGGCAGATCCTTTTACATAATTATGTTTCGCGTCTATACTTAAGTAAACCCAAATATTAATTTCCATTCTCAATCTGTTTATCGTTTGCAAAATTCGCTGCGAAACTCCCGAGGGTACACATAATTTCTAGATGGATAACATGAAACGTACAACCTCTCTCGAAGCCTCGACCGTTGTAGTTTTCCGATAAAATCATGTCCGCAAACAATTATGTGAACATCGGACAGATTGGGTCCCGGAGCGATCATACGAAGCGAGGAATGTTAATGGAACCCTTGGTTGGGTCAACACTGGACACGACACGTTTAGCCAGTGTAATACACGAACGAAACTCCTTAATGCATAATACATAAAGACTACAACAAATTAAATTAACATAAACATATCTGATACTCCCAAAAATACATGCAGTTATTTTGTTAAGGAATCGTCGTTGCGTGTCAAGGAATTGCTTATTAATTCTTGTTATCTTTTGTCATTAACAATCAAAGCTTTTACGCAAATTTGTTCATTAAATACATTATGCACAAGGATGTTTATTCGATGAATCAAATCACGTAAATTGGCGAATACGATAACCGTTCTGACTCAAAGTAAATTACACGCACGTCTTGTTCGCTTCGTTGCTCTCAATTTTTATGGTCTTACCCAGTAATTGGTGTAGATTACTAAATCGGATTTCGTAGAAATTATACGAGACGACTTTCTTGTAATATCATTTGTCAAAAGACATCACATTGCCCAATGCTTTGTGTTACATACGTTGAGACGGAATTATATTTACTGTACGAAATTCGGGTATTCTAGAGTTATCAATTTCAACTTCCTTGTGATGTCCCGATTGCATCCAAGACATTCACATGAGGTGATAGGGTCCGTTCACTAGTCTAACTAGATTTGACAGACCATGAGCATTAGGAAATACCATAGTCTTTACCAATTAATTATATAGGTAGGTAGTCGAACAACTTCCCGCTAGACCACCATAAGGGCCAGAATCGCTCAGCAAGACATCGTCGCTTCCAGTACTACTTTACACGCACATTGACATTGGTAAACAAAACCAGTTTCTAGTGTGCCTCGACTCTATGAGCAAGCCAAGGGAGTTTTTTTCAAACTGGTTTAGCGCCGACATGTTTGATTGTACCTAGTACTTTAGGATGTACCATAAATAGTGGCTTTATGTCAAAGTGTCCTTTTACAAGCAGCTATTGTTAAATATTGTTAACTGATGCCTAAAATGAAATCGTGGTCGTGCTCTCTCAAATAACGGATTGATTTGAATGCGACACAGCATAGCATACCCTTTTCAGTGCTGTAGTCATAAAATTAATCGTAAATGTTTAATTGCGTCTGCCTACCGAATTTATACTGCACGCGACATAATATTTAGTCAAGTTACAGCCGATTGTAGGCATGCAAAACAACGTTAAGCCATTTCGTGGCTCTTTATTACGTATACGCCTATACTTTGTATATTAAATCTTGACTGGTGTAATCGTAAAATTCGAACTGTGCACTTTTGCTGACCTTATTTGGAGAATATTTTAGGATTTAATTACGGCTTAATATATTTTTGTGGGCGTTTATACGGCCGGTTTGAGTTTACGATACTCTGCTACTGAAAATCGAATCTAATATAGTATTTGGATATTGACAGATGTCTTACGCTCCATATTACAAACTGCGTATTTTTTTAAAAATGTAAATGATTAATTACTATTCCACGAATTTGCTAAACACTTTGTTAGATTATATTAGTATTCAATTAATTTTGTACTTTTGTTACTAAATATAAACATGTAATGAAACCATTACAATCGGTTACACCTGCAACTGATACTAAGCCTATTCAGGTTTACGGTATACTAAAAATAAAGTCTTAGAGTAACAACATTACCGAGCATGGTCTATTTCTACAACACCCATTGCCGGTAAATAAACCTTTACATTTAACACCACGTGTAAACTAAAAGCAAAGCAACGTAACATTTACAGCAATAATAAAGGTCATTACAGTTTTCGGAGTGGCTTTTCGCAAAAACGCTGCGAAAAAAAAAGTAAAACAAAATCAGCTTCCCTGTTTAATTTAGAGAGGATGTCGACAAAAAACGTTTGCTCCTGTTGCCTTTTTGTTGACCGAACGTAACAACGCAGGAATGCATTGTCCCGTTACTGTACTGTCCCGACGAGCTAGTTGTAAAAAGGGAGATATGACCTACCCTACCTCGGTTTATTGGTGAATGCGTCACTTGGTAAAGAATTGGGAGCAGTGATTCATCTCGTGCTACAGTAGATGGTTTTTTAGTTTCAGGTTTAACTGTCTGTTCTCACAATTCGCATTCTTCCACAACTTTCTAGATTTCTTTTTAGGTGTGCAATTTCAAAGATGAATGATCTGCAGAATTAAATTTCATTTTTATAATAATATACGGATCAGAAGCAATTTTAATGAAAGATAAGAGAAAGCAAATCCTTGGCTACGTTATATAAAGGTTTTTAATTACGATCTTAAACCCAGATCTATGACACGAATCTACTATGATACGAATTTTCATTAATTGAAAATGTCTCCTAAATTATTCCAGGCGTGTTTTAATAAAAACTCATTCCCACTGAATAATTAAAACAGTTGGATTCACGAAATGTTACAAAAAAGTTGGCAATAAGAACGGTTCGTATTCCATTTCAGGCCTTAATCAATTTCAAGTAAACTAAGTGAAAGTTTCAATTCGGATGCCATTAGGATCCTTCCTTTTAGATTGGACTGTATTGAGAGCCCATAAAGCCGTTGTTTTATTTTTAGATATATTTTAAATGGAACCTTCAATGGCTTCTTTTGTTATGAAACCGGCTATCTTTGGTCATCTCGTATATTTTATCGACTGGGTTTTAAATTGGATGCGTTTTACGCAATTCTTTTTTATATGAGCGCTGAGAGGTAAGTATGATGTTGAAATAGTGATAGTATACCGTACACAGGTAATCTTAAGTAGCGTCTCAAGTAGACTATAATTTAACCCACAAAATAACCTTCACTAAACGAACTGTTGTATTTCGGAAGTTACGTGAAGGTTCGTAGGTATTTTTAAGATACGCTTTGCTGAATTTTGGAATCAAAAGCTTGTCATTTGGCGTAGCTTATATTTTTCTATCAGCTGAATAGCGTTAATATAGCAAATTCTATGATATGAAGATGGTGATAAAGGAATTCTTTGGTGCAACATACTTCTGAGCACAAAATGTTCTTTCTATTAGATCTAACAAAATTAATGATTTACATATTTTCAAGTTTTAATATTACAATAGTACCTATCTACAATAGTATTGGTAAACAGATGAATGAATGGTTGTGGTATCAGTAGAAAGGTAACTAAAACGGTTACACGCAAAGAGCATTAGTAAAGAAACTAAATTAAGATTGTGGATTAAACGTTTATTGAGGCATATGATGGCTTCAAATTGCTTTACACTAATAAACATAAACTAATTTACTTATTATTTAAATAAAATAGGCGATACGATTTATAGCTACATTTCTTATAGCAAATTTAGCTTTAATATAGCTGGATATAATATCTTCAAATATTGGTAGAAGATATTTCAGTTCGTATAGTATAGTATAATATCATCTATGTATAGTATAATATCATCTATGTTCGGGGTAACAGAAATCTCCTTTATTGGGCGGATACTTACATAATTTTATTGTCGTTTCAACTGTTTAAGAAATATAACTGCAAAAAGTATTTACACATACAAACTACTTGAACTAAGACTTAGTAGTACTCAAAATGTTATTCGGTATCTGTGACTTTTCGCTAGAGTGGCCAATATGGCGACTGTGATTTGTCTGTCAGAACCATTAGAATTTAAAAAAATACTCGTCAACCCGAATTTTGCGGATATATCGCCGTCCCCGGAGAATAAAATGATAACTGCCATTGTCTTAGTTTTAGTGTTATGTCATTTTTGGGATCTGTGGGTGCTTATACAACTGCTCAATTTTTTTCCTAATTTTTATACAGTTATTTTCGAAGCTACAAAATATTACAATGGTATTCAAAGATTTAAAACAAGTTTTAAATTACGAAAATAAAGTGTTAATATAGTATTATCAAAATTTATTCCCACTTGTTAGTATGACAAACAGTCATAGAATTATGTTCTCATGAAAAAAATATGCGACTAGATAATGATAAATGCAGTTACCATTTTATTCTCGTTCAAAACCATCCAGTCGCTCTGTATAAGACGTGTTTGTAATATGACTGTTATGGATTTGAAAAATGATAAGTGAAGAGTACAATATTTGATTCTGGTAAGGCTGTACGGAGAATAAAATGATAATCGCCGTTAAACAACTTAGATGATGGCTAATTTTGACTAACCTTTTATTTTTTAAATAATATCTCTATTTTGATAATAAGGCGTATTTCACTAAAACATTTAGAATAAGCAAAACATAACCTTCTTTGAAAGCTTACAATCATCTATCTACGTCCAGTGTTTAAGGAGCAATCGACGAAAACATTTTTTTTATTTTTCCTGTAAAGTTGCATTTTTGTAGTTATCATTTTATTCTCCGGGGACGGCGATAAGTTGTCGACTCGAAATCTTTATTTTTTAATGTTTTATTATTCAGGTAAGGTTTCTATGTACTCCTTGACGAAATTATTAATATAAGATTTGACACTGCGACAGCAGCGCAGTCCGTCAGTTCCAATGTGAAACATTCCAAAATCCACAACTACTTACAAATTAAAAATTAAGTAAAAAATCATTATCCAGTGGACTAAATTGTGAATCTAAACCATTCTCAAGTCCCCTTGAACACACACAAAAAAAATCATCAAGATCAGTCCAATCGTTTAGGAGGAGTTCAGTGACATACACACATATACTGATTCCATATTATTGGCAAGATACAATCAGTACAATACATGAGCCATATTTAGTGTTAACATCCATAGTACAATAATACTGACTTAGACTTTACGCAAACATTTGCTTTGTATATTGATATTAATATCTGGTATATTGTAAGCAATAACAACAGTATAGGCAACCTAACATAGTGTTTAGCAAAATGCCTGGCTCTGTCAATAACTGCAGGGCAACATATTGAGTGAAGCTTGACGAATTTCTTGTGTGCCATACTTGGTAATATTTAGTTTTCATAGCTTATTTGGTGGGTTGTTTTCATAGCTTGTTTGGTGTATGCATAGTTACACCTACTAGCATGGCTTTTCAGAACAATATGACCAACTAAGCTAAATAAAGCTCATTAAGGTGTTTCTTCTAGCTATGCTTTTCACAATTTATTTGTTTGACATGTTTGATTTGTTTATAATTTTATTTTCCAAGGCTAGGTTACACCCAGATTTCGAGAAAGATATAATTATTTTTAGTGTTGAGAGCCTAATGTTGTTATTTCAAATAACCGATATATAGGTTGTTTCTATAAATTAATTTTAGTGATTATTTCTCAATATTTTGTGCCCGATAATGCCGAAAATACAAATTCGTAATGTATTAACCAGAAATTCAATAAATTATTTTCACGTAATAACATAAGTACCAAAACCTTGTAACTTCCTGTTCATCCTAAATCCAATACACTGATTACATTGCCGCACATAATGATACACAATCAAATACTATTATTTTCGTATTAACTCCTGATCGATTTGACCACCAGAGCGGCCCCGCGTCCCAATAAAATCTCTATATAATGATAGGCTTGCCGAAATAATACAGCTTCCCCGCTAATTATAAATTCAGGGTATTAGCCTAATTATTCGTTTACTGTTATCCACGATTAGGTGTTCGTTAAATATGATTAAAATAGAGGTTGCACTTGTTAATAATGTGTTATCTATAACACTGATGTTTTTATAAAAAAATCTTATCTGGATTCTTTGCTCGAGTGAATGGTTTTAAAGCGTATAATGATATGTATAATGATTTTATATCACATAAATATGCTCCGAGGTATATTCACCAACTACCATGTAATGCTTAATATCTAATATATAAAATTCTCGTGTCACAGTTTTCGTTCCCATACTCCTCCGAAACGGCTTGACCGATTTTGATGAAATTTTTTGTGCTTATCCGGTATCTATGAGAATCGGCCAACATCTATTTAAAAAAAAAAAAAAAAAAAATTTGCAAAACAACGTTTGCCGGGTCAGCTAGTATAGATGTAAAATTCTAAATTAATAAGGTGATACTTTTTTATTCCCGCTAAGGTTACGTTCAAATTCAGTATTGTGTATGGCTCTATACACAAGACGTAGCGTATCCCATGTAGGGCTCTAAGGTTACTTCACTTGGGTCGCTTGGATCACGATGACGATGAAGATTATAAGAGGGTTTTATATGAGCTTGATATTCTGTAAAATCAATGACCTAAGTAAAAGTATCCATAACATTTAATCATAGTTTACGCCACAGAGTGAGACGAGATCTAGACAGTATCTCAAACAAATTTAACCACGAGCAACATGAAGGTGTATATTCTAAAAATATTTTATAACGCCTATAGCCAATAAAAACATCAAACATTCATAAAACAACATAATATGAACATTTTATGACAAGACCCCATCGACGCGCTAGATATCGAATTACAGCAGTAGTTTAAGTTACTCATGAAAAATAATAAGCACCTATGTTCATCAGTTATCTGGTTACCTTGGTACAGCTCTGCCTAACGTGGGATCAGTGACCATGCTTGAATTATCGTGGGATATTATTTTATTTGACGTAACTTAGGTAGCTTAGTATTTTAACGAACTGTGAGACTTATTTGATTGTATAGTGCGAAGCGTTCGAGAACGAATATCGTCGCTCGAACACATGGTTGTTCGAGGGACGCTCGGGAGGTGGGTTCGAACTCGACACAGGACAATATGTTGTGTAATTCATAAACTGTTGTTCCATGTCTAGGTTTTCATTGGGTCTGTTGATAGAATGTTTTAATCTCACGTGACGCAGAATGTATTGCTAGTGCAAGAATAAAGTTGTTTTTTAACCAAAGAAACAAAATAAATAAGTTGTTAAATTTACCTACTTTAAAGTTGAAATAAATGATCAAGTTTCTACTATATACACAGTCGATAAACAGTTTCATTTATTGACATGCCGTATACGTACACATGGGTGGGTTATTTTTAATTTATATATCCATCAGTGACGGCGCCTGGGACGATGTTCTCAGCGGGTATCATACCCATAGGTGTCTGTGTCTCGTTTAATATATTGTACACCTGTGCTGTCCTTTTTGCTGCACTCTTGTCTGATGTCGATTTTATTGTAATATGACATTTTATTGATTTGCAAACGTGGTCAATAATGAAAATGTTTCTTTTTTAGTATAGACTTAGACTTTGTCATTTTTCGTGTCTATGCATAATGACTAGATCTCAAATTTTAAGAAAATTAAACCTCATTAACCTTTCTTTCCGCCTATTAACTATTTATTGTAATTCCTTAGGAACATATCAGGATGTCAAATCTTTTCGGTAAACAGGACTATATCGATTCAATTGTCTTGAGTTACTACTAATGTCTATTTGTCTTCTAATAAATTAGTTATGTATACTTATATTCGTAGTTTCTATATTTGTTGTACCTATATCAAGCACAACGAAAGCTACCGTTTAACTCTGAAGGTTCCTTTTAGAAACGCCATATAACATTTTACATGACCCGAGGAGTTGAATCCGTGAGCTCACGATCTACATAAACGTTAGCTAATTTATGTCACTAAACCAACCAAGTATTTATGCGCTGCGCTGTTATGCGAAACAAATTCATTGGTATTTTATATGATGAATTCTAAAACATAAATCTAAAGAAACCAACATATTCGGTGAACAAGAGCGGAATTGTAAGACCCCTATGTCATCATTGTCTTATCGTTATCCCATTTGCATCAAAGACTTTCGCTATGCAGCCTGGGGTCCGCTTACTAGTCTAAACAGATTTGACAGAATGTTAGATTTTCCACGGAGCGACTGCCATCTGACTGCAACCCAAAGGGATAGCGATATTCTATGGCTTAAAACGGTGTCAGTTAATTCAAGCCATTTTTATATATTTGAGTAGTAAATAATATTGTAATATATTATGCGATTTTTATTTATTACCATATATCTTTTCTTGCTACATGTCATCCCATTATGAATGAATATACCAATTTCAACCATCTTTGGACATCTTGTTTTTACATAAAAAATCTTTCAAATATTACTTCTTAAGCAAAAGGGAAAAAACTAAGCAGAAACGCTTAATTCTGAATAAAATTTCCGATGCCAGGATTGTTTACTTTCCGTCAATATTTTTTATTGAAAATCTTTGAGAGAAATCGCCAAGAGTATCATCCTGTCCTCAATAATCAGTCAACCGAAAATCTAGACGGCTATAAGTTTTCTTTCAAGTAAATGAGATAACTTCTTATAAAAATAATCTACTATATATTATACTATATGTATATTATTCTTATAAGAAGACAAAAAGTCGTAGTAGAGGAAGTTTTTTGTTTACGGGTGGTGCTTTTTCAATTATTGTTTTAAGAGTTATTGAAATGAAATGTTGTTGAAATGTTGATGCAAAAAAGTAAACTTTTAATTGATATGATTTTTTAAATTTGAAATGTGAGGTCGACTCAAAACCTTTTACCGTAAATCAAATTGCTTTCGAATATATTATTATAATTTACTAAATTTTTCGAGTATAAAGGTCTATAGGCGACATTAATGTCAAAATGTGTTGTCCAGTTTTCGATACTATTTCGAGATGGGCGCAATCAAATTATTTAGCTTTGCAATTTTCTATCCAAAATGATTACAGTTACGTTCGATAGGAAGCTGTCATAACTAAACAGAGTACATTCCGTGATTGAGTTCCTCGTGATCAGAATTCTTGTCTGACTACGTAGAAAGTATGTAATATGCGCAGTCTTTCAGAAAATATATACTAACTAGCCTAGCACAAAGTTATAAAAGGACATTTAAACTTTAAATTTAATCCATGACTAGGCAGATTTATAAAACCCTAGACTGAATATTTTCAATTTATTTATAAGCGTCAGAATTGCCTCAGCAATGATTTATAATGCTGTTCATCTTGGGAAAGAAGGCCAAACATCGGTGAAAACTACCACATTGCAATACCTGTAAAGCCAGTATAATGCTGCTTTTGCTTTTAACACCAACCAGATTTTATATTTCTTCCATTTGAAAAGAAGGTAATTCAAAACTACTTAGAACTTACACCTATACAAGTGAATAGTTTTAACTGGAATGAAATAATCACTGCTGATAGTATTGTTACATTCTTCGTATCATTATCTGTATTATATCCGTTATCAGTTAAAATATCAGGAAATAGTTCATTCTTTGTTTCATTTGCTTTAGTTTTTAAATTATTTTATTGGTAGTGTTTATGACCATGTCTTTGATGGGCCGACAGTAGATAAAAATCAGGCAAGGCCTTAGAACGTTGCTTATACTTACTTTTTGGCATTTTTGTTTTTATTGTTGCAGTTTTAATGTTGTTCACTATAATATCTATACAATAATGAATGTCGAGAAATGTGTTTTAGAATAAATAACGTGGTGCACTATTTATCCATATGCTCAATTTCACAAACAATCAACGAAACGGAAATGTATCATACCTAAATTTATAAAAGCATTCTTACATAATAATATGTGTTTTAATTGCTTGAGTTTCACAGAAAATGTATATCTTCGTAATAATTCATCAAACGCTAAAAGTCTTATAACTGCACCAGTTAAAGCTAAAAGTCTTCTAACTACGGTAAGACTAAAATAAATCTGCTCTAAGTTATTTGTAATTTACCCTGATAAAGTATCTTACACAATGTTTTTCTTTCCTAGATTGGCGAGAAAACTAATTCTTTCATTATTACTTGAGCTGAGATTATTACACTTATTACGTGAAATAATTACTCTCTCTACGTTTCATTAACAGCAATTCGAGGCGAAGTATTCACCGAATTTTGGGGAAATGTTATTTTTATACATAGAGTTTTTGCTGACTTACTTACAGTTGCTAGAATATTTAGCTCTGTGTTAATTTGGTAGGGTTTATTAATAACATTTCAATCGCGATATTATATATTTATAAAATTAGTTTATACCTACTAGCTGCTGCTCGCGGCTTGGCTCATAGATGAAAACTAACATTACTTCTTTTAAAATACAAGTTTAGTATTAAAATTGTTACTCTATAGTACAGGTGGCAACTTCTCTTTCATCTTCTTCAAGTTTTGTTTTTTTATCAAAGGTTGTCATAAATTTCGCAGCTGTTTTGATGCGAAAATGGATTTTAATCTATGTAATGATTGCCGTTATCTTATAAAACTTATATAAAGCGAGTATATGTACATTTTGGATGTGAATCAGGCATTGGAATCTTCCGTTGAAGAATTTCAATAGTTCGTAATGATAAAATTAACGCGGTCATGTAAAGTGCTGAGATAAGCCTGTTGCAAGTAATAGTTTACATAATTCTTCATTTGATAATGCAGCCGTTTAAGACTATTGAAAGGTCCTTAATTTAGACAAACAGTAGTGGAATATTGTTTAAAAAGAAAATCGAAATTCTTATGCATATTTAACAGCGATATTTAAATTCATGATTACGATCAATAATTTCAAAACAAATTCATCCACAAATTATTCATAGTAGATATTGTCAACGCACCATATTTATCAAAGCTATTATCAGCAGCTGACAAACCAATTTCATACGAACGCTGAAAGCGTCCAAAGTTTGTAGCCAACTTTAAATAATTGACAAATATGAAACGAATATAACTATGGATATTCGGTGTTTGTCGGCCAATGTTTGATCGCTGGCCGCACGAAGCGTTAAAATTTAAAGCTAACACCAAAGTGTGAAACGGTGTGCAAATGAAAAATTTCCGCGACGCTTATTTCGCTATTGTTACCAATTTGTGACGCTACCCCGAGCGTGTTATTTCCAACTTTTTCAACATTTTACGCATAAAATGTTTGATTATATCGAAATAGTTTATGAAGCCGTGTGTAGGTTATTTTTTTTTTCTTAAATGGTGACTGTGATGGTTTCGATAGTAGACTTTATATTTTAGGTGCAATTTAATTCATTTACGCATTATTTTTTTTACCAGAATTTCGATTAGAAACGTGTAACGCTCATTGAGAGTTAGACAAAGGCTTGACGTTTCCAGTAGACTTTGTTTGACGTTGTTCCATAGACATAATTTAACATCACCATTTTACTGATTGGACCCTTATAACATTTAAAATCAAACTAAGCGACTCGGTTTTCTACAATTAACTTCTATTACGGATAAATTAAATCGAGACTACCGACCTACATTTTACATTTGACTTGAAAACTTATACCTGCCCCTACTTGTTGTAAGGTAAATTCGATACATTATAAATAGTTTTTATGTGGTGATTTTTAAATGTAAGCTTAATATTATATTACCTCAATAGAAAGTAACAGAGGTAGATACTAATCTTACAACTTTTCTTGTCTTGAACAAAACAAAATATTACAAATGTTTGTCTTTGTAAAACAAAAGAGAAAAAAACACTCAATAGACTACTATATTTATATAGAAAAACTAACAAGCTAAGCGCGAGAAAGCCACCTAAGAAGCCAAAACAAAGTATCTAACAGTTTATTTTGAAGAACACCTTCTCGGAAGGCCCTTGTGTGTTTGATTAAGAACTCTTATAAATAAATCTTCCGGTAGACAGGTTATAGCTGGAGTTCTAAGCGTATCGCTTTCTGTTTTAGGGGCTAGTTCGTCGGAATTAAATAGAAAGGGAGCAATAACTATTTGATTTTTATTTGGATTGTAGTCACCTGCTGTGATTTATCGTGTTAATAAAACCCAACAATCTGGAAAGTATTTAAACAATAAAATAGTTTTCTACCAAATAGAAACCAATTACAAATAAATATTAAGCTTTCAAATATCGTCATGTCCAAATATACTTGTTATGTTCTTTTCTCTTATTAACACTTCATTACCGACACCAAACTTATAAAAAAAGTTCAGTCGATAAGAAAAAGTAAACAGAAGTGGCCCCTTATAATAAAAAGAATAAAACAGGTGAAGCAACTTCACAGACATTTTTCTTCACAGATATGACAAACATTATCGACTACTTTCCTGGTACTGATAACTTCGTAAGTAGAACAGTGAGTAATGTGATAAATATAGTAAATATTCATGTTGTAACTGTATTTGTATTTAACATATTCCAATAACCGGATTATGGATGGAATTCGGATGCATCGAATGGTAACCACCAATCACTCAGCATGATGATTGACGCTAAAGGTTTACCTTATAAAGGGAGTTATACACAAATAGTGATATTAAAATACATGTTATGAACACCATATTTGACATAGAGATGTTTATAGCTTGAGATCCCTTAAGATTTCAATAAATATAATGTTATTGCCTCTACGATGAGCTTCACTCTTCATTGATTTATTGTGTAATTCATAAGCAGACGGGAAAAGTGCGTCTGTATTTTTGAATTACGGTAACTAACATATATTTACTTTAATCATAAGTCGCAACTTCATTTCTAGACGATGTCTTATACATCGGCAATTAAATGACTCATATTTCACTTCTAAATTCTCCGCCAGATAGACTTTCTTAACTGTTAAATTGTATGATTCCTTATTTCATAAATACCATATTATTTTAAATTATTAAACTTTAACACAAGTAGGTGTATCACAATACTAGATTGTTTACTAAAGTAATAAAGAAAATATGTTCCCAAGCAAAGGAACAATTTCACCGAATATTACGAGAGAAACCTTCTTGCTAGAGAACTTTATTTTGCCCCGCCTCAAGAATCCGCATCCGGATCGAACAAGCACTTACGAACTTAATGTAAATAATTCTGCCAAACATTTTGATGTTGAGATGACAGTAACAGCTACTGCCTACACTATCGTATACAACAATAAATCCGATACTTACATCGTTCTTGAGTATAAACTCGTCGCCTTACGAGTGGCAACGGAAAAGAAAGTGGAGAATATTGTTGTAATGAAATCATACGCAATATTAGAGAAATAATGCGTTTAACTTCAAACGTACTGTATACAAATTATTTGATGTATGTTTGAATCGTCGAATCTCCAAAACACCGGAACCTGTTGTAAGTTTTTAGTTATGGAAACGTAATTGTATATATTTTAAACATTTATTAGATAATATTTTGTATGTTTCTGCAGGGTAAACACGTGGTGGACATGCAAAATATCAAAAAAATTGTATTGTCAAATGTTGTAATACCTACTTCGGATCTCTTTCAATAGAATACCGCTGTTGCAAACTTATACCGCTGTTGCTAACTAGACTCAAATAATTATAAAAATGCTCTATTGTTCTTCTTTCACAACTTTTTTGACATTATTGGCTTAAAAACGTGAAGAGGAAAATCTCTTGTTTAGACCATTTGCTTCAAACATAATCAAAAAATATATTAGCTACAAAAAATTACTTTTATTAACTTGAATAACACGCGCAGGTAGCTGGCGATGCAGCATTTGGTTTCTATTAGTCACGAGGTATAAATTATATAACCTTAAAGCCCAAAAGCTTCCCTAAACGGAATTTATACGTTATGAACTTAGCATTGTTTGGTGCTCTGAAATCCCGTAAGCATAACACCGAATATACTACCTACCGATAACAATCACGTGAAAAGCCGACATTTAAATATGAACCCTAAATTTTAGAACAAACGCTTACAAAGGCGGACAATATAGAACATAAACTTAATCAAGATGTCACAACTCCTTAGTTATCAAACTGAAGATAATGAAGAGTCAACAAAGACGAGACTTGACAAAATACAAATCTAATTCCAACTACTATGGATTGAATAAACTTCCTTGACCTTACAATCACTGATGCTAATCTTCCTGGTGAGCCGAAGAGCAAATCTCTAAGTTTGCCGACTTTGGGCTTGCAGACTGTGGGCATAGCAAACATCTAAAAGCGTCAAGCAAACTAGCTGAGCGCGTCTTATACCTGCCGAACTTCAAGTCTTGATGTTGCCAAGCTTACGAGGTTATTTTCATAGTAAGGCGATAAATCTTCTATGATAAAATTAGAATGTTCTAAAAATAGAGGCATTCTTCAAATTGGCTTCTAGTAAAGTAATAAGTATAAGTATACAATCCTTAGCACTACGGTAATTGTACATCTAAATATTTACAGAACGACAAGAATATAATAATTTACGTATCTGTAATTGTATTCTTGAATATACTCGTTCTATCTAAGTTTGTATTTTTATAAAATGTGATACGTAAACCTAAGCGACGAAAGAAGCAACCGGGACACTGCGTGATTTCGCACACATTCATTGTGACAAAGCGGCAACACAGGTAGAAAAACCCGCTCGAGCTAATTTTAAACCCCATCTCAAAGCAAACAAGTCTTTGGACAAGAACACAATTTTAATTAAAACAAATATTAGTTAAACAAAAAAGGAATACGTCTGAATGAATACAAATTACGTACACGATAAATAACGGAAATCATTTATGGAAACCGAAAGACATCTAATTATTAGTTCAAACAACGGCTTACAAATCTTGTAGGATCAACAAAAGCTACACAAATAAAAGTTTGAAGAATGGAAACTAACGCTTTCATTTACTACCTTGTGTAAACATATGGACTTGCACCCACGCACTTTAAAAGGGCTGATAAAAATGTGACTAGCGTACTAGCCTCATGTCCGATTCAATTCGTTTATAAACATCTATTGACCTTTATAGTCCTCTTCCCATTAACATACATAAACTAATTCTTATGAGAACCATCCGAGCGTTCATTAATTTAGTTTTTCTATCAACTTGGCCTGTTTACCGAACCATTTTAGCGTTTTGAATAGATGGTAGCTTTTTCTCTTCGTATTATAGTGAAGTTTAATCGTGAGACATTATTTTTTTACGGCCATTAAAATACGTGTGGTATTTTAAACCGTTTTGTATTAGTGAGTCAGAAAGAGTGGACATAATATAAAAGGGGCCGATTTTAATGTTGACGCTATCGTAAGTATAAATGTCAATTCAAACATTTCAATTGTTGATAAAGTATATTATGATATGCTAATTGCTTTTGTACTTATATCGATTACGGGCTTAAACACTTTTGATATTGTTAAGGTAAATAACTATAAAATTCTCAGTTGTATTAGATTTAGGTAGGTCCTAAATATAGAACATGACCACTTAATGTTTAAAGTGATAAAAAATCTTCAAATGATTATTATCACTGTGAGAATAGACGCGAGACTATTAATAAAATGCTGTCATGTGTCATTTGAGAACGGTATTTAAATCCATTAAGAGGCGTTAATATCGATATAATCCGTTACATCCGTACCTCGTCACCCCTCGATTAAAATTAGCAACCTAAAGGAAACTCTGGATCATAATAGGCTCAAAGATATCACAAAAGATCGGCATTTGTAATAGATACGGCTGCCAAAGGATTAACTCAAAGCCTGGATCGTTTTCGACTAACAAATTGGCAATTGATTAAGTTCTTAATAGGCCTCAGGTTTCTTTAAAACAGGATAAAGCTAAAAAACATTTTTTAATATTTTATTTTATGCATTAATAACTTATAGCTTCATAATAATATAAATTTCTGGTTCAATCTAAAATTGCCGTTTGAATCAAAATAAAAGTAATGTATTTAAGCTCCTACCCTATTTTACGGTACATTCGTAATGATTAACAATACAGATGGTGATGATACAACGGATGTTGCACACAATGCAGGACAACAGAACACAAATATTGGCCTATTAATCGGAACTACGATATTGATACCGACCGAAATTTGTTAGAGCTTTTGTGCACAGTTCCGGCGGTAATCGCTTTACAAATCGCCTCTAGACAAAAAAAGATCCTAACCGATACTATTGTTACCACACTAAAGTTGAAAGGAATGCTCCCAGGTAGATATGGGGGTGGATCGATAACAATGAAGCTACTACGGTGATGCCAAATCGAAATTATTTAACTGTGACAGCACGCTCTGCTAATGATATTGAATACAAAAGTGCTGACTTTTATGTCATTAACACTATCCGCCTCATTATTGAAAAAAAAATGTAGTCTAAAATTCGTTGGCACTAATATTGAATTAATTCAAATAAAGTCAGAAAGTTGTAAATAAATAAATTAAGCCCTTGTTTTATAATAAGGTTTTAATACTTTACAAGAAAAAGTATCAGAATTGATTTAGTATTTACTTTACAAAACGTTCTCAAACAAACTGTTTAAAGTTATCTCGCCAAGTAAATATTGACTGCAATGTCGCTATTCATGAGCTATACTCGGCTTTAGCTCGAAGTTTGTAATGCCAGTGTCTTTCTTAGATTATTTTTTGCCGGCGACCCAATGCGCGCCTGTTCGACTTGGATTCTTGGCGCACTTGAAACCGAACAGGTTTCAACATGGAGACCGAAAACCGGTAAAAAAATCATCACAGGTAATTACGGTAGGCTCGACGCTTTACATTTCGATGTAGAGGAATATAGTGCAGGCAGTCAGACTAATATCATAAAAGAATAGTAGCAAATTTTCTAGAAACACAGTTTAAACAAATCCCTCGACTAAAAGATTCGCTAATTCCTTCCTAAAATAGTCATGGTTTCGCTGTACGCATGAATTTTATTTTCTTTTTGAATGGTTTTACAATGTAATATCCATTGTAGCGTGCCATTTTCCGACCACTTGTTAGCGAAATTATTTGAAACAATGCATTGTAAGCCAGGTTGGAAACAAAGAATTTCTGCAAGTAGTAAAAACTAAGGAATACGCGGAAAGCTATTTATGTATTTTGTGTTGGACTTTATACTGAGGAAGTAATATCCACAATTGGTTTTACTGTTGAAACGTGCTAAGTACTAGTACAAATAGAAAATAATGATCCAAAACTTCTAAAAGAACAATATTTTTGTTGATTTTGATGATCTAACATTTGCACTCGTAGGTATCAATCGATGTATGGTAATAATCCTGAAGTAATCAGCTTTATCAAAGAGGAGCGTAAGATATTTACATTGATATGAAAAATCAATGAACGATAAGGTAAGTGAGCGTGTACGTTCAAGTCACCGACAAATGTTGGGTATAATTTACACAACACAGAAAGGCGTGCCCTCCAAGTAATATTCCACCCTCTTAATCACTACCCACTGGAATAATTAATAACACCTCAATTAAAATATCAACTAAGCGCTTCCGCCCATGTGATGAAGATAACGTTTACTCGTGAAATATAAATATAAACTTACTTCTATAACACAACATTACATACTTTCTTTTAATATGCCATTAAGAATTACTTTATTTTAATCGTTCGCTTTTATGAGCCCTTCTTGTTTGTCGTTTTGATATTGGCTGGTGTTCTCGTATTTACTATCGCAATGTTGTTGTTTACGGCTGGTATTTCCTCAGATAAGTCATATTACTGTCTTCGTAGAGTTCTAATATGAGGACATAAAACAGCTCGTTATAAATTTCCTAAAATACTGAACTATAAACATTATTTCGATTAAAATGCCCTGTTCCAGTAGTAAATACAAATTGTTTGTCAAAATTCTGTTATTTTAGATATTCTTATATTGTCATATTACACTCAGTAACTCACAATTTAGATACTTGATCGAATTGTGCATGAGACAGAAGTTTACTTTGAGATATTTATACGAGAATAAGATCTTTGTTCCATGTCAGAACAAGGCGTATTACTAATTAACGCCTTAGGGAGCTAAAACAGGTTTCGCGATTTATCGTAAAACCCAATTTAGAGCCGGGAGGCACGCGATTACAATCTTCTCACGACAGGAAGGCGCGCAAACTCCTCATCTCGAGGGAAATCACGCACGCAACAAACTTTATGGCAACACGTCCCGAGGAGCGATTCGCTCGGGGCGGTCGAAGACGGGCCGCACCACACACAGACTAATTCAAAAGAAATAACAAGACGCGGGCAGTGTCTCTACGCGGTCGGCTCGTGACCTCAAGGTATATAACTCTTTATCACGTCTCACTCCAGACACACATTTCGTATACATTCATCGATATCCTATCACTTTCACAATTTCACGTGTCGTTACCGCAAGAAGCACTGCCCACGTTTTAGGGCTAAACACTGACCGTGGTCGAATATGGCTGCAGGCTCAGACGAATGCCGTCCTGAGCAAGGCGTTCTCGAAGCAACCGCTTCAGTTGCATCCGTGGTATCTTCACTAGTTCTGCTTTCCCTTCCTCGTACTCGTCGGCATATTTTGCCGGTTCGACTGCTGCTGTCGCTTGTTCTTTCCGAGATTCTTCCTCACATCTGCACGAGTCCCGAGCGGCGGCTGCCTCCTCCAAAGTAAAATAAACAGCCGCCGCTCCTTCCTCTCGCAACGACCTGACCGAGTGCAGCAGTCGCTGACGATGTGCAGGGTTGAGGACTCCGATAGCGTCCAAGTCTGGTTCTCCTACTTGTTTGCATATTTCTAAGTCATCATACCCGTTGTCAATGAAACTTTCCGCGTATTGGCCCAAGTGGAGCGATCGCAACCACTCGACGACGATGTTGCCGTTCGCTGACGAGGCCATATCGCGTCAAAATACTGAGAGCATTACAAGGCGTGCTCGCGGCGCGGTAGTCGGCGAGAAACTGGCGGCCACGCTCCCTTTCGCCCCCCTCTCCCCTGTATAAAGCCGCGGTCGCCGCCCCTAGTCCTCCGTGCTTTTGCTTTTTGACATTTTGTAGCTTAATCGTTTCGTTTCATAGAGAGGTGCGCGTCGCACCACGTGATATGCCGAATCAATTTTTCAATTTCCATTACAATACGCAAGATGACGTTTGTCGTTAATTTCTGTCTTATAAAATTGTAGTAATTTTTAACGTTTTCTAATATTTGTTTATGTAACTAAACGTCGGATTAATGTGTAAAAATACGGTCACAAATTCGGTACAATATGGAACAGCGGGTGGTCGCTATGTGAGCTATGTCGAATGATTTATTGCTAGATTTATTTGTTAATCTTTGAGGCGCCTCTATTTTGTGAATTGAACTACATTTAATTTGCTTCTGCCCTCGTTTTATATTCAAATGAGAAATAGGACTATTTATAACACTTTACGAAATGTTTTCTACCTGTTATTTTAAGACTAGACGTTTGGTAAATTGTTAGCATTTAAAATTCTTTGTGGCATTTAAGAAATATAAACAGTTGTCGTGTAGGTTCCTACTTAATCATTTATTTCTTGTTAATACTTTGGAGGACACAAATAAAATAAATACACGTTTTATTTTTATAATATCTATATGTCACTGTCCTTCAAAGTGTTTAATATGTTTTTATAAATGTCCTACAATTCGTTCTGAATTTTGGCTATATCCATCTTAATTGAGACTAGGTAATTGCACGTAATTAATCGCATTGTGGCGCGTGTTGGGAGAGGCCTTTGCCCAGCAATGGACTGCGATAGGCTGATTGATTGATTGAATTGTGCGGGATGTGCGGGATGCAAGTATGTTTCGAAGCACAAATACACTTCCTGATCCCTTGATCTAAATGTCTAAGAGTCCGACGCTACAGGAGAGATGGAGATTCTTTGACCTCTTGATACTACCCGACCCCAACTGTTTACTTCAGCTGTACCACATAGTTTCGTCGAGGTCGTCCTCTTCCTCTTCTTCCTTCACTTTTACCATCTAATATTATTTTGATCCATAAGTAATAAAAGAAAAAACTTATCACCATATCTAATGTCACATTTTGTTCAACACAGGCATCAAACCCTAATTCTCACAAAGCAAAGAGGCTTGCACTACCGCTGCGCGACGGAGGCAGTCGTAAATTTATACTACATAAATGTAATTTAACCAATATAAATTACCGTCCACACCTTAGGCAAACTTTACGAGTAAGTTGGAGTGCACCTGAAACATTGTTAATGCCTTAATATTATTTGTGCAATACGTACTATGTAGTTGATACGTAAGTACCTACTAGGTATATCTGTAGAGTTCCAATGTTGACTAGCTGTACTAAATTTATTCAATGGGACTTAAAACTTTAACAGTATTTTTGAGATATTAAATAAGTACATGCTGAGATATTTAAATAAGTACATCCGCAATGGCGCTTGCAACAATATTGAAATATCGGATACTCCAGTAGACCACTAAAGATTCTTTACTTTTCTTAGCAAATAGTAAATTAGAACATAACGCATGTCTGTACGTATAAAACTCTTGTGTTACTGACTGACTGACAAAAAACGTACAGCTGAAATTACCAGGCGCAGGAAGATGAAGTTTGGTATGTATGTGCATTGAGAAGTGGAGGGATGCACTAAGGAGGGATTTCCAAAGTTCTCAAGGGATTGGGCAATCTTATCTTATACTAATATATAAAGCTGAAGAGTTTGTTTGTTTGGTTGAACGCGCTAATCTCAGGAACTACTGAGACGATTTGAAAAATTATTTCAATGTTAGATAGCCCATTTATCGAGAAAGGCTATAGGCTATATAACATCACGCTGTGAGCTACGGGAGCGGAGCAGTAGCCTTAAATAACGCGGATGTAACCGCGGGCATCCTCTAGTAATAAATAAAGTGCGGACGTAATTGCGGGCATCCCCTAGTTAGTATAAAAACTAGCCAGTTTATTGACTTATCAATAGACTACTTCATTATCTCAGTCAAAAGACGTCCACTGCTGGACATAGGCCTCCGACTATACTATCCCGAGAAGATCCGTCAGTCAACCTAGCAAGAGACCTATCTCTACTGCGACATTCGGTAAAATATTCATATTTCTTTAAACAAGTGTACATTTGCTGAAAAGGAAAACGAAAAATATTTATCGTAGCGTTATCGGTAGTGTTGCACCCATTTAAACTTAGTAAAACAACATCGCGGAGATTAAACACACCTTATGCATAAATCTAGTGAGATCGTGCCCAACCTATGTGTTTACTTACTAAAGGTAATTATCCCAAGTAGAACGAAGTTTACTTATACAGCGCTTCAATATAGGAAGCGCCGAATCAAGCAGGAACGAGATATCATCAAATAAATAAGGGGTTTGAAAGGGATAGCAAGATAGAGTACTGAACGTAGGGTCGTTTTTCCTGAAACTGTTTCTTCATTAAGTTTCTTGACCTGTTTTATCTCATTTCGGATGCAAAGGAACTTTGTTTATATAAGTCTGCATAGTGGCCCGCAGTAGTTTTAGGTTAGATTATATTCTACAGTTTAGCTTTCGAAAGTACAAAATAAAGCATAATAAACAGTGCCACAGTTTTGTTAAATTGTTATTCAGCTTATTCATTGAAAACTACAGTTTCATTTTCACTGCTTGTCCATCAATTGCCCATAATAAGTGTTCAATGCAAGCAAATTTTCATCAGAAACAAAAGCATCTTGATTTTATTTTCAGCGTCATCATCAGCCCGTCACTTTCCTAAACCAACATCATGAGAAGTGTAAAAGTCTTGCTATAAAATAAGGACACTGAATGTATTTTGATATTTCGTTTTAGCCCAAGCTGTGTTAAAGTTATAAGGCATATTGTTGTGATCTCTAACGCTAACATTTTGTTTAACATCTGTTTCTAACATTCGCAGTCACAAAAATGTCTAATTGAGGTAAAGAACGAATATCCTAAAACTTGTCCAATTTCAGGACCAAGTCTTGAATTATATTTAATCTTTATTGTTTAATAAGAGAGCCATGAAAAAGTTTAGACTTTCATGCCATATGTTGCATTGTAACAAATTGCATTGCCCATTTGTATTAGGTATACAGGGTGTTGATTTGCATTTGCAAAATATTTTAAAGGGCAAATATACTACTATAATTTAATACTAATACATTGAAAAATAAGTCACTAAAAGTAAAAAAAAAAATCCTCATCATATACTTTGAAAATTAACTTTGTGTATTGACCGCCGCCGCCGCTCAGCTGATCACCGCGAGCTTGAATTGCAGGTACTTTACATACTCATGCACGCATACCTACGATGCAGTCTTATTCTGCACTAGTAAACAACTTATTTTGAATTACTACCTAAGTGAAATTTAATGAAAATATGGTCTTAGGTGAATAAGTATACTGTCTACATTGTATTATTTAATATTTTGCAAATGCATATCAACACCCTGTATGTATCTGCAATATTTTCCATGAAGTGTTATGTTGTGTCAAGTACCTAATAATTTCTTGGAATTTTTAGGCGGCGCTCAAAAAAAGCGTCACTGAACTGCAAATTTCAAACGCAAAGTACTACACAGTACAACAAAATATACTCCTTAGCATGGTCATATACTATTATAAACTTTCACGCACACTAATTCACTTCTATTTATTCTAGACGATAATACATACATTTATATGAAGCACCACGCTTTTAATAACCCCAGTGCGACTTAGTCTGCCAAGTAGATTGTACTTGTCATTTCACAGTAAGCACAAACTAACCAGACTGTGCGGTTAAACAGAATGTCAAGACACACCGCGATGACAAAAGCGACATTGCGTTTCAAACAGTGTGCAGTTTGAAGAGAAAATTAATTACCAGCTAAATATACACAAGTATTATATAGAAATGCTTTGAACATGAAAATTTTGGGATTCACTGGTTTGATAAGTAAAAGAAAAGAGCTAAGTAAGTAGGTGGTTTACAACTTTAATAAAAAATACTAGAGTTAACAATAAGAAGTCAAATAGGAGCAAAACAAATTAAAATACTGCTAGTCCATTGAAAAGTTACATTTGGGGTTTCATTTATCAGAGGACGCAATTTTATTTTACAGA
Organism: Euclidia mi; assembly: GCA_944739405.2. Lineage (NCBI taxonomy): Eukaryota > Metazoa > Arthropoda > Insecta > Lepidoptera > Erebidae > Euclidia > Euclidia mi. The sequence goes on from OX123184.2 coordinate 34,630,585, forward strand.
TGTGTAAGGAGGACTAGTGTAAAGCTTGATCCACATTTGTGGGGTCGTACTTCTTGTCACTCGGCAGCCAGCTTGGAAAAAGTGTGGGTGCAGATGTTTTCTCTTGATTATTTGGTAAACTATTGACCACACAAAGAATATGTAAAAGAGTTTTTTTGTTGCAAATTATATTCTCTACAACTTTAGTCTAGAAACTTTTGTCGTAAAGCCAAAACTAAAAAAAATATCTTTATTATTTTCCCCACTAAAATTGTGTCCCCAGACTTTGAGATAAGCCATGCTTTGCCACAGGGTCTGATTAACTGTCAGTATACAATTTATGATGAATAAATTTAGAGGAAAGTAGTTTTTCTGTTGATAATTCATCATTTTCCTCTATGAATGTTGATATCTCTAATAATTTTCCTACAGGAGTCACCAAAACATTTAAGCATTGCAAAACACATTGCAGTATCCTCTGGCTGGGCTGAATATCAACTTCTGATGTCCAGAGATAGAGTTTGTCTCTTTTTTTTCATCCTCAGTTTTTGGGTCATTGTTATGAGTGAAAATTGGACCTTAAAGTACTGCAGAGTCTCAAGTTGGAAGACCGGGTCGTGTTTGGAAGAAGAAAATACAAATTAAATGTATTATGTTTATTTTTGTTATTATTACGTGCTAAGGACGGAAAAAAATATAACACAATGAAAAGAAAATTTGAAAAATATTTCATTATATTTTCGTTTTTAACTATGTTATCTTTCATTTTACGGCTAAAGATAAAGATAAAGATAAATTTATTTGCTTTAAACATGTGTAGTATATACAGGATATATCCTTTACATAAGTCGTTTTTCTCCTAATGCGGGAAAAAAATACTACGGAACTAAATGCTACGGAATCAAAGTTGTAGAGAATTTAATTCATAACAAAACATATTTTGACATTTTTAGGGTTCCGTACCTCAAGGTAAAAAAAGGAACCCTTATAAGATAACTTTCTTGTCCGTCTGTCTGTCTGTCTGTCTGTCCGTGTGTCACCACCGATTTTCTCAGGAACGGGTGTACCTAGCAAATTGAGGTCTATGGTTGCTATTAGGTGTATGAAAATCAGGGTCCTGAGTCAACCCAATAAAAAGATATGGTCAAAATTAGATTTTTGCGAAAACTTGTAAGTACCAAAATTAACCTTAATTTTGAACTTTTTTTAACTTTCGGGATTTTTCCCTTTACTTGTGCTGTAAGACCATGGTTTTGACCAAAATTGACAATTCTAGGTCAACCGTAAGTACCCTATAGGTTTTGGGTCGAAAACCTATATGGTAGTTCCCGTTGAACTAGAATCACGAAATTTGACCAAAAGCAGGGTTTTACAGCACAAATAAAGGAAAAAATACGAAAAATAAAAAAGTGGAAAATTTAAGGGTGTCTCCATACATACATAGTAGACTCCATTTAAGATAGTCCTCTAAGTTGTATGGGCGCTCATACAGATTTAGAGGACTAGCGTAATTAGCACCAACCTCAAATAAGGTAAAATGCGTACGGAACCCTCGGTGCGCGGGTCAGACTCGCACTTGCCCGATTTTTTTCTGTACTGCTAATGGTATGTCAGATATACTAGAAAACTCATTTGTACCACTGTTTTCAAGATGGCAGCCGCAGGACAAGGGCTGCGACCCCACCAACTTGGATTAAACATTGTACTAACCCCCTCTAGACATCTTTAAAATAAAATTGTCGTCTTCTGACAAATGCACGCTAAGCCCAAAAAAATTTAACATTTCAATGGACTATAATTGTACCAGGATCATGTAAAACAAATAAAAAACATAATATAGTGATATAAATAAAAACAAAGGGTGCCCGCAATACGCAGTATTTGATTTATTTATATGTCACAAAAATGTTAGGAATAGCTAACCCGAGGCTAGTAGGTGTATTTGTTTTGAATAGCATATTTATTGGGGAAAGTAGAGGCTTTACATTGCAACCTGTAAAAGAGAGCTATAACACTATTCTTTGACGTGATTGAAATCACCAGAATTACCTATCAAGAACTAACTAACAAAAGTATTAGGTAGGTATAGCGATACATGGTGAACATACAACACAAATCGCCCACACCTTGTTTCCGCAAATGATGAATTTTACGACCATATTTTAGAGTTTCTTTCATATTTTGCTCGTTTTTTTTCTTTAAAAAGACAACTCTCACATTAGGACTAAATCCTGTGTCGCGGGGGACTTTACAAACATACAACTAACGAACACAATGAACAACCAGACTCGAAACAACAATTTGTGAATTACACAAAGTGTTGCCTCGTTTGGGAATCGAACCCACAACTCTCGGCAGTGTCAAGCAACGAGGCGGCTGCTTAACATTAGGGCAACCGTGCAGTCAAAGGTATGAATCCTGAATCCTACATCGCATAGGATATTACAAAAAAGACAATCCACCGACAGTTTTAAAGAATATGTAAGTATTTTTGTCTGTTTAGAGGATGCGTCTAGTTTGAGATCAGATGACCGAGGCTGATGTGTGAACAACTTACGTGCAAGACACACATCACACACTTTAATCATAAACGTATGCATATGACCCATAACATTGCTACTAGATTTCGCTCTCGGCTGAGGAGCCGAGAGTACACTAGAGGTAGGGTGGAAGTAGCTTATCGCGGTGAAAAGTAGCCTATGACCCTCTCCAGCCTCCTTTTTACCACCATACACAAAAATTATACCATAACATCGAGTCAGGTCGCCGTGAAAAGAGTACAATCACACAAATTCACATTATGATCATTAGTATAGGTTACGAAGCCGTAATTATAGGCCGGACCTAATATTTGATATATCAATAGATTTGGCTACTACAGATACATGTTTGTCATATTCTGTATGGAGCTTATGCAATGATGTTACCAAAAGTAAAAAAGAAGTAGATATGTTATTGGCGTACCAAAAGCAAGACGCTAAACATAAGCCAGTTGGCAAGTCTGACATATTATGTGTGTATGAAATCGCGAGCTGTCGTCAAAGTGAAACTGACACATCTTGTCAACCGAAAATAAAATATGGAGTTATCGATGTGAGCGTTACTGTGCCATTTCTATGGATTGATTACTACGTAGGTAACGTATCTACCTTTTTCTTGTAATATCATTGAGCTTATATCAAATATGCACATATCTCTAGTAGCCAAAGCCATGGATCGATCAAATAATTATTGGTACCGACCATTAGTCGAAATGTCATAATAATAGCTCAGATAATAGCTTCCAAATGTATCGCACTGTCTATCCACCGAAGCTCGATAGCGTCATTTATTTCACATTGGTCCACGGAAAACACTATCCGATAGAATTTCATTTAATCCACATGCAGCATTGGATTTGCAATTTCATAGTTGTGAAATATTGCAGAAGAAACAAGTTTTATTCAGATAAACATGCAGCATTGGATTTGCAATTTCATAGTTGTGAAATATTGCAGAAGAAACAAGTTTTATTCAGATAAACATGCAGCATTGGATTTGCAATTTCATAGTTGTGAAATATTGCAGAAGAAACAAGTTTTATTCAGATAAAATGAAAATTAATAACTAGCTGGCTTGTCATGATATTCGCTTACCCAGCAGATAAACTAGATTATTCCAACCTAGATTTCCACGCGAAAACTACAGACAATCACATTATAGAAGTGGCATAAATTTTTTTGAGTAAATATTTTATACGTCCAGTACAGAGATGTCGATCAAAATTATTAATGTAAAGCTTTGATATTTAATCCTTCACGTGCGAAATTGTATTTAATGAGAAAAATTAAACGATGCATCAATTCTGCACCACCTTTAAAATCGATTTTTATTTTTTCATATTTGTAAGTTTTTAATATACATAATAATTGGATAGATACATCTAATGTACCTACGAAAGTAAGTATGTAGGTACTCAGAAAATTTTAAAATTTTAGAAATATTAGAATAATGTAATATTATAGTATTCTGATAATTAAATAAATATCACTAAATACTGCTTATAAATAAACAAATGGCTTTAGATTCCTTTTATCCTTCTCTTCTACAAACACGACATGGAAAAATATCATTATTAGAATGGACTGCTAGCGCCATCTAGAATCGCGCGGCGCCAATAGTATATTAGAAAAGCTGCGTGAATTAGTTTTACGTGGCTTTTAACCGAAGTCTTGTTTAATGCAGTCTTTTTACATATTTTAGTAAAAAAGTTATTTGAATATATTATACTTATAATAGCTATTTAAATTCAAAACTCAAAGTTTTAGTGACGTGAAACTAGGCACTTCAAAGTATGTGTACTACTAACCTATAATATATCTTAATAAATTTATATAACAACCAAGGATTATAAAGGTTTTGAGGAAAATATTTTTCTGTTAGCCAATAGCGGTACATGCTGCCTTTGATCGGAGCAAACATGGAACATTACACGGATGTAAGCCACTTGCTTACATAAAAGTAAGTCGTACTTTCATGTAAGCAAGTGGCTTACATCCATGTAATGTTCCAATTACTTAATATTATGCGTATTAGTTTATTTATATTATTTATTTATTGTATTTATATTACATCCAACACCCTGTTGTTTCTCAGATTGTTAATCTTGGAAATAGCTATTCTAGTTTTTTTTAATGTTCTCGCAACCAAAGCGGTCAGAACCATTAAAAATATATTGCTAGTAACAAGTTAAACTAAGATCTTGTGTAAAGAGTTCTGGTGAAACAATTTATTGAATGTATCTGACGAAGTGAACTTGAGTAGTTATTGGCGATGCAAAGATTATCCGCGCGTCTCTACTTGTGAATTTGGAAGTTGTCCGGGTACGACACTTTTGACAGCTCAATACAATTACCACTATAACCTCGAAGCAAAGTTGTATTGTAAGCTGTCGAAGGTGTCGTACCCGGACAACTTCCAAATTCAATAATATAATAAAATTCCAAAAAATCTTAGCATCGCCAATTGAAAGTGAACTTGAATTCGTCGTCGACACCCCTACAGTACTTGACTCGTATGAGGTGGTGTTTGAAATACGTTAAAAATACTTTACATATTGCAATAATTTTGTCCGTTATAATATTTATTCATTCAATTTGAATCTTTTCGTACTCCATGATGACATTTAAGTTAAGTTCGATCGTTGGACTAGATGTTTAAAGTCGAAATGCTAGTGGAAATACTAACAGATTTTTTGGAATTAAATGCGTAGTATTTTTTTTATTTATCTCTTGCTTAACGATGAAGGCAATAATCGTGAGGAAACCTGCGTGCCTGAGAGTTCTCTGTAATGTTCTGGAAAGACGTGTAAAGTGTGCCAACTCGCACTTGACCAAGGTGGCGGACTATGACCTTACTCTTATCATAGTGAGAAGAAGTCCGTGCCCACTTACCCAGCGATGGAAAAGAATATAATTATTCAAGGCTGATAATGATGACATAACATAACATAACATAACATATCTTCACGCCTTTTATCCCCGAAGGGGTAGGCAGAGGTGTATTACACACCCACACTTCGCCAGATATGTTTCGGTCCCAATGTAATAGGGGGCGAGCCTATTGCCATCTACCGGGCACATTTTTAAGCGAGCGATAATTAATATTTTTATTTTAATACACACATAACTTCGAAAAGTCATAAGTGTGTGCCCGGGGTAACTGGGGATCGAACCCGAGACCATCGTCTCGGCAGTCCGTTACGTACACCACTGGGCTATCGCCGCCGATGATAATGATGATAAATTGATAATACAAATTGATGATTTGAAATAGTAATGCAGAGAAACCTTATTGACTAATTTAACCACGTATTTTTTTACTGCCTCCGTGGTCCAGTGGATAGCATATGCGACTGCTGATCGGAGGTCCCGGGTTCGATTCCCGGGTCAGGCAAAAATGTTACTGGGTTTTTCCGATTTCTCAGTAGCAACACGGAGTCTGGTGATGTGCCCGGTAGCGGCAATAGGCTCGCCCCCTATTACGTGGGATCTAAAAATTCATGGCGAAATGTGAGAGTAATATTACACCTCTGCCTACCGCTTCGGGACACAGGTGTGAGTATTTTTCTTATCTACTTCGTTCAGTACACGATCCTTAGTTACAGTGAAATCACTTCCAGTATATCTACAACTGTTATGACTTAACAGAAATGAAGTGGTCCATGAAATTATGTTAGAATCTGCACTCCAATATTGCAATATGGGCCTGTTCGTAAAATATTCTATTTAATTGTTATTGGCAGAACTATGATTGTATTTTGTGGTCGCTTTACGAGCTTTAATCCCAATATTAATGGCGTCAATTTATTTATGAACAACGAATTGGACTGTGGCTTTAATTATGACGTATTCGTTAATATACAAGCCTTGCCTAGTAGTATATTCACCTGCTTATGTTTAGTAATTTAGACCGATTTAGGTAATAAAAATAAAAATGTAGGTACTGATTTTCAAAAATTCATAATATAATCATACAAAATAATCAATATTATTGGAGACGTATGATTTCATACCACTATACTTGTAGAATATTTTTCACCTAGTGTTTTAATTTTACACTGCATAGCAGCAAATACACGCGATAGCCTAGTGGAGATACCAACGGACTGCTATGCAGAGGGTATCGGGTACAAAACCACGGTGCATACCACTGACTTTTCGAAGTTATGTGCCTATTAGTCCAGTCAATTTAGGGTTTGACCTCGAAAAATCAACATACCCAGTATATTACCACGTAAAAACTTGTATTTTGGCATCCTAAAACTGTTGTCAAAAGTCACATATAATTAGATGTCCGCAAGTTTTAAATTCAGGATTCAAAGGTCACACAAATCGATTTATTTTACATTTTTGGCAAATATCTCGTTTTCTATGGGTTTTACACTATTTGTATCAATTATCAATATTGTAGAAAATTTAATTCTCTACAACTTTTCTATCCAATATTTTTTTATACTTTGAACTGTTTTCAAGATAGAGGGAGTAGAGCGCGCGGTCAGAGAATTATCTGAGGTCAACTGGTAGTCTCGATCAAAAACTCGTAATATTGAGGCTATAATTTATTGCGAAACATATATTTATCATTTTTGTTAGATTAAATTCATTTTTTTTTTGCTAAATTATCTATTTTTAATTAAGCGTCAATTTATTTAATAACACTTACCTGGTCATGTAATTAAGAAATTGTTGAGGAAAATACCAAAATTGTATTTTAATTCTATTCTAATTTATACTTATTTGACTTTCTATATAAATAAAGAAGAAAATATTTTTTTTTATGTTTTTATCAAACGTATCATTTTAAAGATTTATTATAGTTAAAATTAATAAAAATTTCGAGATCAAGTTCTAAGTTCAATTATCTTCTTCATCATCGTCGTCATCGTCCCTCTGCTGCAGAATTTCCTCTTCATTACCGTCTTCAACGACATTTGTCTCCAAGTCATTCATGATTTCTGGGTCAAAGGTTGTATCATCATTAATATCGCTCTGATATGGTACAGCATTGAGACAAGAGTGTACATTACACTGGCCAGGCAAGCTAAAGAGCACCGTAACCCCGCTTTCCTGTATCCACATCTTAAGCCACAGCCACTTTTGCAGTTACAGAAGATTGTATTAAGTAATTCATCTGGAGCACGTGGTAAAACAGTCATGATAGGTTCCAGGAATCCGTTACGCATAGTCCAACCCCATCCTTGAGGTTCTAAATCATGCCCTAACCAAGTTTGAATCTGTTAATAAACGCGATTGAAATGTTGGTGAGCTGCTCTAATCGTTGGTTGAATATTTGATAACTGCAGAAATTTATTCGATTTTGTTAACTAGACGTATAGTGCATAACGGAGATGATCGATACCATCCACATTTTTCAATTACCGAAAGAGATTATGAGTGTTAGTGAATTGATAAATTTTAGAATTATTGTAAAGAAAAATTGAACTTAAACTAAAAGTTAATAACAAATTATAATTATATGTTTAGCAATAAATTAAAACCTTAATATTACGAGTTTTTAATCGAGACTAACAGTTGACCTCAAATAATTCTCTGACCGCGCGCTCTACACTCTCCATCACGAAAATAGTTCAAGGTGTAAAAAAATGTTAAACAAAAAAGTCGTAGAGAATTAAATTCGCTACAATATTGATAATAAATACAAATAGCGTAAAACCTATAGAAAACGAGATATTCGCAAAAAGTGTAAAAAAAAACGATTTTTGTGACCTTTGATCCCTGAATTTAAAACTTGCGGATATCCAATTATATGTGACTTTTGACAACAGTTTTAGGATGCCAAAATACCGTCGCGGTGGGGCCGCAGAGGAAGAGGAGATGCGGTGTTGCGTTGCCGTCCTCCCTATCCTCTGCGGCCGCTGGGTGCTTTGGCGGCGGAGCCCAACACCTTCATCCGCCGCCAAGGGGGTTTCGTTCGGGGCCCGCCTGACCATCTGGCGGGCCAATACCCGTTGGGAGGGTAGCGAGAATTGCTTCGGTGAAACCCTACCCTCCGACACATGGGTACATGAGGAAAAAAAAAAAAAAGGATGCCAAAATACAAGTTTTTACGTGGTTTATACTGAGTATGTCAATTTTTCGAGATTTGCATCTAATTTGGCCTAATTTGACTGGACTGTATTGAATTATTGATTATCGCTTGTCCCGTGCCTCGAAGAACACGTTAAGCCGTCGGTCCCGGCTGTCATTTAGATATTTGACAGTCGTTATAGGGCGTCAGTACCTCTTAAATAAACTGACACTAGTCTAAACCATGGAATATCGCTATCCCTTCGGGATGTGTAGGTCAGATAGGCAGTCGCTCCGTGGAAAAGCTAATATTCAGCCAAATCCGGTTACACTAGAAAGCGGACCCCGGGTTGAAACTGGGACAACGCTAGAAGGATGATGATAGCAGCAAATACAAATTTTTCTTGCATTTCAGTTCACCAGAAATAGTTCCTAGTTTGTAAGCTGTTACGGTATCTTATCAGTCATTTTTTGTACGTATTATCAGATAAATGCAATGTTTACGAAGCTTGCATGCTTTGTACTATTACTCGGACGATTAGATAACCAGGCATTAGGCACCAGAGTGGAAGCTATAATTTTTAAACTAGATTTTGGCAATTATACACCGAAACCTTCTTCAAGCATCACACTATCTATTGTTGAAAACCATACAAACATTCGTTAGGTAGTTATTGAGTTTATCGCGTTCATACAGACAGTCAAGACGACCGGTTGGCGCAGCGGGAGTGTAAGCGACTGCTACGCCGGAGGTCGCGGGTTCGATTCCCGCTCAAGTCAAACATTTGTGTGCATGAACATGAATGTTTGTCTAGGTCTGTAAAAAAGTATATTTGCATGTTTATCTATTATCTAGTACCCATAACGCAAGCTCTGCTTAGCTTGGAACTAGATGGTGGTGATGCGTGTATGTGCAAAAAAAAGTGGGACTTCATTTTATAATAATTATGTAAAGATATTGTTATTTCATACACCTGTTTTAGTAATTAACAGGCTCTAGTATGATCATATCTTAAAATAAAATATCCCATTAAATGTAACACAACTGACATTAATTCCAAAATTAAGATTGTTTTCGTGCAATTATTTAATTAAAACATGATACAGTGCTTAAACCAGTCTACCGTTTTATAAGAAAAAAAAACAGCATAAAAACTCTTTGGACGAACTCGTATTAAACTCGACCCGGAGTTAAATAACTTCTTTAATTAAGACTTAAGAATTAATTCTCGCAAAGAAATAAAATAAAAATACGCTAAAATGTACCTTACAGGAATAAGGAGAGACTGACGTACATGTTAATTACTGTATGTGCAAATTAATATTATGTATTGTTGCTTTTACAAGAAGCCTTGTAATTTATCCAGATACCTACAGGAATTTTATTTTAGCTTTGCTACTCCTGATCGTAAAGACAAATCTTCTCTTATTAAATCTAGAATGTTCTGAATCTAGAATTTAGAGTTCGGGAGATGTTTTTAAGCGTATGACAACCTAGTAAATTAAAAAATGTGTATGTATAGTTTAAAAAAACGTATTCATAATATTTACTATTACAGTACAAAATAAAACAGCTTTAGGAAAGTTTCAATTAAAATAAGTATGTTTGAAAAATTAAAAGTGAAATATGACAATTTTGATTATGTGTACTTATTTTCTTGTAGTAGCCCATGATTTAGACGAAGGCTAAACTTGAAATAAAGTAGTCCTTTAAAAGTGTATAGTAGTAATAAAATACGGTTAGTTCAAGCTCACTTTTATAAAAGAAAAACCAACAAGATTAAAACACAGAGCGAAAAACACAGATGGTCAACTACTGGTGTAACGACGTCACAAATCTCACAGAACTATTTCCTTACGATAGATTATTTCGTTTCACGTCCAATCTCCATAGTCGGCCAGCGAGAACAAATTTAATGATCCAAAAGATTGGTCCTCCCCGGCCTACGGAAAGGTTTTTCTAAAGTATAACTAGTTCCTTTTGAAACATCGCATAAAGTGCTGCTTTAATAGACTGTAATATTTCTGTGGTTAAAATGGCGCCGTGAATGGCAGAGGTTATAAGATTTACGGTATTAAAATTTTAAAGGGAATATTATGTTCTAATAATATACAAATATTATGCAAATGTATTTGTTTGTATGCATTCGATAAACATCTTAATAGATGAGCTGTTTTAAATATTGCCTTTATCATTAAAAAAAGTAACAAATATATTATTTGGCAAGAGAAATTCGAGTCTTTCAGCATGCCATGGATGACAATATTGATGGAAGTTTTACTCCCTACAGCTAATATAACTTTGCTGGAGTATTGCGGACTAAATACCATGAGTTGAGTAGTCTTGGAAATAATGGCAGTTCGCTTGCCAATAAGGAATATAGACAGCAGAAGTTACCATACAATGCATACTTTACGGCACCTACACTACAAAGCTATGAACATTACCAATAAAGGCTTGGCCACCTCTTGAACATTCATGCAGTTACAATTTATAATCGTTAATGTGTTTGGTTAGGTATCAACATGTGTTATTATTGTTGCTATCTGATCTAAAGCAGTCCTAGAGACCCCGAATAAAGGTCCCAATATCATATAAATTATTATGAAATGATGGCTTGATGGCCCCGCACCTTATGGTCTATAATGATATAGATAGCCTACGCTAGTATTTTGGCAAATAAACTAAAGGTTACACAAAATCTGGCGGGTCTTAGTCGCAATAGTTAAGATATTGAGACAAAAAATACCTCGGTATTTTCCTTAGGTTTGACCGACTTGCAACGGTCGCGGTTAAACATACTTATAAAGATATTCTTAAGAATCATAAAAAGCAACACATTTTTAGTCGGTGACACGAGCACTGTAAAATATTGTGTCCCATTGTTTTCTAACCGAACTGATTACTTAGATAAATAATTATTTATCTACTACTATACTAGCATTAGGGTACTGTTGTGCATTTTGCCGTTCAAAAATGAACAGGCGTGATTCCTGCTAACTGTATTAGCTTAGCCGCTAAGTACCTAACTGCTCGCGTAATATGAAAGTAAATATTATGCTTGTACATATATTTAAAAATGTACATAAACCATGACCTCACTGAACAAATAGAGATTTAAAATTGATTGGAGAATTTGAATTAAGCAGGTATAGCAGGTACACATAACTGGGCCAACCACCACTAATGCACAAGGGCAATAACTTACAGAACATATTACGTATTTTTTTACTCTACACTCAGTATGTATGTACCTAATAATCATATCTACCAGTACAAAAAAACGCGACATAAAATGCTTGCGATGCGAAGTAATTTCTTGGTTTCCCCTATTTTTATACCATCAGCACCGTGAAATAATTCACGGCCGCGTTGATTTCACGAAAAACCCTATTACGCACTAATACATCCTTCCCAAAATCACTGGTGCCTTTAGGATGTAGATAAATGTCCGTCTTCCTTTGGCCTGACACTTTTGCCGGACTCCGGAGCGAATAATGACCTCTGCGGGCTTCCCTTCAACTATTTGTGTGCCCATTTAGGTCAATTGGGCTTCGACGCTTTGTGCATATTTCTCTCCAACATGCGCTTGAAAGCTTTTTGCTTTACTCTGAGTTGGCATTACGTCATTTATCGAGCTCTCCACACTGCTACTAGCCTATTTACCCGAGTAATGATGGATTTCTTTCAATAAATTATTCAATGTTGTTTTTGAAAGGCTGCAGTAGTTATTATGAACCTAGTGACCTTATTTCTATTATTATCCGTCTATGTCAAAGGCTTATAATCAAAGGTCAAAGGAAAAATAGCTGTTGTTCGCTCTGCAGACTGAATCTAGAAAATAGTTATTAGGTGTGTTCAAATATTTAAACAGAATATTATTTTTATTTATTTAATTAATAAATTACTTTTAATATGACCATAAAGATTAAAAATATAACGAAGCAAATGTTGAAATGTGTACAGCCTCATTGAGGACACCAAATAAAATTATTTTCGGATCATATCGAAAAGATACAACAATCGGTACAACGTAGTGTCGAGGTTAATCGACACTCGCATTGGATCTGCTCCGTCTGCGTGAATGTCAATTTGATATAAAGTTTCAGACATACAACTTACAGCTAGGAACTAGTAGTTTCATCTGTGCGGTCTCTGTCAGTCAGTCAGTAAGCGTTTAGCCGTAAGAAAATTACAACGATGCTCCTAAGATAAGCTTTATGGTACTATTCCTAGGTTTCACTGTTCCAACAATAACCACTACTTCAACATGAATGGAATCAAAAACTCAATGTCTGCCGGGACAAAAATCTTCAAGTAAAAGAGGTTGGATCAAAATAATATCCCGGCTACGTGGAGGCATAAGCAGCCGTTATCTTAAAGCTGCACATTTAATTTAATGGTTCAGACATCGTAGTCCGAGGGGCTTAGTTTTACACAGGGTAGGTATTATGAGAGATTTTGAGCCGTTTTTATATGAAGGTGGATAGATAGACGACCTGTTTGTTTTTTGCTAGCAGAAAATGCAGACAATACTTAAGAACAGGTTATACAGACTTAATGTAATAATGATTTGATTGTGTGTGCATGTAAAAGTTAGTCTGCTCATCACTTAGAATCTTAATTTGTTATCCACCGACATTTTGGTATTAGTGATGTGAGATGTATTTTCATTTCTCGGATAATGGCACTGCACGACGGACATCAGTCATCTCATCACAAATGTAAGGTATTTTACCTTTATTTTCAAATAATTAAGTGATATTATACATAAATAGTCATCATCATCATCAGCCTTTAACAGTCCACCGCTGGACTAGGCCTCTCCTTGGCCTTGGATATGGGGTGGTGACATTCCGTATTCTTAATCCGTCACCACACGGACATATACATAAATAGTATCAGGTGATAAATAGGTATATTTCAAGGTCATTTACAAATTTCAATGTCAATATACAGCTCGAAAAAAATATCGATAGGCAAAGAGAGAAATATACATTCTGTGTGTAGTAAAGATCTGATTTGTATGACATGGACACATCCTATTGTAATGGGTTAATATTACTCATTTTCTGTTAGCATGATGCTAATTAAATCACTTTTCATAAACGTTGTAAATAGTAATGTATTATCGAGGTATCGAACTAGAGATGACGATAAACCACTAAATCATAAATCGTGATAAAAATGGTGTTTACGGCATCCATAAATAAGGCTACTAAAAGATTCATACATCATGGTGCAAGCAATTTTTATGCATCGCGATAAATGGCGGCGCGTCGTGTCATAGACACGGCAGTCGGGTCGGTTTCTCTGATGACCCACGCGCGACCCTAGGGCAGCCTGTAGCCGATAGTGATGGGTCTCTATCGATAAAAATAAAAGTTTGGACCTAATCTTAGCATTTTGTAAAATGTACTGTGAATTGCATTAAAGTTAGAAAAGTATAGATAATAATAGGTAAGTCTGTTTAACCTCATTTGTGTTAAAAATATAATATATGTTTTATATAATAATTGTATGCCTGTTACTTGCAATAAAATTCAGTTGCGAAGAGATAATATACCAGAGGGGTGACAATTGGCATTTGCATCTCATTTCTAATATCGCTATGCTTTGTTTGCTATATAAACATAAACTATTCGTTCTTCGACGACCACAAGACATATCGAATGCCACCTACGCCAGTTCCTACAACTTTGAATTTAACAAATAGCAATATTGCTCATCAGAATAATGTTACTTTGTCTAGTCCCTCTGAACGGATAGATAGCAGTGTACGCTTAATAAGAATAATACATTTCAATTAACCGTATTTTGCTGCCTAGTTAGCAACAACATTCCTATAAATAACAAATTAAACAAGCTCTTCTAATGTTTTAAGGTTACTTTTAATTAATTTCATAGTTTTCATTTTCGAAAGCTACTCAGTTTGCCATAAAGAGGTTTTGTTACCACTAAGCTAAATGAAAAATAAAAATCGTATTTTTTATCGACAGCTGCCAGCCTTGGAGTACGGCAATGCGGACAATTCGGGACGTGGACAAATGTGCCCAGCGACTCGCCGTGACACGTTCATTGAGGTTTCATTTGGGCAATTTTCGACTAAATCCCGGCCAATCGGACGCACGGCCATTCAGCCTAACTGTTTCATTTGCTTGTATAAATACTCGCCTTTGGAATAGTTTTGACTAAGATTTAAATGCGAGGTATTTTGGTTTAACTTCGAAAGGTAGAATTTTACATTTCTTGTCCCCTTGTCGCAAACAAGCCAACAATTTACTGCGGTTTTTTTTTTAATCAAAGGAAACTAGAAATTATTAATACCAAAACGGTGCTATCGTCAAAGCCACGGTAGATTCGAAAGTTATAATTACGTAAAAAAATCGTATCGAATTCCGAGCCACTTTCAGATGATCCAGTAACTACAAAAAAATTGCCATACCTGCCTGCATGCTAGATTGATCACCAACTATACAGGTGACAAAAAGTTTAAAGTAACTTTTTACTTTAGTTCTGTAACTTTGAGTTTATAAGTTACTCGCGGTCATCCGGGGCTCCAACTGAACCTAATTTCAGCTTCTATTTTATTTATTTTATGGAATATTAAAAATCCTTCCGTCACAAAAACCGGCTCTTTTTTACTATGTCTAAAAATAATAATACTGCTGTCTCATGGTGCGTGGCCACCATTGGGATCACTATAGAACTTTCTTGGCCTTACAACCAACCCAGATAACAATGCAAACTTGCCAAACTTGCAGCAAGTTTAAATCAAACTTGCTAGTTTCACTGTGACAAACTTGCATGAAGTGGGTTTTTCGAAGGATTTGTCTGACGACGAGCACAGGTTGGTGGTCGGTCGACCTCTTAGATATAGCAGGAGGTGCTCGACGTCCAGCTGTTGTCGGACCACCAACCTGTGCCTTGTACCTGTGCAACCTTTGAAAAGCAAACTTCGTGCAAGTTTGTCACAGTGAAACTTGCAATTTTTTCGTTATCTGGGATTGGTTCCAAGAGCTACATGCCTGCATGCACTCATTCAAAAACATACTGTTTAACGGTTTTTAATACATATTATTATTCTGAAAAAATATTGTAATTATTATTAAGCTGGAAACTTTGACAAAGTTTTGTATTTCTTGAATTATAACTTTTTCTTTTGGTTTTGCATATCGATATTTTTTCAAATTGTACATACGTGACTATAAACTGATAACGAATGCATCTATTACAGTAATTTATTACCATTTTAAAATCATCGACAATTTAACTTAGAGTGCTACAAATTCTTCTCACCAATATCGACAAATAATATTTCAACTTATATTTTAAGCTAGCAAATTGCACGCCATTTCTCGTGCACCATACGAGACTTTATCAAACATTGGAGGACTCCAACATGATTATAAGTGTACGTGCTTCGAATTCGATTCCCAGTTGAAAAGGAATTGTGGCACATCAAAGGAACGCGAACAACGCTTTGATTTTGATATAAAAAGTGTTCTTGTTATCGCTACAGAATAAATTCCCTCTTTGTCTGTATCATTATGCCACTTCCTTACTGATAGGCGGGGAAACATTAAATAAATTTAACATCATCACGGGCCGTATCTATAGATATTCGTACTCTTTGGATATTAGGTCGTTTCCCCGTTGTTGACGTAAATCTCTTTTCAGATGATATTTTATTTTCCCGGGGTTTCACCTGCATCCTGAGGGAACTACTTCACGTACCCGTTTAATTTATAGCCTCAGTTATTTCTTGGTACATCAGCTATCCGCCAGTGAAACTCCCGTCAAAATCGTTGCAGCCGTTCCAGAGATTAGCGAGAACAAACAGACAAAAAAATTGAAAAAAAAAATCATTTCGATATATGTACCGTGTATACATCCATAATTATGCATTTATTAAAAAGCGGTTATTTTAATATTACAAACAAACACTCCAATTTTATTTAAGTGTATAGATAGCATATTAGTTTAGAGATCACATTCTATTTAGGATTGTCAAGTTAACAACAAATTCAATTCTATCATTTATATAATATCACTATTGAGTTAAGTTTGTATCCGTTAGTTGTATATTTGTACTGCTTGAAAGGATGCATTCCTAGTGAGGCAATTGTTTAAAATAAGCAATTTGATCTTCTATGTTTTGGAAAGTATCTGCAAAAACAATGCAAACTTTTCAAAAGTCGTTTTTTTTTTCTTGTAGTCTGTATGTTCTGACGATTAGTCATTCGGCTATTCGGCTTCGTTTCTATTGACGAATAAATTTTATTTAGGTTATTTTCGTCTATATGTGTGTCAACTTTAATGTGTACCATCAGTATTTTTACTCAGTGTGTCTTACTCTTAAACTGGTATCGATAAAAATGGTGTAGATATTTCGAATAACTATAATCTTTCAGAGGAAAACCTTTCATTGCTTAGCATACCAATCCTTCCAACAGAATGTTATGCAGATAATACATGAGTAATTTTCTTCATCATCATCGCCCTAGCGTTATCCCGGTTGCATCCAAGACTTACACGCCTTGGAGCAAGAGGTCCGCTTACTGGTCTACCCAGATATGACAGAATATCAACTTTTTCACAGAGCCACTACCGTCTGCCTCTTTGAGGCACGGGACAAGCGATAATAACAATTCAAAACGCACTTAAATGTGAAAAGTCATTGGTGGATTCGAACACGATACCCTCTGCATGGCAGTCCGTTGGTATCTCCACTAGGCTATCGCTGCCTCGTGTTTTCTTGTATAGTAGAATATTTACCTAGTAAATTTATCGCATTCCGGCAAAGCTAAAGTTACATTTCAAAAAAATAACAAATGGTAACACAGTTTGCACTACACTCTACAGTCTACACCTTCCAAACACGCATTGCGTGTTGCCAAGTTTTTTGTAACTGCTACCTTAAACTAAGAATATGACTAGGATAGACATATTATTTTAATTTACAAAAGAAAATGATTTTAAAATAAATGGTATAGAAAATCAATTTATCAATTTATTTATGATTTGTACTCTATATATAATACATGAAAGAATCTTCAAGTTTTTGGTCTAATACTACCGGAGGTCTTCATTAAATCTTTTCTTTTTTTAGGCCTAGATCTTTGCACTAAATGTTTTCAAAATTTATTTATTTTATTCTATTTTATACATTTTCGGAAAACTTACAGCTACAACACAATAGTAGAACAAACATTAACAAAATTATAACATGAAAATTAACGTCAAAATGGCTCATCATTGATTAAAATTTAATAAACCTCTTCCTTTTTTAAATCAGTTTTTGAGTAATTATGGCGAAAATGAATGATCGATCTCTTTATTATTACAATATCTATTATTAAAAAAATTATGACTATGCTTCAATTATTGTAAAACAAACCTGAATTAGCAAATGTTCTTAATTAGATTTAAATCCGACCAGTATAAAACAAAATATGATCTACATCAGTGTATGCATTTATTTATTTCAGTCAGTGTTTTTTTATTTAAAATATTTACACTCTTATAGAAATTCATTTCGTATTACGTTACAATTTTTATATCCTCAACTACATTCTAGTAACAGTCAAGGCAGTAGAAGCATTCTAGTCTCTTACCTATTCTGAGTTATTAAACGCATTCAGCTTCTTGCTCCATTGACCTCGTTTCAGCTTCATTCATTGCTTAAATATTTACGAAACTCTACCTTATTTCTAGATACAAAAAGCATGTATTAACTGCAATATAATGTTTGCAGTACGAAAGCCTTTATTGCGTAGTGTCACGTAAGGATCCCAGGTGTGGAATGCTTTTACATGGAAAACAGAGGATTACTTGACGCTTGCTTTAATACCTACAAAAAAGGAAACATTACAAAACGGCCATAAACGTTTTGCGCCCTTCTAGAACCATTGATATTCGAATTTGGAGCTTATGTTGAAGCTAATAAGAATGACAAAACATTTATTGTTAATTTGTGATGTTTTACTGGGGGCAATATAACTTCTATTTTTATAGATGCAAACGATTGTTGTACATGCGATTATGGCGTTTCTGGGGTTAATTACATAATTAAATTACTTCCTTACTCATTGCTGATTGCTAATATATAAGTACATGGAGTTTAAGTATGATAAGGCTGTAAAGCAGCTGTATTTAGTTTTAAAAAGGAGTTTAAGTATATAATACTTTGAAATTCATTGATTTGTTCTGCAGATGAGGCTCTGTGAAAGTTTGAATATTTAGTATTTAATTTCGAATAATTTATCAAAGTGATTGTTCTAATTTTTGTAGGTAATTGCACGAATAGAGCAGTGGTTTAACCAACGCTTCGCCGTTTAGCACTGTGAGAAGTTCTGTCGGTTCAACATGAACGTGATCAACAAATTGATGATACTTGTTGTTCAGGATGCTTTTTGCGTCGATTATTTAACGTATGTCATCAGTGTTGTCCACACACTGGCACGAATATGAAAGAAAGTCATATTTAAATAC
Organism: Euclidia mi; assembly: GCA_944739405.2. Lineage (NCBI taxonomy): Eukaryota > Metazoa > Arthropoda > Insecta > Lepidoptera > Erebidae > Euclidia > Euclidia mi. The sequence continues at coordinate 34,649,626 of OX123184.2, forward strand.
CTACCAAATAAGGCTATTTTTATTGTCGATCAGGATCCACCTGGAAATGAATAAAATGGCAGAATAGTAAAAAAAACTGGGGAAGGTGCCCCATTTCCTACACTCTAACACACTGAAAGAAGCTTAACACTACCAGTATTGTTATAGTAACCGACATAAGTAATGTGCACTATTCAAAAATATATTAAACTACATGTATTCTAGACTTTATCTCCTTCGCAAGATGGCAGTAGTGAAATGGTTAAGTGGTTATCCCTTGAAATATGATTCAAAGTGTCATGTCCAGCAATACTGTATTCTAATAGAACAATTATATGTTTGTAGTGACTCTACCTGCCGACCTACTGAGTATATTTAGTATAACCTTCAGTGCGTTCCGAAGGGTTACCACGAGTTCGGCAGACTCATAATCACGTCGATTCAATTTGTGTTTTAGAATCGATCTCACGTACCTGAACCACTCCACAACCTCTACAGCGACGCCACATAGTTGACCGCCAGTTTGAGACCATCAGACTACATTTTGCGGTCATTATCGATCCTGTTTGTGATACTAACTAAACCATAGCTACGTCGCGCGTCTTATCCACTCATTAGCATCGATGCGACGACACTACTGCCTGGGGGTACGCTACGTAACCTCATTGCAACCACTGGCAAGAACACAAGAACAATCACATTTTCTAGGCTCACACATAAATTAACCGCCTTTTGTCGTGTTGGTGTGGTGTGGTTGTGATACGTGTAATTTTTTTACAACTCTTACACTTGGAATAAAACGTGTGTCGCGGGCGAACTATAACCAACGGACATATTCAACTCCCAGACCCAAAACAACAATTTGTGGATCACACAAAGTTTTGTCTCGCGTGGAAATCAAACCCACAACACTCGGCGCAGTGCTAAAACCACTATGCCAACCGTGTAGTGATGTGTATTAAGTCCTAATTTTTTTCTGTCCGCGCCAAGTTTACACCAATCGTAGAAAGGATTGAAACGAGACGAGTTGTGAGTTAGTTATATTCGTAGTACCCCAATGTTTGTTACCGGCTAATATAATGCAAGCTCATGCACCGGTGGGTTTGTCCCAAGGCTTCGTTAGTTCGAGCCTGTTCGTTGTACGTACTTTTATGTGTTGATTCATTCCTTGTTCATTGTTCCTTTACTTTTGTCGAGATGTGCAAATTTTCTAGAGAATGCACTGAAAGGAACACAAGCATTTAATTTCAGTTGTTTCTTCGTAATCGTTTTTATACTTACAGTAAGAATACAAAATACGACTTTCTCGGTGGTCTGGCGGCAGAGTAAGTGCCTACGGATTATGATGTTTCAGGTTTGATTCTGGTCAAGCTAAAAGAGATAATATTTAGATTTATGTGATCTTTATAAGTCAGAAGCCAGTGGTGTTACATAAGACTATATTTTATAGCTATTCAACATGCTTGAATTTTTATTACTGATATTTTTGTCCATCACCTGTTATAAGGAGACAGCTCATTCAAGTATCCTGATATCATATTAAATCATAGAATACAGCCATCACTTTATGGAAACACTAACATTTTATCGAATCTGGTTAGATTTGAAACCGGTGCTTGAACTCCATGGCAAAAATCGATAATGCGACTGTGATAAAGACAGTAATTTACGAAAACAAATAATAATTATAAGTAGTATTTGTCATGATGAATATTTCGACGTGATAACATACAAAAAACTTGAAAAATGCAAACCGTCGACTCTACAAAAACATCATTTTTTCATTTTAACTTGGTGACTATTTCATCGTAATCCTTGTATTGCCTCAAGTCTATAACACACTTCCAATAATTATCAGATACTTGTCAAAGAACAGTCTTGCAAAGCAAGGGCGATATCTTGTCAAAGGAGGACCTCCTTTCATGGCTTAGACTTCTCAAATCGTGATGTAAAATATGATATACAAACCTACTTCCATGTTTGACAAAAATTATACTGAATTGCGTGTAAGTGGTGTCTTATAGCGATATTCAAGACTGCATATAAAATGTTTATTTTTTGGGTTTTGCCACTTTTGCCCATATTATCTCTTGTTTACAAAGCATGTGACATTAATAGGTCCATTGCGTCATGAAATATCATTGTAAAGCATAAATGACAAAACACTAAAGGTTAAAGAAAAAGGATGGTAATTAAAAATCTTGGTACAACTATTTCTGATGTTGAACAACATAATAGCGACTTTTATAATATCAACTTGTATTTTTTGTTCGCTGACACTTTTTAATAAGATTCTAATAAATTATGCGGGAGCGGTACTCCATGGACTGACGTAGTTCAAAGAAAATAATAATATATTCTTGATTTTTTATGAAAAAAGGTTTAAATCTAAGCTTAACCATTATTTTTACCATTATATCGATTTATTTTCGGTGATCCCCCAAACTGATCCGCAGGCATTTTTTATTATTTTGTGGATTCTGTGTTCTACATTAGATTTTCTATAGTCTTAACTTTATTTCAGGCCGATCTCTTACTTTATTTATACAGTAAGTAGTGAATCAATTAATATAATATTAAAAGCAATAAATTAAGACTTATCTACAACGAGTTTGTACTAAATCTGGTGACACTTGATAAGCAAATCCCAGACACCATTAAATTTTGGTTAGAACCCAGAATATCGCTAGCATGCTTAGGTACGTTTAATTATTTATAAAAACAGTTAAAGATATGTGGGGAAATCGTATATTTTTTTGGTATTAGAAAGGAATAGATCATATTATATTAACTTGATGTACATTTTATACAAATAAAATTTTAGGTATGATTTTTATTTATTTACAAGGTTATCCCGTGGTATTTTCTAGTAACTAGGTACTATTTTCTTGTAGCTTCCGTGGTAACTAGATATAACACTAAATATGTATTAAGTAAATTCTGTAACCGTATATGTAATTGATTATATTTATACAGCGTGTAAAAAGACCCTTAACGAAAACTGAAACCCCATATTGTACCAATCATTACGAACATTTTTTGCTTCGGCATCATACCTGGGAAATGACTGGTTCAGGAGATATTGAGGCTCAAAGTTACTATAGAAGTTTTGTAATTAGGTACAAAATCGATGCATTTACCCTGCTAACCTGTTCTATAGATGTCCTATGCACCCAAAGATTAGTAGGTATTTTGAAAATTGCACGCGCGCATTTTTTATAGCGGCTTGAAAAAAGTGAAAACTTAAAACAAAATGTCGTTTCCCAGGTTTTATACTTGGTGATGTCCAAAACGCATAGACTTCGGCTTGGTGATGGGTCTTGTGACACCCTGTATATATTTTTTTTATTATCTGGCTCTTGAAATATATTAACAGTTTAAAATTAAAAAAAATGCTAAAATTATTAATCAGTCAGAATTATCTAATGCCTTTGTAAAATCATAACTCCTTAATCTATTATGCACAATTAAACGGAATTAGGATTTTACAACGGTGTTACGGCACATTTGGTTCTTTATTCTTAGTGAACAAAAGGCAATGGATAGTGAAAGAGAGAACATGAAATAGAATACTGAGAGAGTAAATAAACATTATTTGAAATACGAACATAAAATAAATTATTGTTAATAAAATATCCATTGAATGCAGGGCCTACTACGCTTTCCTGTAGAACCCGACATATACAGGTATAGTCCGGTATTATTGAAGGCCTTTATTTCTCTGAGTATAAGTATATTTTCCAGATTTTTTTTCTGTTTATTAAGTGTGATTTCTATTGAATGCAGGTCTTTTTATAGGTACCACATTTTACGAGTTTTTGTAATTATAAAATGTATAGGATATGCACTGAAAAGCTCTTATCAAATAAAAAAGAACAACCTTGACTAGCTTGCCAGAGTTGTACCACACAGGTTACAAGATCACACCATTGCGTTGAAGATTTTTGCTCTGAAATCCGAAATGTTCTTGCCGCAAAATCTGAAGACCTTAAATGAAACTTGTATAATATTTAAGCATAGCCGATTAAAGCAAATTAGAGGTATTGGTACCAGGCCTATAGGACAACACTTGCTTACGTTTTTCTTATCATCTTTTATAAATTAATATATGTATAGTACCGATTAAAAGGCTGAGAAGAAATAAAAGGAGCTTAAGAGTGTCCAGAAAAATATCATCTACAAATTGTATATTAATTAATTAAATCTATTAACTTTTTCTAAAAGCTTAGTTGCTGTTACAGTGGAATCTACCCCACTAGTAATAATCAATGACGTTATGAACCTATGAGTTCCGTCAAAACTAAAATGATGCCAAAATATTTTATATTATGTTAAGTTGTCTTTTATAGGTTCGTATCGTGGATAAAATCAATGTCGGATAGTATATCAATCAAATGATCAATATACGGATCTTTTCTTCTTTCTATTAGCGTTATCCCAGTTTCAATCTGGGGTCCGCTTCCTAGTCTAACCGGATTTGGATTTACTCCCAAGTAAGTGTGGAACACGTCAATGAGGCGATCGACAAAATTAACAACGACTTGACTGCTATTTTGTCCTGGTGTCAGAAGTTTGGGCTAACTGTAAATCCTAGGAAGACCCAAGCTATCATTGTGGGTAGTCAATGGATTTTAAAACGACTAGAGTTATCGTCCATGCCGTCTATAATCTTTAATGGGATCACCATCGATTTGAGTCCTGCGGTCAAAAACCTTGGGCTACACATAGATGCGATTCTGAATTGGCAAGTCCAGGTAATCCAGGTGAGTCAAAAGGTCACCGGTACCCTGCGCGCTCTTTACCGCCTCCGGAACATTCTACCACCTGAGACAAAGACAATGCTTGTGCAGACTTTAATTTTCCCCCTCATCGACTATGGTGATGTATGTTACTTTGACCTGAATGCAGATCTCCTTGATAAACTCGACCGTCTTCTAAATAACTGCATTCGATTCATTTTCAATCTTCGCAAGTATGACCATGTGTCTACTTATCGTTCCCAATTAAAGTGGCTTCCCATACGTCAGCGCCATAGTTTGCGTGCTCTCACTACCCTCTATACTATTCTTACATCTTCAACTTCTCCCCAGTATTTATCTTCCTCCTTTCAATACTTATGCTCTAACCATGAACGAAACCTCCGTTCATCTAATAATCTTCTCCTCACTGTACCCTCTCATAACTCTTATTTTCTTCATTCCTCTTTTACTGTCCAATCTATTCTTCTTTGGAATGCCCTCCCTCTTGAAATCAGGATGGCCGAGACTAAGAATACTTTCAAGTTCAAGGTGAAGGAACTTCTACTGGCTGAGTCAGCGAACGTATCATAAGTCGTTTCAATTTCATATTGGTTTAATATGTATATATATACCATATGTACGTATATATATTTATATATTCTTATATGTGTATGAATGTATGTAGTTCTATAATACATCTATATTATGTATGTTTATATTATATGTAAATTATGTACCTATATGTATATGTTTTAATGTGAATGATCTTTAGTTTTTATTACCTATTTGTGTTATTTCAAAATCATTTTCTTTATATAACACCTACTAGTTTATATAACTACTACTAGCCGTGTGGTTGACGGCATAGAATACAAGTGTCACCACCCCCTATCTTCCCGTGGGTGTCGTAAGAGGCGACTAAGGGATAACACGATGCAAATACCATCGTTGCGTAGAGACGGAAAACTCGACATCAAACCCTATACGACTGCCTCGTTGGTCTCACGGCATAAATGTGCACGTGGGATCGGGAGGTCCCGGGTTCGATTCCTGGGTCGGGCAGTGTTATTGGGTTTTTCTGTCACGAAATTCTCAGTAGCAGCACGGAGTCTGGAAATGTGCCCGGTACGGCAATAAGCTCGCCCCTTATTACGTGGGACTAAAGTATATCTGGCGAAAAGTGGGTGTAAAAATACACCTCTGCCTACCCCTTCGGGGATAAAAGGCGTGACGATATGTATGTATGTATGTATGTAACACCTACTTCTTTTCTCTCTGCACCACTCTAAGGTAGACTGGGAGATAATGCCCATGGCATTAAGTCCGCCTGTATACGTTGTGTATATAAAGCTTTAATAAATAAATGAATTTGGCTGAATATTAGCTTTTCCACAGAGCGACTGCCTGTGTGACCTCCGCAACCCGAAGGGATAGCGATATTCCGTGGTTTAGACTAGTGTCAGTTTATTTATAAGGTGCTGACGCCCTGTAACGACTGTCAAAGATCTTCTTGACAACCGGGACCGACGGCTTAACGTGCTCTCCGAGGCACGGGACAAGCGATAATTAAGGACGCGTTTACGCTTGTATCAAAAAACCACATATTCCCGGTACATTTTACGACAATTTTAGATAATAACTAATAAAACTAATGATTACGATAAATTGATTACTTTTTTATCTATAAATCAATTTGAAAATAAATAAAAAATATTTAAATAATATTAATGTAAAATCGATTCGAAACGGCCTCTTAAATCAAAAATAGGCATATACTGCTATTTTTGGGTACAATTTTCTCTCTATTTTAACATTTATTTAGATTTTCAAAGATAGAATAGGGTAGTAAATATAGTCAACTCAAAAACAATTTGATTTTTTTTTTCAAAATATTGTAAATTGACTCAAAAAAAGCAAAAAATCATCTTACATTTTTCTTCTATTTTACTCGCATACGTGTGTCTTAATGTGTGGCAATAAGGTTCGTTTTATTTAGCCACTTTCTTGATTTATATATCCAAATTCTGCAATGAGATCTCAGTCTGCGCTTGAGCGCCGTCGGGAGTGGACTCTATGTCGCTTGTCGCTGCAGCCCGAAGACGAAAAAAGCAATATACGAATACAAAATATTCGCTAAAATCAATTTGATACTTCTCGTATTCTGTGCGAATTACGTACAAGTAAATTTATTTTGTATAAATGGACATTATTACTTTATTTTCTCCGTTATGTTGAGTCAGGATATATTTCCGTATTTAGATATTATTTTGTTTCTTGCGTTGAAATCTGGTAAGATTATCTGGACTGATGGTATACCATCCCGTTCAAGTGTTGCGACTTGAACTCATAAAAGAGTAGACCTAGTTATGCCAGGTTGGGGCTCATTTTATTTGTTTTGGTGAGACCCTACCACTGGTACTAGTGAAGTAACCTTCCAAGGTTAGTCGATGAGTCTTGCTGGTACTCATATGTGAGTAAAGCTACGCATGCCGAGTTAGGGCTCATTTTGTTTGTACATAAGAGACCCTACCACTGGAACTTATGAAGTAACCTTCCAGGGTTATTCAATGACTCTTGCTGGTACTCATGTGTGAGTAGAGCTAGGCATGCCGAGTTTAGGCTCATTTTGTTTGTACATAAGAGACCCTACCACAGGAACTTATGAAGTAACCTACCAGGGTTATTCAATGACTCTTGCTGGTACTCATGTCTGACTAGAGCTAGGCATGCCGAGTTTGGGCTCATTTTGTTTGTACATAAGAGACCCTACCACTGGAACTTATAAAGTAACCTTCCAGGGTTATTCGATGACTCTTGCTGGTACTCATATGTGAGTAGAGCTAGGCATGCCGAGTTTGGGCTCATTTTGTTTGTACATAAGAGACCCTACCACTGGAACTTATGAAGTAACCTTCCAGGGTTATTCGATGACTCTTGCTGGTACTCATATGTGAGTAGAGCTAAGCATGCCGAGTTTGGGCTCATTTTGTTTGTACATAAGAGACCCTACCACTGGAACTTATGAAGTAACCTTCCAGGGTTATTCGATGACTCTTACTGGTACTCATATGTCAGTAGAGCTAGGCATGCTGAGTTTGGGTTCATTTTGTTTGTACATAAGTAATCCTACCACTGGAACTTATAAAGTAACCTTCCAGGGTTATTCGATGACTCTTGCTGGTACTCATATGTGAGTAGAGCTAGGCAAGCCGAGTTTGGGCTCATTTTGTTTGTACATAAGAGATCCTACCACTGGAACTTATAAAGTAACCTTTCAGGTTTTTCAGGTTTATTCGAAGACTCTTAGTGGTTCTCATATGTGAGTAGAGCTAGGTATGTTCCAGTGGTAGGGTCTCTGATGTTCATACAAAATGAGTCCAAACTCGGTATGCTTAGCTCTACTCACATATGAGTACCAGCAAGAGTGATCGAATAACCCTGGAAGGTTACTTCATAAGTTCCAGTGGTAGGGTCTCTTATGTACAAATACAATGAGCCCAAACTCGGCATGCCTAGCTTTACTTCCATATGAGTACCAGCAAGAGTCATCGAATAACCCTGAAAGGTTACTTCATAAGTTCCATTGGTAGGGTCACTTATGTACAAACAAAATGAGCCCAAACTCAGCATGCCTAGCTCTACTCACATATGAGAACCAGCAAGAGTCATTGAATAACCCTGAAAGGTTACTTCATAAGTTGCAGTGGTTGGGTCTCTTATGTACAAACAAAATGAGCCCAAACTCGGCATGCCTAGCTCTACTCACATATAAGAACCAGCAATAGTCATCGAATAACCCTGGAAGGTTACTTCATAAGTTGCAGTGGTTGGGTCTCTTATGTACAAACAAAATGAGCCCAAACTCGGCATGCCTAGCTCTACTCACATATGAGTACCAGCAAGTGTCATTGAATAACCCTGGAAGGTTACTTCATAAGTTCCAGTGGTAGGGTCTCTTATGTACAAACAAAATGAGCCCAAACTCGGCATGCCTAGCTCTACTTACACATGAGTACTAGCAAGAGTCATTGAATAACCCTGGAAGGTTACTTCATAAGTTCCAGTGGTAGGGTCTCTTATGTACAAACAAAATGAGCCCAAACTCGGCATGCCTAGCTCTACTCACACATGAGTACCAGCAAGAGTCATTGAATAACCCTGGTAGGTTACTTCATAAGTTCCTGTGGTAGGGTCTCTTATGTACAAACAAAATGAGCCCAAACTCGGCATGCCTAGCTCTACTCACATATGAGTACCAGCAAGTGTCATCTAATAACCCTGGAAGGTTACTTCATAAGTTCCATTGGTAGGGCACTTATGTACAAACAAAATGAACCCAAACTCGGCATGCCTAGCTCTACTGACATATGAGTACCAGCAAGAGTCATCTAATAACCCTGGAAGGTTACTTCATAAGTTTCAGTGGTAGGGTCTCTCATGTACAAACAAAATGAGCCCAAACTCGGCATGCCTAGCTCTACTCACATATGAGTACCAGCAAGTGTCATTGAATAACCCTGGAAGGTTACTTCATAAGTTCCAGTGGTAGGGTCTCTTATGTACAAACAAAATGAGCCCAAACTCGGCATGCCTAGCTCTACTTACACATGAGTACTAGCAAGAGTCATTGAATAACCCTGGAAGGTTACTTCATAAGTTCCAGTGGTAGGGTCTCTTATGTACAAACAAAATGAGCCCAAACTCGGCATGCCTAGCTCTACTCACATATGAGTACCAGTAAGAGTCATCGAATAACCCTGGAAGGTTACTTTATAAGTTCCAGTGATAGGGTCTCTTATGTACAAACAAAATGAGCCCAAACTCGGCATGCCTAGCTCTACTCACACATGAGTACCAGCAAGAGTCATTGAATAACCCTGGTAGGTTACTTCATAAGTTCCTGTGGTAGGGTCTCTTATGTACAAACAAAATGAGCCCAAACTCGGCATGCCTAGCTCTACTCACATATGAGTACCAGCAAGTGTCATCTAATAACCCTGGAAGGTTACTTCATAAGTTCCAGTGGTAGGGTCTCTTATGTACAAACAAAGTGAGCCCAAACTCGGCATGCCTAGCTCTACTCACATAAGAGTACCAGTAAGACTCATCGAATAACCTTGGAAGGTTACTTCACTAGTACCAGTGGTAGGGTCTCACTAAAACAAATAAAATGAGCCCCAACCTGGCATAACTAGGTCTACTCTTTTATGAGTTCCAGTCGCAACACTTGAATGGGATGGTATACCATCAGTCCTCATAATCTTACCAGATTTCAACGCAAGAAACAAAATAATATCTAAATACCGAAATATATCCTGAATCAACATAATGGAAAAAATAAAGTAATAATGCCCATTTAGGTATATAAAAATAAGAAACTTATTTGTACGTAATTCGCACAGCCAGGCCTATAACACATAGATACATATCGCACGTTACAAACATAAGGGTATTAAGTCTGAAAAATTGATTTTTTTTTTATTTGCGTTTCGAAAACTAAATTTTTTTCTCCATTTACTGGTAAAACAATAATATTTAAATTACAAATATTTTTTGAAATATAGCAACACATGTCTTTCTTGACTGTTCATGCGCTCCCTTTTCGAGACAGTCAAGACAGTCGCATATTATGATATTAGTTCATTCAGTTGCCGCGTATTGCTCGTACCCTCCGGACGTGTCGTTGCGAGTTAAAACCAGTGCAGACGTCAATTTCGAGGCAAAATATTAAATTGTGAGTATTGTAAACAGTATTATCCTAAGTTAATATCTTTTTGCCTGTTCGCATTAGTACAAGTTTGAAGTGTTACTTAAAATAATACCCTCTTGCCTGTTCAATTTCATTAAATGTGTTATTTTTAACAAAATTATTTTAAAATGCTACTTTATAGCCCCCAATTTGATTGAGATAATACTATACTGCTTGACAACTTTATTTTGTGATTTATAGTTTCAAGTTAGATACTACCGTTTAGCCTGTCGCTTATTTTCTTTTTTGTATGTTTTAGTTAAACTCGAAACAATGAAACGAAGTAAGAGGGCTGAATTAATAATGAGAGCAATCTGCGATCGCGTAACTACACCGGACAGCACTTCAAATGATGAGAATCAAGACCCGTTTGCTGACAGCGACAATAATAGCGATCCAACGTATGTCCCCGAACAGCCTACGCAGCACCGCCCTCAGTCGTGTGTGTCTGGTTCATCAGGTAGCCATCAAACGTGCGAGTATGTTTCTTGTTCCGAAGATGTTTTTGCGGCTTGCAGTAAGTGCAACAGTTTTCTATGTTGGGATCATTTCGATAATATTGAGACGTACAACGGTTGTACATTTCATAACAGCACTGTTCATAGTAATATTGTTACCGATAATACGTTGACTGGAGAAACTAGTCAAAATGATTTGGATGTGACTCTCACAGAATCAAACAATGACGGTGCATTATTCGACTTGACCAATCTCACTAATCAACAACACTGTGAGTATAAAAATTGTTATGCAGACATTTCTACGACTTGCGTTCAATGTCAAGGATTTCTTTGCTACCTTCACTTCGACAAATTTTGTTTAGACAGTGACTGTACTCTACACAAATCATTTTCTACTGATTCTAAAGACGCGAAGATCTTTTCTAATTCTATGAAGCAAATAATCAAAAGAAAACGTAATTTAGGATTAGAGTATTTAAATTGGAAAAAGAAGAAAGTAGATTCACGAACACTTAAAGATCCTTGTGATGAAACTACGTGTAGATTGAAATGCACTACAAAAATAGATGAAGCGAAACGAAAGCAGATTTTTGATAATTACTGGTCATTGGGTGATATTAATAGACAAAGAGATTTTATTAAAAATAGTATGCAAGAAATAAAACCAAAGCAACGTTCTAATCGTTGCCAAAATTGCATGAATGAAAAACCTTTACGTGCTCTTAATAACGCATTTCACTTCAATATAGGGAATCAAAGAATTCGGATTTGTAAAAAGTTCTTCAAAGCTACGTTAGACATCAATGATAAAGTAATATTAACGGTTAGACAAAAAACGAATCAAGATGGATTTGTTACTGAGGATTTAAGAGGAAAACATTCGAAACATGCTAAATTGACGGAAGAAACTGCCGAAGTTTGTAAGTTTATTGACTCAATACCCCGAGTAGAGAGTCACTATATCAGAGCACAGAGCAGTCGTCAGTACATAGAAGGAAGTAAGAGTTTAACGCAAATCTATAAAGATTATAAAAAAGAATGTGAATCCAAAATGAAGAGATTTGTAAGTAAGTCTACATTCTCAAATATATTTTACAAACAGTTCAATATTTCTTTTTTCCAACCGAAGAAAGATCGCTGCGAAGTATGTGTTTCGTATGAAAATAGTAGTGAGGACGAAAAATTAATATTGCAGAAGAGTTTTGATGAGCACCAAACGGAGAAAAAGTTGAGCAGACTAGAAAAGCAACGAGATAAAGAAAAAGCATCTAACTGCTACATCGTAGCCTGTTATGATTTGCAGGCGGTCCTTACGGCTCCACGAGGAGAAGTTTCATTATTTTATTATATTTCTAAACTGGCTACGTATAATTTAACAATTTCTGAACTAGTGACGGGTTTAACTACTTGTTTTGTATGGTATGAAGGTCAAGGACATAGAGGAGTTACAGAAATAGGTACTTGTGTCATAAAATTCATTGAAAACAAGTTGCAAAATGTAAATGCAGAAGATACAGAGTTTGTATTTTTTTCTGATAATTGCTGTGGACAGCAGAAAAACAAAGTAATGATAGCATTGTATCTTTATGCGGTAAATAAATATAAACTTAAAAGTATTTCACACAAGTTTCTTATCAAGGGCCATACTCAGATGGAAGGTGATGCCGTTCACTCTACAATAGAAAAAGCTATAAAAAGATCTCTCAAGTCTGGTCCTATTTATAGCCCTCAAGAATACGTCAGTATAATTAAAACTGCGAAAAAAAGTCCACCTTATTTAGCAGTAGAAGAGTTATCATTTGGCGATTTTTATGATCTGAAAACAATGAGCGATAAGATCGCAAGTAACTATAACAGAACAACAGATAATGTTCAAATAAAATTGACCGACATAAAAATAATTAAAGTAATTAGAGATGATCCTCTAGCTTTTTATGTGAAAACATCGTATGCCGATCAAGAGTTTAAGCGTATAGAAATAAGAAAATCTAACACAAGACAGCAAAAAACTGTATTCGCTTTTCCCGAAAACTTCAATAGAGCTTATTTCGAGAAAATCCCCGTTAATGAAAAAAAGAAGCAGGCTATTCTAAAACTCATTGATAAACGACACATACCTCAAACGTACTATGGTTTTTATAATTCATTATAATTTTATTTAAATTAACTAAGAACAAATTTTTGATAATATCTTTTACCTAAGTACCTGATTATAGTTTAAAAAATTATGAGACTGCTGAGATGCCAATGATTATGTTACTTCCTACTAGATCAATAATAACTGATAAGACTGTTGATTTTATTTTGTAGTTGATTTTATTACTTAGACGGCAAAGTTAATTTTGTAATACCAAAATTGATTGATATTGTTTTTTTAATTTTTATTAATATTACCTATATTATACACAGGCTTGTACTTAGCCCTAATTTCAAGATTAAGATACTACTTCCTGAATATATTTTTTTTATGTTGATTGTATTTTGTATTTGAAACTTGATAAATGACTGTTTCATTGCTGTCGTGTTTTTTTTTTAATTTTAGTTATATGTAGTCACGCGGATAGCCTCGATCTTAAGATTAAGCTACTTATTTTTGATATATATATTTTTATCCAATCAGTATTTTATTTATGATAATCCCTTACTCTGATAGCTTAAACATAACCTTGTACTTCATAAAATGGTATCAATATTAAATACTACTTGTTAGTAATATAAAATAGTAAATTTTGTTTAAGCTTAATAGTCGTAAGTTAAACATCTGAGCTATGTGAACTGCTTAAAGGGTATCATTATTACCCAGACCCACAAAAACACCAATAAAACTAAAATTACTGTTGATACAATAACTAAAGTTACTCAGCACAAAGAAGGATGATGTATGTTCGAATCTAGGTATCATTTGTAACATTTGAATGAGAAGTTCCGGATCTGTGATTTTAACAAAATTTAAAACGCGATATCTCCAAACACTGTTTTCGAAGATAATACCCTTTTATTTGTGACGTGCGATATCACAAAAAATTCTAAGTCTCAAAGTTATTTAGTTGAACTACATTTCAGCAAGTTACCGTACGTAGTACGTACTGTTGCCGCCGTGTCGCTGTAGTGACGCGATTTTGTACCTACTAATTTTGTAAACGCGTCCTTAACAATTCAATACGCACATAACTCCGAAAAGTCATTGGTGCGCGCCGTGGATTCGAACCCGATACCCTCTGCATGGCAGTCTGTTGGTATATCCACTCGGCTATCGCTGCCTCAATGATCAATATACGGATGTGTGAATTAATTAGTGTTACATTAAATTTTATTATAGAAACTAGAGCACGCCAGCAGCTACGCCTGCATTTCTTTTTAAATTTACCCGTTTTGGCCGACCCTGTGGGAATTTCGGGAAATCCCTTCTTAGTGCACCCCTACAGTCCCCAAGGAACATACCTACATGCCAAATTTCAGCTTCCTGCACCCAATAGTTTTGGCTGTAGCGTGTCTGTCAGTCAGTCAGTAACGCAAGGATTTTATTCATTCATTGTCATGCCCTGGTCCCCATTTATTTGGGGTCGGCGTATGTCCTTCGCTTCCATACTTCTCTGTCACTAGTCATCCGATCGTTTACCCCTTTCTCTTTCATATCCATCCTCACACACACACAGTCCATCCATCTCTTCCTTGGCCGTCCTCTCCCTTTTCGTCCTTCTACTTGCATATCCATCACTTTTTTGCCTACATACATCTCATCTCTCCGCATAACATGTCCCTTTCAGGCCAATCGACTTCCTTTCACCTTTTCTGCTATGGGCGCCACTTTCATACTACCTCTAACGTAATCATTCCTAATTCTGTCCATTCTTGTCACTCCACACATCCATCGTAACATTCTCATCTCTGCCACATGCAATCGTTTCTCATCCATCTTCTTTGTAGCCCAACACTCAGCTCCATACAGTACGACAGGCCTTATAACCGATTTATACATACGGCCCTTTAATTTCACAGGCATTTTGTGGTCGCATATTGTGCCTGAGACCTGTCGCCATTTCATCCATCCTGCGTTGATTCTTTGCCTAACATCCCGATCAATTTCGCCGTCATCTTGCAGGAGTGAACCTAGGTAGCGGAAATCGGAGCATACGGGTAGGAGTGTACCGCCAAGTGTAACCGGTATAGGACTAGAGAGACCGCCCAAATCACAGAACAAATATTCCGTTTTGGTTCTCCTTATTCTCAGGCCTACATTCTCCAATCTCTGCCGCCACTCCTCCAGCTTGCTCTGCACCTTCTGTCCACTCTCTGCTACCAAAACGATGTCGTCGGCAAACAACATGCACCGATGATATAGCATCCATAATTAACAGGAAGAGGTAGGGGCTAAGAGCCGACCCTTGGTGCAAGCCTACGGCCACATCGAATCTGGCTGTGATACCAGCTGCGGATCGGACCTGCGTTCGGCATTCAGCGTACATGGCTTGAATCAACGTCAGGTATTTCCCAGGCACTCCTTTCTTCTTCAGGGCCCACCACAAGACTTCACGGGGCACTCGGTCATATGCCTTTTCAAGGTCGATGAACACCATGTGCAAGTTGGTATGTGCTTCCCTGGATTTTTCGCATATTTGGCGAAGAGCAAAAATAGCATCCACCGTACCTCGCCCAGGCATAAAACCGAATTGGTTTCGTGAAATCTCACTCTCGTCACGCAGGCGTCGCTCAATTACTCTCTCCCATACTTTCATAGTATGAGGCATTAACTTTATTCCCCGATAATTGTTGCACTCTTGGATATCACCCTTATTTTTTAAAATGGGCACCAGGTAACTGTTGCTCCATTCCTCGGGTATGGTCTCCTCGTGCAACAGCTTATTGAAGAATAAAGTCAGCCACGCCCATCCATCATCTCCTAACGCTTTCCATGCTTCTACTGGTATTCCATCTGGTCCTAACGATGTTCCATTCTTCATTCCACTAACAGCCTTTTTTACCTCGTCCTTATTTATTTCCTTCACTAACCCAATATTCATCACCTCATTCTCAAGTTTTCCGTTCCAATCGTTCTTCTCATTCATTAACTTTTTAAAGTATGTCCTCCATCTTTATTTTATTCTATCTTCGTCCATAAGAATCGCTCCTGTTTCGTCTTTCATGCACTTAATATGGGATACATCCTTCGCCTTTCTCTCTCTCTAGCTTTAGCCATGCTTTATAATCATTTATGACCCTCAGGCTTTTCAAGTAACCCGTACAACTTGTCTAGGGCTTTGGATCTAGCAATGGCTACGGCCTTTTTGGTTCTCTTTTTACATTCGTCATATTCCTTCTTCTTACTTTCTTCTAAAGATTCATTTCCTCCTTTCATCAGCTGCCATTCCTTAAACCTTGCTTTCTTTTCCTTAAATGCTTGCTGTACCTCTTTTGTCCACCACCACGTGTCCTTATATTTCATACGCTTCCCTTTCGACTCTCCTAAAACATCCTTTGCTACACCCTTAATACATTCACTCATCTCTTTCCAACACTCATTGACACTAATATCATTCATATCGCCCATTCTTAACATTTTATCTACCACTCTATCTCTGAATTTTCTACACATTCATTCTTCTCTAACATATGCCATCTTATTTTTGGAGTCAGTTGCTGCTTGGTTCTTTTAAAGCTTATTTTAATCTTAAGTTCGACCATCAGGAGCCTGTGCTGCGAGACTAAATCTTCTCCTGGTACCACTTTAGAGTTTTTGACCCAGTTGAGTCGATTACGTCTTATTAAGAAATAATCGATCTGGGTCATATGGTGGCCGCTGTTATACGTGAGCAGATGTTGCTCTTTTTTTTCGAACCAAGTATTTGCAACTGCTAGGTCAATAGCGGCAGCAGCTTGAACAATTGCTTCTCCCTCACAATTTTGGCTGCCGAATCCCCAACCTCCATGTACTCTTTCATACTCTCTACTTGTTCGTCCCACATGTCCATTAAAATCTCCTCCCACAATAATCTCTTCATTCTCCGGTATATTCGTCATCATGCTATCGACATCCATCCAAAACTACTCTTTCTCACAATCATCACAGCCTATCTGAGGGGCATACACACTTATCACATTCAGAATAATACCTTGCCACATCACTTTCACAGCAATCAATCCGTCATTAACCCTATTTACACTTTTCACGCTATCTTTCAGATTTTCGTCTAACACAATTCCCACACCATTTCTTTTGCCATCACTTCCACAATAATAAAACTTGTATCCTTCACCGATCTCCCTAGCTTTCGTACATTACCATCTTGTTTCCTGCAAACATGCCACATTTATTTGTCTTCTTTTCAAAACACTAGCTAACTCTCTAGCTCTTCCAGTCATCGTACCTACATTCCAACTTGCATACCTCACCTTTACGTCACAGGCTTGCTTCTTACGTTGCACTCGCCCGGAGTAGTGCAACAACCCTTGCATATTTCTCGCAGGTGCCGGGTGCTGGCCCTGCGCGTCGCCTGCGAGGAACGTCCTAATCCTATCGCACTCATGTACATACTTGGCCATACTGCAAAAGGTTTTGACATGAATTTTAGCAGCCGGCCGCCTGCCTGACGCCAACCCTCCTTGGGAATGTTGTCGTTATAGAGGAAGGTGATAGGAGATACGGGGTAAATGGATAGGATGGAATGACAAGGAAGAAGGGGGTTGTAGGCTGGGGTACTGTAATCACTGGACGGATATAGGGTAGTGACTACACTAGCTCGGAGAGCCGGGAGCGCGTACCTTTTATATATTAAGATTATAGGGTTGAAATGTTTGTTAGGTTCTGATTTTTTCAGCTGCTCCTGCCTATACGTGATGTATGAGAAACGCAAAAATAAAAAAACAACGTAGCATTATATAATTTATTACTGAAGGTAAAGGTTACAAATTGAAACACATTTTTGGCATTACATTCGTATCTAAAATAATACATTAGTATTACGTAGGTAACTCGAAATAGGTTACGCATTAGCATGTTGTTTTATCCAATTGTAATGCGCTTCAACATCAAAATACAGTTCGTATTCCTCTGTATTGGGAACTCCATCTACTTTTTTACACAAGTAGTCGATGCCTCGCAGATACCATGTGATCGTCTGATCAGCACCGATAGATGGCAGCACAAGACCACTTCCACCATTCATTTCCACAGGGCTGAAATCTGTGCGACCAAAAAAGGAAATTTACTAGTCTATTTTAATGGTAAGTAGGCCTTTATAAATCTTACTAGTGTTTAATTTTTTTATGTTCGCTCTTTTGGGTCTCCGCCTCTTCTAATACACGATAGTATGAGTGTGATCAACCGTGTCAGGGCTCGCTATGGTCCATACATGGTCGATCATACTCTACCCGGTGCAATACTCTACCTTAAAGGCGTTCGGGGTTTACTTACTAAAACCACCGCGGAACCCTCAAAGACCTTTTGCAGGGTTTGAGTTGTGAGATGTTTAAAGTGGTGGAAAAGTAAATGTTTTAGTCTTCCTCTCTGTTTACAACAGCCTATATCAAACAAATATATTTCAATATTTTACTTCTACTTTGCTATTACACCAGAAAGCTTATTTTTATCCCAAAACCTGTTATCAATAATTGATTATATTAAATGTAACAAATTAAATAACACTTACTTGATCTTTCGCTGGTTGCACAACAAAACGTGATATTATTTATGTGTTCCGTGTACCTTGTTTTGCAAGATACGTTGTCCTGCATTACAATGTCGGTGGATTTCAGGTGATAGTTCTTATTTATCATACTAGCAACTCCAACAGCCTGCAATAAAATTAAAAATATTACATAAAAGTACGACTATTATGCACAATAGGTATGTGGACTTGAGTAGTGTACAAAACTAATATCGTAGGAGACTAGTCGACTTAACAGATATCGTAACGTCTAAGTTTGAAGCCAAAGTTAAAAGTTCGCTGTTATAATTATTAAAAATCCCATTCATATCATAGTTACGAGTTAAAAATTGAAAATTGTTTTAATCTGCAGTATCAGACCGTTTTTAATCCAACTATGAGAATGGTTAGTCCAAAAGATTACAAAAAGTCATTGCCACGAATAAATATAGTATCATGAACTTACCGTAAGATCATTTCCATTTAGATTCCTTTGGTAACCACTGTATAGACAAATTGGCTGAACATATTTCGTGAACTCAAATCTCTCCACCTTTATTAACGCTAGTTTATAGTCAAAACGTCCAACAGTCCCCGAGTATTCAGAATGACGGAAATATTGTAAAGCCTGTAATATAAGATTTTTTTTTAATATACACGCATTTCTTTTTTGTATACATACATACATACATAGACTCACGCCTGTTTCCCTTCGTCCTGTCCCTTCCACACTTGCCTTATATATCTGCTTGGTCAGTCTTTAGTCATCCATCCTCTCCACGTGTCCAAACCATCTTAGCATACCTTTCTCGATGCTTGTCACTACATCTTCTTTTACCCCACAACACTCTCTTATCACACAATTCTTTACTATGTCAGTCAAAGAAACACCACACATACTTCGCAGTGCTCTCATTTCTACAGCATTTATTCTACTTTCATGACTCTTCTGCCATACACAACTATCACTACCATACATAAGAGTAGGTACTAACACCCCTCTATGGACAGCCAAACGTGCCTTTTTGGAGACGTTTTGGCTATTCATAAACGCCTTCAGAGCTCCATTCACTCTATTACCTGCATTAACTCTTCTTTCAATACCTTCTACATTTTTACCATCTCTTGTAAACAGCGTACCTAAATATACAAACTCATTCACTTGCTCCACTTGCTGTCCATCGATCATAACATTACAAGCCGTAACGCATTCCTCCTTGTCAAAAACTATAACTTTCGTTTTACTTACATTTACTTTCATTCCTTTCGTCTCTAACGCACCATGCATGATTGTTACCATCTCCTGCAACTCCTCCGCTGAAGACGCAAGTATAACCTGATCATCAGCATAAAGGAGGCATTTGACAAGTAACTCATTCATCCTTAATCCTCAGTCACTATTTTTCAAATCTTGCAAACAACTGTCCATGAAGAGGTTGAACAGCCACGGCGACGCTACACATCCCTGTCTAACACCTGTCTCGATGGTAAACCAATCCGTGTACGACCCATTTATCCTCACATAAGCTCTAGAATCTTCATAAAGGGATTTCAGAGCTCGTATGAGGCTGCTGTTCACCCCATACATCGACAGTACCGACCACATTTCATTCCTCACCACTTTATCGTAAGCCTTTTCCAAATCCACGAAAGCGCAATAGACCTTTTGACCTTTGGCCAAGAATTTTTCGGCTACGCACCGCAAGGAAAAGACTTGATCCGTGCACCCCATACCCTTTCGGAATCCTGCTTGTACATCCCATATTTTCTTGTCGGTTACTTCCATAACTCTTTCAATCAGTACCTTCGCATACAATTTGCCAACAATGCTGAGAAGGCTAATGCCTCTATAGTTCTTGCAGTCTTGTTGCGAGCCTTTTCCCTTATAAAGAGGCACAACCGCCGCTGTGGTCCAGTCATCAGGTATTATTACCATTAATTTCGTCGATCGATGTCTCTATCGCCGTTCTTACAAATAGACCTTCAAAATACTCCTTCCATCTCTTCAGCACGCATGATTCACCATTCACTATCTTTCCATTCTTGTCTCTGATTGACGTTGATTTGATTGAGTTCTTCCTCGAACTGCACGAACGGATTTCCAGAAAAACTTTATGTTTCTCCGGAAATCTTCAGATAGTCTGCTATCAAATTCATCTTTCTTTTCCTCTTTTTTTCTTTTAACAATTTCTTTCACAATTCTTTTTGACCTAACAAACTCCTTTCTTGCTTCATCTATGTCATCACTCGTTGCCTTTCCCATTCTTTCATTTGCTCTGGCAGCCAACCAATCTAACCAAGCTTTCTTCTTCTCTGACACTGCTGATTGTACATCCTTGTCCCACCATGTATTCTTAACCTTTCGTATTTTCCGTCTCTTGATCACACCACATACTTCAGACGCTACACATACCATCTCTTCTTTTTGTATACAATGCTATAAATGAGCCTATACAAATGGCTTAATAGTTATGGTAAGCCCCAGCTTAATAGTTATGTTGTCAGTTTGATCCCTGATGAGACAACACTTTGTAGGTCTGCATGAGGAGCTCCAAATTATTTGGAGTCTGAATGTACGTTGTTCTGCTTTTTAAATATTTGTTAAGTCCTATGAGATACAGGGTTTAACTATTGCAGGAGCATATAAAATAGGTTGCGAGACTTGCATGCTAGCAAATGTAAATGTGATTTTAGGAAAGAAGCAAAGGATATGTAAGAAAATGTTGCCTGTTTTCTAGCTGCCATAATCAGGTTACTAAGTTCTGATTATTTATTGTAAAATTTACTTACACGTTTCTATTTCAGATTTATTTAATGTTACTTACTTTGCGCTTCTGTCTTCCAACTTCATCATCATTATTGGTGGCATCTGTTATACCAACAATAACGTCAACGTCTTTGGCTGCTGCACTGTCAATGCAATAACCAACTGAAAAAAAAATGTTTTCGTTATTAGAAGCACATTTACGAATATTCTGAGACTTCTACTTCCAGCAGTTGAATAATATTCTTCCACATACACACAGCATCATCCAGTCACAAATTAAGTAGAGCATGTAGTATGAAAATACTAGACTAGCTGACCCAGCGAACTCCGTATAGCCTTTTTAAGAGTTTTTATTTAATTCCCTTTTTTCCAAGCCCCTTTTCCAAAGTTACCATTGACTTAGCGCTTAATCTCTTATCATTCCAGGGTCTATAAATGATGCAAAAACAAACATAGATTTTTATATATTATTGAATTGCCCATTCCTTAAAATATCGGAGATGATACCCATATCGACTTAAAAAAAATCCCGTCCGCCATCTTTGATTTCCTATCCGCCATCTTTAATCATGATATAGATGTTGTATTTGGATTCACCATCCCTTAAATCATCAGAGACGATACCCATATTGATTTTTAAATTTTTTTCCATCCGCCATCTTTGATTTCCCATCCGTTATCTTGAATCACAAAATAGATGTTGTATTTAGATTCCCCATTCCTTCAAACATCGGAGACGATACCCATATTGATTTTTAAAAAAATCCCATCCGCCATCTTTGATCACGAAATAGATGGTGTTTTTGAATTCTCCATTCCTAAAAATATCGGAGACGATACCCATATCGACTTAAAAAAAATCCCATCCGCCATCTTTGATTTCCTATCCGCCATCTTTGATCACAAAATAGATGTTGTATTTAGATTCGCCATCCCTTAAAACATCGGAGACGATAACCATATTGTTTTTTTTAAACTTTCCCATCCACCATTTTTGATATCCCATCCGCCATCTTGAATCACGAAATAGATGTTGTATTTGGATTCCCCATTCCTTTAAACATCGGAGACGATATCAATATTGATTTTTTTAAATTTTCCCATCAGCCATCTTTGATTGCCCATCCGCCATCTTTGATCACGAAATAGATGTTGTATTTCGATTCTCCACCCCTTAAAATATCGAAGGCGATACCCATATTGATACTTAAAATGTTCACATCCGCCATCTTTGATTTCCCGTCCGCCATCTTGGATCACTAAATAAATTTCATATTTTTAATCAGCGAGCGTCCCGAAAATCTCGAAAACGATACCCATATAGATTGTATCCGATTCGTTTAGCCTTTTTTTGCCTTTGACCCAACCCTCCCCCTTCTTGTTTGACCATTTTACTATTTTTGTCTGGCCCCTAAAAGTTGTGGCGTAATTTTATATAGCCTATGGCCTTTCGGAATACTTGGGCTATCATAGGCAATAACAATTTTTAAAATCCGACTGCTAGTTCCTGAGATTAGCCGACATTATTTTTTAGCTTTTTTAGCCTTTTGCCCGGCCCCAAAGGGTCAAAGCGTTATGTTGTATAGCCTATAGCCTTCCGGAATAATTGGGCTATCGTATACAAAAAGAATTTTTCAGATCCGACCGGTAGTTCCTGAGATTAGCGCGTTCAAACAAACAAACAAACAAACTCTTCCGCTTTATTATATTAGTATAGATAATGTATAATACATACACAAAAACACCCAGGGCAAGAGAAACATCTATTTTCGAGCACACAAAAGTTTGACATAAGCGGAAATCGAACCCGCTACCTTCAGTGTGGCAATGGGTCACTCTCCCACCACGCCACACCGGGTCGAATCGTTAATAAAATTGGTACAATAATTCGGTTTTTATGACACCTAGACCTAAAACTAACTGGTTTAACATTGTAACCCGTGAGTTTCATACAAAATGAGATATTATATTTTTATTTTCACTAGTTTTTGCCCACGAGGGGGTCAGTCTGTTTGTATCACGACAAAAGGCAGCATATGTGCTTACATGATTGCAAAGTTTAATCACAATATTGACAGTGGTTTTTGCATGAATAGTAACATATATACATCCATCTATCCTTTTACGTTTATAAGAATATGATGACTAACCTGTAATTACAGCTGTTCTGGATACTATGGTGCCCCCACATCTGTATGATTCGAAGATATAGACAGCGGCATACCACGGCCATTCACCAGGACTGGCCTCAACTTTCCGAGACACCAATTCCTCAAATTCAGCTGATCTCTTGCCGCACTTGTAATAATCTTCAGAATAGTTGCTTGCGTTTCTCGAAGCCACCATTGATGCCTGAGGATGTCATAGACAAAATATTAAACTCACATTTCGTTTTCAAGGTGTTTTAATCTGGTATTGAATACTTCAAGAGATATCTAGTTTATCACCCGTAACAAAACATGCCAAGGTTCTCAGCCTTTTTACATCACTAGGACTAAATATAATATGGGACTTAAAGGAGGTCGTTGTTTATTTCAATTTATCATTCGTTTTAACGAAGCTAAGGCTAAGACTAAACATCAAACTATTATAATTTATTCCTCATTTATTATCTTTTATAGGTTCATATAATATATGGACACATATTATAAAAGTATTCTTTTGAAATTTAACTACAGTTTACGGATTTTATAGCATTATATTGGTTCCACTAGCTATTACATTTAAACTTAATGATCTAGACACTACATTTTTATTACTATTACATATTCTTGTCTTAATTTCTTGAATGTATAAAAAGTATTATTTTCTTTGCCTCAGCCTGTGCTAAATCTCACATGGAACTTGTATTATGCACGATGCTATTTAGAAAACATGACAAAATAAGAGTCATCAGATCATCATCATACAGCCTCTGTCACAATCCACTGCTGACGAAACGCTTTCCTTATTTGCGTCTCAATAGCAATAGGACGAATAGAATGGTTTAGCCTACTATGCCACGCTCGCCATACGGGTTAGTATATGTTTTATTTTCGTTCTCTGCCCAAGGATGTTATTTGCTACGTATATTTTCTTTAGTCACCTCTTACGACACCCATTGGATGAAATGAAGTTTACATTTTTGATGAGATGATCGACAAAATTCTCAATCAAACAATTAGGTAATTCAATATAAATTCGATTGACGAAATTGTCTAACCCGACCCAGATACTCTAGGAACTTCTAGGTTAATAAAAATATTTGGTGAAAATAAATTTCAAAAGATCGTTCAAATTAAAAAAAGTCTCTGATACAAGTTCAGCAACATACCTTGATTCCATCATTGCATAAAGTGACATTATCCACTGTGAATTCAAGTAAGGCGGGTACACCATCACTAGTCTGTTTAATAGTAAATTCAAAACTGTCAGGTATCGGTCGTTCTGCCTGCAATGCGAGTGGTTGATATCTTGCTATAACTATGTCGAATTTATTTGAAACCTGAAAAGAAAAAAGATAAGCCATCATTGATTTAAAAATTTGTAAGATAAAATGTAGTCCCTTCTTGTTGAATTATGTCTTTCTGCCTAACATACCTTGATAGAATAATTTCGGCATCACTTATTAGCTTCTTAATACTTTTCCATAAATTTGTTTCTTGGCATACACATGTTAATATACTCCTTAGGATTAATTATTTTTTATTTACATATCTCATTTACGTGTATATATATATATATAAGTTGATTTATAAAAAATATCAGTATGCTGCACCTCACCACATCTTTACCGTAAGTTAAGTGAAATGTGAATGCCAAAGGGGTTTATTAATAACATATTTTTAGCAGTAAAGAATAAGACTTACCGTAGATGTTAAGTAAACGTCATTTTTGAACCTCAGCTCTGCGACGATATCATCATATTCCTTGTACTGCGCCAAATCTATCACACCCTTCCATAAATTATCAGATAATTTGTCAAAGTACAATGTTCCTAGGCACGGCCGAAATCTTACCAGAGGTGCAGAAGCTTCCACCTTTACTGCAGAGAATTGCCATTCTGCTGCGAAAAATACTACACACAATAACGAAAACAGCTTCATGTTGGCGGAAGTTACTAAACTGAATAACTGCTAATCGATTTACTTAATTTATAAGCTGCCATCTTGAAAATATCTTCACAGTGGGGTTTTACGCCAGATAAATATTGTTTATTAAACGTGATGAATTGTGTCAGCCATTAAGATAAGAACAGTGTATGTACTCATTGTAAGGTCTTGTTACTATTAACAAAGATCTTTATATTATTATTTACGTAGATAAGTCTGATGGTCAGTTTCAGATTACTAATTAAAAGCCCTTTGAAGGTACTGACGGTGCACCGAATGTTATTTGAAAAAGCCAAGCTGGTATTTAATTTAAAAGAACATAAAATTGTCAGGTAGGGATCTCTAGCGGATATCACAGATTTTCCGGAGACAAATTATTGATAATTTGATTGGTACCTACTCGGTGGAAATCATCGTAATGTAACATATTATGTACATGTGTAAATAAAAAGCTTCACTTATGTAATATTCTTCTAAGTGTGTGAACTCTTGTAGGAATTTGTTTGTATGGTCACGTCTTACGACAACCTTCGACGCCTTACGACGCCTTCTCCACTGGGCCTCGGTAGATGGCCTACTAGAAATGCTGGCTTGACGTCGGCGTCGTCAATAATGATATGCGTGCTAATCGACTAACCACCAAGGATGCCGAAGACCATGCGAGCAGGAAGAGATATAGCCAGAAAGGGATACTGGCCTCCAAGGTGAAACAAAGTCTTTTATAGTTACTGGATGAGCGCTAGGATGATGATAATGATGAAAATGTGTGAAGTCTGCCAATTTCACACATAGCCGGCGTGGTGGACTATGCTTTAACCGTACCCTCTTCCTGGTGAGAAAGCTGGCTCGAGTCCAACGGTGGGACAAATATTAAGATAATATGCGAATTATGATAAATTACTTCTGTTAAAGTCAACTTGATTCCAAACTGCTCTTTTTTGCGTTGCTCAATTCTAGGTAGTCAGCATGGCATCTGGTAATATACCCAGTAATATTTGGGACTTAAAAAATAACTGCACATCATCTCTGAGCATAAGTATACAGTTGATATTATTAACATAACATAACTTCACGCCTTTTTAATTTTAATATACACATAACTTCGAAAAGTCAGAGGTGTCTGCCCGGGGTGGCTGGGGATCGAAACAGAGTCCATCGTCTCGGCAGTCCGTTACGTACACCCAGTGGTGTACGCCGATAGGCCAGTGGCTATCGTCGCTTTTATTGTACCTGCGTAAATAAAATAAATATCATTTACTGAGTGTGTTGTGATAAAAATACGACAAAGAATAAAATTGTAAATTGTAAAATTGTAAATTTGAAAAAGGTTGGCTATGTATCCCAAAGGATACATAACCAACCTTTTTCAAGAAAATATAATTATGTGTCACGGATATTGATACATGATCAAGGCGCTTGCAAAAATGCTGATACGAGTATGTTAGATATCCTGAACAAAAGTACGTGGTACTTATATGAATAATATCTTAGGACAAATCATACAAGGTCTTTCGATCAGACGGATGGATCGCCTGATCAGTGCCGCCGGTCATTGACAGCCGCAACCCCAGAGGAGTGACAAATGCGTTGCCGACCTGGATGGGACATTGGGATAATATTAGGTTGGGGGAAAAGTATTTTCGCATTATAGTATGTATGAACTTGTAATAAAATCTCATTGGCTATACTATTTGTATCTGGTTGGTTTTGGTATCATTGAAAGTTTAAATTTTAAAGAACATAATTCCAAATTCAAATTAGGACAATGTGTGATTTTTATTTGTTATTCGTACTGTCAAGTTGAGTGAATCTAATGAAGAAATTCGATACCCTAGACAAATGATTGGTATCGCTTCGCTATACTAGACACCGCGCTGCCTAAGAAAATTAGGTCCATAAGTGAGGCAACTCATTATGACAGTGTGTGTCAAACAAAAGCATCAAGACGCATGCATGAAGAATTGTGTTGTCAGCTTCTCAACAGTTACCCGATTAAATGGGAAAATATTTTATCCTGTGGTCTAGTGGATAAGTTATTGGTCTCAAAATCAGTTCAGAAAATTCTTTAAAATTACAATTCATTAAAAGCATGAATATTTGTCTATAGTTTAGGCGTACCGCGTAAGTTCCTTTATGAGAAAAATGGTGGGTATATTATCCAATGATTAGGTCTTATTTTATTATGATGGTTTTTTTATGTACTAATAGTATTTTGGAAATTATTATTGGAAATAACCATAGAGAAAAAAAGGTGTTTCCAAAACAGTGCAAAAATTTAGTTAAACATTATTAATTTAACATGAATAGTCGTGAAAATTACTTTGAATAAAACAATAATCTTACACACTTAATTGCACATATAATTAGGTAAACCATGTTTCTTGGGCAAGATGTTCAGTTTCTAAGAACTAAAATTATTCACCTTATTTGTGGTAAACATAAAATAATATAAGGTAAAATATTTAATATAGGTTAGATAAAAGAAGTAGTAAAATATAACGAAATACAATAACTATAGATTCACATAATAAAAATCTGAACTGTGGGGAAGTTGATTCTTGTCTAGCAGCAACACTGAATGTCGTTTTCGGTGTCTTGTAATTTTATGTTGAAATTTCAAAATTATTCTTATTTTACAGATAGTATGTGATACCAGAGTCCTTCTTATATTTTGCTGAGTTATTTTTACTCAGGATAAAAGCGCAACTTGGCATTGTACAGCAAATTATTTCCGTAATTATTTTGGTGGATATATACACGTGACACATGGCTGTCAGTGTGACAGGCTCAACCATGCCAGCTGGCATGGTTTTTTCTGCCTCATTTTACAAGTATGAGGGCTCCGTCTAGTAGAGCAGAGCGAGACCAATCATTAGTCTATGTTCGATACATTTTAAAATTTTACTACAAAAAAAGTAAAAATGCAACGCAAGCCACGAAAAAAAATTGCGATGTTTAGGGACCTAGTGCATTGTTTGTGAGAGTAGCACAAATTTGGTTTAAGCGTTTTCAATCCGGAAATTTTGATGTCAAAGATGCACGTCGCTCTGTTCACCCTATTACGGATAAAATGGATGCCAGTTTTGAAAAAGTGGAGCAAGATCGGCACATCAGTAGTTACGACGTAGCTGAAGAACTGGGAATTGACCACAAAACAGTTTAGGCTCATTTGAAAAAATCTGGGTACACAAAAAAGCTCGATATTTGGGTACCGTGTACTCATTTGTGATTCTTTATTACTACGTAATGAAACCGAACCATTTTTGAAGAAGCTGATAACTGGTGATGAAAAGTGGATCACGTACGACAAGAACGTGCGAAAAAGGTCGTGGTCAAAGGCCGGTCAGTCTTCACAGACTGTGGCGAAACCCGGGTTAACTCGCAACAAGGTGATGCCGTGTGTGTGGTGGGATTGGAAGGGCATTATTCTTTATGACCTGTTACCACCAGGCACGACCATCGATTCTGAACTCTACTGCAAACAACTGATGACATTAAAGCAAGAAGTTGAGAGAAAGCGGCCGGAATTAATGTACAGAAGCGGTGTGGTTTTTCATCATGATAACGCTAGACCTCACACATCTTTAGCCACTCAGCAAAAATTAAAAGAGTTTGGCTGGGAGGTGTTAATGCATCCGCCGTATAGTCCTGACCTTGCAACTTCAGATTTCCACCTGTTTCGGTCTCTTCAGAATTCTTTAGACAGTGTCAAGTTAACATCACGAGAGGACTGCCATAACAACTTGTCGCGGTATTTTGATCAGTCCAAAATTTCTATAGCAATGGGATCATGTCCCTACGTACAAGATGGCAAAAAGTTATCGAACAAAATGGTACCTAAATATTTTAGTTAAATGTATATAAACTATGTTAAAAAATGTTTTGATTTTTCTTAAAAAATGTGAAAAAACTTTTTCCCCAACCTATTAAATAGAAGGAGGAAGGCGATAAGGGAGAAGCACAGGGTATAGGGCTTCCAGCAACTTCACTCACCTCATCTTACTTGACGTCGATATTCTGTGAGAGGGTAGTACTTCGACCGAGCAGTTCCATACATACTGAAAGAATGTCTGAATTTGCATGATAATCGTACTAATGCTATATTCTTGAAAAACATACGGAGCCCCGAGCACGAAATACTCTCGATAAAGTATTCGTTAGGTAAAGGTCAAAATTTGTATGACAATTGTACAGCGCCCCTATCGTGCGTAAGATGCAACTAATATTGGCAGCACAAACTACTTTCGACGACTATCTTGCGGTAAATGTCATGTAAATATATCGAGTGTTCTAACAAATAAGCAAAAAACGGCAGCACGAACTCTGATTTGACATAAGCAAAGTAAACCTAATGTAAATCTAATGTCATTTTGTCGAAACAATTTTCACCTAGAATTTGTTGGTGAGAAAAGATTCGAAACATATACATGTATCATATTTTTATACGTTTTTGAGCCTTTTTATGATGAATATGTATGTAGTTCATATTTCGAGTGTTTCTTTTGAATGTAGGCTATGAATATTGACACAATAAAGAAGTAAATAAGCAAATATCACCACTATACATACGTAGTAATTAATGCCGTATTTTGGTTGCGAATATAGTAAAATTGTAAAAATGATCTAGGTATATCCGAAAAACAAAGTAACCCATCCACATCATATCAATTTTCTAATATGTTGATAGGATGATCGTTAGAGGCTCTTTTAACACTCCTGCGTACTCTACCGTCCTCGGCCAAATTATCAGACGCACTATAAGATTTTATGAAAATTTTAATTATCTGATGAACACAGGCTTATTGTAATTACCAAATACAATGTTTATTTTTTTTGTATACATTTAATTATTTTGTTTTTGTCACAAATAAAGTATAATTATTATAGAACAAATATATATTTATTGAAAATTAAGTTCCTTTTTAGTTAATAAAGCTTATTACAGTATTTCAGTTTTTTTTTGCAGAAAAAGAGAATGCATTTGTTTGAATATTTATAAATGTAAACACGATTATGTGTCGAATCTGTGTCTTTGTGTAATTTAAATTTGTGTTTTTGGTATTGTACCTTTCGCATGCCTAATAATAAAATATGGCTGAACCTGTATAATTGTATTTAAGATCATGTACTGTACCCATGTTTGCGAAATAAACTATCTTATAATAGAAATAAATAAAATTAAATGTTTAAACAGTGCGTCTAATATTTTGGCCAGGGACTGTACTCTACAATTAAGTAGGTACTGTACTCTACAAGTATAAAATAACTTAGCCTAATCGCACATTCGCACTGCTGAAAATAGAAACATACAGTTTGGATCGCAGATTCATTTTAAAACACTTAGAAATAATTTTCATATTTTATCGCCAAGGAAGTGAAATTGTGTTTGTAGGATTGTTTTAAAATCCTCTTATTTTGAAGTAAGTACCATAATATGCGGCCACAGCAAGTATAATATAAAATTTAGGTGATGGACGAGTATCCGCCGTAAATTATTTGTGAGTCTTATATCGTCGTATCAGCCTATAGTCTTGAAAAAAAACAATACAACAATAACCCTTTTATATTTTCAATCAAATCTTATACTAATATATAAAGCTGAAGAGTTTGTTTGTTTGGTTGAACGCGCTAATCTCAGGAACTACTGGTCCGATTTGAAAAATTATTTCATTGTTAGATAGCCCATTTATTGAGGAAGGCTATAGGCTATATAACATCACCCTATGAGCGATGGGAGCGGAGCAGTAGCCTTAAATAACGCGGGTCTAACCGCGGCCTCATCTAGTATTCTTATAAAAATTGGCCTTGAATGTCTGGTACATAACCCTGGTTCACTTTATTAGCTTCTGTATAAAACTTCATGTTTCTTACTTATACAAATAACCGAAATCTTCTTTAGACATCATACATTGAAGGTATTCCAACAACAATGAAACTTGGGAACTTATATTATATTATTATAAACTTCTCGTTGAATACTTTATATTGTAGTATTCACGCAGTTTAAACCAAAATCATCATCATCATCTCCCTAGCGTTATCCCGGTTGCATCCAAGACTTTAACGTCTTGGAGCCCGAGGTCCGCTTATCAGTTTAACCAGATATGACAGAATATCAACTTTTCCACAGAGCGACTGCCGTCTGACCTCCGCAACCCAAAGGGATTACGATATTCCTTGGTTTAGACCAGTATCAGTTTATTTTAGGGTACTGACTCCCTGTAACGACAGCCGGTACCAACGACTCAACGTGCTCTCTGAGGCACGAGACAGACGATAATTTATAATTCAATATTCACATAACTCCGGAAATTCATTGCTGCGCGCCGTGGATTCGAACTCGATACCCTCTGCATGGCGGTCTGTTCGTATCTCCACTAGCCTGTCGCTGCCTACTAAGAACCCAATGTATTCAATTCACACAGAATAGTGCGGAGATAGCTGTGGGCATCCTAGTAGGTATATTATAAAACAAATATCCCTAATGTAACGCCTACAATCTAGAGGTAAAAACTGTTGACTAGTTTGCATGTCAAACTCGTAAACCCACGTCATGCACCAGTTTACGTTTCATGAGTGTTGGGTTGGAGTTGACTAGTTCTAGCATGCCCTCAGCGACTCTTATGGAGAAAATTCAGGTCTTTTGTGACTAGCAAGAGGTAGCATTTTATACCCCAGTGATTATTTACATACATTTTAAACAATCATGGATATTGTGTGTACGGATCGTTCCATGAGACACAAAAAAATCACAATGCATTTGTTCTGTTTTTGTTCATTAAAAAATTCGCAACACAGTCTAGATGTGATTTATCTAAAATAAACACTGTGTTTAATTTACAAAGCACATGAAACTCAAAGTTCGAACCAAAATGGTTAAGAGTGGTTGAGTCAATCTGACAAAAAATAACAAGAAATTTAATTTGGAACCTTACAAATGCCTCTTTGACTGATTGAAAAACAAACGGTTTCCAATATTTCCTTCCCTATTCGTCGATTGTTAACTTTATCCGCCGTGTAACCTACAGGGAATTCCCGAAAATAGTATAATACCTGATGAAATTATGCCATCGATATCTCTGTGGATATACCTTAATCGGGTATTACCCGCTAACGGCATAGTAATCAACAAACGACACTGTTTACAATTTTCTTTATCATTATAATCATCATGACAGTTAGTTTATGTAGTCTGCAAGCGGGTGCTATTAAATAACTAACACCGTTATTCCATTGGTGCATTATGGCCATATTACATTACCTCTATGGCATAGTTATGATATCTAGGTACGTCTTGCATTTGAGCTCAGCAGCGGTTAATGAAAACGGTTTTCACATGTGGTTCCCTATAATATGGTTATAATGCTACAAAGTACTCATATAAATCTCCCTCAATCGCTTATTTTTTTAAAACAAGGCGAAATTCCTTTCCTTTATCGTTTAGTTATATTTACGCTTAACTATCGGGCTTCCGTTTGAGAGATTCTGTAGGGGTTCGAATGTCAACTTTTTAATATCATGCGTCAAAGATGTAAATTCATTCCTAGAATAAGATTTTGTACTTAGTTGGGATGAGTAATGATATATAATAATGATAATAATACGTGAAACATTGGAAGAAAATAAGTCGTACAGTTTGATGCTTTTCGTTTTAAAATATACACAAAGTACTTCATCCTCCTAGCGTTATCTTAGTTACAATCCCGGGGTCCGCTTACTAGTCTAACCGGATTTGACTGAATATTAGCTTTCCACAGAGCGACTGCCTGTCTGACCGCCGCACCCCATAGGGATAGCGATATCACATGGTATGGACTAATGTCTGTTTATTTAAAGGTACTGATTGTCCATGAAGACTGTCCTTCGTCCTTCCGACCTTCATGACAGCCGGGCCCAACGGCTTGTCGTGTTTTCCGAGGCACAGGGCAAGCAATAATTAACAATTTAATACGCACATAACTCCGAAAAATCAGTGGGCCATGGTGTGGATTCTTTCTGCATGGCAGCCTGTTGGTATCTCAACTAGCCTATCAAAGTACAGATATGAAAATAATCGCACTGGAAGTACATAGTAATTACTTATTAGATACCTAATACGAAGGAGATAAGCTCAGCAACGGTCACGAAATATAATTTACGATATCAATATACCTAGCATAGCGAATGACGTTGGCTTCCTAAATGATATAATATTATTTTACGCTTGATCGCGGGTTTTTCTCTCAGGTTGAAGGCCAAGAATAGATAACGATTGTTGGGCAATAACAATTGAGAAGTGCGAATTCAAAGTTTGGATTGCAAAGTTTGGTGATTATTTACATTGTCTCTCAAGATATGATTGCTTACCTACTTGACTGGTCTGTTGGTCTTGTGGTTGACTGTTAAAACAGCGGTCGTGGGTTCGATTCCCACCTAGGATAAATATATATTATGAAAAGGATTATTTGTTCTGTGTCTGGTTCTAATGTATATGTAATCTGAGGCTCAAGCATGAAGTATTTACGAATTTGTAAAGTAAATCAGCGAGTACTCGATGACAGAATTATAGCAGTCAGACTTTACATTAGTAACGTACATAGAGATGTGGCCACGTGAGCTAAATGACCGCCTTATTGAATGAATGGTACGTTCCTAACTAGGTGAAATGGTTAATATTTATAAAATTTATATTGTAATAGTAAAGACACTGTGTTGATTGGAAATGTAGCGCATAAATGGACGTCAAATCAAAAATAAAATATTGTATCAGCATAATACTAAACTCTTTGGCACAAAACGAAAAAATATTTTATCGTTTCAGAATGTCCTTTCTTGGCATTGATGACGGACTTGTGTCATTAAATAAAAATCTAGTAAAGCAAAATACGAGGAGTAATTAAATCATTGGCACATTGTTATATAAAGAATTAAATACTATTATGGAAGGTTTTCGAGATAAAGTATTTTATTTTGGTTAAAACTTCTTAGGAAGCGATAGCCTAGTGGAGATACCAACGGACTGCCATGTAGAGGGTATCGGGTTTGAATCCACGGCACGCACCAATGACTTTTCGAAGTTAAGTGTTTATTAAATTGTTTATTTTCGCTTGCCCCGTGCCTCGAAGAGCGCGTTAATCCGTCGGTCCCGGCTGCTTTTTGTCTTTATTATTCGGTATTGGATTGTTCTTGAATTAGTATTTTTGATCTTATTCATCAGCGACACGAATTCCCAGTGTAAATTCTACATTTCTATCAACTTCTTGCACTTATTAAAATAAAATAAATATATAAAATGAAAATACAACATATTGGAGTGGAGGCATATCTTCTATATATAATAAAACAGTAAAAAAGTATTTCAGTACATTGAATATATTAATAAAAAAATATACATGGAGGCTAATAAATATTAATGGAGCAAGAATCTAAACAAAAAATTTGTCTGTTTGTCTGTTTGTACACGCTAATCTCCGAAGTTACTAGACGGATTTGAATGAATCTTTTTTTGTTATAGTGCTCTTAGGTTTAGTCAACATATAGGCTTTAATTGATATTAGAAAGTTGAACATCTGATGTAGAACCACAACCAGCGAAACTTTAAGACATAAAAAAATGCAAAAAATATTACGACTGCTAAGCATTTTCTGTTGCGAGATTAAAATTCGAAGATCTCGAATATGTGATGTGGAACTCAGAGAGCCCATCTACACTATATCATATTATACAGACATGAAGTCGTAACAAAAGTTGTTCAGTCTGATAAGCATTTTCTGTTGACAAAAATAGGCTATAATTGATTTTGGAAAGTTGAACACCTGATGTAAAAAATTGCAAAAATATTACGACTGCTAAGCATTTTCTGTTACGAGATTAAAATTCAAAGATCTCAAACATAGCCCATCTAGACTATACCATAATTATATATACAGACTTGAAGTCGTAGCAAAAGTTGTTCAGTGTGATAAGCATTTCCTGTTGACTTTTAAAGATCGATGGTCTGAAACATTTGATGAGGGACCATAACAACCCATATACGCTATACCATAAACAGACCTGATGGCTTAGCAAAAATTGTTTAGTGTGATGAGCATTTTCTGTTCAATAATTCTTCGATCAATCAAAGATCCGAGGAAGTACATAGGATAGTTTTTATCGCGATAACCGACATCCACGTGGACGGAGCTGCTGGCGACAGCTAGCAGCATTATAAAAATAATTTGAAATAAAAATTAATTACAGCTGATTTATCTTTACCAATCAACGAGTAACTAAAAAATATTAGAATTATCTTTGCTCTTGATAAAATGAATATTTTATTTTAATTGGGTTTTTAAGGTTTAAGATGAATCTTGATAATTGGTGTGTTGAGACCGCGTAAATTACTTGGTACGTATTTAGTGGGGTTTGCTATCAATCTATTGAGTAAATATATTTTTTTTGCTAGGCAAAATTATTTCCACGTTTAAGTTGTGCAGTTAAAGCTAAAAAAACATTATCCAGAATGCCCTACATCTTGCAACGGGTTCTGGTATTAAAACGCAGAAAATGTTCTATGCGTTTATTTGCCGAGTATTGTCTCACTTTCCTTGCACGAGTATGACCGACCCACAACACGACACTGGCCTGAACACTAAGGGCTGCAGTCTCCCACGCTGTTCCCTCCGGTAGTGTGCAGGCAGGCTGCCCGAAGGCTACGCGTAGCGGTGCAGATCATCGCAGACTTTTGGTTCAGCTGGCTGGCGCCGGCAGTGTGTGTGCGATGAGCAGGGCAGGGCCAGACTCTTCGGCAGAGGTGACGCTGAAGACGATGCAGGGACGTGTAGCGGTCTAGGTAGCGTAGACCAGAGCCTTAAGGTAGACCTGGAACCTGAAGGAAAGCAGCATTAGGAGAGCCACAACCAATAGAGTCAGGCAGGCAGCGTCAGCCGGCCTCAGCTAGCAGGTAGAGAGATGGGCAGTACGCTAACGCAGTAAATGTAGTAATTTACCCACAGCTGGGACCAGGATACACGTAGATACGACGTAGGGTCAGTAGGTACGCGTAATTATAGTAGGTAGGTAGTAGGTAGATAGAGTAGCGGTGCCGGCCTCTCTGTCGGCCCCTTTATATACCGGGCCCTCCATCAGAGTTGGAGTCGCTACGTGACCATATTTGGTCAGGCTTCGCGAGCGCAGACGATGGCCTTCTCTGATTAGCCGAGCGTATGGATGGTATTATGACGCAGACGCGGTAGGTACCGGACATACGTTACAATCTATCTATATATAAATACGTGAAGCAAAATTTTGTGATCCCTTTTTACGAGGAATGCGAGAACGAAGGATTATATTTTATGAGACAACAGATCGGCATTCATGTGTTTTAAACTTAGTTCATCTTTCACTCGTTCATAAAAGGAAGTCTATAATCGTATGTGGCGATTTTAATGTCAATTTCTTAGAAAATCACCAATTTGTACTAGGTTAGTTAGCTTATTTAGTTCATTTAATTTAAATGTTTTGTTCTCTGAACCAACCAGAATAACCTCACATTCTTCTACATGCTTAGATAATGTTTTTTGCAATTGTCTTTATTTAAGTAAGGCTATTTTTACTGACTTGACATCGGATCACTGCGGGCAAAAGGTTGAAATTCCAATGAATACAACCCCTAAAGTGCAAGAAATTACATGTAGGCCAATGACCTCTGCTCGCCTCAAACACTTTAGTAATGATGTTGCTGCCAAGATCGCCAGCATTGACTTAACCATTGATGATCCCGATGAATTATATAAATGCTTATATAACACTATTAATGATGAGTACAATAAAATTTTTAAACAGAAGACATTTGCAAGAAGCATTAAAGTAAATTTTTGTGATTGGGCAACAGTAGGTATTTACAAAAGTAGAGCTAGGTTGTATGATCTGTATGGTATGAAGAAATACAATTTTAGTCCTGAATTTATTCAATATGTTAGAAATTATTCAAAAGTTTTCAAGAGGACATGTGCTTTAGCCAAATCCTTATATTTAAGCAATCAAATCAAAGAATCCAAGAACAAAATTAAAACTACTTGGAACATTATTAACAATTAGACTGGGCGAGCTAAATTAATAGATAACAATTATGAATTAAAATTTAATGGTGAAATTATTACTAGGAAAACTGATGTTGCTCAGACTTTTAACAATTTCTTCATAAACATACCTGGTAGCGCTACTACCTTTCCATCGAGAACTAATCACATCAACGTCAATCGTTTGCTTGCTTGTCTAATGCGAGCGATGCCTTTTGTTTCCGTCCCTGTCTATCCCATTCCCTGGAAGGGGCACGCCTTTCGCGGATTGGTCGCCGCGATCATCGATGCGAGAGAAAGTCTAGAATAATCCGCGTCGCGACGAACTGTACCACACCGCCATAATTTTACCGCTCCTGCTTTATACCAAAACCTAACAAAACCGCCCGCGAGTGAAAGTGATTTGTGTAGGGGAGTGATTCAAACAGCTTCAGGATTCTCGAAGACACCAGGAGGCAGCCATTTGCAAGGAAAGAGGACTAACGTACAAGGTAGGTGTGTCCTCATCCTTCAGCATCCTTAGAATATCCTATACCCACTCACACTTTTCACTTCCTCACTTCCTAGTCGCCGAAGAACCGCCATCCTACAGTCCACAATATTAATCCTTCTCCAAATCGCCTAGAACTTTCGGTTTCGGTGTAACGCCGAACCATTTTTTTTATCCATACGAGTCGGATTCATTTACGTTTTATACGTAAAACCTCGTTATATCTATATACCTAGGCAGTTATAGCACCTAGCTATACTCCTAGTCCATTCACATAACCGTCACATGGTTGTTTTCGCCCGCATCAGTAGGTAATATACTTTTATGTAGCTACCTACTTACCCATTTATTATTTCTGGAACTATCATAGTTGTCTTGTAAATCTCATATTTCAAGCAACTTTTAATTCCTCCGCTTTAAAGTGTTGCCTAGGTACTTAGGTAAAATAATAGGTACTTTAGATATTCTTATTTTGTTTCGGTCTCATTAGCTTATACTTACGTAAGCATGTCACAATCGCATCAAATCTGTATTCCTTATTTACTAATATACAGCCTCCGCCTCTTTTAGCATTATTACGACTAAAACACGCAGCTAGAACATAGCTAGATGAATCCAAACAAGTTTCATACCCCGTTGTCATAAAATGCTCTGTTATACATATTATATCTACATTTATATCTTTATCCCTAAGTTCTTCAATATTAACTAACAAAGCGTCTACTTTATTAAGTAGACCTGCGATGTTTTCATGAAAAATATACAGATATACAGTAACGAAAAAATTTTTTGCTTGATTGATAGGATACAGATTTATTATATTTGTTGCCAGTAGCTATGTCAGCAGCCACTGTTGAGTTTAATTTAGTTATCTTAAATTAATCTAAAATAGTTGTTTGCTTTGTCGTAGTGTTACGACTATGTTGAGCCGAGTTCCTGTTTGTATGTGTGTACTTGTGAGGTGAGCTTAAATAATATTTGCTTTTTATTATATCATGGCTTTGGTCTATATAGCTTTTGAGTAAATACTTTTACAGTATTACATTTAAATCTATTCAATATAGCACACAAATCTATTTGAGTTTTTATAGGATTAGTATCGTTTTCACCAATACCAAGGATAATTTTGTCATGCGAATTGAGCTGTAAGTTTTCACAGCATTTCAGTATTTCCTCTGTTGAAGCGTAAGGTTTAATGTACGCTGACATTTCGTAAGATTCATACCTGCTGTAGTATCTTGATTTTATCATTTTTGCTGCCAATCCGCGACATTGCTGACTGCCAAAGATCATGATCCTTCTTTTTTCTGTTGTAGGAGTAGGTATTTGCCTAGTATTATTTAGTTTGGCATTTGA
This sequence comes from Euclidia mi, assembly GCA_944739405.2. Lineage (NCBI taxonomy): Eukaryota > Metazoa > Arthropoda > Insecta > Lepidoptera > Erebidae > Euclidia > Euclidia mi. Next base: position 34,688,939 of record OX123184.2, read on the forward strand.
AATTGTGGCAGTATTACTGTTTATTGGTATGACTGGCGTTTCTTCCCGGTTGGCGCAGCGGGAGTGTAAGCGACTGCTACGCTGATGGTCGCGGGTTCGATTCCCGCTCAAGTCAAACATTTGTGTGCATGAACATGGATGTTTGTCTTGGTCTGGGTGTTTCTATGTATAATATGTATGTATTTACAAAAAAAAAGTATACAGGGTGGCGCTACCATAGGGGCACTTTTTGAACAGAGGCATAGCGTACAACATTCTGAAGCCTTGTACCAAAAATCAATTAAATCGGTGCTGTAGTTTAGCCACAATATCGATTTTAAGATCCGCAATTGTTGCACATGCTTTGAATTCCACACAGATGATACAAAACGGTCAACGACCCTACATTGCGCGCTGCGACTCGCTACGACGCGGGCGCCGACTCGACGCCGCGCGAGGATTCCCGCGTATCTTCGAGGACGCGCGAATGTTTTTTGTCAGGTTCATTTATGCACTTTATTGTAAAAAAAATAAAGTTTATTTTCAAGTGCGTTAATAAAATCCTCTCCACTGCGCTTCGTTTTATCTGCGCTGAGCCTAACTTCGGATGACGTCAAGGCGTCGCGTCGTAGCGAGTCGGGGCGCACAATGTAGGGTCGTTGACCGTTTTGTATCAGTTGTGTGGAATTCAAAGCATGTGCAAAAATTGCTGAACTTAAAATCGATATTGTGGCTAAACTACTGCACCGATTTAATTGATTTTTGGTACAAGGCTTCAGAATGTTGTACGCTATGCCTCTGTTCAAAAAGTGCCCCTAAGGTAGCGCCACCCTGTATATGTATGTTTATCCATTATCTAGTACCCATAGTACAAGCTCTGCTTAGTTTGGGACTAGATGGTGATGTGTGTATGTGGTAGAATATTATAGTATTTGCCGTAGATTGACTCACACATGTTTCAGATGGCTCAGTAAGCTCAGTAGAAGTCTTTGACATATTCTTTGGAGTAAATAAATTATTTATTAATTTTCTTTTTTGTTGCTTATTGTTTTGAGTGGACTTTGGTGTGACGCATAAGGACTCCTTATATCGAATATTTTTGTAGTGTTCTATAATTTGATCAGATTTTTCTAACCTTTGTTTTAGGTTCTTATTTAAAGTATTCAAATTGACAATCTCGTTAGTAGCACTAAGGAGTTCTTCTTCTAGTTGCTGTATTTTAATATGCAATTTATTTGTTTCCTTATTTTCAAACATTTCTGGTAAACTTTGCGTGGTCGAATCAAAAAGCGATGTATCAGTAATATCCAGAATCGAAATATCATGATGAGAGGTTGATACTTGTGTTTTGCGCAGAGTAACGTTATCAAAGGATTCCATTTTTCAATTTAGAAACTTCTTCGTAGATATTAAACAATGTTTTAATTGCCAACTTCGCAGTTATTAATCATGTTTTTCACACAAAAATTATACGTAGAATTAGATAAATCTCAAAAAGTAGCGTATAAACTGAATATGACATTATTGACATTTACTTACGAGTCAAAAAAGTGTTGCCATTTTACAGTTTTAAAAGATATTGATTAATCGATATGGGATATATTAGGTTCAAAATCGAAATTATTCGTAGTTAATCGCATATATACCTTAAAAATACACACATTTTAAATGTTTAAGAACCATGTAGAGATTTGCTATTAACTCAAATCATTTTGAGTAGAGAAAACGTAAAATCTTATCGATTTTAAGAAGTGATAATCGATTTAATATTATGATTTCTTTACTGGCATTTTCTGATCTATTACGTGTTGCCTATTTAGACGTTAACACATCTTTTTAAACCTAGTTATGCCTATAAATTAAGTTATAAATAAAAAGGATTATTCAACAACTAATTGAAACTTTATTGTGCTGTTCATGAGTTCCAAACTGGGCCAGAAATGGGCAATGTTCTTTGACAGGTTTCTTTAATAAAAAAAAATAGACAACCCTCGCCAGAAATTTGAATAAGCACGGCAATATGCTTATCGGACGTAGGTCTTTATAAGTCCGAGGGGTATTATTTTTAGGTAATGGCAAGACTTTGCACAACGCCAAAGATCAGGAAACGTATTTGTACTGATAGAGGTATTTATTACATCTTTTATTGCAGAAAGACTTTGAGGTAGTGCGAGCTTCAACATCTCAATGGAGATACCGTCTATTCCCTGAGCACTTGTAGTAATATCTTTAATTATTTTCAAAATAACCTCTTACACCACCCTTGCGAAGAGGATAAGAGCAGCTATAATTTTTTTTTTATCTTTACAATTTTTTATATAATTAATTTTTAATATATAATTATATTATATTATATAAATTTAATAAATATATAATTAATAATTAGTATAAAAAATATATAAAAAATGTAAAGCAGAACGAATTTTAATATTAAGGTAGATCCAGCCGTAGTGAGGAGCGACGTCAGTATAAACCACGTAGTACTTCGGATCGCAATGCATTTGTCCTGGAGAAACGCCGCACTAGAGAGCACGCCTCGCAAGGACCACGAGATTTTGTGGTCAGCCTGAATTGTGGGCAACACGAGACCACCGCCACTGTCACCGTTGCGAGGATTTATACCTAAGGAAGCGAAAAAGATCTTTTAATTAAGTAGAAAGCGACAGCGTTGATATTGCTCTCAATATCAACGCTGTCGCTAGAGACTTACGGCCCGTCCATGACCAGCAGCGGCGGGCAGCAGCGGCAGCGATTTTGATGTACATGTAGCGTTTAGCTACTCCGCGCTCGATGTCGCGTCAGAGTAGAACGCGTGCTAGACAATGCTTCTGGTGGTACGCGGGCCATAACAGATTGCTACGCAGAATCAGAAGAGCTTGAGCAAAACCAACGACACGACGCGCATCATTGACTTTCCGAAACGATATGTATTCAATTGTTCATTATTGTTTGCAAAATGGTGTAGAATAACACCGTAAGTAAACCTGCGTGTCTGTGCATATACCCTATTTTGTCTCGCATATACTTATGCGTAGTCCTCGAACTCGCACATGGCCAGCGTGCGGTTGTGAACAAAGGATTACCCTTCTCATACACAGATGAGGCCCAGTAGTGGCACAGTGTATATTTAATATACAGGAATGATGAATGGACAGTGTAAATAATTTTCTTCCGTTCAACCAGCTGTAATTCTGTAGAAATAATTGTCTTAGAACCCGTGGATTTTCCAGTTCAACCAGACTTGATCAAATGTTGGATATTCTACGGAGTAACTGCTGCCCACAACCGAAGAGGATATTCATCGATATATAATACTAGATTATGTATCGATGAGGATATTAGAATATTTAATCTAATGGAAGGAAAGAGGAACCCACCACGCACCCTCGGATTGACCACCCCAACTATTGCAATAGAAAAAGGTTGACAATACCGAACTCCTCTAAAAGGATAAGGGATATAGGAATGGTATGGGTTCCAGGAAGATACCTGACTTGCAGTATCCCGTTGTATGCGACGACTATTCTTCGACACGTGTTTTGCCTCTGCACGAGGCATCCTCAGGAGCGATGGGCAACGACTGAGTCGTGCGTGCGTGGTGGGTTCCTCTTTCCTTCCATTAGGTTACAATGGAGTTGCGCCAAGTAACGCCTGATTCAATCAACTATATTAGAATAATTGTACTGAATTTCTGTAAAACATTTCTAAGATTTTTACGACAGCCGGGAAAGACGTTCGAAAACTAGATGTAGGTGCGTATCCAGCGCAGAAAGTGAATTCGTTCAGCAATTTTAAGTAGACTTTGGGAGAAAACGCGACAGAAATCGTGTCATTTTGCACCATTATGTAAGCTGATCTTAGAACATCTGACTGCTTGTTGAACTCAGTTGCACCAAAGCCAACCACCTAAAATTAAGAATAAAAATAGATTTACGTTACGAAATGTTTATCCTGCTTCTTAGATTTTTGGACTTTGCGTAATACTTTATCACCTAGACAGCGTGAATAATATAAAACGATAGCGACCGCTCCTGGTTTGCCACGGTTATCGGTATATAACATTTTTGCGCAAAGCCCAAACTAGTGGGCCCAAGAAGCAAAATTTTGGCATGTTTGTTTTTTTAAAGATTATGGAATTGGGGTGAGGGGGTTTCCCGAAATTCTTGCTTCTTTGATTTTTGGACTTTGCGTAATACTTTATCAACTTGACAGCGTGAATAATATGAAACGATAGCGACCGGTCCTGGCTTGCCACGGTTGTAGGTATATAAAATTTTTGCGCAAAGCCAAAACTACTGGGCCCAAGAAGCTGAAATTTGACATGTTTGTTTTTTTAAAGATTATGGAATTGGGGTGAGGGAGTTTCCCGAAATTATCATGAGATTGAGAAATAACTGTTAAATTAAATAAAAAATGAGTGCATATGTAGCTATGGATATCCTCTAGTTTAGTTATATACTACGCGCCGGTGAGCCTCGTCTGCCACCTTCAAAACACCCGCCCGTGCGCGGCGTCGGCTCAAAGTTTATGGTTCTACATTTACATTTACTGCCTCGTTCGCAAAGCAATAGGTAGAACCACGAGAAAGAACGGGCAATAAAACTCATGGCCACTTTTTTGAATCGCCAATATTATGGTACATATGTATTTTATTTTAGTAAGGAGCTGCAACTGTTTCACATTGTACTTAATTACTTGTAAATAGTAATTAGTTAGACATAATACTTCCTGGCTGGTTGGACAAGCGGCCTACCTCTCTGGCATTCATGCAGAGAATGTCCAAATGCTGTCCTCCACAGTGAGTACAGGGACGAGAGTTCGGGCAGTCTCACTGGTAGTGGGATCCCAAACACGAGAAACAAAGGCGGTGGGCATTTGCGATGCGCCTACGAGAGGCGACATGAAGGTCCAAGAATGCCCTACACCTGGCCGTTCTGTGCCCCGTGGCTTTACAGTAAGAGCACTCCGCTGGGCTCTGCTTGACTGCAAATCGAGGAGGGCGCGGATCAACATTTCCTCGGGTGTGAACGCGAGCCTGCTCCTTGACCTTGGGTGGCTGCGACTTAGCCAGCGTATCACCACCGGAGTTGTCCAAGACCCGGCACTCGTCCTCTAAAAACTTCTCTAGGTCCGCAAAAGGTGGTAGATGTGCCGCATTATCCCCGCCAAACCACTGCTCAAACCGCGACCTTAGGTCTGCAGGCAGGTTCTTGAGCACTATATGCACCAACAGGTAGGGACATTGGTCCACGGGCAGATCCACACACTTAAGGGCGTTTATGGTCACCAACAGCGGGTTCAATAGTTGGGTGCGCAAACCAAAGACCCGGATGAGCGTGGGCAAACTCAAGATCTGCTCAATATGGGTGTCTGCGAGGCCACGCTTGTTGTGGTACCTGCGGGTGATCAAGTCCCGAGCCGTCTGGTAGGCCTCTTCAGACACCGGCAGATGCTGGATGAGGCCTTTGGCCTCCCCATCCAAAACTGACATGAGATATACCAATTTTTGGGACGGCCGAAGGTCAGCCCTGGCATCGACCAGGCTGTCGAAGAGGTTGATAAATCCCAGGTAGCTTCCTAGGCACTTATCAAAATGCGGGCGGTCCAGCGTGGGGAGCCGACTCAAAAGTCCCGGTGCTGGCCTAGGAAGCTCCTGCTTCAAAACGGGTTTCCCGTCCCTCTCTGCGATCAACTGCCTTGCACAATCGGAGAAAGCATCATATATGTCCAGTATCTGGGCATAGTCCTCACTGACTTTGGTTCGCTGGTCTACCGTGAAGTCAACAACTGACACTTCGAGACTACAAGCGCTGAAGACACAAAATTGCTGTTCAACGCTTGTCAACCGATCATTAATCTGCTGGTGATCAGGCCGGTTTATCAGAGCACTGGCTGAGGCAAACCAGCGCAAATGTGACAAAATGGCACCTGCAGCCGAACGCAAGTCCTTGATAGCGTACATAATAAATTCTCAAAAGAGCTCGGACAAGTGTTAAATTAAAACTTTAAATTTGTTAATTCTTTGAAATCAACAAGCTGCTGGGCTATATACTACAGCCTCAGGCAAACACAGGTATAAACTGCCTAACAAAATTAATAGTTTCAATATATTGGAATAAACCCAAAAGTTATAACAAATTAAAACTTCAAATTAATCAATCATTTGCAACAAACAAACCAAATGAGCTATATATTACAGCCGTAGGTAGACACTAGTATGTGTTACCTAACAATATTAATATTTTCAATACATTACAACAAAGTTTATTAAATTAATTTATGAATGTTACCCGCTTATCAATGCTAAGTCAAATGTGGTTATTGTAATGCTTAAAACTCAATGTTTACAATTAAATAAGTCAATTAATACATATAACTGTTATGAATTTAATCAAAACTGACTAATTAAAACTACAACGGCAAGTTCCAATGAGATTTCAACAATTCAAGTTAACAATTACTGTTTGAGTTTATGCACATGACATTGAACTTTGGTTTGATATTGAACTTAGCAACTGGTACAATATGTTTCAAATTAAGTAGGTCAAACAATACATAACAGTTATAACAATATTAACAATGTGATAGTAATGCCTATCTCACAATCAGATGCAAGATTACAATATTGATTTGAGATTACAATACTAATCTAAGGTTAGGCACACTCAATCGCGCTTTGCTACCAAAAGATATGTTCAGAGCTTGCCCTAGACAGACTGGGAATTGTTTTCAGGCACAGTGGAAGCTTGTTTATATTCATCCAGTTGTTCTAAGGCAATCAAATATCTGACATATAGAGCAAGTTTCTTGGCGCTAATAATTAAACAAATATATTACCTGGGGATCTTCTCTGAATCATCAATCGGCAAATCAAAGACGTCAGTTTTACAAGTTTTTGCCAAAATTATACAATTCAATTCGCTAAGCCGGATTTTACCATGTACTCACAAAAAGGCAATGTCAACGAGAGCACCATACGTGTCATTTTTTTCAAAGCAAGAATGAGAATCTTACAGTGTGACCAGACTCAAAAAATTACAATTGGCAACAAATGTTACTAAACTGATTTAATCGACTAATTATTATAGGAATATCTATTTCAAACATCAAATATAAATTACATAATAATAATAATAGGATGTGGATCAGTTTGAAGGATCATCAAATATAAATTGATATTATTGTTAAAATTGGTTAGGCGTGGATTTAATATAGAATGAAACAATAGACAACTATACTTTGTTTCAAATTAAACCTTTTAACATACAAATCAAGAATATGGACGCGCACAATTTATTAGAATCTTATTAAAAATTGTCAGCGAACACAAAATACAAGTTGATATTTTAAAAGTCGCTATTACGTTGTTCAACTGTAGAAATTGTTGTATCAAGATTTTTAATTACGATCCTTTTATGTTTAAAAGTTAGATCAACTCGATGACCATTTTATAGAAATAAAATTTTTGGTATGATTTTTCTATATATTTACTAGCCTGTTCCAAATAAAAGATAGCCTATGTTACTCGCAGATAATGTAGCTTTCTAATGGTGAAATAATTTAAAAAATCGGGCCAGCAGTTTTTGAGTTTATCCATTACAAAAAATACAATTTTTTCCTCTTTATAATATTAAGTGTAGATATGGTAAAAGCACCTAATTCCGTGGTATTTTCTAGTGACTAGGTACTATTTTTTGTAGCTGCCGTGGTATCTAGAAATAACACTAAATATTAACTTAATTCTGTAACCGTATGTGTTATTGATTATTGTTTTTCCTTTATTATTATCTGGCCCTTGAAATACACTAAGAGCTTTGAAATTAAAATAGATGTTAAAATATTAATAAGTCAGATATATCTAATGCCTTTGTAAAATCAGAATTCCTTAATCAATAATACACAATTCATTGGATTTTACAACGCAGTTACGGCACATTTGGTTCTTTATTCTTAGTGAACAAAAGGCAATAGATAGTGAAAGAGAGAACATGAGGTGGTAAATCAATTTATACCACATTAAGTAATTTTAGAGAGTACTGAGAGAATAATATTTCAAACACAAACGTAAAATAAAATATTGTTAATAAAATATACATTGAATGCAGGACCTACCACGCTGCCCTGTAGAACCCCAAATTTATTTTCTACAAGGTATAGACCGGTATTATTGAAGTTCTTCATTTATCTCAGTATAAATTCTTTTTTCAGATTGTTTCCTGTTTATTGAGTGTGTTTTCCATTTAATACAGGCCTACTTATTCCATATCTTACGAGTTTTTTAACTACAAAATCTATAGGATACGAAGTCACCTAGCTCTAATCAAATAAAAAATGATTACCTTAACTAGCTTGCAGGAGTTGTAGCCTTCTACCACTCGGGTTATAAGATCACACTAGCGTTGAGGATTTTCACTCTGAAATCCGAAATGTTCTTGCCGCAAAATCTGAAGATTTTAAATTAAACTTGTAAAATATTTAAGCATAGCTGATAAAGAAAAGTTAGAGTTATTGGTACCAGTGCAATAGGACAACAGTTGATTACGTTTGTCTTATCATCTTCTGTAAAATAATATAAAGTACCGATTAAAAGAATGAGAAAAACTAAGTATAAGAAGCTCAATAGTGTCCGGAAAAATACCCTCTACAAATTATATGATATAGCGGTAGCTACATTATATTATAACGAACGACGATGAAGTCTCGACAGCAATAACACGGCGTCATCTATGAGAAACGATACGACGGAAAATGGTAAAGAGAGATTTAAACGCATTATTCATGTACTATGAATCATATCGGTGAACATAAACAAATGTCAAGTAATCAGTTTTAGTCGTAAGAACGACCGGTGAGCCCATAAAATACGGTTACAGATTCGGAAACTGCCTGATTGAAAGAGCGCTTTTTGCAAATGCATATCAACACCCTGTATGTATATGCAATATGTTGTGTTGTGTTATGTTGTGTCAAGTACCTAATAATTTCTTGGAATTTTTAGGCGGCGCTCAAAAAAGCATCACTGAACTGCAAATTCCACACGCAAAGTACTACACAGTTATGAACCAAATATACTCCTTAGCATGGTCAAATACTATTATAAACTTTCACGCACACTAATTCACTTCTAATTATTCTAGATGATAATACATACATTTATATGAAACACCACGCTTTTAATAACCCCAGTGCGACTTAGTCTGCCAAGTAGATTGTACTTGTCATTTCACAGTAAGCACAAACTAACCAGACTGTGCGGTTAAACAGAATGTAAAGACACACCGCGATGATAAAAGCGACATTGCGTTTCAAACAGTGTGCAGTTTGAAGAGAAAATTAATTACCAGCTAAATATACACAAGTATTATAAAGAAGAATAGAAATGCTGTGAACATGAAAATTTTGGGATTTACTGGTTTGATAAGTAAAAGAAAAGAGCTAAGTAAGTAGGTGGTTTACAACTTTAATAAAAAAATACTAGAGTTAACAATTAGAAGTCAGAGCAAAACAAATTAAAATACTATTAGTCCATTGAAAAGTTACATTTGGGGTTTCATTTATCAGAGGACGCAATTTTATTTTACAGATGTGTAAGGAGGACTAGTGTAAAACTTGATCCACATTTGTGGGGTCGTACTTCTTGTCACTCGGCAGCCATCTTGGAAAAAGTGTGGGTGCAGATGTTTTCTCTTGATTATCTGGTAAACTATTGACCACACAAAGAATATGTAAAAGAGTTTTTTGTTGCAAATTATATTCTCTACTTTAGTCTTGAAACTTTTGTCGTAAAGCCAAAAATAAAAAAATTATATCTTTATTATTTTTCCTACTAAAATTGTATCCCCAGACTTTGAGATAAGCCATGCTTTGCCACAGGGTCTGATTAACTGACAGTATGCAATTTAGGATGAATAAATTTAGAGGAAAGTAGTTTTTCTGTTGATAATTCATCATTTTCCTCTATGAATGTTGATATCACTAATAATTTTCCTGCAGGAGTCCCCAAAACATTTAGGCATTGCAGAACACATTGCAGTATCCTCTGGCTGGGCAAAATATCAACTTCAGATGTCCAGAGATAGAGTTTGTCTCTTTTTTTCATCCTCAGTTTTTGGGTCATTGTCATGAGTGAAAATTGGACCTTATAGTACTACAGAGTCTCAAGTTGGTAGACCGGGTCGTGTTTGGAAGAAGAAAAGACAAATTAAATGTATTATTCATTGCTAACGACGAAAATTTGACATTTTTCTGTACTGCCAATGGTATGCCAGATAAACTAGAAAACCCATTTGTACCACTCTTTTCAAGATGGCGGCCGCAGGACAAGGGCTGCGAACCCACAAACTTGGATTAAACATTGTACTAACCCTCTCTAGACATCTATAAAATAAAATTGCGTCCTCTGACAAATGCACGCTAAGCTGAAAATAATTTAATATGTCAATGGACTACATGTACCAGGATCATGTAAATTAAACGATAATGTAAATAAAAACAAAGGGTGTCAGCGATACGCTGATAGTATTTGATTTATTTATACGTCACAAAAATCTTAAGAATAGCTAACCCAAGGCTAGTAGGTGTATTTGTTTTGAATAGCATATTTATTGGGGAAAGTAAAGGCATTGCAACCTGTAGAAGAGAGCGATAACACTATTCTTTGACGTGATTGAAAACACCAGGGTTACCTATCAAGAACTAACTAACAAAAGTATTAGGTAGGTATAGCGATACACGGTGAACATACAACTCAAATCGCCCAAACCTTGTTTCCGCAAATGATGAATGTTAAGACCATATTTTAGGGTTTCTTTCATATTTTGTTTGGTTTGAATCCTGAATCCTACATCGCATAGGATACAACAAAAAATCAATTAACCGACAGCTTTAAAGAATATGTTAGTATTTTGTCTATTTAGAGGATGCGTCTAGTTTGAGATCAGATGATCGTGGCTTATGTGTGAACAACTTACGTGCAAGACTCGCATCACACACTTTAATCATCACCGTATGCATATGACCCATGATATTGCTACTAGATTTCGCTCTCGGCTGAGGAGCCGAGAGCACACTAGGGGTAGGATGGAAGTCGCTTATCGCGGTGAAAGGTAGCCTATGACCCTCCTTACTACCTCCACACACAAACATTAAACTACAAAATCAAGCCAGGTCGCCGTGAAAAGAGTACAAATACACAAATTCGCATTACGATCATTAGTATAGGTTACGAAGCCGTAATTATTTGTCAATAATTATGTTAGCAGTTAACGGCCGGTCCTAATATTTGATATATTAATAGATTTGGCTAACATGTTTGTCATATTCTGTATCGAGCTAATACAATGATGTTACAAAAGTAATAAGAAGTAGATATGTTATTGGCGTACCAAAAGCAAGACGCTAAACATAAGCCAGTTGGCAAGTCTGACATATTATGTGTGTGTGAAGTCGCGAGCCGGCGTTAAAGTGAAACTGAAACATATTGTCAACCGAAAATAAAATAAAATTTGGTGTTATCGATGTGCGTTAGTGTGCCGTTTCTACGGATTGATTACTACGTAGGTAACGTATCTACCTCTTTCTTGTAAATCATTGAGCTTATGTCAAATATGAACATATCTCTAGTAGCCAAAGCCATGGATCGATCAAATAATTATTGGGACCGACCATTAGTCGAAGTGTCCTAGTAATATCAAAGATAATAGCTTCCAAATGTATCGCACTGTCTATCCACCGAAGCTCGATAGCGTCATTTATTTCACATTGGTCCACGGAAAACACTATCCGATAGAATTTCATTTAATCAACATGCAGCATTGGATTTGCAATTTCATAGTTGTGAAATATTGCAGAAGAAACAAGTTTTATTCAGATAAAATGAAAATTAATAACTTAGCTGGCTTGTCCTGATATTCGCTTACCCCGCAGATAAACTAGATTATTCCAACCTAGTTTTCCACGCGAAAACTTTACAGACAATCACATTATAGAAGTGGCATCTATTTTTTGACTAAATATTTTATACGTCCAGTACAGAGATGTCAATCAAAATTATTAATGTAAAGCTTTGATATTTAATCCTTCACGTGCGAAATTGTATTTAACTAGTCGACGCCAGCGGCTTCGCACGCATATTTTTTTCGAATTTCCCGTTTTGCCCGATCCCGTGGGTATTTCGGGAAATCCCTTCTTAGTGCACCCCTACGGTCCCCGAGGAACATACATGCCAAATTTCAGCTTCCTGCGCCCAATAGTTTTGGCTGTAGCTTGTCTGTCAGTCAGTCAGTAACGCAAGGATTTTATATATTAAGATGAGAAAGATTAAACGATGCATCAATTCTGCACCACCTTTAAAGTCCAATTTTTATATTTCAGTTTTGAAAGTTTTTAATATACATAATAATTGGATATATACTTACATCTAATGTACCTACGCACCCTGAACAGAAGAGCATGCATGAGGAATCTGATGGGAGTGAATGAAGCAAGAGAGATATGTCAGGATTGTTGCAAATGACGTTCCGTAGTCTCTGCCTACCCCTCCGTGAAACAGGCGTGAGTCTATGTATGTATGTATGTATGTACCTACGAAAGTTTCAGAAATATTAAAAAAATGTAATATTATAGTATTCTGATAATTAAATAAATATCACTAAATACTGCTTATAAATAAACAAATGGCTTTAGATTCCTTTTATCCTTCTCTTCTACAAACACGACATGGAAAAATATCACTATTAGAATGGACTGCTAGCGCCATCTAGAATCGCGCGGCGCAAATAGTATATTAGAAAAGCTGCGTGAATTAGTTTTAACCGAAGTCTTGTTTAATGCAGTCTTTTTACATATTTTAGTAAAAAAGTTATTTGAATATATTATACTTATAATTGCTATTTAAATTCAAAACTCAAAGTTTTAGTGACGTGAAACTAGGCACTTCAAAGTATGTGTACTACTAACATATAATATATCTTAATAAATTTATATAACAACCAAGAATTATAGAGGTTTTGAGGAAAATATTTTTCTGTTAGCCAATAGCGGTACATGCTGCCTTTGATCGGAGCAAACATGGAACATTACACGGATGTAAGCCACTTGCTTACATAAAAGTAAGTCGTCCTTTTATGTAAGCAAGTGGCTTACATCCATGTAATGTTCCAATTACATAATATTATGCGTATTAGTTTATTTATATTATTTATTTATTGTATTTATATTACATCCAACACCCTGTTGTTTCTCAGATTGTTAATCTTGGAAATAGCTATTCTAGTTTTTTTTTAATGTGGAAGTGAACTTGAGTAGTTATTGGCGATGCAAAGATTATCCGCGCGTCTCTACTGGTGAATTTGGAAGTTGTCCGGGTACGACACTTTTGACAGCTCAATACAATTACCACTATAACCTCGAAGCAAAGTTGTATCGAAAGCTGTCGAAGGTGTCATACCCGGACAACTTCCAAATTCAATAATATAATAAAATTCCAAAAAATCTTAGCATCGCCAATTGAAAGTGTACTTGAATTCGTCGTCGACACCCCTACAGTACTTGACTCGAATGAGGTGGTGTTTGAAATACATTTAAAAATACTTTACATATTGCAATAATTTTGTCTGTTATAATATTTATTCATTTAATTTAAATCTTTTCGTACTCCATGATGACATTTAAGTTAAGTTCGATAGTTGGACTAGATGTTTAAAGTCGAAATGCTAGTGGAAATACTAACAGATTTTTTGGAATTAAATGCGTAGTAAATTGTTAATTATCTCTTGCTTAACGGTGAAGGCAATAATCGTGAGGAAACCTGCGTGCCTGAGAGTTCTCTATAATGTTCTGGAAAGACGTGTGAAGTGTGCCAACTCGCACTTCGCCAACGTGTGAGACTATGACCTTACTCTTCTCATAGTGAGAAGAAGTCCGTGCCCACTTGCCCAGCGATGGGAAAGAATATAATTATTCAAAGCTGATAATGATGATAATACAAATTGATGATTTGAAATAGCAATGCAGAGAAACATAATTTTAACCACGTATTTTTCTTATGTAATTCGTTCAGTACACGATCCTTAGTTACAGTGAAATCACTTCCAGTGTATCTACAACTGTTATGATTTAACAGAAATGAAGTGGGCCATGAAATTATGTTAGAATCTGCACTCCAATATTGCAATATAGGCCTGTTCGTAAAATATTCTATTTAATTGTTATTGGCAGAACTATGATTGTATTTTGTGGTCGCTTTACGAGCTTTAATCCCAATATTAATGGCGTCAATTTATTTATGAACAACGAATTGGACTGTGGCTTTAATTATGACATATTCGTTAATATACAAGCCTTTGTAGAATATTTTTCACCTAGTGTTTTAATTTTACACTGTATAGCCTAGTGGAGATACCAACGGACTGCTATTCAGAGGGTATCGGGTACAAATCCACTGCGCACACCACTGACTTTTCGAAGTTATGTTGAATTATTAAATATCGCTTGTCCCGTGCCTCGGAGAGTGCGTTAAGCCGTCGGTCCCGGCTGTCATGACGATATTTGACAGTCGTTAAAGGGCGTCAGTACCTCTAAAATAAACTGACACTAGTCTAAGCCATGGAATATCACTATCCCTTCGGGATGCGGAGGTCAGACAGGCAGTCGCTCCGTGGAAAAGCTAATATTCAGCCAAATTCGGTTAAACTAGAAACCCGGATCCCGAGTTGAAACTAGGACAACGCTAGGAGGATGATGATAGGAGCAAATACACATTTTTCTTGCATTTCAGTTCACCAGAAATAGTTCCTAGTTTGTAAGCTGTTACGGTATCTTATCATTCATTTTTTGTACGTATTATCAGATAAATGCAATGTTTACGAAGCTTGCATGCTTTGTACTATTACTCGGACGATTAGATAACCAGGCATTAGGCACCAGAGTGGAAGCTATCATTTTTAAACTAGATTTCAGTCAGGACGACCGGTTGGCGCAGCGGGAGTGTAAGCGACAGCTACGCCGAAGGTCGCGGGTTCGATTCCCGCTCAAGTCAAACATTTGTGTGCATGAACATGAATGTTTGTCTTGGTCTGGGTAAAAAAGTATATTTGTATGTTTATCTATAATCTAGTACACATAACACAATCTCTGCTTAGCTTGGGACTAGTTGGTGGTGATGCGTGTATGTGCAAAAAAAAAGTGGGACTTCATTTTATAATAATTATGTAAAGATATTGTTATTTCATACACCTGTTTTAGTAAATAACAGGCTCTAGTATGATCATATCATAAAATAAAATATCCCATTAAATGTAACACAACTGACATTAATTCCAAAATTAAGATTGTTTTCGTGCAATTATTTAATTAAAACATGATACAGTGCTTAAACCAGTCTACCGTTTTATAAGAAAAAAAACAGCATAAAAAATCTTTGGACGAACTCGTATTAAACTCGACCCGGAGTTAAATAACTTCTTTAATTAAGACTTAAGAATTCATTCTCGCAAAGAAATAAAATAAAAATACGCTAAAATGTACCTTACAGGAATAAGGAGAGACTGACGTACATGTTAATTACTGTATGTGCAAATTAATGTGTATTGTTGCATTTACAAGAAGCCTTGTAATTTATCCAGAAACCTACAGGAATTTTATTTTAGCTTTGCTACTCCTGATCGTAAAGACACATCTTCTCTTATTAAATCTAGAATGTTCTGAATCTAGAATTTAGAGTTCGGAAGATGTTTTTAAGCGTATGACAACCTAGTAAATTAAAAAATGTGTATGTATAGTTTCAAAAAACGTATTCATAATATTTATTATTACAAAATAAAACAGCTTTAGGAAAGTTTCAATTAAAATAAACAAGTAAAAAACATGTTTGAAAAATTCAAAGTGAAATATGACAATTTTGATTATGTGTATTATTTTCTTTTAGTAGCCCATGAAGTAGAGGAAAGCTAAACCTGAAATAAAGATGTCCTGTAAAAGTATATAGTAGTAATAAAATACGGTTAGTCCAAGCTCACTTTTATAAAAGAAAAACCAACAAGATTAAAACAAAGAGCGAAAAACGCAGATGGTCAACTACTGGTGTAATGACGTCACAAATCTCACAGAACTATTTCCTTACAATAGATTATTTCGTTTCACGTCCAATCTCCATAGTCGGCCAGCGAGAACAAATTTAATGACCCAAAAGATTGGTCCTCCCCGGCCTACGGAAAGGTTTTTCTAAAGTATAACTAGTTCCTTTTGAAACATCGCATAAAGTGCTGCTTTAATAGACTGTAGGTAATATTTCTGTGGTTAAAATGGCGCCGTGAATGGCAGAGGTTATAAGATTTACGGTATTAAAATTTTAAAGGGAATATTATGTTCTAATAATATACAAATATTATGCAAATTTATTTGTTTGTATGAATTCGATAAACATCTAAATAGATGAGCTGATTTTAATTTTGCCTTTATCATTAAAAAAAGTAACAAATATATTATTTGGCAAGAGAAATTCGAGTCTTTTCGCATGTCCTGGATGACAGTATTGATGGAAGTTTTACTCCCTACAGCTAATATAACTTTGCTGAAGTATTGCAGACTAAATACCATGAGTTGAGTAGTCTTGGAAATAATGGCAGTTCGCTTGCCAATAAGGAATATAGACAGCAGAAGTTACCATACAATGCATACTTTACGGCACCTACAAAGCTATGAGCCAACATTACCAATAAAGGCTTGGCCACCACTTGAACATTCATGCAGTTACAATTTATAATCGTTAATGTGTTGTGTTAGGTATCAACTTGTTTTATTATTGTTGCCATCTGATCTAAAGCAGTCCTAGAGACCCCGAATAAAGGTCCCAATATCATATAAATTATTATGAAATGATAGCTTGATGGCCCGCACCTTAATGGTCTATAATAAACTAAAGGTTACTCAAGTGTATCTAGCGGGTCTTAGCTGCAATAGTTAAGACATTGAGGCATAAATACCTCGGTATTTTCCGACGGTTTGCCTTGCAACGGTCGCGGTTAAACATACTTATAAAGATATTCATAAGAATCATAAAAAGCAACACATTTTTAGTCGGTGACACGAGCACTGTAAAATATTGTGTCCCATTGTTTTCTAACCGAACTGATTACTTTACTTAGATAAATAATTCGTCAATTTATTTATTAACAAATTATTTATCTACTATTATACTAGCATTAGGGTACTGGTGTGCATTTTGCCGTTCAAAAATGAACAGGCGTGATTCCCGCTAACAACATTAGCTTAGGCGCTAAGTACCTAACTGCTCGCGTAATATCAAAGTAAATATTATGCTTGTATATTTAAAAATTTACATGAACTATGACCTCACTGAACAAATTGAGATTTAAAATTGATTGGAGAATTTGAATTAAGCACGTATAGCAGGTACACATGACTGAGCCAACCACCACTAATGCACAAGGGCAATAACTTACAGAACATATTACGTTTTTTTTACTCTACACTCAGTATGTTTGTACCTAATAATCATATCTACAAAAAAACGTGACATAAAATGCTTGCGATGTGAAGTAATTTCTTCGTTTCCCCTATTTTTATACCATCAGCACCGTGAAATAATTCACGTCCGCGTTGATTTCACGAAAAACCCTATTACGCACTAATACATCCTTCCCAAAATCACTGGTGCCTTTAGGATGTAGATAAATGTCCGTCTTCCTTTGGCCTGACACTTTTGCCGGACTCCGGAGCGAATAATGACCTCTGCGGGCTTCCCTTCAACTATTTGTGTGCCCATTTAGGTCAATTGGGCTTCGACGCTTTGTGCATATTTGAAAGAAGAAGAAAGAAGAAAGAAAGAAAAACTGTTTATTTGTCACAGACACTGGAAAGGTATAACATAGGTATATAAGATAAGACATCACAAGGCATAACAGTATTCTGTGACAGATAGGTGCACACTCAGCTATATTGTTGCATTGTGGTAGTGTCCACAATACAACGCTGTTATTCTGTGTGCACCTTAAATGCCGCACGGACGTTAAAGAGCACAATAATTAATGAAAAACATAAAAGAAAAACTTAAAAATAAAATATACATAGGTACATTCTAGCACATGAGTAGTACCTATATACTCATGTCTATCTAGGCAACAAAAGAATTATTATTACACAAAAACAGGATAAAAAAGTATTAAAAACAATATATTAAAATATAATAACATAATACATACGCCGACTCAATTACTTCGTAATTAAGTCGGCGCATGTATCACATCGAATCCATGGATTTTATTTTCAACGCATAATGTTTATGCAGCGGCGCGGTCGTGGGCGACCGGTCCGCAGGATGGCGCGTCGCGCGTCGCATATAGGTGGCATACAGCCACCGCATTCGCTCGCGCGCGGTGCGCTTATGTAATCATTGTTTACAAAGTACAAAGGGACAGTTTGTTATTTATAAAAGAAGTACCTATATTAGTGTTATCAGTTCCACATCCATCAACCACAAACTGTTGCATCAATAAAATTCGTCACACTTCCAACCATCAGGCCTAATTGATACAATGCTGATAAATAATAATAATTTATCGAGTAGCCGCCTCGTGACGCCCAAACGTCGACATACCTACCTCGTCCGCAGATCACAACCATTACGTAAGTAACACTGTGTTTTTTATGTTTATTATAACTTATTCATTTGATAAAAGATATTTTTTTAAGTGAGATTTAAAACTTGTTTTTGTTTTTAGTGATCTCAATGGGGGAGGTAAATCGTTCCAGCAACGCGTGGCGGCATATTTAAAACAGCCCCGAAAAGCTGTTGTTTTATACTTTGGCATTGTGAGCGGATTGGAAGTGGAACGAGTGGAGTACGAATAGTGGTCCTGTCTCCAACTTAATTTATTAAACAGGTACATCGGTTTTTGTGTGTTTACAACTCCAAATAATAGCGTAGCCAGGTGAAGCTGTCGTCGCCCCGCCATTTTTAAAATATTGGCTTGATTTATGTATGGTGTGACATGGCTACGACGTGGGATATCGAAACAGAACCTGGCACAAGCATTTTGAACCCGTTGTATCAATCGGGTGGTTCTAGACAGTAGACATGGACCATACACAACATCCATATAGTTAAATTTTGCTAGTACCAGGCTGTCTACTAACCTCTTCCGCAATGCAACACTTAAATAACTTCTAAACCTATAAAGTAACTTTAACCTATAAAAACAATTTTTTGCAACATTACTTACATACGCTTCAAAGTGAAGTTCCGGGTCTATTATCAAGCCTAAGTTGCATGCCGAATCCACTCTTGATATTTCAACCCCTTTAACTTTTATAACAGGTTTAGCTAATAAAATGTCTTTTATTTGTTTTTTACTGCCCAGTATCATATAGTTAGACTTGAGTGGATTTAAAACCAGGGAATTATCCTCAGACCATCTGACCACCTCCCTCAGAACTTTATTGATCTTCAAAGCCATAGCAGTGGTGTCTTCCGATTTAAATGACACATACAGTTGTAGATCATCCGCGTACATATGGTATTGGCAATCTGACAAACATTTTGTTATGTCAGCAGTATAGATGATGAACAGCAAAGGTCCAAGGATGGAACCTTGTGGAATTCCTCGGGATACAGATTGGGGAGGGGATGATATTGAAGAACCATCCTCCTTCTGAATCTCGACGTACTGCGATCTGTTATTCAAATATCCATGGAACCATTTGACTGCGCTTTCACTAAAACCATAGTATTTTAATTTTGAAAGTAACAGTGGCACATTTATGGCGTCAAAAGCACGGGAGTAGTCCCATAATGTCAGAATAGTACCCTCCCCCCTGTCCCGCACTTCAATTATATTACCTACCACATCCGCTAGAGCCGTTGCCGTACCGCGTCCCCGTCTGAAACCGGACTGTAATTCAGGGAGAATGTTGCTTGTTTCCAGATATTCCATCATTTGTAAATATACAACCCGCTCCAGAACTTTGGATAAGCAAGGCAATATGCTTATCGGACGCAGGTCTTTGTAAGTTCGAGGGCTGTTATTTTTAGGTAATGGCAAGACCTTTGCACAGCGCCAAAGTTCAGGAAACGTATTGGTATTGATGGAAGTATTTATTATATCTGTTATTGCAGAAAGACTTTGTGGTAGTGTGAGCTTCAACATCTCTATGGAGATCCCGTCTATTCCCTGAGCGTTTGTAGTAATACCATTAATTATTTTCAAAATAACCTCTTGATCTACAGTTTTAAGTGAGAACCCTGATTTTCCGTAACTATGAAATTCAAAGAAGGTTAATTGAGAAATTGACACAATATGTGGACTGCCAGGAACGTCCAGGAAAGCGGTATTTATTGCATTTGGATCATGTAAATGACATGGCAAAGTAGTCCCCTGATTAGATTGATATACATGTGTCTTCAAATTATTCCACAAGCTTTTGGGATCATGTATTTTTTCATTTATATGCTTATTAAAATAGGCTGTTTTTTCGGCATGCAAGGATTCCTTGACTTGACGTTTCAGTTGGAGGTAATAATTTTTGTGGCTGTCCATTTTAGAATCGTGATAACGATTACGCGCGTCATTACGCAGGCCAAACATTAATTTTATCGTGTCTGTTATCCACGGGGTTGCAGGGCCACGGAAAACCCTAACCATTAAAGGGGCGTGTGCGTCAAAAAGCTGTATAATACATTGAGTAAACACAGATACCATAATATCGACATTCCCTGCCCCACATATATAGTCCCATTGAATAGAATCCAGGTCGCTAGCGAAGTTCTCAAAAACTATATTTTTGAGTGGTCTATATTTCACTATTCTTGACTGGGGTTTGTCTTTTTTTATTATAAGTTCACATTTGACAAAAGAGTGATGGATGTATTTCTCTCCAACATGCGCTTGAAAGCTTTTTGCTTTACTCTGAGTTGGCATTACGTCATTTATCGAGCTCTCCACACTGCTACTAGCCTATTTACCCGAGTAATGATGGATTTCTTTCAATGAATTATTCAATGTTGCTTTTGAAAGGCTGCAGTAGTTATTATGAATCTAGTGACCTTATTTCTATTATTATCCGTCTATGTCAAAGGCTTATAATCAAAGGTCAAAGGAAAAATTGCTGTTGTTCGCCCTGCAGACTGAATCTAGAAAATAGTTATTAGGTGTGTTCAAATATTTAAACAGAAAATTATTTTTATTTATTTAATTAATAAATTACTTTTAATATGACCATAAAGCTTAAAAATATAACGAGGCAAATGTTGAAATGTGTACAGCCTCATTAAGGACACAAAATAAAATTATTTTTAGATCATATCGAAAAGATACAACAATCGGTACAATGTAGTGTCGAGGTGACCACCTTAATCCACACTCGCATTGGATCTGCTTCGTCTGCGTGAATGTCAATTTGATATCAAGTTTCAGACTTACAGCTAGCAACCAGTAGTTTCGTCTGTGCGGTCTCTGTCAGTCAGTCAGTAAGCGAAGTGATTTATGTATATTGATACTTTGACTAATAAAACCAGGATTCAAAGTTTAGCCGTAAAAAAATTACAACGATGCTCCTAAGATAAGCTTTATGGTACTATTCCTAGGTTTCGCTGTTCCAACAATTACTACTTCAACATGAATGGAAGCAAAAACTCAATGTCTGCCGAGACAAAAATCTTCAAGTAAAAGAGGTTGGATCAAAATAATATCCCGGCTACGTGGAGGCATAAGCAGCCGTTATCTTAAAGCTGCACATTTAATTTAATGGTTCAGACATCGTAGTCCGAGGGGTTTAGTTTTACACAGGGTATTATGAGAGATTTTGAACCGCTCTTATATGAAGGTGGATAGATAGACGACCTGTTTGTTTTTCAGTTGCATAAAATGTAGAATAGACTTAAGAACAGATTATACAGGCTTAATGTAATGATAATTTGGATTTTAGAATGTGCACAACTGCACATGCAAAAATTTGTCTGTATGCCACTTAGAATCTTGATGTACTGTCCAATGATTTTTTATGGCATTATAGTGCCATAATGATGTGAGATGTATTTTATTTCTCGGAGAAGGCGCTGCAGGATGTCAGTCATATCCATAGCCTATGCCAAAACGATCAGGCAAATGTAAGGTATGTTATCTAGGTTTTCAAATAATAATGCAATATTACATATATAGTAATCGCATCACGTGATAAAAAAATCGGAAAAAATAGTTCTGCAGCTACGGAAAACATTTTCATCTTAATGAAAATCTGTAATTTGCTAGAATTGCTTACAAGTAAGTGTATTTGGAGCAAACGTCATTACCTAACAAAATATCAATGAAACAGGCGCATAATTCAGCTTTTAGTCAAACAAACAATTATGAAAACTAATTACATCTTTACATTTCAAGATCATTTTACAGATTTCGTAGTCATTTGCAGCTCGAAAAAAATAGCGATAGATGAAGGGAGAAATATTTATTCTGTGTGAGGAACGATAGGATTAATACGACATGAAAACATGATGTAATTAAATTACACATTTTTTGTCATCGTAATTCAACTTAAAGCATTTTTCATAAACCTAATAAAATAT
The DNA here is from genome assembly GCA_944739405.2 of Euclidia mi. Classification (NCBI taxonomy): domain Eukaryota; kingdom Metazoa; phylum Arthropoda; class Insecta; order Lepidoptera; family Erebidae; genus Euclidia; species Euclidia mi. The sequence goes on from OX123184.2 coordinate 34,711,497, forward strand.
TGGTATATTGTCAAGGAATCGAACCAGAGAGATCGACAAACGACTAAAATATAAATCGTGATAAAAATGGTGTTTACGGCATCCATAAATAAGGCTACTAAAAGATTCATACATCATGGTGCAAGCAATTTTTATGCATCGCGATAAATGACGGCGCTTCGTGTCATAGACACGGCAGTCGGGTCGGTTTCTCTGATGACCCACGCCCGACCCTAGGGCAGCCTGTAGCCGATAGTGATGGGTCTCTATCGATAAAAATAAAAGTTTGGACCTAATCTTTTTCAAAATAATCATTTTGTAAAATGTACTATGAATTGCATTAAAGTTAGAAAACTATAGAAATAATAGGTAAGTCTGTTTAACCTCATTCATGGTCAAAATATAATATAATATATGTTTTATATAATAATTGTATGCGATATACATTTGTACCTGTTACTTGCAATAAAATTCAGTTGCCAAGAGATATTATACCAGAGGGGTGACAATTGCCATTTGCATCTCATTTCTAATAGCGCTATGCTTTGTTTGCCATATAAACATAAACTATTCGTTCTTCGACGGCCTAAAGACATATCGAATGCCACCTACGCCAGTTCCTACAACTTTGAATTTAACAAATAGCAATATTGCTCTCTGCTCTGAACGGATAGATAGCAGGGTACGCTTAAAAAGAATAATAAATTTCAATTAATCGTATTTTGCTACCTAGTTAGCAACAACATTCCTATACATAACAAATTAAACAAGGTCTTCTAACGTTTTAAGGTTACTTTTAATTAATTTTATAGTTTCCATATTCGAAAGCTACTCAGTTTGCCATGAAGAGGTTTTGTTACCACTAAGCTAAATGAAAAAGAAAAGAAATCGTATATTTTTTATCGACAGCTGCCAGCCTTGGAGTACGGCAATGCGGACAATTCGGGACGTGGACAAATGTGCCCAGCGACTCGCCGTGACACGTTCATTGAGCTTTCATTTGGGCAATTTTCGACTAAATCCCGGCCAATCGGACGCACGGCCATCCAGCCTAACTGTTCCATTTGCTTGTATAAATACGCGCCTTTGGAATAGTTTTGACTAAGATTTAAATGTGAGGTATTTTGTTTTAACTTCGAAAGGTAGAATTTTACATTTCATTTCCCCTTGTCGCAAACAAGCCAACAATTTACTGCGCTTTTTTTTAATCAAAGAAAACTAGAAATTATTAATATGCATTAACTGTGCTATCGTCAAAGCCACGGTGTATTCGAAAGTTATAATTACGTTAAAAAATCGTATCGAATACCGAGCCACTTTCAGATGATCCAGTAACTACAAAAAAAAAATGCCATTAATCACCAATTTTACAGGTGACAAAATGTTTAAATTAGGGGCAGTTCTAACTTTGAGTTTATAAGTTACTCGCGATCATCTGTAGCTCCAACTGAACCTAATTTCATCTTCTAATTTATTTATGGAATATTAAAAATCCTTCCTTTATGCCTACGTCACAAAAAACCGGCTCTTTTTTTACTATGTCTTAAATTAATAATACTTCTGTCTCATGGTGCGTGGCCATAAATGCGATCACTATAGAACTTTCTTGTTACAACCATCCCAGATAACAATGCAAACTTGCCAAACTTGCAGCAAGTTTAAATCAAACTTGCTAGTTTCACTGTGACAAACTTGCATGAAGTTGGTTTTTCGAAGGATTTGGATGACGACGAGCACAGGTTGGTGGTCGGTCGACCTCCTAGATACAGCAGGGCATGCTCGACGTCCAGCTGTTGTCGGACCACCAACCTGTGCCTTGTACCTGTGCAACCTTTGAAAAGCAAACTTCGTGCACGTTTGTCACAGTGCAACTAGCAAGTTTGATTTAAACTTGCTGCAAGTTTGTTGTTATCTGGGATTGGTTCCAAGAGCTACATGCCTGCATGCATTCATTCAAAAACATACTGTTCACCGGTTTTTAATACATTACATATTCTTATTCTGAAAAAAATATTGGCATTTTTTATTAAGCTGGAAACTTTGACAAAGTTTTGTATTTCTTGAATTATAACTTTTTCTTTTGTTTTGCATATCGATATTTTTCAAATTGTAAATACTTGACTATAAACTGATAACGAATGCTTCTATTACAGTAATTTATTACCATTTTAAAATCATCGACAATTTAAGTTAGAGTGCTACAAATTCTTCGCACCAATATCGACAAATAATATTTCAACTTATATTTTAAGCTAGCAAATTGCACGCCATTTCTCGTGCACCATACGAGACTTTATCAAACATTGGAGGACTCCAACATGATTATAAGTGTACGTGCTTCGAATTCGATTCCCAGTTGAAAAGGAATTGTGGCACATCAAAGGAACGCGAACAACGCTTTGATTTTGATATAAAAAAGTGTTCTTGTTATCGCTACAGAATAAATTCCCTCTTTGTCGGTATCATTATGCCACTTCCTTACTGATAGGCGGGGAAACATTAAATAAATTTAACATCATCACGGGCCGTATCTATAGATATTCGTACTCTTTGGATATTAGGTCGTTTCCCCGTTGTTGATGTAAATCTCTTTTCAGATGATATTTTAGGTATATTCTGTACTAGCTGTTTCCCGGGGTTTCACCTGCGTCCTGAGGGAACTACTTCACGTACCCGTTTAATTTATAGCCTAAGTTATTTCTTGGTACATCAGCTATCCGCCAGTGAAACTCCCGTCAAAATCAGTGCAGCCGTTCCAGAGATTAGCGAGAACAAACAGACAGACAAAAATTGAAAAAATAATCATTTCGATATATGTACCGTGTATACATCCATATGCATTTAGTAAAAAACGTTTATTTTAATATTACAAACAGACACTCTAATTTTATTTATGTGTATAGATAGCATATTAGTTTAGAGATCACATTCTATTTACGATTGTCAAGCTAACAACAAATTCAATTCTATCATTTACCTAATATCACTGTTGAGTTTAGTTTGTATCCGTTCGTTGTATATTTGTACTGCTTGACAGGATGCATTCCTAGTGAGGCAATTGTTTAAAATAAGCAATTTGATCTTCTATAGTTTGGAAAGTATCTGTAAAAACAATGCAAACTTTTCCAAAGTCGATTTTTTATCTTGTAGTTTGTATGTTCTGACGATTAGTCATTCGGCTATTCGGCTTCGTTTCTATTGACGAATAAAATTTTATTTAGGTTATTTTCGTCTATATGTATGTCAACTTTAAGGTGTACCATCAGTATTTTTACTGTGTGTCTTACTCTTAAACTGGTATCGAAAAAAATGGTGTAGATATTTCGAATAATATAATCTTTCAGAGGAAAACCTTTCATTGCTTAGCATACCAATCCTTCCAACAGAATATTATGCAGATAATACATGTGTAGTTTTCTTCATCATCATCGCCCTAACGTTATCCCGGTTGCATCCAAGACTTACAAGCCTTGGAGCCTGAGGTCCGCTTACTGGTCTACCCAGATATGACAGAATATCAACTTTTTCACAGAGCCACTGCCGTCTGCCTCTTCGAGGCACGGGGCAAGCGATAATAACAATTCAAAACGCACTTAACTGTGAAAAGTCATTGGTGGATTCGAACCCGATACCCTCTGCATGGCAGTCCGTTGGTACCTCCACCAGGCTATCGCTGCCTCGTGTTTTCTTGTATAGTAGTATATTTACCTAGTAAATTTATCGCATTCCGGCAAAGCTAACGCTACATTTCAAAAAAATAACAAATGGTAACACAGTTTGCACTACACTCTACAGTCTACACCTTCCAAACACGCATAGCGTGTTGCCAAGTTTTTTGTAACTGCTACCTTAAACTAAGAATATGACTAGAATAGACATATTATTTTAATTTACAAAAGGAAATGGTTTAAAATAAATGGTATAGAAAATCAATTTATCAATTTATTTATGATTTGTACTCTATATATAACACACTAGCCGTTTCCCGCGGTTTCACCCGCGTCCTGACGGACCCCTATCTTTTCTAAAATAAAATATAGCCTATGTTACTCGCAGATAATGTAGCTTTCTAATGGTGAAAGAATTTTTAAAATCGGTCCAGTAGTTTTTGAGTTTATCCATTACAAACAAAAATACAATTTTTCCCCTTTATCATCTTAATATATAAAATCCTTGCGTTACTGACTGACTGACAGACACGCTACAGCCGAAACTATTGGGTGCAGGAAGCTGAAATTTGGCATGTATGTTCCTTGGAGACCGTAGGGTTGCACTAAGAAGGGATTGCCCGAAATTCCCACGGGATCGGCCAAAACGAGTAAATTAAAAAAAATGCAGACGTAGCTGCTGGCGTCCTCTTGTAATATTATAAGTGTAGATGAAAGAAACTTCAAGTTTTAGTCTCATACTACCCGAGGTCTTCATGAAATCTTTTCATTTTTTTAGGCCTAGATCGTTGCACTAAATGTTTTCAACATTTATTTATTTTATTATATTTTATACATTTTCGGAAAACTTACACCTACAACACAATAGTAGAACAAACATTAACAAAACTATAACATGAAAATTAACGCCAAAATTGGCTCATCATTGATTAAAATTTAATAAACCTCTACCTTTTTTAAATCAGTTATTGAGTAATTGTGGCGAAAATGAATGGTTAATCTTTTTATTATTACAATATCTATTGTTAAAATAATTATGACTATGCTTCAATTATTGTAAAACAAATCTGAATTAGCAAATGTTCTTAATTAGATTTAAATCCGACCAGTATAAAATAAAATATGATCTACATCAGTGCATGCATTTATTTATTTCAGTCAGTGTTTTTTTATTTAAAATATTTACACTCTTATAGAAATTCATTTTGTATTACGTTACAATTTTTATATCCTCAACTACATTCAAGTAACAGTCAAGACAGTAGAAGCATTCTAGTCTTTTACCTATTCTGAGTTATCAAACGCATTCAGCTTCTTGCTCCATTGACCTCGTTTCAGCTTCATTCATTGCTTAAATATTTACGAAACTCTACCTTATTTCTAGATACATAAAGCATGTATTAACTGCAATATAATGTTTGCAGTACGAAAGCCTTTATTGCGTAGTGTCACGTAAGGATCCCAGGTGTGGAATGCTTTTACATGGAAAACAGAGGATTACTTGACGCTTGCTTTAATACCTACAAAAAAGGAAACATTACAATACGGCCATAAACGTTTTACGCCCTTCTAGAACCATTGATATTGGAATTTGGAGCTTATGTTGAAGCTAATAAGAATGATAAAACATTTATTGTTAATTTGTGATGTTTTACTGGGGGCAATATAACTTCTATTTTTATAGATGCAAACGATTGTTGTACATGCGACTATGGCGTTTCAGGGGTTAATTACATAATTAAATTACTTCCTTACTTATTGCTGATTGCTAATACATGGAGTTTAAGTATGATAAGGCTGTAAGCAGATGTTTTCAAATTTAAACAGGTGTTTAATTCTATAATACTTTAAAATTCATTGATTTGTATTAGTCTCTGCAGATGAGGCTCAGTGAAAGTTTGAATATTTTGTATTTTATGTCGAATAATTTCTCAAAGTAATTAAAAATTAGAATTTTTTGTAGATAATTGCACGAATAGAGCAGTGGATTAAGCAACGTTTCGCCGTTAAGCACTGTGTGAAGTTCTGTCGGTTCAACATAAACGTGATCAACAAATTGATGATACTAGTCGTTCAGGATCGTTTTTGTGTCAGTTTTTTGAACGTATGTCATCAGCGTTGTCCACACGCTGGCACGAATATGAAAGAAAGTCATATTTAAATACCAAATTAGGCTATTTTTAGTGTCGATCAGTATCCACCTGGAAATGAATAAAATGGCAGAATAGTAAAAAAAACAGGGGAAGGTGCCCCATTTCCTACATTCGTAACACACTGAAAGAAGCTTAACACTACCATTATTGTTATAGTAACCGACATAAGCAATGTGCACTATTCAAAAACATATTAAACTACATATATTCTAGACTTTATCTCCTTCGCAAGATGGCAGTAGTGAAATGGTTAAGTGGTTATCCGTTGAAATATGATTCAAAGTGTCATGTCCAGCAATACTATATTCTAATAGAACAATTATATGTTTGTAGTGACTCTACCTGCCGACCTACTGAGTATATCTAGTATAACCTTCAGTGCGTTCCGAAGGGTTACCACGAGTTCGGCAGACTCATAATCACGTCGATTCAATTCGTGTTTTAGAATCGATCGCACGTACCTGAACCACTCCACAACCTCTACAGTGACGCCACATAGTCGACCACCAGTTTGAGATCATCAGACTACATTTTGCAGTCATTATCGATCCTGTTTGTGATACTACCTAAACTATAGCTATGTCGCGCGTCTTATCCACTCATTAGCATCGATGCGACGACACTACTGCCTAGGGGTACGCTACGTAACCACATTGCAACCACTGGCAAGAACACAAGCACAACCACATTTTCTAGGCTCACGCATAAATTGACCGCATTTTGTCGCGTTGGTGCGGTGTGCCGTGTGGTTGTGATACGTGTGATTTTTTACAACTCTCACACTAGGAATAAAACGTGTGTCGTGGGCGAACTATAACTAACGGACACATACAACTCCCAGACCAAAAACAACAATTTGTTGATGACACAAAGTTTTGTCTCGCGTGAAAATCAGCCAATCGTGTAATGATGTGTAGTAAGTGTTACTTTATTTCTTTCCACGCCAAGTTTACACCGAAGGATCGAATCGAGACGAGTTGTGAGTTAGTTATATTCGTAGTATCCCCAATGTTTGTTACCGGCTAATATAATGCAAGCTCATGCACCGGTGGGTTTGTCCCAAGGCTTCGTTAGTTCGAGCCTGTTCGTTGTACGTACTTATGTGTCGTTTCATTCCTTGTTTATTGTTCCTTTACTTTTGTCGAGATGCAAATTTTCTTGAGAATGCACTGAAAGGAACACAAGCATTTAATTTCAGTTGTTTCTTCGTAATCGTTTTTATACTTACAGTAAGAATGCAATATGTGACTTTCTCGGTGGTCTGGCGGCAGAGTAAGTGCCTACGGATTATGATGTTTCAGGTTCGATTTCTGGTCAAGCTAAAAGAGATAATATTTAGATTTATGTGATCTTTATAAGTCAGAAGCCAGTGGTGTTACATAAGACTATATTTTATAGCTATTCAACATGCTTGAAATTTTATTACTGATATTTTTTGTCCATCACTTGTTATAAGGAGACAGCTCATTCAAGTATCTTGATATCATATTAAATCATAGAATACAGCTATCACTTTATGGAAACACTAACATTTTATTGAATCCGCAGGCCTATTCAGAATCTCACGACAGCTAATCGAATCGTATGTCATTGGTGCCGTAATCCAATCGTATGCGCTTTGTCAATGTTATTCAGAATCATCCGACTTCGGATTTGGTTGAATTTTCGATAAGTCAATTTGATTTCGGTAACACATTATGGTGCGTTTACTGATTATGCTTGTATAGATAAATGTACACACGAAAGTACAAATTATTCAAATATAATTAGCTTTGTAGAGGACTATTTTGATAATCTAGATTAAGTTTAAAGCAAATTATATGAAAAAGAAAGAAAAAAGAATCGTTTATTTTTAAACAGACGAAGGACATGTGATATAACATAAACAATGTGAAAAAAAAGAACACAGATATTAGGCACAAATCGTACACGCCCGTCGTCTGTACAAAAATAGGAGGCCAGTTCAGCATATTGCCGGACACATGTGCCCGACGCTGGTTTTCAACTGGCTACTTAGTAGACGCGGACGTCGAAACCAGAGTGCTTTGGAATACAACATTGACACCTACCTATAACATAAAATACAGAAACTTTTTTACAAACTTTTTTAGAAACTGAAAAGCCAAGGATTACATTTTTGGGTCATAACTGTCATAACTACATATTTTACAAATGCACCCTTCGGCTAGTTTCTGACATTGACACTTAAACAGAAATGTCATTAAATACGATATAGTTATGTAATTGATAAACAAAACAAACGTCAGGAATACGATCAAGTTACATAATCAAAATCATAAACAAAAACAAACTTAGAACTTAATTAGCGAGAAGGTATCATAATATCATTTCCGTTCTTAAATATAATCACGCAATGTGTGTACAAAGGTTTCGGCTCCGGCGCAGCACAACGGCTAAACATGCCACTCCAAATAAATTGCATCGTGACAATCAATGTTGAAATGAGACAATGCCCATAAAGAGCGAGATGTACATAGACGCCAAACAAAGGTTATGTAATCTTTGTACCGGACAACAACGAATACATTTACATCGATCGCTGCCATTAGCGAAAACTTAGATAATATAATACTAATACTAGTAGCGATAAGTACAAAATACAAATATATTCACAGGCACGAACAGAATATAATAAGATAGGTAAGTAGGTACTTACTTACTTCATTCTTTAAAACATGATAATAAAAATGTTAGTTTGCTTTTGCTGATTACAGAGATACAATTATACGAGTAATTAAGTATGACATCAACATTATAAAATATATATATATATATATAAATTAAAAATAAACACAACTATGTACCTATTCTTGTCATTGAATGCAACCTATGAACAATACTTCGTAAACACTAACCAATAAATATAAAAATTATAAAATGAGCGAAGAAGTTTTTGTCAAATTGTATTTTTTGTGTTTGATGCGGAAAGCGTGTTATTTTTAAGTGGTTACTTTATTTACCTATATTTATAACTAATATTGATAAAGTTAAAAGAGATAGAAGTGCAAACTTCTCCATATATATATGACAGTAACAAAATGTGTTTATTAGAAAACAAAGTGATGATATGACGTGGAAGACGACAGAAGCCGCTTGGGAAAGCATATAAAATGAATGAACGATCTGGAGGAACATTCAGGTCGACCAAGACTGTAATACGTTAGGAGCTGTATCGTCAGTATCGTACCGGAGGTGGCAAGAAAACAGCACCTCCACTAGATAATGTGGACTTGGAAAGTGTTGTTGACTCTGATGAACTGCCAGCTCAAGAAAGTCAAGGTAAGTTTAATGATTATTTATGCATAATTATATAAAAGAGACCCATACTAGGACACAATCCTTTATTGCAGAACCATACTCCAAGAACTTAGGGTCCCAAGCCAACCTCACCTGCAAGGTGCATAGGGTTCCCACCAAGAACCCAGGGTCCCAAGTGTACAATTTTTCAAATTAATTTCACTTTTGTTTTCTTTGCAGCTAATGTACCAAGTGAATCACTATAAGGTATGGGAGTTTGAAGAAAATTAATGCGATAAGGAGGCAGAATTAAAAGAAAAGGAGTGCAAGTGGAAGGAAGAGGAACATAATACAAAATAAAAAAATAATATTAAATGAATAAATGTTTATTTTGTTTCTGTCTTTGTCATTGATTGCAATGTAATGTAGGACAATGCAGGCAACTATTATAGCTTATATTCTACCATAATATTTTCTACCACATTCACACAACACCATCTAGTCCCAAACTAAGCAGAGGCTTGTACTATGGGTACTAGATAATGGATAAACATACATATATACTTTTTTTGTAAATACATACATATTATACATAGAAACACCCAGCCCAAGACAAACATCCATGTTCATGCACACAAATGTTTGACTTGAGCGGGAATCGAACCCGCTACTATCGGCGTAGCAGTCGCTTACACTACCGCTGCGCCAACCGGTCGTCGAGCTTGCACACAAGCTAATGTTAATGTCACCTGTTGTCTAAGTACAGGTAATCTATTCTTGCACACAGCAAATCATCTTTCAATTATATTCCCTATTCCTATTATGTGTCTCATTAAATAAGTTTTCTGTGAGGGATGATGGGTTCAGTAAGAGTGTCAAGAGACATTGCATTACTCATATCCGCTATCACCAAGAAGTAAGCCATCTCTAAATTGACCAGTTCCCAGTCATTGTTTCAAAAGTGAATTATTGAATACTATCTGATCATGGACAGATCCTGGCGATTTTGCTACAATATCCAAGCATTTTAATAGGCTAATGTAAAACCACTTGAACATTAATCAACAAATTTTCCTTTCTGTTTCTATAACTTCACTTGAATCACCTGAAATAATAAGTATTACTTTCATTTTAAGTACCTACTAAGCAGGTATACATATAAGTAAATGAACATGTTGTGTCCTTGTCATGATAATGTTAAGAAATACCACGCACCAGGTGACTATATTGTAACATGGGTACAATCTAGAGCTCCTATGACATTTTATAAAAGCAATCTTGTAGTGTAGCTACTTCAGACGTCGGGGAATTATAACTAAGTGTAGTTGAGCAATAGCCGCAGTAACTTTCATAACAATACAGCATGCCATTGGTGGACTGTCACCACAAAAATCAGCCGCACTTCTTAAGTGGGATGCAGTACTTAGCGAGATGCGTAAGTATTATACTTGTTACTGTGGAAACTGCTTGATAGGTACCTAAAATAAATATTTTTATTAGGTAAGTACTTCATTATTGTCGTAACAGTAAACTAATGAATCGGTATAACAGCTTGTTTAGATGTTCAGCAGATTTGATAGGTTGTATTAGTAAAATCACTTGAATATGAAAAAATACTACTCATCTTTGCGATTTAGGGCTTATTTTATGTTATATATAGTTAAGCACTTGGTTTATTGCATATTTCAAAGAATGTTCCACCTAGGTCAGTAAAATAATACCTAATAATCAACACGGAATGTAATACTTTCACGAATTCTAGCTAAGGAAACATGCTTATCGCTGCGTCATAAGATTACCTACAACATCTTCAATCAAATCAAATAAATACATTTTTATTGATAAATTATATAGAGTAGGTAATCGTATTATGTTTATGTTATTTGACGTAGCTACATAAAATTACAGTTTTCCGTAGTATTACCTATGGTATCACTTTACTCTATGATGACAGTCCATCTATCAAAATGACAACGGACTACTTTCTCAACTAGAAATAAACTTAGTAAACACACTAATATTGGTATTTGGCAGATGTCCTGGAAAGTAAGTAAGTAGTGCTACAGGAACGCGAATGTCGTGACATAAACACTTGAAATTACGGGTGCCTTTCAAATTTATTTGGTGCCATTATATGGCGAGTAGCCTACTCGACAGTAGGTACTTATGGTTGGTGAAATAGGCCCAATTAATTAAAAGTAGGTATTTGAGCTTAACTTTATTTCTGCAGGTATGCTAGTACATTTACTGCCCCCACTTAAGTAATTTTTAGTGTCGGATATCAAAGTTCGGACTAAGCCCTGGGTGAGGCGATATTTCCCAATAAATATTGGGGTTGATACCGAAAAAGGATAATCTTCTACCTATATACCACGATACCACTCATTCTGAAATGGCGGGAAATTAAGTACCTATTTGATTTTCATTCAATTCATTTATAAATATAATTATAGGTAAATAAAATTAGTTCGAATAACAATTTGATGCTATGTAGCTTTCGATTATGTTTCCACAACAATTATCGGATTTTGCTGTCAACCTGCGTTATCGAAGCATTCTGAATAGCATTGACCTACGATAAGATACTAGTTATCGGGCGTTATGACGTCACATTAGATTCGATATTTTTGACGTGATTTTAACATTCGAAACGGTTGTTCTGAATAACAAACTGAAGTAATCTTACGATATGAAACCGAATCGTACGAAAACTGAGTTATCGCGACATTCTGAATCGACCTGCTGGTTAGACTTGAAACCGGTGCTTGAACTCCATGGCAAAAATCGATAATGCGACTGTGATAAAGACATTAATTTACGAAAACAACATACATACATACATATGCTCACGCCTTTTTCCCGTCGGGGTAGGCAGAGACAACAGAACACCACCGGCTCCTATCCTTACAAACCTCACGCGCTTCCTCTACACTCATTACTCTCTTCATACACTGAAAATTTCGGGAATCAAGGAATTGACACAACATTACTATTTAAAAATGTATTTATTGCTTTTCAAAATATTCTCCGCGAAATTTGACACATTTTTCCATACGATGGAACCAATCATTGAAGCAACCATTCCATTCAGAAGTTCGGGTCTCCAAAATGGCCGTTTTGTAGGCGTCCACAGCTTCTTCAGGTGATGAAAATCTCTGTCCACGCAATTTATCCTTCATTTTAGGGAAAGTATAGAAATCATTAGGGCTTAGGTCGGGACTGTACGGCGGATGGTCTAATAATTCTGTTTTCTTGTTCTAAAAACTGTTTTGTTCTGTGCGCGGTGTGAGAACTCGCATTGTTGTGATGGAGGATGATGCGGCGGTTGCAGTTCTGATGAAATCCTTAATGTAGCAAGTGAAACAAAAGTAAAAAAAATAATAGAATATTAATTATATTAGAAAAATAAAATAAGCTGTTGTGACAATGTGACAGATCAAACAATAAAAAAAATAGAACAAAAGAAAAAACGTAACACTTCATTTGAAAACACAAATAAATAATATCCTAACCAAAGAGTCTCTAAGTCTTCCGACACTGCCCCTTACTCTAGCAATTATGTAAAGCTATCAAACTAAAAACCATTATTGCAAGAGTACAATCAAAAATAATAATAAGAAGACTTAAATTAAACCTAAGCACTTAGTCATTAAATTGTGCTTTATCCTTGGCAAAGCTTTTGTGCATAGGTCAGCTTCTAATTCTGCTGATGGTTTATAAAATATCTGTATTAACTTACGCCCATCACACTCTTGAATAAAATGATGTTTTACGTCAATGTGTTTGGTTCTTCGGTAACATTGATTTTCCACTATTTTAAGCGTGCTCTTATTGTCATTATAAATAACAATAGGTTCACGCGATAAGTTGAAAGGTTTCAATCCATATATAATATTATGTAGGAATTTAGCCTCTTTTACCGCTGTACCAAGAGCATAATACTCAGCTTCTGTACTAGAACATGCAACATTATTTTGCTTATGGCTATGCCAATTTATTACATTATGTCCAAACCTACTCACGAAACCCGAATAAGATTTTCGATCGTTAGTATCACCGGCCCAATCTGCGTCGGATGAAATTTCAAATTTATTACTACCTCGCCTAAAATTAAGTCCGTAGTCAGTTGTACCCGATAAATATCGTAGCACGCGCTTAGCAGCAAGCCAACGTGTTTCATTATAACAAGTGTTATATTGACTGAGCTTACTGCATACAAATGCAATATCAGGACGAGTGCATACAGCGAGATACATTAGGCTTCCAATAAGTTCCTGATATGGAAACCTTGAATCAACTTTCTCAGCTTTTGGAGGATTAAAGTTTACTTCCATGGGAGTTGCAACTTTATGACAATCATCCATGCCAAACTTTATCAAAATATTTTTCACATATTCCGACTGGGTCAATTTGAGTGTCCCTTGCTCCCTATTCCTTTCAACTTTCATTCCCAACGCTTGTGTAACAGGTCCAAGCAATTTTATACTAAAGTTGGAACTGAGCAATTCATAAAGTGTTTTCGTTTGATGATCATTAGAGCTAAATATGAAAAAATCATCAACATAAAGAGCTATTATTAATTTGTCTTTATAGAACACACATTGTTAACTCTTCAACTGTTTATAACCATTGTTGACCAAAACTTCATGAACTTTTTCATTCCATGATCCACTGGCTTGTTTGAGCCCATATAGACTCTTTTTGAGTAAGCACACTTTGTTCTGCCCCTCAATTTGAAAGCCGGTAGCTTGCTCCATATAGATCTGCTCATGTAAATCCCCATTAAGAAATGCTGTGTTGACATCAACATGTTAATGTCCATATCATTTTCAACACCAATCGCAAAGAGTAGTCGTAGAGTGCTATGTCTCACAACAGGTGCAAAAGTTTCTTCATAGTCAATTTTATATTGTTGAGTAAAACCTTTAGCAACTAATCTTGCTTTAAATTTTTCAAATTTCCCACTTGGATCTACTTTTTCTTTGAAAACCCATTTAGATTTTATCACATTCCTATTGTTGGGTCGATCCACAAGTTCCCATACACCATGCGACATTAGCGAGCTATATTCATCTTGCATTGCATCTATCCAATCTTTGGCATTCTCACTTTTAATCGCTTCATTATATGTTTTAGGCTCGCAACGTCCCATTAAAGCTAGATCAGAGAAATAGTTCACTTCATAATCTTTGAACCAAATAGGAGGATGCCGGTCACGTTTGGGTCTAGAATGTTCAGCAATTTCCACATCTGAAACATTCTGTTCCATAACTAGTGAGTCTTGTTGAATATTATCCAATGAAGCTTCTTCCCGTTCATCACATGTAACTATTACTTCGACATGAGAATCTTCTTCAAGACCTAGAGCATTAATGTCGGTTGACGATATGTCTGGTGTGGCGAACTCATCACTGTCAGATTCATGGATAAGTCCATGAGAAGTATTTGGTTGATACACCGTTACTTCAACAGTATTTGTTAAATCTTTAGAACTTTCTAAAGAATTTGCTGTCTTGTAGGTTATACCTCGAACAGTTTCAATAAATTCAACAGAACGAGCTTTAATTAATGTTGAGCCATCATCAGGATCTCCAAGTCTGTAACCTTTGGTATGATCACAATATCCCAACATAATGTAGGGCTTGATTTGGGATCAAGCTTTGTACGTTTTTGTTGGGGAGTAAGAGCATAAGCTGTGCTACCAACAACTCGAAGATTACTGAGATCCACTTTAGATCCAGTCCACAATTCTTCAGGTGTAGCAACTTTTAAAGCTGCAGTTGGACTACGGTTTTTCAAATAACACGCAGTATTTACCGCTTCAGCCCAATATTGTTTCACCAAATCAGCATCTTGCAACATCGCTCTGGCTTTTTCCATTAAAGTTCTGTTTAAGCGTTCAGCGACGCCGTTTTGTTGGGGTGTATACGGGACTGTCGTTTCGTGAATAATACCGCATTGCTTAAAATGATTCGCGAAATTTTTATTACAGTACTCTGTGCCATTGTCACTCCTAATCCGCTTTATTTTGAGATCTGTTTGATTTTCAACTAACGTTTTGAATTGTATAAACGTATTCAAAACAGTCGTTTGATCTTTGCGTTTCAGAAAATATATAAACGATTTGCGCGAAAAATCATCCGTAAATGTTATAAAATAACGATAACCACTCCAACTATTGACCGGAAATGGTCCGCATATATCCGTATGAACTAAGTCAAGTTTTGTAACGCTCCTTTGTGCCTGACCACGCGGGAATGATTTGCTCTTTTGTTTACCCTCAAAACAAGGAGTACATGGTGTCAAATCACCACTGGTAAACTTAATACCATTCGCTAATCTATCACGAAGTGTTATCATACCTGCTAAACTTCAATGCCCAAGGCGACGATGCCATAGTTCCAAAGATTAAGGTTGGACACAAAAGCATTACCTTTAGTGCGAATATTAGGCTCTTAGTTTTCCTTACATACGTAACAATCCTGTTCCTGATCAATTTTGTAAATACCATCCACATTAGTAGCCGTTACAACGCTGGAACCAGTGACATTGACCTTATCCTTCCTGTAAATTTGACATTTATTAACATCAAATAATAAAACATAGCCTTTGGCTGCAATTTGGCTAACAGACAAAAGATTAGCTTCTACTTTCGGCACATACATAGCATCAGTAATTACTTTTTTAATATTATCATCAAATGTTACAGTAATATCACCAACGCCCTCACTGTATATCTTATCATTATTCGCAGTAGTAATTTCGGATTGGTTACTGGTAGAAAAATTATTCATCCAGTCTTTCCGATTAGTCATATGACTAGAACATCCTGAATCTAAGATCCAGCTATCACTGTCACACACGCTATTCACTAAAGCAATTTCTTTAGAGAATACTATCAGATTTGCACTACTTCCCTTCTTTGTAGACGAAGATGCAACTGGCGTCAAGGTTTTTTCAGGAATCTTCTTCAAATTCTTCTTTAATTTGGGACACCTTGGCTTAATATGCCCTTTTTCTTGACAATTATGACATGTTGGAATAAATTTGTCTTTTGCAACAAGAATCTTCTCAGTAGGTTCCACACTCGACATTAAAGTTCCTTTTTTAAATTCGCTTTGTATCAACTGACATTTCACAAAGTCAGATGACTGTTTAGTATTCGTCGCTTCCATGGCCATTATCAATGAGTCAAACTCATTTGATAATCCGATTAGCATAATTTCGGCTAGTTCATCATCCTCTATTTGACATCCAATATCTGCCAATTCTTGAGTCACAGAAATTATATTTCCTAAATAATGGTCCATTGAGCTATGATCAACATATCTGAGCTGCGATAGCTTCCTTTTAAGGCTTAATCGTTGACTAATGCCACTATTCTCATAAGCTGCCTTTAGATTATTCCAGGCGTCTCCCGCCGTCTTGGAAATCTTGACATGAGGGTAGCAAATCGGCTCGATATTTAAACATATTTTGGCATATGCTCTCTGGTCTTTTACGGGGTCAGAAATAGTACTCGTAATAACATCCCATAAGCCATTATCAATCAATAAAAGTTTGATTTGAAACTTCCAATTTTGATAATTTGAAACACCCTTTAGTTTCTCAATGGATATTTGTGAATTACTTACAATTGTAGTATTTATACTCGAAGAGCTAATATTATTTTCCATACTGGCATAAACACTAAGGTTATTTAGTTCTTCACAAAATAATATTCCACGAGAAAAGAAATTATTTCACATTTAGATCAATGGTCACATACTTGAAACATTCATGGGGTAGCTTTATAGAAAAACACATACTACATTATTTGGAATAGGTTTGCCCATTTATTTGCGCGAGACATTGCCCACTTTGGCTTTACCCATAATTATATTGCCCATAACCTGATGAAATCCTTAATGTAGCAAGTGAAACAATAGTAAAAAAATACTAGAATATTAATTATATTAGAAAAATAAAATAGCTGTTTACAATATGACAGATCAAACAATAAAATAATAGAACAAAAGAAAAAAACGTAACACTTCATTTGAAAACACAAAGAAATAATATCCTAACCAAAGAGTCTCTAAGTCTTCCAACAAGTTCTCTTTACGGAGTTCAGAAACGACCTGTGGCAAACAAATGCTAGCATACCATTATGCTTTAACCGTTCTTTGTCCCTCAAGAGGAATAGTCGTAACATGGCCGGTTTTGGAGACAAACGTGGCCACCGTTTTTTTTGCAACACTCCGTGAACGAAAAATTTTTTTTGGCTTTAACTCATTTTCGAACACCCAAACTCGTGACTGGTTTTTTGTTTCGGGTTCGTACGCGTATATCCAGGATTCGTCACCTAATACGATGTTGTATACAGCATTTGAGGATCCTGCGTGGAATCTTTCGAGAGTTCAGACGCACCAAGTAACGCGAGCCGCTTTTTGCTCTTCACAGAGCGAATGCGGTATCCATCGGGAAAACAACTTTTTTACACCTAATTGTTCATGCAAGATTATTTGTATTTGACTCATGCCAATGTCTAAAGTTGCCTGAATTTCTTGGTATGTCACATGTCGATCTTCCTCAATCAGCTTACGTACAGCATCAACGTTTTCTTGGGTGACTGCAGTTTTTGGACGACCTTGACGGGGATCATCACACGTCCACGTTGAAATTCAGCAAACCAGCGATAAATTGTGGTTTTGGATGGGGCTTCATCACCAAATGCAGAAATCATCCGATCAACACACTGTTTTTGTGTTAGACCACTTCGAAAGTCATAATAAATCATCGCTCTTGAATTTTCTCGAGTCAATTCCATTTTCTCAACGACTAAACAAGTTTGACAAAACTTTGTGACAAGGCCGAAAATCTTTTTTTTAATAAATAAATGGTATTCGATTTTTAAAACCAAGGAGTTTTCAATTAAAAAGATTTTAATATGACAGGAACAGTGGAAATATTCCATTCCCGATACTTTTAGTGCAGCCTATGTACTTACATGCTCGCCGGTTTCGAGTACTTCGGACCTTTCCGTTTCTTAGGATGTCTCCGATTAGGTCGAATAATGTCCGCCGAAAACAAATAATAATTGTAAGTAGATCACAATCTCATAAAGTAACTAATTAGCATTATAACAAAGTTACCTATATGTTATGATGAATATTTCGACGTGATAACATACAAAAAACTTGAAAAATGCAATCCGTCGACTCTACACAAACATCATTTTTTCATTTTAACTTGGTGACTATTTTATCGTAATCCTTGTATTACCTCAAGTCTATAACACACTTCCAATAATTATCAGATATTTGTCAAAGTACAGTCTTCCTAAGCAAGGGCGATATCTTGTTAAAGGAGGCCCGCCTTTTATGGCTTAGACTTCCCAAAATGTGATGAAAAATATGATATACAAACCTACTTCCATGTTTGACAAAAATTATACTGAATTGCTCGTGAAATACATCCTGAGTTGTGTCTTATAGCGATATTCAAGATTGCATATAAAATGTTTTTTTTTTTAGGTTTTGCCACTTTTGCCCATATTATCTCTTGTTTACAAAGCATGTGACATTAATAGGTCCATTGCGTTATGAAATAATATACGATTTCCCCACATATCTGTAACTGTTTTTTATTAATAATTAAACGTAATCATCCTAGCGATGTTCTGGGTTCCAACCAAAAATTTAAAAATTGGTGTCTGGGATTTGCTTATCAAGTGTCACCAGATTTAGTACAAACTCCTTGTAGATGAGTCTTAATTTACTGTTTTTTTTTCAATTATATTAATTGATTCACTATTTACTGTATTAATAAAGTAAGAGATCGGCCTGAAATAAAGTTAAGACTTTAGAAAATCTAATATAGAACACAGAAATCACAAAATAATAAATAATTGCCTGCGGATCAGTTTGGGGGATCACCGAAAATAAATCGATATAATGGTAAAAAAAATGGTTAAGCTTAGATTTCAAACAGAATGAAAAATAAAACAACTTTATTTTACTTCAAGTTAAGTAAACCTTTATTCAAAAACATCAAGAATATATTAATATTTTCTTTGAACTACGTCAGTCCATGGAGTACCGCTCCCGCATAATTTATTAGAATCTTATTAAAAAATGTCAGCGAACAAAAAATACAAGTTGATATTATAAAAGTCGCTATTATGTTGTTCAACTTTAGAAATTGTTGTATCAAGATTTTTAATTTCGATCCTTTTAAGTTTTAAGAACGTTGTTTTGACATTAATGCTTTACAAGGATATTATAATAATAATAATTTATTTATCCTCAAAAATACAAAAAGGTACACTTAAATTAGCCTTAAATTAGATTAATTGGTATAACTAGCCTAAAGTCTTTTATTTAGTTTTACAAATATCATACATGGCTGAATAAACGATAGTGCATAAGGCTAAACAATAACTATTTGCACAATTGGCAAAAAAACTAAGATTGAGTTTTAGTTATAATACATCGGCTACCCGCTTGAACTAGGTTATACCTGTGTTTCGAGCTGACGTTTGATTATTACATAACGATACAAATGACAATAAATATTTAATTGTATGCTATATTATAACGTAGTCGTAAGTAATTAAATTAAGATTTATACTAAATTATTATAGACTAATTTATTTAAAATTAATAATACAAATACGAAATACAATGTAGAAATTCAGGTCAGTTAGTAATGTTACTTATCAGTGCGAAACCACAATATTATAATAACTTCATGTCAATTTTGAGGAATACATTTTAGTTATGATTTTTTATTTATTTATATGGTAAAGGTACCCAATTCCGTGTTTTTTTCTAGTAACTTGGTATTACTTCCGTAGCTTCCGGTGCCGTAGAAATAACACTAAATATTAAGTAAATTCTGTAACCGTATGTGTAATTGACTATTTTTACTAGTTAATTGACTATTTTTATAAGTTCTTTTTTATCATCTGACTCTTGAAATACTTTAACAGTTTGAAATTAAAATAAATGCTATAATTATTAATCAGTCAGAATTATCTAATGCCTTTGTAAAATCCTATTTCTTTAATCGATAATGCACAATTCAACGGAATTAGGTTCTTACAACGCTGTTACGGCATATTTGAGTCTTTATTCTTAGAGAACAAAAGGCAGTGGATGGTGAAAGAAAGAACATGAGGTGGTTAATCAATTTAAACCACATTAAGTAATTTTAGAGAGTACTGAGAGAGTAAATAAATTTGATTTAAAAATAAATCATTATTAATAAAATATCCATTGAATACAGGGCCTACCACGCTGCCCTGTAGAACCCGACATATACAGGTATAGACCGGTATTAATGAAGTTCTTGATTTCTCTCAGTATAAGCTTTTTTTTTCAGATTGTTTTCTGTTTATTAGGCGTATTTTCCATTTAATTTACACTTCTTATTCCACATCTTACGAGTTTTTTTACAATAAAATCTATAGGATACGCAGTGTAAGGCATCAGATAAAAAAGGATTACATTGACTAGCTGGCCAGAGTTGTAGCCTTCTACTACACGGGTTATAAGATCACAGTAGCGAGGAGGAGTTTCACTCTGAAATCCGAACTGTTCTTGCCGCAAAATCTAAAGATTTTAAATGAAGCTTGTAAAATATTTAAGCATAGCCGATTTAAAAAAATAGAGGTATTGGTACCAGTGCTATAAGACCGCAGTTGCTTACGTTTGTCTTATCATCTTTTATAAATTAATATAAAGTACCGATTAAAAGGATGAGAAGAACTACAATGAGCTTAAGAGTGTCCGGAAAAATACCATCTACAAATAATAATATATTAATTAAATCTATTAGCTTTTTCTAAAAGCTTAGTTGTTACAGCGTAACCAGCGTACCACACTAGTGTTAATCAGTGATCTTATGAACTTGAACATGAATTTCGTCAAAATTAAATGATGCCAAAATATTGTTTATTATGTCAAGTTGTCATTTATACGTTCGTATCATGGATAAAATCAATGTCGCATATCAATCAAATGATCAATATATGGATTTGTGAATTATTTAGTGTTACATTAAATTTTATTACTAAATGCCTCCGTGATCCAGTGGATAGCGTATGCGACTGCTGATCGGAGGTCCCAGGTTTGATTCCCGGGTCGGGCAGAAGTGTTACTGGGTTTTTCCAAATTCTCAGTAGCAGCACGGAGCCTGGTTATGTGCCCGGTAACGGCAATAGGTTCGCCCCCTATTACGTTTTTGGTCGCCGACAACGTGTACGAATTGAAGAATCGTTCTCTTCATGGTGCTGGACTACAATCGGCATTCCACCGGGCGGCGTTCTATCTCCCTTACTTTTCTCAACTTTTATGAATTCTATCTCTTATCAACTTCAATCATCTTACCACCTTTATGCAGATGATCTTCAAATTTACACTCAAGCCCATGTCCATGAGCTGACTGAAGCATTTCGAATCGTCAATTCTGATCTAGAGCGAATAGCTGGATGGAGCCTCAGATTTGGTCTTCAAATCAACCCCACAAAGACGCAGGTTATTGTTGTAGTCTCAAAATGAATTCGCGTATTGACACGATTTGTTTACCCCACATTCAATTTAATGGCATACCTATATCTGTAAGTGATTGCGTAAAGGACTTGGGAGTTCATATTGACAAGACCTTATCCTGGGGTCCTCAAATTAGGGAAGTTAGTCGAAAAATATTTTTCTGCGGTTGGGACTTTGCGAAGACTACGAAACTTTCTACCTATTGCCACTAAGATTGCGCTTGAAAATTCTCTTCTCTTACCTATCCTTGACTATGGTGATGTCAGCTATCTTGATCTCACTGAGGAGCAACTTGATAAGCTTGAGCGTCTCCAGAACTTATGTATAAGATTCATATTTGGATTGCACAAATATGATCATGTTTCCAATTTCCGCAATTTGCTAAAGTGGCTCCCAATTCGCCTTCGACGGAATACTCACATACTTTCTTTACTCTATAATATTCTCTTCAATCCTTCTGCTCCTCCTTATTTAAAAGAGCGCTTTGATTTCCTTACGGACACACATTCTAGATCTCTGAGGTCATCGGTGAATTTGAGACTGGCTATCCCAATGCATTCGAGCAGATTTTACGATCTTTCGTTCACAGTTCAAGCTGCACGCTTGTGGAATGCACTGCCGTTATTCATCAAACAAGCTCAAACTATTTACATCATTTAAAAAGTTGCTAAAAGACTACTACTTATCTCTTTAACCTTGATATTCTAGTAAAACTGTCTTATTTTATTTCCTGCTTCTTTCATTTATTTAAGTATTCATATTATTGGTATCTATTGTTAGTATTTATGTATTTTAGATTTATTATTATGTATATAGTTATTGATATAGTGTATGTATGTGTATATTATATTATATTTGCTATCTGTTTATTATTGTATCTAAATCATATACAACGCCAAACTACCCTTCTTTCTTTCTTTCTGGCTCCGTACTTTTCTTGTACATCCTAAGGTTGCCTGTAAGACATTGCTAAATAGCGATAAGGCCACCATTTGAACACTTCTTTAAATATCTACATTTATGTTTATAATCTTAAAATTAATTTGGTTTAAAATAAAGATGATTTATTTTTATTATTTATTATTATTATTACGTGGGATCTAAAAATCCATGGTGAAATGTGGATGTAAAATTGCACCTCTCCAAAATAAAAAATAATATACATTTTATTATAGAAATTATTAACTCAAACTCAAATATGTTGATTTCCATAAAAATGTCAGAAAAGTTTTTGGACACGTCGGAAAGTCATAGATAATAAGATAACAATAAAAGTAAGTATAAATGCATGTTAACATAATTGAGCATAAAAAAATTGCCTGTTCTGAAACTCAGGGCCACTCTTTTCATCTTCCAGTTTTATACAGTTAAATAACTAAGCTTGATTGTCCATAATGTTGTCGTTAATTAATACGGTTATTTAAAAAATAATATAAATGCACTAAACTAGACTAGCACAATACAGACATAACAGCTCACCTTCACAAAAAACTTAAAATGTTAAGAAGGAAATAGCCCATGGGACTGAACAAGTTAATCGCAAGCATTTTTATCTTCAATATAATCTAGTACTGAGTGAAAGTAGCCTTTTTGACATAGTTTTCGTTTTATAAACTTACTGAATTTTTGAAACATAAATTTTTAAAGCGCCCACATTGGCCATTGAAAGATTTTTTATTTTCTCTAGCCATCTGGACGGCATTACTAGTTTGCTCTTATTTTTAGTATTTACTTTGTGGATATCACTTTTTTTGAGTATGAGGCCTTGTTTTGGAATACATATATAAAATTGGAATATATGTACTGGCTTGCAACTCTTAAAATATTTATTTCTTTAAATTTATTCCTTAGCGAAACCCCATAATCCATATTATAAATTGCTCGGATAGCTCTCTTCTGCAGAGCAAAGATGGTCTTAATGTCAGCAGCATTTCCCCACAAGAGAATACCGTATGATATTGCACTATGAAAATAGCTATGATATACAAGTCTGGCTGTGTCAATGTCAGTTAACTGGCGAATTTTTCTGACTGCGTATATTGCAGAGCTGAGTCTATTCGACAATTTACTAAAATGTGGTCCCCATTGCAGCTTAGAATCCAACGTAATACCTAAAACTGGTTATCAACAAGATCCAACACACAATCGCTTAACCTTCACCGTTATAGGGTTGACATTTTTGTTATGATCATATTTTTTCAGCTGCCTATACGTGATGTATGAGAAACGCTCAAACGTGAAAAATAAAAAAAGCGATATAATTATATTATTTATTACTGAAGGTACACAAATCGTAACACAATTTTGGGATTGAATTCCAATTTAAAATAATACATTGGTATTAAGTAACTAGAAATAAGTTACTCATTAGCATGTTGTTTTATCCAATTGTAATGCGCTTCAACATCAAAATACAGTTCGTATTCCTCTGTTTTGGGTACTCCATTTACTTTTTTACACAAGTAGTCGATGCCTCGCAGATACCATGTGATCGTCTGATCAGCACCGATAGATGGCAGCACAAGACCACTTCCACCATTCATTTCCGCAGGGCTGAAATCTGTGCGACCAAAAAAGGAAATTTACTAGTCTATTTTAATGGGCCGTAGGCCTTTATAAATC
Source organism: Euclidia mi (assembly GCA_944739405.2). Classification (NCBI taxonomy): domain Eukaryota; kingdom Metazoa; phylum Arthropoda; class Insecta; order Lepidoptera; family Erebidae; genus Euclidia; species Euclidia mi. Next base: position 34,735,710 of record OX123184.2, read on the forward strand.
TTACTAGTGTAATTTTTTTTTATTTTCGTTCTTTTGGGTCTCCGCCTCTTCTAATACACGATAGTATGAGTGTGATCAACCGTGTCAGGGCTCGCTATGGTCCATACATGGTCGATCATACTCTACCCGGTGCAACACTCAACCTTAAAGGCGTTCGGGGTCTATTTACTAAAACCACCGCGGAACCCTCAAAGACCTTTTGCAGGGTTTGAGTTGTAAGTTGTTTAAAGTGGTGGAAAAGTAAATGTTTTAGTCTTCCTCTCTGTTTAGAACAGACAATACCAAATGAATATATTTTAATATTTTACTTGTTCTTGCATAGAACACATATTACACCAAAATGCTTATTTATATCCCAAAAACTGCTGAGGCTGTTATCAATAATTATTAATATTAAATGCAACAAATTAAATAACACTTACTTGATCTTTCGCTAGTTGCACAACAAAACGTGACATTATTTATGTGTTCCGTGTACTTATTTTTGCAAGATACGTTGTCCTGCATTACAATGTCGGTGGATTTAAGGTGATAGTTTTTATTTATCATACTAGCTACTCCAACAGCCTGAAATAAGGTTAAAAATTTCAGATAAAAGTTCGACTATTATGCACAGTAGGTATGTGGATTTGATTAGTGTACAAAACTAATATCGTATGAGACTAGTCGACTCAACAGATTAACGTCTAAGTTTAATGCCAAAGTTAAAAAAGTACGCTGTAATAATTATTAAAAAAACTATAATTAAAATATCTATGGAAAAACCCATACAGGGCTACGGGTTAGAATCTAAAAAATGTTTTAATTTGCAGTATCAGCCCATTTTTAAATGAGAATGGTTAGTAGTAGGTAGTCCATAGTCCATCACGCTGGCCGGATGGGCAGCACTCTTATTATTGCATGTCTGACGAAATTATGGACAACTCTCAGACAATAAGGTTAATTTTACCGTGTAGTGCAAGTGACGAAATATTTAGAAGAATATAGATTACGCGTAGTGGACTTGAACCCAAAGAATTTAACGCAGCAATCGGATGCTCTAGTGAGAAGAGCATCCGATTGCTGCGTTAAATTCTTTATCATCAATTAATCAATAAATATGAACCTAATGAAATATTAAGGGTGTGACACCACCGAGCATGGCGCATATACGGCGTATTGGTCTGGGGTAGATAGTACCACCAGAGCCTTCAAGGAAGTTGGTTTCTAAGAGAGTGTTGTGGGGTAAAGCAAGATGTAGTGACAAGCATCGAAAAGGGAATGTTATGATGGTTGGAGAGGATGGATGACGAAAGACTGAGAAAGAAGACATATAAGGCAAGTGTAAATAGGACAGGGCGATGAGGAAGACGTAGGCGGATGGTCTCTGACCAGATTGAAGACTTCCTAAAAAATATGTCCCTTGATGGGAGTGAATGAAGCAAGAGAGGTATGTCAGGATCGTTGCAAATGGCGTTCTGTAGTATCTGCCTACCCCTCCGGGAAACAGGCGTGGGTCTAACTATGTATGTAAGTAATGAAGTATTACAGGAAAAGCTTATTTATTTTTTTAATATGACTCTATACTTGGCGAATATGTTTAAGATCATGCTCTAAACAAACACACAGATGAGTTGCAATGTACAAAACGTCATCGCCACGAATAAATATTAGTATCATAAACTTACCGTAAGATCATTTCCATTTAGATTCCTCTGATAACCACTGTATAGACAAATTGGCTGAACATATTTCGTGAAATCAAATCTGTCCACTTTGATTAACGCTAGTTTATAGTCAAAACGTCCAACAGTCCCCGAGTATTCAGAATGACGGAAATATTGTGAAGCCTGTAATATAAGAAACAGTTTTTGAATATACACGCATTTCTCTTTGTATACAATTCTATAAATGATAATTTATTGTATAATGTACTTGCACGTTTCTATTTCTAGATTTATTTAATGTTACTTACTTTGCGCTTCTGTCTTCCAAACTCATCATCATTATTGATGGCATCTGTTATGCCAACAATAACGTCGACGTCTTTGGCTGCTGCACTACTTTCAATGCAATAACCAACTGAAAAAAAAATGTTTCGTTATTAGAAGCACATTTACGAATATACTGAGACTTCTACTTCCAGCAGTTGATTAATATTCTTCTACTTACACACTGCATCATCCAGTCACAAATTAAGTAGAGCATGTAGCATGTACTATGAATATACTAGATAATGTATAATACATACATAAAAATACCCAGGGCAAGAAAAACATCTATTTTCGAGCACACAAAATTTTGACATAAGCGGAAATCGAACCCGCTACATTCAGTGTGGCAATGGGTCACTCTCTCACCACGCCACACCGGGCCGAATCGTTAATAAAATTGGTAAAATAATTCAGTTTTTATGACACCTAGACCTAAAACTAATTAGTTTTACATTATAACCTGTTTATTAGTTAATTAGTTTCATACAAAACGAGATATTATATTATTATTTTCACTAGTTTTTGCCCACGAGGGGGTCAGTCTGTTTGTATCACGACAAAAGGCAGCATATGTGCTAACATGATTGCAAAGTTTCATCACAATATTGACAGTGGTTTTTGCGTGAATAGTAACATATATACACATCCATCTATCCTTTTACGTTTATAAGAATATGATGACGAACCTGTAATTACGGCTGTTCTGGATACTATGGTGCCCCCACATCTGAGTGAGTTGAAGGTATAGACAGCGGCATGCCACGGCCATTCACCAGGACTGGCCTCAACTTTCGGAGATACCAATTCCTCAAATTCAGCTGATCTCTTGCCGCACTTGTAATAATCTTCAGAATAGTTGCTTGCGTTTCTCGAAGCCACCATTGATGCCTGAGGATCATAGAAAAAATATTAAACTCACATTTTGTTTTCAAGATGTTTTTAATCTGGTATTGAATACTTCGAGAGATACTAGGTATCTCTTTATCACCCGTAACAAAACATGTCTAGGCTCTCAGCCTTTTTTCATCACTAGGACTAAAATAAATATAATATGAGACTTAAAGGAGGTCGTTGTTTATTTCAATTTATCATTCGTTTTAACGAAGCTTAACATCAAACTATTATAATTTATTCCTCAATTAGTATCGAGTTTTCCTTCTCTGTCCAAGGATGTAATTTGCTTTGTATAGTTTCTTTAGTCAACTCTTACGACACCCATGGGATGAAATGAAGTAATTATTACAGAACTATATATAATAAACGGCGGAATCATACAAAATGCCTGCGACATATATACAGACTTGAAGTCGTAGCAAAAGTTGTGTAGTGTGATAAGCATTTCCTGTTGACTTTTAAAGATCGATGGTCTGAAACATTTGATGAGGGACCATAAGAACCCATCTACGCTATACTATAAACAGACCTGATGGCTTAGCAAATGTTGTTTAGTGTGATGAGCATTTTCTGTTCAATAATTCTTCGATCAATCAAAGACCCGAGGAAGTACATAGGATAGTTTTTATCGCGATAACCGACATCCACGCGGACGGAGCCGCTGGCGACAGCTAGCATAATAGCTAGTAGCATTATAAGAATAATTTGAAATAAAAATTAATTACAGCTGATTTATCTTTACCAATCAACGAGTAACTAAAAAAAATTAGAATTAACTTTGCTCTTGATAAAATTAATATTTTATTTTAATTGGGTTTTTTAAGGTTAAAGATGAATCTTGATAATTGGTGAATTGAGACCGCGTAAATTACTTGGTACGTACTTAGTGGGGTTTCCTATCAATCTATTGAGTAAATATATTTTTTTTTGCTAGGCAAAATTATTTCCACGTTTAAGTTGTGCAGCTAAAGTTAAAAAAACATTATTCAGAATGCCCTACATCTATCTATATATAAATACGTGAAGCAAAATTTTGTGATCCCTTTTTACGAGGAATGCGAGAACGGAGGATTAAGATATTTAGCACACTTATTGCTTACGTGTAGAAGCTGTACAGAATACATTTTCTTAAATCAAATATGCATTAGAAATATATAATTTTAAAGAAAATAAACGTTACCAATATATATATATATATAGGGCGGAAGCCCGTGCAGGTCAACTCATATTTAGCATCACTGAGCTGCACTGACTTCTACTCCCTGTACCTGAGTCCGGTGCAGGGAGTGGCGAATGGTCTCAGGGGTAGCGCAGGTCGTGATGATCCCTAAGGCAAGGCTGGTGGACTATCCTTCACGAGGTTGCCGCCCGTTCTTGGTCCAGTTCCTTCAGAAATGGATGCAACCAAAACCTCCAGCCGAAACACAAATAACAGGCACTTTACACACGCATACACACACACGTACACACATGCGCGCACACACACACATTCACTTACACATCTTTTCACCACGCCCCTTCCTGGCCGGGTGGGCTTGGGCCCGTAGTAAACAGTCACGGAGTCCTGGGGGGTTGAGCCGAGCGGCGCTGGCGGTAATGCGACCGTGAGGCAACACGCCCTCTTTGGTCCCGATTTCACGCTAAACGGTAGCCCCCGCTGTGAGCCGCAACGGGGGAAATGGCCATCGTGTCCCGTCAGAGGGCCACAGGCTAGGGACGTGGGGTCCGCATCAGCAGTTGGAATTTATTTCGGCTGTTGATGTGGTGGGTGAAGGCTATACTGAAGGCGCAAGCGAGGGAAGACGGATGGAGTTGGTAACTCGGCTCCGACCTTTGACCCGAGCGGGCGCCCGATGTCGTGCTGTAAGCCAGCCTTGCGTTCCTATATCCCTCTGGTTATCCTAACGTCCGGTATGACGTTCCCTGTTGCTGGCTCCATGGAGGGTGGGAAGCCAGAGGGATGAAGTCTTTAAGTAAACGTATGGATACCGAAATCCTTTTTATTACCCCAACCGCGACAGGGACGGCGAAAGCTGTTCCCGCCGCCACAACCAAAACCATACAGATGGTCGACGCCGTGGCCCCGGCTGCAGGTGTCAAACCATCCCCCAAGGACGTGACTTCAGCGCTGGCTAACGCTAGTACTGGTCCCGTCCTTACAATCGTCAGCCCGTTTGAGATCAAGCGGGAAGATGACTCCTCCTTCGCGGGCTGGCAAGTAGTGAGTCACCGTAAGGGCAAGGGTAAGGGCAAGACCACCGGTCCTGTCCAACGCCCGCCCACCACACAACCGAGTGGCCCCGCTGCTACCAGTTCCACGAAGAAAAAGAGGAACAACAAAAGCAAGAGACAGCGCATGGCAATTAGGCGGAAGGCTGAACAAGCCGCTGCTACTGCCGGTGCTGCCTCCACTAAAACAGCTGAGCAGGTTGCCGTCGCAGGTCCCAGCAATGTGATCAGCGCGCAGCCCACGCTCAGTAGCGAGGGGTGCACGAAGGCCAGAGGCAGTACGGGGAAGCCGCCTGCCGCCAAGCGGCGGGCTGGCCACCCTGGACGGCATCCAGCCCCAGCACCACCGGGAAACGCGGCAGGTAAAACTGCCGAAAACAAGGAAAGAGGTGAGGCCAAACGTGCTCTCAACGAGACCAGCTCGCCTCGAGGGGAGCACAAAAAGCCCCGCCTCGACTCCTCCAGGATACAAGGTAAGTCTTACGCACAGGCCTCCAAGGCGTCCCTGGGTGTTGCAGTAACATGCAAACGCACAGGGAACTTGCCGAAGGAGTTGGTGGACCAGGTACTCCGGGAGCTCCAAAAAAAGATCCTGAGTGATGCCTGGTCGACCAAAACCCCCAAACGCCCCGCTCCAGCGTTCACCGGGAAACCCGTGCACGCGGACGGGGTCCTCAAACTTTGGTGCGCCGACGAGGCAACGCGTACCTGGCTGACGGAGGCAGTCTCTCTCCTGGTCCCACCACCGGGCTTCGAACTGGAGGTCAGGGGCCAGGAAGAGACCCCGAAGAGAGTGCGGTGCGGCATTGTCGTACCCGACGAACAGGGGGTCTTAGACGACGTGCGCGACGTGGGTCGCGCTCTGGAGTTTCAGAACCCCTGGTTGGAGGTTGACAAATGGTCGATGCTGCACTCTGAAAGGCAGTCAGGTGGGTGGTTCCTAGTAGTGGGCGTCCCAGTAGAACAGGTCCCGATCCTGATGAAGAACGAGCGCCGCATCGCGTTGGGGGTACGTGCCGTCTACGTCAGGTTCCGGGACCCCTCAGGTAAGTTTGTCGACCATCCTCCGGACGACAACTCCACACGAGTCAAGCAGGACTCAAACACCAAGCCAGGGTGCGACGCAGAACCTCTCCAGCCTGGGAGGTAAGATTTATTCTTCAAGTGACCACACACATCCAAGAACCTGCATACTGACAACTAAAAACATCAGAGCCCAAGTTCTAACGGAGTTCTGTTCCAGAGACATCACAGCGATACAAATTGAAATAACACAGCAGCCAAGGAGTATAGCGGTTGTTTTCGCATCGGTCTACATGCCCGATGCCGAAGACCCGTCACCGTTCGACCTCACGCGTCTGGTTAACCAGTGCGAGAGAACCAAAACGGAGGTCGTAATAGGAACGGACTCCAATGCCCACCTCCAAATGTGGGGCATGAACTGCAATAACAACAGAGCTAAATCACTGGTTGAATACCTATTCACCACTAATCTTACCCTATTAAACACAGGTACGGAGCCCACCTTCGTCACAAGACGTAGTCAGACAATTATCGACTTAACTCTCGCAACAGAAGGAGCGGCTGAACGCATCAAGGGATGGCACGTCTCGAAAGAGGCATCGTGCTCAGACCACAGATGGATCAGCTTCTCTATGGAAGTCGTTATAAAACCTACACAGCCACGCAGGAAACCACACAACACTGATAAAGCAAAGTATGTCCAATTACTTAAAGAGAAACTTACCCTTACTGCTACGCCGACGGTACTGGGTGACAATGAACAGATCGACGAGCAGGTATGTACACTGACGCAGTCGATGCTAGACAGCTACCACGCAGCATGCCCAGAAACCACTCTACCCTCAACCCCAGGTAAACAACCCTGGTGGCGCGCTGAGCTTGAACGCAAGCGCAAGAAGGTAAGAAGGGCCCTTAACAGGGCAATGAACACAAGCGCGGACGCAGATTGGGACGCTTATAAAGCGGCCAAATCAAGCTACAAGAAATGCCTCAGATTCAGACGCACCATGGGATGGCGAAAATTCTGTGGGAGCATTGAATCTTGCCAACAAGCAAACCGGGTAAGGAAACTACTGGCTCAGCAACCGATGGTTGCACCAGGTACTCTCCGTAAACCGGATAACACATACACCACATCGGAGGAGGAGACAAGACGCGTCCTACTAGAAACACACTTCCCAGGCTGCGTCCTCACCCCGGTAATAACGTGGCACGATACACCAACAGTGGCGACCGAACACGAGTGGAGACACGCAAACACCGTGGTCACAGAAGAAAAACTCCGATGGGCCATCGATAGCTTCCATCCCTTCAAAGCAGCCGGACTGGACTGCATCTTCCCTGGGTTATTACAATGGGGTGGTGAACCGGTCCGCAAAAGACTTCTGGCAATCATGAGGGCTAGCCTGGCCCTTAGATATGTACCGAAGAATTGGAGGGAAGTCAAACTAATTTTCATACCAAAACTAGGCAAAACAGACTACACAAATGCAAAGTCCTTCAGACCAATAAGCCTGACCTCCTTCATGCTTAAAGCCTTGGAAAGGCTATGCGAGAGGGAATTAAGAAGTGGGGCACTTAAACACCTACCCCTACATGCCAATCAACATGCATACAGCTCAGGGAAATCGACGGAATCGGCCTTACATCAGGTCGTGAACCAGATAGAAGCTGCTATACAACAAAAAAGCATCTGTCTGGGCACCTTCATTGACATAGAAGGAGCCTTTGACAAGACAAACTTCTCCAGTATAAGCAACGCCCTAGCCAGACATGGTGTGGATCAGATGCTCATACAGTGGATCCAAAACATGCTCAGCAAAAGAGTAGTGCGCCTGCACGGCGACTCCCAGACAGCCTTGATAACTAAAGGTTGCCCGCAGGGCGGTGTACTCTCCCCGCTATTGTGGAACTTAGTCATCAATGAACTCATAGACAAACTCAACGCGAGATATTTTTACACAATAGGATATGCAGATGATCTGACCATTCTCACCTCAGGTAAGGTAACTAGTACAGTGTACGACCTTACTCAACAGGCTCTACGCATAGTAGAGTGGTGGTGTAATGAGTACGAATTATCAGTAAACCCGAACAAGACCGAACTAATTATGTTCACACACAAACGCGCGCTGGGTACTTACCGACTGTCCAGGCTATTCAACACAGAGCTCAAGCTGTCCACCGAGGTAAAGTACCTGGGAGTCACTCTTGACAGCAAATTGACATGGAACAGCCACATGGAAAATAAGCTCAATAAAGCCAGCATCGTCTTCTGGCAGTGCAAGAAGATGATAGGTAAACGATGGGGCCTATCCCCCAAAATTGTCTTATGGCTCTATAAGATAATAATACGTCCGATGATAAGCTACGGCGCAGTAGTGTGGTGGTCTCGGACCAACCTAACAACGGCCGCCAACAAGCTTCAAAAGCTTCAAAGACTTGCATGCCTAGCGGCCACGGGCTGCATGAAAACTACACCTACAGCGGCACTCGAAGTGTTGCTGGACTTGCCTCCATTGCACCTGTTCATACAACAGGAAGCAACGATGTCGGCGATCCGGCTAAGAGCTCTGAAGCTCTGGAAAGACACTAACACACCGCACACTAGCAACTTAAACACACTCTTTAAAGAAGTTCCTCTCACACAAGCCATTGGCGACCGAATACCGAAACAATTTGTTTTCGATAAGAAATACAAAATCCAACTGTACGAGGATCTACACGAGGGAGCGGTTGGCCACAACGAGCTCACGATCTTCACAGATGGGTCTAAGACGGATACAGGTACGGGTTCAGGAGTATTCTCCGAGGACCTTAACATCAACATCGCAGCACCGCTGGGAGCCTACAACACGGTCTACCAGGCCGAATGTTTTGGCATAATCCTAGCTGCCACAGCAATCATGGCACGTGAGGTAAGGGAACGATCCATTAGGATCCTCTCAGATAGTAAGGCTGTCCTCTCAGCCCTCAAAAGCCATACTATCACCTCGGCACTCACGCTTGAATGCCACCAGAAACTAACAGAGGTAGGTAAACAAAACAAATTAACACTGCAATGGATCAAGGGCCACAGTGGCTCAAGAGGGAATGACGCAGCCGACGTACTTGCCAGAAGAGGGGCCACTTTAGAGGTGGTGGGACCCGAGCCCATTGTTCCCCTCCCTTCTGGTTTTTATCGCAACCTGGTAAGGAATAGGACCAGGACCCAACACAACCAGTCCTGGATTGGTATTGAAACATGTAGGCAGGCCAAGGAGGCTCTTCCCGCAGTAGACGGTAAGATAGCCAAACAAATCCTCCGGCTGTCCGAACAACAACTGCGGACAGTCACGGCCGCCTACACAGGACACGGATTCTTTAATAAACACCTATTTACTATAGGTATCACCGACAGCCCGCTGTGCAGGGCCTGTATGGCAGCAGACGAGACGGCAGCCCACTTGCTCCTCGACTGCCCTGAGGTCGCACAGTACAGGCAGCAGTACCTGACGAGATACAGCACCCTGAGGGAGGCAGTGGACCACATCAAGAGTCTGCTGGCCTTCCTCGAAGAGCTGGGGTGGCTCGAATGAAGACACCATTCCCACCTGCACGCAAAATACACGCCAAGACGTGGAGTTGCGGAAACAGCCCGTGCCATCAAGTATCAAGTAACGTTACCAATATAGTAAAACATAGCCACACGCACGTATACGTACTCTTCTTTCAAACTGGAAAGAGATAAAATATTTTTTTTCTTTCGTTTAAGGTTTCTTCTATTCAGCCTAATAGATTTTATATTTGTCATTATAATTACCTCGGCGTATCTTTATTTATCAATTAAATATTTACATACACGTATTATGCATAATATATTTTTAAGATTGACATTATACATTCCTGACAAAGTGTAAAATCACAAAATTTATTTCAGTAGAAAAAGAAGATGCAGTGCATTGTCGTAAGACGTTTGAATTCAGAACACCGCGCGCGGGAAATTTTGATTTCAGTAATTCCTTTTGACTTTGAAAATTTAACACAAAAACTACATCGAGGGTGTCATTTAATCGGCATCTCGAAAACTCGGAGTCCTGAACAGAGTGAGGAGGTTTTTCACGCCGGAGCAGCTGTGTCTATTGTACAAGGCTCAGGTTCGCTCCTGCGTGGAATACTGCTTTCATCTCTGGAACGGCTCCGCTCAGTACCTGCTAGATGCCCTTGATAGGTTGCAGCGGCATGCTGTCCGTATCATATGTGACCTTGAGGCTACTAAGACCCTTGAATCTCTGCAATTACGCAGGGACGTATCCTCAATGGCTGTCTTTTACCGATTGTATCACGGTGAGTGCTCAGAAGAACTCTTTCAACTCATCCCACCCTCTCCTTTCCTATCCCGAACAACACGTGCCGGGTTAAGGTGCCACGCTTACACGGTAGAACAGATACCGTCACGTACGAAAAGGTTCGGTACATCTTATCTTTGCCGTACCATAAAGATGTGTCCTTTAAGCGGGGCGTGAAAAAGCATCTCTCAAGGCCGTCAAAGTGAGGGCCGCCATGTCACATTGTTTAGCCAGCAATTGGGGGATGGTGGCCTTCACAATAGGACTTCACTGTCAGCTTACCATCAGGCAGCGTGAAGTCAATTTGACAGGTTTTTCTAATAAAAAAGTAAAAACTATTTTTTAATTCTGTAATTTATTTGTGAATTAGAGTGAAATAAAAATTTTCATCTATCTGTTTTATTTATGAATGTGAAATTACTGGTATTAGTAAGCTGGTAGTTTCAGTGTTTCTCATATTTTGAAACTTTGTTAAACTTTGTTTATAAAAGTCAATTGTCTAACACGAACTATCCTTAGAAATACCGAACATATTGAAGGGCCGCATGTATAAAGCCTTTCGTATTGATCGCTGACCTTAAATATATTGCAACCAGGTCAAGAAATTATATGTTTATAAAGTACAAGTCTACAGAGTTTTATATATATATATATCGGCATGATCATTAGTACCGGACGTCAACGACTACGAAACGGAAGCGTGAAGATGGCGCGCTTCGACAGAGTCTTGTGTGACGTTCGCTACAGTTGAAGAGGGGGGTGACGGTTGACGTTGAACGGAGCAATACAACTATTCACTTCTCTTGGAGACTCCGGGCGGGCAACAAGTACCTAGAAACTGTCACTCGTTTCGTGTTCAGTAATCCAAAATAGTTATAGTCAGTTTTGTTAAAGGAAGATGGGCAGATTGGGACCACCTTCCAATAGCAATAAGATTTATGTCATTGGATAGGTCTTTTTAATAGAAACAACTTTTATTATGACGGCTTTGTTGTCACAATTGTCCGTTCCAAGATATATGACATACAACTTGTAATAAAAATATGTTGAAAAAAGCGTTCTTTTTATTGTGCTTAGTCCTTTTATTACCATCCGCGTGGTGCCGGATTAAGAATACGGAATGTCACCACCCTATATCATCCCATGGGTGTCGTAAGAGCCGACAGAGGGAGCATATTATGCAGAGAACAGCACTGTAAGAGAAGGAAAACTTGATACAAACCCTATACCAACCCGTTTGGCCAGCGTGGTATAGTAGACCAATTCCTCCTTTCAAAGGAGAGGCCTAGTCCAGCAGTGGACTTTTAAAGGCTGATGATGATGAGTACTTTTATTTTATTATTCTTTATTTTGCAAACTGACTTATCTTCGCGTCTGCCCAAGCGGTTGGTACGGTGCGGGGTGCAATTTTTAGGAAACTAAAGGGTTATCAATACTAATATTATAAATGCGAAAGTCTGTTTGTTTGTCCGCCCTTCACGTCGCAACAAAGCAATATTATGTAATTATGTTTTGTGAGTAGTTAGTTGAAAGATAAAGATAAGATAAAGATATTAAAGATATAAATCTAAGCTCTTTTCGAACGTCATAATACTAAAATATCTACTTATGTCCCAATTCTATAACTACCACCGCACGGCGGGCGTCGCTCGGCGCAGCTCCAAGTAACCGGTTTGGAGGGGAGGGGGGGCACCCCGCACTGTTTCTAAGCGCTTGGGCAGGCACAAGGACGAGTCAGTTTTCAAAATAATGCATTATATAGTACTAAGCACTATAATAAACGCTATTTTCAACATACTTTTATCGAAACTTGTATATCATATATCTTAGAACGGATAACTGTTACAACAAAAGTGTCATAAAAAAGTTGTTTCTATTAAAAATGCCTATCCAATGACATACACCTTATTACTATTGGAGGGTGGTCCCAGGTCCCATACATTTTTGCCCATTGTCTTTTGATTTGGTGTGAACTTATAAACAAATTGTGATGTGAAGTGTTGATACCAGCCAAGAATCAAGCAACCCGCCGACATCAAAAGTGGCATCATGGACAAGTGACCACAAGGCGCGAGCGAGGTCGACTGAACTGTCAACTGCAAACGTGGTGAGCGTATTATGTCTGTTTTGTTTTTTAATTGATACTGACAATTTTATTTAGTTTTTTTTAATATTAATAGGCGGCAAACGAGCAAAGGGATCGCCTGATGGTAAGCAGGTACCGCCACCCATGGACACAAGCAACACCACAGGAGTTACAAGTGCGTTGCCGCCCCTTGGGGTTGGGAAAAGGGATAGGATAAGGAGTGGGATGAGGGAGAAGGAATAGGGGATTGGGCCTCCGACACTCTTACTCGCCGAACAAAACGCAACAGTTTAGGTACTGTTACTTTACGTCAATTTTCTGTGAGAGGGTAGTACTTCCCCGGTCGAGCCGGCCCATTCATGCTGAAATCAGCAAGGCTCTACTACCGTCAAAACGACAGTAGTGACGGTAGATGTGAAACATTACGCTTTTAATCTTGAAAATGTTATGGTCGTTGTGGTGCTATCGCCATCAGATCGAGCCGAGTGTTGTAGGTTCGATTCCTACACGAGACACTAAGTTGTTGAACCTTTTGACTTTTGCGGTGTCGTGTTTCCCAGGTATGATCTCACGAATAACCTTCTTTTTAATAGCTTACACAAGAAAGGCAAAAAAATGTGGGTAGATGCTGAACGATTTAATTTCGATCTTTGCTGTATTTTGTGTTAGCGTATGGTTGTCTGACTACCACAGTGACCTAGCTATAGCGTAGATATCGAACGGAGGTTTTGAGTTTGATACGCCAGTTAAAAAGAAAGCGATTATTTTTATTTCTTTATGCGAGGGTGGCTCGCACTCGCGAACCTTGTGATCATATTATGCTTGCTAGCAAATAGATTATCTTGTCTCGGTCCTACGTTGTGGACTGTAATAGTAACGAGAGTGAGCGTACAGGCCGACTTGCATTATTCCAAGCAATTGCGTTTGAGTGAAACGTGCTAGTTATTTTTCTAGTGCAGTTGTAATATATGTTTTAGAACCAACACCTAGTTTTGGTTGATTTTCTGCTAAATCTAGAACAATAGCTCCGGTCTAGACTGTCCTTCACAGGGCAGCGGCGTTAAAGTTGGTAAACTAATCGAATCGTACATACTAAGTTCATAGTGTAAGACTGTGCGGAGCTATTGCTTCTGACTGTGCTGATTTTGTGTAGAACAGCTTGTAACTTTTATTTCTTAAATAGACGTGTGAACTGCAAAGCTGTCTAGATGAGTGCAGTTGGTTAGTTAGTGTAACCTGACCATAGTCAAAAGATATTACTAGCGCTATTATTTTATCGACTCGTGGTGTTGATAATACGTAACGGTTAAGTAAAAAGTGACTCTGTTACTCGCTGTAATTCGTTAAGCATACGCTTAACCTTATTCTCATTAAATGGGTACTTTGTTAGTCGTTGTTGTGATAATTTTGTGGTACCCACGTTACCGTCAGTGTAGATTTGCATAAACTGGATAAGCCGTTTGTGCGGCTGCATGTTTAGCCATGCGTTGCCATTGGTTGGACCGGTAAAGTGCCTTTCTGGTTAGCCTAGTTTACCCTTGAGCTTTTGTTTTAGTCATAGTCTCCGTTGGTGCGCAAACAAGACAGCCGTTAGTGCATTTGTCATAGTATCACAAACGTTGTCCATCGTCTTGAACGCGAAAGGTCCGTTGTTGTATCGCTAATGATTAGGTTAGGATAAGCTTCGTATTACGACTATCCATGACAAAACAATAACGCTATAAAGACTGGTTGGATACTTCATAGTAAACTTAACATCTAGAGTATCAGCCTAGTAAGATTTTCTTATCGTTTGCTATGTGATAAGGAAAACCAAAGCAACATGTTCAACAAACCTGCTTTAAGATTAATTTGTTAAACGCTCAAAATGATTATCCGGGTGGTATTGTGAAACCGGATGGAGTTTGCATAGCATGATGAAGACCTGATGGAGTCAGATTATGAGCAATGGAATATTTTAATGAGTTTCCTATTATTCTAACGAGTCTGCGTGTTGTTCAACATGTCAGCTTCGAGAGAAACAGTTAGTTGGGATTTTTATTAAAACCTGTAATGATTTTCATCAGAGTACCTTTTATTGCCCACCAATTTGTGCCAGGAATGGCCGAACGACTAGGATTGCTGTTCGAGAATTTTATCTTAATCCTAGAGCGAAGTACATTAAAGTGTGGTCCCCTGCTACTCAAGTAGCTCTCATTTGATTTTTGATCGCTAAAATTATCTACCACTGGTTTCTGTGTTGTATGAAAAGAGCGTGTTGCGAGAATCTAAAACTATATCATGGTTGGATAGCAATAATCTTAAAATAAATGTTAACAAGACGTTAATAATGCACTTTAGCTATAGAGCAATGACATGTAGTAGTTTTGACATTGAATATAATGATAATAATATTGACGCAGTTGACACGACTCGGTTTTTAGGTTAAACTCTGGACAGGAATCTCAATTAGAAGGCGCACATAAATAAACTTAATAAAAAAAATTGCATGCGTATACTCTTTACATGCTCTCACGAGTAATTAACAGAGAAGCATTGGTGGCTGCATATCATGGACTTGTGGAATCTCTAATCAGATTCGGTATTATTTTTTGGGGCAACTCAACCGAAAAGGACACAATATTCAAAGCCCAAAAAAGGTGCCTTAGCCTTATGTTTTATCTCAAAGTTACTGATAGTTGTAAACCGTATTTTTAGCAATTCAATATACTCACAATGCCATGTATTTATATATTGGAAATAGCTTCATTTGTTAAATCCAACCCAAATTTATTTCCTCGTCTATCAGACGTAGCACCTATAAATAGGCGAGATAATAGCAAATTGTGTCTGCACATGGCTCGGACAACACTTATGCGCAAAATATTTATTTGTATGGCTCCAGTTATATATAATAAACTCCCTAAGAGTTGGAAAACACTTACCACAGAAGCTTTTAAAAGTCAAGTGAAATCGCTAGGTATTAATGACTAAAGCATATTATAGTGTCACAGAGTTTTTGAACGACTCAATATAAATAAAATATTATTTACACCAGCTCCAATTATTATTGTTATAATATGTATTAATAAATTGTAATAATCCAATGAATTAATATATATTTATAAAATTGACATTAGATATAATTGTTGACTTTATTATTGAGCGTAACTTAAAATTATTATTAATTGATTTGACATTTATTTCATTACTTTTATACATGCCATTTTGTTTTTTATTAATTTTATTTTATGTTTATATTCTTTGATTGACTCTCATTTATTTATTCAAAAATTTAAATTTAATTTAATAAGTAATAATTAATTATAACATTCCTAATAGAATTTGCACGCCACAAGTTATGGCAAACATGTATGAACCAATACACTGTAAGATCCTGCATGCATACCAATGTATGTATACAACATGTTTATGCAAATAAAAAAAAAATACTGTCGATTGGTTTTCTCGGAACTAGTTGTTGCCTCCATGTAGCCAAAGGAAATCAGTTTGTCCGAAAGTAGCTTATCAGTTCTTGCCATGTTCGCATTTGGTTTTAGTTTTTGTCAGTGGTCAAATCCAGTTTTGACATAGCTCATTGAGAGTATGGACGGGAGTTACGTTCCGTGCAGTTGTGAAGTTGTAAATGAATTTGATAATCGCTTAAAATTGACAAGTGCGGGCGTTGAATTAGTCCAAAAGAACGGATACTCTATTTAGTGGGTATACAATGAGAGGAATCTTTAAATACTATTGACAGATTTATTTCCTTTTTGGGTAATCCTGGTGGCTAGCGCGGCCTGGTAGCCGGCGTGGCCTGGTGGCCGGCGCGGTCTGGTGGCCGGCGCGGTCTGGTGGCCGGCGCGGCCTGGTGGCCGGCGCGGCCTGGTCGCCGGCGTGGCCTGGTGGCGAGTGTGGCTTGGTGGACAGTATAGCCTGTGTGGCGCGCAGCCCGTGTGGGGCGCGCGCCGCGTGTGGCACGCGGCCCGTGTGTGGCGCGCGGCCCGTGTGTGGCGCGCGGCCCGTGTGTGGCGCGCGGCCCGTGTGTGGCGCGCGGCCCGTGTGTGGCGCGGGGCCTGTGTAAAGCCTGTATGTGGCTTTGAGTAGCCTGGTAACTGGTATAGCTAATGCCTATCTAGCCGAAACTGGCAATGAAAGTGAAGGTAATTTATTAAAGGAATTAAAAAAGGAAAGGTTAGCTATAGAGTCCAATGATCTTAGCTTAAATGTAACTTTAACTTAACTAGTTTTGAAATATCTTGTTATTATATCTTGTTATATCTTGTTAAATGTCAGTTTTACTTTGCGTTTCCTGATTATTGATTTTGATACTGAAACTTTCTGCCAGAGTATCAGAGCATAACTGACGATCTTGAAGAGAGCAAATTATGAACCTTAATATTGACGAGACAGTAGAAAGCTAGGCTTACATGTTGATTGGTTGTGTGATTAAATGTCAGAGGTCGATTTATAGCCGTAAATCAGCACAAATCGGATTCAATACAACTGTGAAGGCAGTTGTCCTTGAGTACACGGTAGACAGACGACTCTGGTGTTTGATTGGTTGTGTGATTCAATGTCAGAGGTTGATTTGTAGCCGTAAATCAGTACAGATCGGATTCAATACAACTATGAAGGCAGTTGTCCGTGGGTACGCGGTAGGCAGACAACTCTGGTGTTGGTGTTTCGTGGAAACCATAAAGTCCAGGAGGGACTTGGCGATCCTTGTGAGGATGCGCAGATAAATGGGTTTTGTAGGCAACCATAAAATCCAGGAGGGACTTGGCGATCCTTGTGAGGATGCGCAGATAAATGGGTGGCAACCGAGTGACTGGTTTAAGTCCTGGTTTAGTAACTGGAGGTTACTGAATGGTGGCAACCGAGTGGCTGGTTGAGTGCCTGGTTTAGTAACTGGAGGTTACTGAATGGTTATGAATTACATGTATGTAGCTTTACTTATTTGATTTGATTATAACGTGAGTCTATGGTAATTGACTGTATTGTCAGTGATGCTCTGAATCCAGCTCCTATAATAGTTAAGAATATAATGTAGGAGGTAATTTTGTTAAAAAAAATTGGAGTCCTAACACTGTTTTGATTCAACCCTTACCTGGGTTAAGGTCAGGAGTGACCGAGCAATATGATACTGTGCGTGTAATATTTTGTTACAGATTAACACACAGGGACGTGTGTCTTGTAGGATGGCCGTATCGGAATGAGCATTAGTACGGGACGTCAACGACTACAAAACGGAAGTGTGAAGATGGCGCGCTTCGACAGAGTCTAGTGTGACGTTCGCTACAGTTGAAGAAGGGGGTGACGGTTGACGTTGAACGGAGCAAGACAACTATTCACTTCTCTTGGAGACTCCGGGTGAGCAAGAGGTACCTAGAAACTGTCACTCGTTTCTTGTTCAGTAATCCAAAATAGTTATAGTCAGTTTTGTTAAATTTTGTTTGGTGTGAACTTATAAACAAACTGTGATGTGAAGTGTTGATACCGGCCAAGAATCAAGCAACCCGCCGACATATAGAACATTTTTTTAGAGTTTTATAACCAAATAAAGCATTTAATAGCCGTTCCAGTAATTTCATAAAAGATTTTACCTATTTTCATTATGCGGCGAGGTCTGCGATTGTAGAGGCTTTGACAATAAAACCTTAATAATGTTACGAGCTGGGGTTCGGTTATAAATTATATACACTATGCCAGAAAAACTGCACTTTATTCACTAACAAAATAACACTAGATACACACTTATTTCTCAACACTAATAAAAACACTATTCACACCACTAGAAACACCACTAAACACTTCCGACTTACTTCCTTCGCTTGATGATTATCGCTCCGATATTCAATTGTTACTGTATCCGGTCCGGTCGCTCGCGCTCTATTTATACTGGCCGGATAACATCACTAGCGCATTCTAGATGCTCCCACAAAACTGTCGAAATAATCGCGAACAGTCGATACTCGATACAGCAACGCCATCTAGTACAGAGTAGCTGAATTACCTTTAAACCACCAATACATTCAATCTCTTCTAGTACCCCATTCACCGATAGATGGCGTAACACTGCCCCTCTCTTAAACGTGTTCGTCTCGAACATCGTTGGACCCATGGTAACGAGCCAACCGGTCCACATGAACTATCTTCGGTGCACCTCGCGACCCCTTCTGGATTCGATAGGTGACGTCGTTCATCCTGGTAATTATGAGATATGGCCCGTCCCATCTGGCTTGTAACTTAGGCGATTTTCCTTTGCTTCGTACTGGGTTATGAAGCCACACCAATGATCCCTCATCGAAGCCTTTGTTGTTTGCCTTCCGGTCGTAGCGAGTCTTCATCTTCTCAGACATCTGTTGTCCAGATTCCCTAATGTGCTCGTATACGTCGTTCATCCTGTTGCGTAGCTCGGTCGCGTAATCCGTTACATTGCGTGGAGATTCTGGTGGAATACCGGTGATTAAGTCAGCTGGTAAACGTAGTTCTCTACCGAAATTGGCAAAAGCTGGTGTTACTCCTGTAGTTTCGTGGACTGCACTACGATATGACAGAAGAAATGGTTGGATGTGCTTGTCCCAATTTCTTTGTTTGCTCTCCACAACCTTCGCCAGGTACCTTTCCAGTGATTGGTTAAATGGTTCAACCATGCCATCTGATTGCGGGTGATAAGCCGTGGTCCTGGTTTTATGTGCACCCATCACGCGACAAGTCTCCATGAACACCTCAGATTCGAAGTTCCGGCCTTGATCGCTGTGGATTTCCAAGGGCACCCCGAACCGACAGAAGACTTCATGCACCAGCTTATCGGCCACTGTGGTAGCTTCTTGATTTGGGATTGCAAACACTTCAGGCCACTTCGTGAAGTAAGCCATCACAACCAAGAAGTATTTGTTTCCGTCCTGGCTCTCAGGAAACAGCCCAGCGACATCCAACGCTATGCGCTCCCATGGAGCTCCTACATTGTACACCTTTAATGCACCTCTGCTACGAGTATGTGGCCCCTTCACAGCCGCACAACTTGTGCATTTGCGGCACCAATCCTCGACGTCATCCCGACAATGGAGCCAATAAAACCGCTCCCGGATCTTAGTAAGGGTCTTCTTCACTCCCATGTGACCTCCCGAAGCACCATTGTGATAGAGCTGCAAGACTTCCGGCGCCTTAGTTTTGGGCACTACCATTTGCAAATGGCACTGGTTACCGCGTGCGTTTTCCCATTTGTGGCACAGAACTCCATCCTGGACAACCAAGCTTTCCCACTGTGCCCAATAACTTTTGGTAATGGGCCTCAGCGCTGCGATATCACTCCATTTGGGCCTAGGAGCGTCTGATTTCTTCCATTCAAGAATCGGCTGTATATCCTTGTCGTCTTGCTGAGCACTTCGCAAAGCTTCTTTCCATTCTTCGCTCAGGTCCGTCTTCAACATCCTTACTAATGCTGCCTGCTTTGCTTCCTGCCGAGTACAGTGTTTGCACTGGTCGGGACACGGCCTACGCGATAGGGCATCTGCGTTACCATGGGACTTGCCGCTGCGATGTTGTATTACAAAATCAAACTCCTGCAGTAGTTCAATCCATCTGGCTACTTGTCCTTCTGGGTCCTTAAATTGAAGTAGCCATTTCAGCGCAGCGTGGTCGGTTCGCAGATGGAATTTACGCCCCAACAAATATTTATTGAAATGCTGCAATGTCTTTACTACAGCCAAAAGTTCCCGCCGGGTGACGCAGTAGTTTCTTTCGGGTTTGGATAAGGCCTTGCTGAAGTATGCTATAACAACTTCTTGATCACCCTTCCTCTGTGACAGCACGCCGCCAATTCCAGTGTTACTGGCATCTGTGTCAACTATGAATTCATGCTCATTGTCAGGGTAGCCTAGGATAGGTGCAGTGCACAGATGTTCCTTGAGCTTCTGGAATGCAACGTCACAGCTCTCATTCCAACAGAATTGTACTCTGTCTTCGGTGAGCTTAGAGCAATGTCAGCAAAGTTCTTCACAAACCGTCGGTAGTAGGAGCATAATCCGAGGAATGCTCTGACCTGCGTTTTGTTCTCTGGAACTGGCCATTCCTTCACGGCAATGATCTTATCCGGGTCAGTTTGAATACCGTTCTCCGAGACCACATGCCCTAGAAAGTTCACTTGCCGTCTGAATAACGCGCATTTCTTCGGACTCAGCTTCAAATTAGCTCCTCGTATCTTTGACAGCACTTTCCCCAAGTTTCGAAGGTGATCCTGGAAGGTGCGCCCCACGATGATGATGTCATCCAAGTAGACCAGGCAGGCGTCTCCAATCAGTCCCATAAGCACTCGCTCCATCAGTCTTTCAAAAGTAGCCGGAGCGTTGCACAATCTTTGGATTTGGCATGACGTTAAATTGCCACAATCCTTTCCCTGTGGAGAATGCCGTCTTCTCCTTGTCTCGAGGATCTATTTCTACTTGCCAGTAGCCACTTTTTAGGTCTAAGGTAGAAAACCACTTCAGCCCCGTCAGCGTATCCAGTGTGTCATCGATCCTTGGCAGTGGGTAGCTGTCCTTCTTCGTGATGTCATTTAATCGGCGGTAGTCTACACAGAAGCGCATGCTGCCATCCTTCTTCTTAACTAACACCACCGGAGAGCACCACGGGCTGGACGAAGGCTCGATTACGCCTTTTTTCACCATACCGTCGATCATAGCTTCCACTTCACGTTCCCGTGCCACTGGCACACGTCTTGGTCGCTGGCGAATCGGTGCTTCACTTCCCGTGTTTATTTTGTGCTGGACTAGTGCTGTCTTCCCTATGTTGGCATCACTGGTCGAGAAAATATCGGCGAACCGGTTTAACATCTTCTTAGCCTTTGTCTTCTCTTCTTCTGCCAGGGTACTTTGGCAGTCCTCCAAAAGTGTCCAAAAGTGAAGACACGTCGAATCGTGCACCCTGAACCTTGGCACTGCTAGGTTGCTCTTGACATCTACGCATCCAAGCCGCTCCTTCATAGGTGCCCAATTCCGTCCCTTTCTTGAGCGACACTTCCTTGTCACTTGCATTCAGTGCGCGTATTGATGAAACTTTGGTACCCCTTACCAAGGTTCGTGCAATCTTCCACGAGGCCTCTTTCTCTAGGCCTTCGATTAGTTCGCAGCGGTTCCCTCGACCAGAATTTCCTGGTAAACAAACTGGTACAACCGTTTCCGACCGCGAGTGAAGAATTACAATTTTCAGGCAGTACACTTTTCCTGAAGTTGCACCTTCCATGAAGACTTCTTCCGAGCCACACTTCAACACTCCCTGGTTAACATCGATCTCGCAGCGATACTTCCGCATGAAGTCTAGGCCGAAGATGCAGTCGTCCACTATATCGGCCACGATGACTTTGTGACGGTAAACTTTGTTGCCTAGCTTCAGATCCACGTCCATTTCACCTCGGACGGTTATGTGCTGACCGGTAGCTGTTCTCAGATTCACACATTCATTGTTCCTGAAGCAGCCCCGAAGAATCCGTCTTGCCAGATGGAAACCGACGACTATCCGAGAAGCACCCGTGTCCAATGTCAGCTTGCATGGTGTTCTGTTAATTTCGCCTTCGATGATCAGGCTGTTCCCGTCGCATGATTGCGAGATCGAGATACTTGGGGCTCTTCCATTGCCAGCCAGCACCCGCCCCGCAGTCCTGGCTTCTACTCGTTTCCCTGCTCTCGCTGCCTGACAGGCACATCAGGCGACGCCTTTGGTGGAGACAGGGTGTCACCAGGCTACCTACGCTTTGGGCAGCTCAAGCGGATATGGCCTCTTTCTCCGCAGTTGTAGCACCGAGGTGACGACACAACTTCCCTGATGCGATGACCTCGATCGTCGCGTCGTACTGCTTCCACCTCCAGAGCGTGGGTTAAGGCGTCCTTGAGGTCCTTGAAGTGCCCAAGCCTCACTGCTGCCCTTACCTCCAGGTCCCGGATCCCATCCGTAAACGCCTGTACGAAATTCCCGTCAATAAGTGCAGATGACGACTGGTATGCCTTCCTGACCAGTTTTTCCACCTCCAGGGCCCACTGCTGCAGAGTTTCTCCGGTGCGTTGCGTCCTGTCCTTCAGCTGAGCACGATACACATGTTCGAGGTGCGCGTCTCCGTACCTCGCCTCCAGCGCCTCCAGAAGCTTTTCGTAGGTGACGTCTTGTCCGAGTGCCTCCAACACTGTCAAGGCCCGATCGCGAAGGCCCAAGGTTAGGGCGGTTCAGGCCTGTTCTTTATTCCACCCATTTGATCGCATCACAGCCTCGAACTGGATCTTGTATGCCGACCATGATGACGAGCCATCAAATGGTGGAACCTTAAACCCACGGGGCGAGGGCGATACAGCCACTGTAGATGATGTCACTTCCAGCCCACGCAATTTCTTCTCCACTTTAGCAACATAGGTCTCGTGGTGGTCATGTACACGCTTCTCTATAGAGGCGACGTCTCGAGCTGGTCGTGTACTAGCTTCTCCACGTCGCTGATACGGGCCTCGTGCTGCTGAAGTTCCTCCTTGACCACCTTCAGGTCCTTCCCTACAGCGGCGCTGAGGTCCTTCATGAGCACCAGCTGCTCTTCTAGGCGGCACGCGTGCTCCTCCTTTTCGCGCTGGAGCTGTTCTTCCAAGCGGCGCGCATGCTCCTCTTGTCGGCGAGCCTGCTCCTCCTGACGGCGCGCGTGCTCCTCCTGACGGCGGGCCTGCTCCTGCATGAACGCCATCAGAGCCGCGATGTCGGGCACCGTCACGGAGTGTGAAGCGCTTGCAGGCTCCACTGCAGCCGCGGAGTCGCCTGGTCCACCAGACGATGGAGAAGGAACGTCTCCGAAGCGTCTCTGGTCCAGGTCTTGCTGGCGTTGGTTCCTGGTACGAACTCCTTTAGTTTCTTTCTTCGGCATAACCGGCATAATTTATCCCTTTCTTCTGACACCAATTTGTTACGAGCTGGGGTTCGGTGATAAATTATATACACTATGCCAGAAAAACTGCACTTTATTCACTAACACAATAACACTAGATACATACTGATTTCTCAACACTAATAAAAACACTATTCACACCACTAGAAACACCACTAAACACTTCCGACTTACTTCCTTCGCTTGATGATTATCGCTCCGATATTCAATTGTAACTGTATCCGGTCCGCTCGCTCGCGCTCTATTTATACTGGCCGGATAACATCACTAGCGCATTTTAAATGCTCCCACAAAACTGTCGAAATAATCGCGAACAGTCGATACTCGATACAGCAACGCCATCTAGTACAGAGTAGCTGAATTACCTTTAAACCACCGATACATTCAATCTCTTCTAGTATATATTCACCGACAGATGGCGTAACAATAATTTAGGAACTAAAATTTTAATAAATTATGGTAGAATTTCCATCACTGGGCGATCTCTAGTTAAAATAAATCGACCAAAAAGACACACGGACCGATCTTGAACCAACCGCATCCATCCCCTGCCCGAGATCCCAACAAGGTCGTCAGTCTACCTTGCGGGAGACATTAAAAGAGTTTGGCTGGGAGGTGTTAATGCATCCGCCGTATAGTCATGACCTTGCAACTTCAGATTTCCACCTGTTTCGGTCTCTTCAGAATTCTTTAGACAGTGTCAAGTTAACATCACGAGAGGACTGCCATAACAACTTGTCGCGGTATTTTGATCAGAAGTCCCAAAATTTCTATAGCAATGGGATCATGTCCCTACGTACAAGATGGCAAAAAGTTATCGAACAAAATGGTACCTAAATATTTTAGTTAAATGTAAATAAACTATGTTAAAAATGTTTTGAATTTTCTTAAAGAATGCGAAAAAACTTTTTCCTTAACCTATTAAATAGAAGGAGGAAGGCGATAGGGGAGAAGCACAGGGTATAGGGCTTCCAGCAACTTCACTCACCTCATCTTACTTGACGTCGATATTCTGTGAGAGGGTAGTACTTCGACCGAGCAATTGCATACATACTGAAAGAATGTCTGAATTTGCATGATAATCGTACTAATGCTATATTCTTGAAAAACATACGGAGCCCCGAGCACGAAATACTCTCGATAAAGTATTCGTTAGGTAAAGGTCAAAATTTGTATGACAATTGTACAGCGCCCCTATCGTGCGTAAGATGCAACTAATATTGGCAGCACAAACTACTTTCGACGACTATCCTGCGGTAAATGTCATGTAAATATATCGAGTGTTCTAACAAATAAGCAAAGAACGGAAGCACGAACTCAGATTTGACATAAGCAAAGTAAACCTAATGTAAATCTAATGTCATTTTGTCGAAACAATTTTCACCTAGAATTTGTTGGTGAGAAAAGATTCGAAACATATACATGTATCATATTTTTATACGTTTTTGAGCCTTTTTATGATGAATATGTATGTAGTTCATATTTCGAGTGTTTCTTTTGAATGTAGGCTATGAATATTGACACAATAAAGAAGTAAATAAGCAAATATCACCACTATACATACGTAGTAATTAATGCCGTATTTTGGTTGCGAGTATAGTAAAATTGTAAAAATGATCTAGGTATATCCGAAAAACAAAGTAACCCATCGACATCATATCAATTTTCTAATATGTTGATAGGATGATCGTTAGAGGCTCTTTTAACACTCCTGCGGACTCTACCGTCCTCGGCCAAATTATTAGACGCACTATAAGATTTTATGAAAATTTTAATTATCTGATGAACACAGGCTTATTGTAATTACCAAATACAATGTTTATTTTTTTTTGTATACATTTAATTATTTTGTTTTTGTCACAAATAAAGTATAATTATTATAGAACAAATATATATTTATTGAAAATTAAGTTCCTTTTTAGGGTTCCGTAGTCCACAAGGAACCCTTATAGTTTCGTCATGTCCGTCCGTCTGTCCGTCCGCAGCCTAGCTCAAAGACGCCTCGTGCTAGAAAGCTGATATTTGACATGAATATAGACATACAATATTGCAACAAAACTGTAGAATAAAATTTAGGAAAATATTTTTTTTAAGGGTATCTCCCCTACATATATAGTGTGGTTGAAATTTTTTTTTGGTTGAGTATCCCATTGTGTGGGGTATCATTGGATAGGTTTTAAAAACATATTATTAGTTTGCTTAAATCATTTTTCGATCAAGTGATTGGTTTGTCAAATATCAAGCTTTGAACTGAAAAAAATTGTTAGACTCAAGTGTCCCCCCCCCTCTGCCGGCTAAACTATTGATTTGGAAGAGGTGAAAAAAATCACAAATCTTAAAGATGCCCGTTTTTAGTCCCATGTGAAACAGAAGTTATTATCAATAATGTCCATTATGGGCAACTACGGAACCCTACATTGCGCGTGGCCCAACATGCACTTGGCCGGTTTTTAGTTAATAAAGCTTATTACAGTATTTCAGTTTTTTTTGCAGAAAAAGACAATGCATCTGTTTGAATATTTTTAAATGTAAACACGATTCTGTGTCGAATCTGTGTCTTTGTGTTATTAATTTTAATTTGTGTTTTTGGTATTGTACCTTTCGCATGCCTAATAGTAAAATATGGCTGAACCTGTATAATTGTATTTAAGATCATGTACTGTACCCATGTTTGCGAAATAAACTATCTTATCTTATTGACTCTGAAAGAAAATAGAAATAAATAAAATTAAATGTTTAAACAGTGCGTCTAATAATTTGGCCAGGGACTGTACTCTACAATTAAGTAGGTACTGTCCTCTCTACAAGTATAAAATAACTTAGCCTAATCGCACATTCGCACTGCTGAAAATAGAAACATACAGTTTGGATCGCAGATTCATTTTAAAACACTTAGAAATAATTTTCATATTTTATCTCCAAGGAAGTGAAATTGTGTTTGTAGGATTGTTTTAAAATCCTCCTATTTTGAAGTAAGTACCATAATATGCGGCCACAGCAAGTATAATATAAAATTTAGGTGATGGACGAGTATCTGCCGTAAATAATTTGTGAGTCTTATATCGTCGTATCAGCCTATAGTCTTGAAAAAAAAAACAATACAACAATAACCATTTTATATTTTCAATCAAATCTTATACTAATATATAAAGCTGAAGAGTTTGTTTGTTTGGTTGAACGCGCTAATCTCAGGAACTACTGGTCCGATTTGAAAAATTATTTCAGTGTTAGATAGCCCATTTATTGAGGAAGGCTATAGGCTATATAACATCACCCTATGAGCGACGGGAGCGGAGCAGTAGCCTTAAATAACGCGGGTCTAACCGCGGGCTCATCTAGTATTCTTATAAAAATTGGCCTTGAATGTCTGGTACATAACCCTGGTTCACTTTATTAGCTTCTGTATAAAACTTCATGTTTTTTACTTATACAATTAACCGAAATCTTCTTTAGACATCATACATTGAAGGTCTTCCAACAACAATGAAACTTGGGAACTTATATTATATTATTATAAACTTCTCGTTGAATACTTTATATTGTATTATTCACGCAGTTTAAACCAAAATCATAATCATCATCTCCCTAGCGTTATCCCGGTTGCATCCAAGACTTTAACGTCTTGGAGCCCGAGGTCCGCTTACCAGTTTAACCAGATATGACAGAATATCAACTTTTCCACAGAGCGACTGCCGTCTGACCTCCGCAACCCAAAGGGATTGCGATATTCCTTGGTTTAGATCAGTATCAGTTTATTTGAGGGTACTGACTCCCTGTAACGACTGTCAGACATCTTCATGACAGCCGGTACCAACGGCTCAACGTGCTCTCTGAGGCACGAGACAGACGATAATTTATAATTCAATATTCACATAACTCCGGAAATTCATTGCTGCGCGCCGTGGATTCGAACTCGATACCCTCTGCATGGCGGTCTGTTCGTATCTCCACTAGCCTATCGCTGCCTACTAAGAACCCAATGTATTCAATTCACACAGAATAGTGCGGAGATAGCTGTGGGCATCCTAGTAGGTATATTATAAAACAAATATCCCTAATGTAACGCCTACAATCTAGAGGTAAAAACTGTTGACTAGTTTGCATGTCAAACTCGTAAACCCACGTCATGCACCAGTTTACGTTTCATGAGTGTTGGGTTGGAGTTGACTAGTTCTAGCATGCCCTCAGCGACTCTTATGGAGAAAATTCAGGTCTTTTGTGACTAGCAAGAGGTAGCATTTTATACCCCAGTGATTATTTACATACATTTTAAACAATCATGCATATTGTGTGTACGGATCGTTCCATGAGACACAAAAAATTCACAATGCATTTGTTCTGTTTTTGTTCATTAAGAAATTCGCAATACAGTCTAGATGTGATTTATCTAAAATCAACACTGTGTTTAATAATGTTTAATTTACAAAGCACATTAAACTCAAAGTTCGAACCAAAATGGTTAAGAGTGGTTGAGTCAATCTGACAAAAAATAACAAGAAATTTTATTTGGAACCTTACAAATGCCTCTTTGACTGATTGAAAAACAAACGGTTTCCAATATTTCCTTCCCTATTCGTCGATTGTTAACTTTATCCGCCGTGTAACCTACAGGGAATTCCCGAAAATAGTATAATACCTGATGAAATTATGCCATCGATATCTCTGTGGATATACCTTAATCGGGTATTACCCGCAAACGGCATAGTAATCAACAAACGACACTGTTTACAATTTTCTTTATCATTATAATCGTCATGACAGTTATTTTATGTAGTAGCAAGCGGGTGCTATTAAATAACTAACACCGTTATTCCATTGGTGCATTATGGCCATATTACATTACCTCTATGGCTTAGTTATGATATCTAGGTACGTCCCTTGCTTTAACGTTTAGTTATATTTACGCTTAAGTATCGGGCTTCCGTTTGAGAGATTCTGTAGGGGTTCGAATGTCAACTTTTTAATATCATGCGTCAAAGATGTAAATTCATTCCTAGAATAAGATTTTGAACTTAGTTGGGATGAATAATTATATATAATAATGATAATAATAAGTGTAACAGTGGAAGAAAATAAGTCGTACAGTTTGATGCTTTTCGTTTTAAAATATACACAAAGTACTTCATCCTCCTAGCTTTATCCTAGTTACAATCCCGGGGTTCGCTTACTAGTCTAAGCGGATTTGACTGAATATTAGCTTTCCACAGAGCAACTGCCTGTCTGACTTCCGCACCCCATAGGGATAGCGAAATCACATGGTATGGACTAATGTCTGTTTATTTAAAGGTACTGATTGTCCATAAAGACTGTCCTTCGTCCTTCCGACCTTCATGACAGCCGGGCCCAACGGCTTGACGTGTTTTCCGAGGCACGGGGCAAGCAATAATTAACAACTTAATTAGCACATAACTCCGAAAAATCAGTGGGCCATGGTGTGGATTCTCTCTGCATGGCAACCTGTTGGTATCTCAACTAGCCTATCAAAGTATAGAGATGAAAATAATCGCACTGGAAGTACATAGTTATTACTTATTAGATACCTAATACGAAGGAGATAAGCTCAGCAACGGTCACGAAATATAATTTACGATATCAATATCACTAGCATAGCGAATGACGTTGGCTTCCTAAATGATATAATATTATTTTACGCTTGATCGCGGGTTTTTCTCTCAGGTTGAAGGCCAAGAATAGATAACGATTGTTGGGCAATAACAATTGAGAAGTGCGAATTCAAAGTTTGGATTGCAAAGTTTGGTGATTATTTACATTGTCTCTCAAGATATGATTGCTTACCTACTTGACTGGTCTGTTGGTCTTGTGGTTGACTGTTAAAACAGCGGTCGTGGTTTCGATTCCCATCTAGGATAAATATATATTATGAATAAGATTATTAGTTCTGTGTCTGGTTCTAATGTATCTGTAATCTGAGGCTCAAGCACGAAGTATTTACGAATTTGTAAAGTAAATCAGCGAGTACTCGATGACAGTACTATAGCAGTCAGACTTTACATTAGTAACGTACATAGAGATGTGGCCACGTGAACTAAATGACCGCCTTATTGAATGAATGGTACGTTCCTAACTAGGTGAAATGGTTAATATTTATAAAATTTATATTGTAATAGTAAAGACACTGTGTTGATTGGAAATGTAGCGCATAAATGGACGTCAAATCAAACATAAAATATTGTATCAGCATAATACTAAACTCTTTGGCACAAAACGAAAAAATATTTTATCGTTTCAGAATGTCCTTTCTTGGCATTGATGACGGACTTGTGTCATTAAATAAAAATCTAGTTAAGCAAAATACGAGGAGTAATTAAATCATTGACACATTGTTATATAAAGAATTAAATACTATTATGGAAGGTTTTCAAGATAAAGTATTTTATTTTGGTTAAAACTTCTTAGGAAGCGATAGCCTAGTGGAGATACCAACGGACTACCATGTAGAGGGTATCGGGTTTGAATCCACGGCACGCACCAATGACTTTTCGAAGTTAAGTGTTTATTAAATTGTTTATTTTCGCTTGCCCCGTGCCTCGAAGAGCGCGCTAATCCGTCGGTCCCGGCTGTTTTTTGTCTTTATTATTCGGTATTGGATTGTTCTTGAATTAGTATTTTTGATCTTATTCATCAGCGACACGAATTCTCAGTGTAAATTCTACATTTCTATGAACTTCTTGCACTTATTAAAATAAAATAAATATATAAAATGAAAATACAACATATTGGAGTGGAGGCATATCTTCTATATATAATAAAACAGTAAAAAAGTATTTCAGTACATTGAATATATTAATAAAAAAATATACATGGAGGCTAAGAAATATTAATGGAGCGAGAATCTAAACAAAAAATTTGTCTGTTTGTCTGTTTGTACACGCTTATCTCCGAAGTTACTAGACGGATTTGAATGAATCTTTTTTTGTTATAGTGCTCTTAGGTTTAGTCAACATATAGGCTATAATTGATATTAGAAAGTTGAACATCTGATGTAGAACCACAACCAGCGAAACTTTAAGACATAAAAAAATGCAAAAAATATTACGACTGCTAAGCATTTTCTGTTGCGAGATTAAAATTCGAAGATCTCGAATATGTGATGTGGAACTCAAAGAGCCCATCTACACTATATCATATTATACAGACATAAAGTCGTAACAAAAGTTGTTCAGTCTGATAAGCATTTTCTGTTGACAAAAATAGGCTATAATTGATTTTGGAAAGTTGAACACCTGATGTAAAAAATTGCAAAAATATTACGACTGCTAAGCATTTTCTGTTACGAGATTAAAATTCAAAGATCTCAAACATATCATGTGGAATTCTAAGAGCCCATCTAGACTATACCATAATTATATATACAGACATGAAGTCGTAGCAAAAGTTGTTCAGTGTGATAAGCATTTCCTGTTGACTTTTAAAGATCGATGGTCTGAAACATTTGATGAGGGACCATAAGAACCCATATACGCTATACCATAAACAGACCTGATGGCTTAGCAAAAGTTGTTTAGTGTGATGAGCATTTTCTGTTCAATAATTCTTCGATCAATCAAAGATCCGAGGAAGTACATAGGATAGTTTTTATCGCGATAACCGACATCCACGTGGACGGAGCCGCTGGCGACAGCTAGCATAATAGCTAGTAGCATTATAAAAATAATTTGAAATAAAAATTAATTACAGCTGATTTATCTTTACCAATCAACGAGTAACTAAAAAAAATTAGAATTATCTTTGCTCTTGATAAAATGAATATTTTATTTTAATTGGGTTTTTAAGGTATAAGATGAATCTTGATAATTGGTGTGTTGAGACCGCGTAAATTACTTGGTACGTATTTAGTGGGGTTTGCTATCAATCTATTGAGTAAATATATTTTTTTTGCTAGGAAAAATTATTTCCACGTTTAAGTTGTGCAGCTAAAGCTAAAAAAACATTATCCAGAATGCCCTACATCTTGCAACGGGTTCTGGTATTGAAACGCAGAAAATGTTCTATGCGTTTATTTGCCGAGTATTGTCTCACTTTCCTTGCACGAGTATGACCGACCAACAACACGACACTGGCCTACACTACTACGGACTGGACACGAACACTAAGGGCTGCAGTCTCCCACGCTGTTCCCTCCGGTAGTGTGCAGGCAGGCTGCCCGAAGGCTACGCGTAGCGGTGCAGATCATCGCAGACTTTTGGTTCAGCTGGCTGGCGCCGGCAGTGTGTGCGATGAGCAGGGCAGGGCCAGACTCTTCGGCAGAGGTGACGCTGAAGACGATGCAGGGACGTGTAGCGGTCTAGGTAGCGTAGACCAGAGCCTTAAGGTAGACCTGGAACCTGAAGGAAAGCAGCATTAGGAGAGCCACAACCAATAGAGTCAGGCAGGCAGCGTCAGCCGGCCTCAGCTAGCAGGTAGAGAGATGGGCAGTACGCTAACGCAGTAAATGTAGTAATTTACCCACAGCTGGGACCAGGATACACGTAGATACGACGTAGGGTCAGTAGGTACGCGTAATTATCGTAGGTAGGTAGTAGGTAGATAGAGTAGCGGTGCCGCCCTCTCTGTCGGCCCCTTTATATACCGGGCCCTCCATCAGAGTTGGAGTCGCTACGTGACCATATTTGGTCAGGCTTCGCGAGCGCAGACGATGGCCTTCTCTGATTGGCCGAGCGTATGGATGGTATTATGACGCAGATGCGGTAGGTACCGGACATACGTTACAATCTATCTATATATAAATACGTGAAGCAAAATTTTGTGATCCCTTTTTACGAGGAATGCGAGAACGAAGGATTATATTTTATGTGACAACAGATCGGCATTCATGTGTTTTAAACTTAGTTCATCTTTCACTCGTTCATAAAAGAAAGTCTATAATCGTATGTGGCGATTTTAATGTCAATTTCTTAGAAAATCACCAATTTGTACTAAGTTAGTTAGCTTATTTAGCTTGCTTTAAATTGTCTTTCGGGATATATACCACGTACCTTTGTTTGGAGTAACCGATATTTCGGCACTGTTGCAAGCGCCATGTTCACGGATGTACTGAGGGTATTGCGGGTGGATGAATATTACGAGCAAGTATAACGGTCTACCCGCTTTTTTACTCGTTTTTTTGCGTACAACACCACTGCCACTGTTTTCACTATCGCACTGTACCCGATCACGACATACTACACTCACTACGTCAGCTCGCGGTTTGAGTTTTTCCGTTTCACGGGTTTTACATAGACGCACCACTGGATGCCAGATACTCGACAGTTGAAACCCATCCTCTCTATTGAAATTATTAACCTCTTTGATTTCAATAGCCTCCCTAACCATTCGAGGTATGTAGTGGCGTTCTGTCGAAAGCACCTGAGGGTTGTGTAACTCAATCCAGTGGTCGGTACCCGAGTCTAAAAGGTGTTGAGCTATGGCTGACTTATGTGGCTCGTTATTTTTGACTGCCCTGATGTGTTCCTTTATCCGGCAAGAGATGGTGCGTTTCGTTTGTCCTATATAGGAACTGCCACAGCTGCAGTCAACTTTGTATACACCTGGCTTTTCTAATGGAAGACTGTCTTTCGGCGTTCTTATATATTGAGACAGTTTCTTAAAAGGAGTGAAAATAGTCTTTACTGAAACTTTGTTAAGAATATTGGCGATCTTATCTGTCACTCCTGTGACGTACGGTAAGTACGCTGGGTGTCGTTCAACCTTGAAGTCCAGGTGTTTTTTAGTATGTCTGGGTGGTCTGATTCGCCTACTGTATCCGTTTTTGTGTAGAACGTCGCTTAAATGCGAAAGTTCCTTACCCAAATGTTCATCGTCACACAAGCTGTATGCCCGGTCGGTAAGCGACGTTATAACGGAATTCAGTTGACGTGGGTGATGATGTGAGTCGGCGTGTAGATAGCGATCTGTGTGTGTTGGCTTTCTGTATACAGAGTGGCTTAATGAAGCGTCATCCCGTACGCCAATCATAACATCGAGGAACGCCATTCTTCTGTCCCTTTCGATTTCATAGGTAAAACTCATTTTACTGTGGATGCTGTTTAAATGTGCCAAGTACTCTTGAACCATCCCTTCATCGCCTTCCATAACACAGAAAATGTCGTCTACGTACCGTTTCCAAATTTTTACACTTAATGGGGCAGTAGCAATGGCTTGGTTTTCAAAATGTTCCATCCATAGGTTGGCTACCACTGGAGCTACCGGGCTGCCCATCGCTACGCCATCAATTTGTAGGTAGTACTCACCTCTGTATAAGAAGTAATTCGTGGTCAGGCAATGATGTACCAGGTCGGCATATACCTCAGCAATATGGTCCTCACTGATCCTACGTCTAATTACCTTCCGCAATACCCTCAGTACATCCGTGAACATGGCGCTTGCAACAGTGCCGAAATATCGGTTACTCCAAACAAAGGTACGTGGTATATATCCCGAAAGACAATTTAAAGCAAGTTTAAATGACCACGAAAGTTTAAATTCCTATATAGCTTATTTAGTTCATTTAATTTAAATGTTTTGTTCTCTGAATCAACCAGAATAACCTCACATTCTTCTACATGCTTAGATAATGTTTTTTGCAATTGTCTTTATTTAAGTAAGGCTATTTTTATTTTTGGCGTCCGTGTGGTGACGGATTAAGAATACGAATTGTCACCACCCCATATCATCCCATGGGTGTCGTAAGAGCCGACAGAGGGAGCATATTATGCAAAGAACAGCACTGTAAGAGAAGGAAAACTTGATACAAACCCTATACCAACCCGTTTGGCCAGCGTGGTATAGTAGGCCAATTCCTCCTTTCAAATGAGAGGCCTAGTCCAGCAGTGGACTATTAAAGGCTGATGAGAAGAAGAAGATTTTTACTGACTTGACATCGGATCACTGCGGGCAAAAGGTTGAAATTCCAATGAATGCAACCCCTAAAGTGCAAGAAATTACATGTAGGCCAATGACCTCTGCTCGCCTAAAACACTTTAGTAATGATGTTGCTGCCAAGATCGCCAGCATTGACTTAACCATTGATGATCCCGATGAATCATATAAATGCTTATATAACACTATTAATGATGAGTACAATAAAATGTTTAAACAGAAGACATTTGCAAGAAGCATTATAGTAAATTTTTGTGATTGGGCAACAGTAGGTATTTACAAAAGTAGAGCTAGGTTGTATGATCTGTACGGTATGAAGAAATACAATTTTAGTCCTGAATTTATTCAATATGTTAGAAATTATTCAAAAGTTTTCAAGAGGACATGTGCTTTAGCCAAATCCTTATATTTAAGCAATCAAATCAAAGAATCCAAGAACAAAATTAAAACTACTTGGAACATTATTAACAATGAGACTGGGCGAGCTAAATTAGTAGATAGCAATTATGAATTAAAATTTAATGGTGAAATTATTACTAGGAAAACTGATGTTGCTCAGACTTTTAACAATTTCTTCATAAACATACCTGGTAGCGCCATCTACCTTTCCATCGAGAACTAATCACATCAACGTCAATCGTTCCACGCTTGCTTGTCTAATGCGAGTGATGCCTTTTGTTTCCGTCCCTGTCTATCCCATTCCCTGGAAGGGGCACGCCTTTCGCGGATTGGTCGCCGCGATTATTGACGCGAGAGACAGTCTAGAATAATCCGCGTCGCGACGAACTGTACCACACCGCCATAATTTTACCGCTCCCGCTTTATACCAAAACCTAACAAAACCGCCCGCGAGTGAAAGTGATTTGTGTAGTGGAGTGATTCAAACAGCTTCAGGATTCTCGAAGACACCAGGAGGCTGCCATTTGCAAGGAAAGAGGACTGACGTACAAGGTAGGTGTGCCCTCATCCTTCAGCATCCTTAGAATATCCTATACCCACTCACACTTTTCACTTCCTCACTTCCTAGTCGCCGAAGAACCGCCATCCTACAGTCCACAATATTAATCCTTCTCCAAATCGCCTAGAACTTTCGGTTTCGGTGTAACGCCGAACCATTTTTTTGATCCATACGAGTCGGATTCATTTACGTTTTATACGTAAAACCTCGTTATATCTTTATACCTAGGCAGTTATAGCACCTAGCTATACTCCTAGTCCATTCACATAACCGTCACATGGTTGTTTTCGCCCGCATCAGTAGGTAATATACTTTTATGTAGCTACCTACTTACCCAATTATTATTTCTGGAACTATCATAGTTGTCTTGTAAATCTCATATTTCAAGCAACTTTTAATTCCTCCGCTTTAAAGTGTTGCCTAGGTACTTAGGTAAAATAATAAGTACTTTAGATATTCTTATTTTGTTTCGGTCTCATTAGCTTATACTTACGTAAGCATGTCACAATCGCATCAAATCTGTATTCCTTATTTACTAATATACAGGCTCCGCCTCTTTTAGCATTATTACGACTAAAACACGCAGCTAGAACATAGCTAGATGAATCCAAACAAGTTTCATACCCCGTTGTCATAAAATGCTCTGTTATACATATTATGTCTACATTTATATCTTTATCCCTAAGTTCTTCAATATTAACTAACAAAGCGTCTACTTTATTAAGTAGACCTGCGATGTTTTGATGAAAAATATACAGATATACAGTAACGAAAAAAATTTTTGCTTGATTGATGGGATACAGATTTATTATATTTGTTGCCAGTAGCTATGTCAGCAGCCACTGTTGAGTTTAATTTAGTTATCTTAAAGTAATCTAAAATAGTTGTTTGCTTTGTCGTAGTGTTACGACTATGTTGAGCCGAGTTCCTGTTTGTATGTGTGTACTTGTGAGGTGAGCTTAAATAATATTTGCTTTTTATTATATCATGGCTTTGGTTTATATAGCTTTTGAGTAAATACATTTACAGTATTACATTTAAATCTATTCAATATAGCACACAAATCTATTTGAGTTTTTATAGGATTAGTATCGTTTTCACCAATACCAAGGATAATTTTGTCATGTGAATTGAGCTGTAAGTTTTCACAGCATTTCAGTATTTCCTCTGTTGAAGCGTAAGGTTTAATGTACGCTGACATTTCGTAAGATTCATACCTGCTGTAGTATCTTGATTTTATAATCCTTCTTTTTTCTGTTGTAGGAGTAGGTATTTGCCTAGTATTATTTAGTTTGGCATTTGAAATTGTGGCAGTATTACTGTTTATTGGTATGACTGGCGGTTCTTCGACAGTATTTGCCGTAGATTGACTCACACATGTTTCAGATGGCTCTGTAAGCTCAGTAGAAGTCTTTGACATATTCTTTGGAGAAGATAAATTATTTATTAATTTTCTTTTTTGTTGCTTATTGTTTCGAGTGGACTTTGGTGTGACGCATAAGGACTCCTTATATCCAATATTTTTGTAGTGCTCAATAATTTGATCAGATTTTTCTAACCTTTGTTTTAGGTTCTTATTTAAAGTATACAAATTGACAATCTCGTTAGTAGCACTAAGGAGTTCTTCTTCTAGTTGCTGTATTTTAATATGCAATTTATTTGTTTCCTTATTTTCAATTATTTCTGGTAAACTTTGCGTGGTCGAATCAAAAAGCGATGTATCAGTAATATCATGATGAGAAGTTGATACTTGTGTTTTGCGCAGAGTAACGTTATCAAAGGATTCCATTTTTCAATTTAGAAACTTCTTCATAGATATTAAACAATGTTTTAATTGACAACTTCGCAGTTATTAATCCTGTTTTTTCACACAAAAATTATACGTAGAATTAGATAAATCTCAAAAAGAAGTAGCACAGCCGTGTGTCCACCATCATCCGATTCGAATCGATCAATTTATTAATTGCAGCTGGTAGCAGAAGAGCCACGATGACGTTACCATTTGTAGCAAATTTTCATGTCATATAATACTAGAGGCATACTTTTAATATAATGTGCGAGTTGTGGTATATTTTAATTGAATTTATGCTATGAAGCTTTGTAGTTAGTATGGTGTTAAATTAACAAATGGCGGCACATATAGATGTAAACATTTGAAGTTTGAAATTTAAATTAATTTTCACTAACGTTCTGATAAAGTTTGTTTAGAACTATTAAGCACTTATTAACTGTTCAGGATTACTTACAGAAGTCTGTTTCGATGTTTTATTATCGTTATTGGTAATAATTGTTCACATTCACATTCAATTCGCACAAAATTCGCCTAATAACGGACAAATTGAATTTTACACTTTAACTATGTTTAATGTTCATATTTACTATAGATATTTGCACAGAAGTAATCCATTTAATAATAAATTCACTGTATTATTGCTGTAAATAGAATTTTTAAATGCGAGAGATACGAAGCGATTATGTTTACATGGCGACAGCGCCATCTATATCCCATCTATATATATATTTGTGAGATTGAGTGTGTTGAAAGTATTATTGAAGAGGATTTTTTCGTCTTTTCGAGTTTTATTTCAATGAACTGCAGAGAAAAGGTATTTATACATTATATATCTATTATAAGTTTGTAAAACATATTTCAAGGATGCCGAAACCGTCATTATTTTTGTGATACGTTTAAAACTAACTGAGATATAGGTAACACAATGACGCTGGTCAGCTGTTGCTCGGTCAAGACGTAAAGCAGCCGGCATTACCGGACATTTTTTATTTTTCACGCCCGGCGTTGGAGGGGTTAAGCGGGGTGTGAAAAAGCATCTCTGCCGTCGATCTCGGCCGTCAAAGTGAGGGCCGCCATGTCACATTGCATAACCAGCAATTGGGGGTGATGGCCTTCACAATAGGACTTCACTGTCAGCTTACCATCAGGCAGCGTGAAGTAAAGAACAATGCCCATTTTTCTAACGACGTTCCTGGCCCAGGTGTGGACCGTCAAAAATCGTAGTTGTTGTTATTGCATTCGATAAAAGAGTGTTAAACTAGAATTTTGAGATTGATTAGAGGTCCATCACATTCATAGATTTATTACAAGACGTACTTTTTTTACGTACTTTTCACAAAACATTAGGTGTGTACCCACTTTTATTAGGATGGTTAAAGTATTTCGTAGTTTTGCGTAGAAAGAAATGAGATAATCATTTGGTTAGGGTAGAAATCCGAAAGAAAAAGCCAGAAGTCGTAAAAGATCCAAAAACATAAAAACCATTCACAATGTGCACGAGCAAAACAAATAGGTAGGTAACAAACAAAATAAACTGAATATGACATTATTGACATTTACTTACGAGTCAAAAAAGTGTTGCCATTTTACAGTTTTAAAAGATATTGATTAATCGATATGGGATATATTAGGTTCAAAATCGAACTTATTCGTAGTTAATCGCATATATACCTTAAAAATACACACATTTTAAATGTTTAAGAACCATGTAGAGATTTGCTATTAACTCAAATCATTTTGAGTAGAGAAAATGTAAAATCTTATCGATTTTAAGAAGAAGTGATAATCGATTTAATATTATGATTTCTTTACTGGCATTTTCTGATCTATTACGTGTTGCCTATTTAGACGTTAACACATCTTTTTAAACCTATTTATTGAGTAAGTTTCTCGGCACACCTTTAGTAATGCCTATAAATTAAGTTATAAATAAAAAGGATTATTCAACAACTAATTGAAACTTTATTGTGCTGTTCATGAGTTCCAAACTGGGCCAGAAATGGGCATTGTTCTTTGACAGGTTTCTTTAATAAAAAAAAAATAGACAACCCGCTCCAGAAATTTGGATAAGCACGGCAATATGCTTATCGGACGTAGGTCTTTATAAGTCCGAGGGGTATTATTTTTAGGTAATCTCAAGACTTTGCACAACGCCAAAGATCAGGAAACGTATTTGTACTGATAGAGGTATTTATTAAATCTTTTATTGCAGAAAGACTTTGAGGTAGTGCGAGCTTCAACATCTCAATGGAGATACCGTCTATTCCCTGAGCATTTGTAGTAATATCTTTAATTATTTTCAAAATAACCTCTTACACCACCCTTGCGAAGAGGATAAGAGCAGCTATAATTTTTGTTTTTATCTTTACAATTTTTTATATAATTAATTTTTAATATAAAATTATATTATATTATATAAATTTAATAAATATATAATTAATAATTAGTATAAAAAATATATAAAATATGTAAAGCAGAACGAATTTTAATATTAAGGTAGATCCAGCCGTAGTGAGGAGCGACGTCAGTATAAACCGCGTAGTACTTCGGATCGCAATGCATTTGTCCTGGAGAAACGCCGCACTAGAGAGCACGCCTCGCAAGGACCACGAGATTTTGTGGTCAGCCTGAATTGTGGGCAACACGAGACTACCGCCACTGTCACCGTTGCGAGGATTTATACCTAAGGAAGCGAAAAAGATCTTTTAATTAAGTAGAAAGCGACAGCGTTGATATTGAGAGACTTACGGCCCGTTCATGACCAGCAGCGGCGGGCAGCAGTGGTAGCGATTTTGATGTACATGTAGCGATTTGCTACTCCGCGCTCGATGTCGCGTCAGAGTAGAACGCGTGCTAGACAATGCTTCTGGTGGTACGCGGGCCATAACAGATTGCTACGCAGAATCAGAAGAGCTTGAGCAAAACCAACGACACGACGCGCACCATTGACTTTCCGAAACGATATGTATTCAATTGTTCATTATTGTTTGCAAAATGGTGTAGAATAACACCGTAAGTAAACCTGCGTGTCTGTGCATATACCCTATTTTGTCTCGCATATACTTATGCGTAGTCCTCCAACTCGCACATGGCCAGCGTGCGGTTGTGAACAAAGGATTACCCTTCTCATACACAGATGAGGCCCAGTGGCACAGTGTATATTTAATATACAGGAATGATGAATGGAGAGTGTAAATAATTTTCTTTCGTTCAACCAGCTGTAATTCTGTAGAAATAATTGTCTTAGAACCCGTGGATTTTCCAGTTCAACCAGACTTGATCAAATGTTGGATATACTACGGAGTAACTGCTGCCCGCAACCGAAGAGGATATTCATCGATATATAATACTAGATTATATATCGATGAGGATATTAGAATATTTAATCTAATGGAAGGAAAGAGGAACCCACCACGCACCCTCGGATTGACCCCTCCAACTATTGCAATAGAAAAAGGTTGACAATACCGAACTCCTCTAAAAGGATAAGGGATATAGGAATGTTATGGGTTCCAGGAAGATACCTGACTTGCAGTATCCCGCTGTATGCGCCGACTATTCTGCGACACGTGTTTCGCCTCTGCACGAGGCATCCTCAGGAGCGATGGGCAACGACTGAGTCGTGCGTGCGTGGTGGGTTCAATCATCTAAATTAGAAACTAAAGTACTGAATTTCTGTAAAACATTTCTAAGATTTTTACGACAGCCGGGAAAGACGTTCGAAAACTAGATGTAGGTGCGTATCCAGCGCAGAAAGTGAATTCGTTCAGCAATTTTGTGTATGTGTAGACTTTGGGAGAAAACGCGACAGAAATCGTGTCATTTTGCACCATTGTGTAAGCTGATCTTAAAACATTAGACTGCTTGTTGAACTCAGTTGCACCAAAGCCAACCACCTAAAATTAAGAATAAAAAAACCGGCCAAGTGCG
Organism: Euclidia mi; assembly: GCA_944739405.2. Taxonomy (NCBI): domain Eukaryota; kingdom Metazoa; phylum Arthropoda; class Insecta; order Lepidoptera; family Erebidae; genus Euclidia; species Euclidia mi. Next base: position 34,776,698 of record OX123184.2, read on the forward strand.
TGTCGGGCCATGCGCAATGTAGAGTTCCGTAGTTGCCCATAATGGCCATTATTGATAATAACTTCTGTTTCACATGGGACTAAAACGTGCATCTTTAAGAATAAGCCAGCGCTCCCAATGTAAACTCACAGAAATAGGTATTTATAAGTTAACCGACGATTACTCGTAAACCAGTGATGTCTACTTAGCCGTGATAGTTTTCCTTTTAAATTCGTTATATGTACTACAATTGTGATTTTTTTCACCTCTTCCAAATTAATAGTTTAGCCAGCAGAGGGGGAGGGGACACACTTGAGTCTGACAATTTTTTTCACTTTAAAGCTTGATATTTGACAAACCAATCACTTGATCGAAAAATGATTTGAGCAAACTAATAATATTTTTTTAAAAACTATCCAATGATACCCCACACAATTGGGTACTCAAACAAAAAAAAGCAACCCCCCTATATATGTAGGGGAGATACCCATAAAAAAATATTTTCCTTAATTTTATTCTACAGTTTTGTTGCAACATCGTATGTCTATATACATGTCAAATATCAGCTTTCTAGCACCAGGCGTCTTTGAGCTAGGCTGCGGACGGACAGACGGACGGACATCACGAAACTATAAGGGTTCCTTGTGGACTACGGAACCCTAAAAATAGATTTACGTTACGAAATTTTTAGCCTGCTTCTTAGATTTTTGGACTTTCAGTAATACTTTATCATCTAGACAGCGTGAATAATATAAAACGATAGCAACAGCTCCTGGCTTACCACGGTTATCGGTATATAGCATTTTTGCGCAAAGCCAAAACTACTGAGCCCAAGAAGCTGAAATTTGGCATGTTTGTTTTTTAAAGAGTATGGAATTGGGGTGAGGGGGTTTCCCGAAATTCTTGTTTCTTAGATTTTTGGACTTTGCGTACTACTTTGTCACCTTGACAGCGTGAATAATATGAAATGGTAGCGACCGGTCCTGGCTTGCCACGGTTATCGGTATATAAAATTTTTGCGCAAAGCCAAAACTACTGGGCCCAAGAAGCTGAAATTTGGCATGTTTGTTTTTTTTTAAATTATGGAATTGGGGTGAGAGAGTTTCCCAAAATTCTCATGAGATTGAGAAATAATTGTTAAATTAAATAAAAAATGAGTGCATATGTAGCTATGGACATCCTCTAGTTTAGTTATATACTACGCGCCGGTGAGCCTCGTCTGCCACCTTCAAAACACCCGCCCGTGCGCGGCGTCGCCTCAAAGTCAAAGTCAAAATCGTTAATTCATCTAGGTCACAAGGTGATGCTTATGAACGTCAATTTTTAAATCGAAATACTTAATGGTTCTACATTTACATTTACTGCCTCGTTCACAAAGCAATAGGTAGAACCACAAGAAAGAACGGCCAATAAAACTCGTGGCCACTCTTTTGAATCGCCAATATTATGGTACATATGTATTTTATTTTTGTAAGGAGCTTCAACTGTTTCACATTGTACTTAATTACTTGTAAATAGTAATTACTTAGACATAATACTAACTGGCTGGTTGGACAAGCGGCCTACCTCTCTGGCATTCATGCAGAGAATGTCCAAATGCTGTCCTCCACAGTGAGGACAGGGGCGAGAGTTCGGGCAGTCTCGCTGGTAGTGGGATCCCAAACACGAGAAACAAAGGCGACGGGTATTTGCGATGCGCCTACGAGAGGCGACATGAAGGTCCAAGAATGCCCTACAACTGGCCGTTCTGTGCCCCGTGACCTTACAGTAAGAGCACTCCGCTGGGCTCTGCGTGACTGCAAATCGAGGAGGGTGCGGATCAACATTTCCTCGGGTATGAATGCGAACCTGCTCCTTGACCTTGGGCGGCTGCGACTTAGCCGGCGTATCACCACCGGAGTTGTCCAAGACCCGGCACTCGTCCTCCAAAAACTTCTCTAGGTCCGCAAAAGGGGGTAGATGTGCCGCACTATCCCCGCCAAACCGCTGCTCAAACCGGGACCTTAGGTCTGCAGGCAGGTTCTTGAGCACTATATGCACCAACAGGTAGGACCATTGGTCTGCGGGCAGATCCACACACTTAAGGGCGTTTATGGTCACCGACAGCGGGTTCAATAGTTGGGTGCGCAAACCAAAGACCCGGATGAGCGTGGGCAAACTCAAGATCTGCTCAATATGGGTGTCTGCGAGGCCACGCTTGTTGTGGTACCTGCGGGTGATCAAGTCCCGAGCCGTCTGGTAGGCCTCGTCAGACACCGGCAGATGCTGGATGAGGCCTTTGGCCTCCCCATCCAAAACTGACATGAGATATACCAATTCTTGGGATGGCCGAAGGTCAGCCCTGGCATCGACCAGGCTGTCGAAGAGGTTGATAAATCCCAGGTAGCTTCCTAGGCACCCATCAAAGTGCGGGAGGTCCAGCGTGGGGAGCCGACTCAAAAGTCCCGGTGCTGGCCTAGGAAGCTCCTGCTTCAAAACGGGTTTCCCGTCCCTCTCTGCGATCAAATGCCTTGCATAATCGGAGAAAGCATCATATATGTCCAGTATCTGGGCATAGTCCTCACTGACTTTGGTTCGCTGGTCTACCGTGAAGTCAACAACTGACACTTCGAGACTACAAGCGCTGAAGACACAAAATTGCTGTTCAACGCTTGTCAACCGATCATTAATCTGCTGGTGATCAGGCCGGTTTATCAGAGCACTGGCTGAGGCAAACCAGCGCAAATGTGACAAAATGGCACCTGCAGCCGAACGCAAGTCCTTGATAGCGGACATAATAAATTCTCAAAAGAGCTCGGACAAGTGTTAAATTAAAACTTTAAATTTGTTAATTCTTTGAAACCAACAAGCTGCTGGGCTATATACTACAGCCGCAGGCAAACATAGGTATAAACTGCCTAACAAAATTAATAGTTTCAATATATTGGAATAAACCCAAAAGTTATAAACAACTGAAACTTCAAATTAATCAATCATTTGCAACAAACAAACCAAATGAGCTATATGTATATTACAACCGTAGGTAGACACCAGTATGTGTTACCTAACAATATTAATATTTTTAATACATTACAACAAAGTTTATTAAATTAATTTATCAATGTTACCCGCTTATCAATGCTAAGTCAAATGTGGTTATTGTAATGCTTAAAACTCAATTTTTACAATTAAATAAGTCAATTAATACATATAACTGTTATGAATTTAATCAAAACTGACTAATTAAAACTACAACGGCAAGTTCCAATGAGATTTCAACAATTCAAGTTAACAATTACTGTTTGAGGTTATGCACATGACATTGAACTTTGGTTTGATATTGAACTTGGCAACTGGTACAATATGTTTCAAATTAAGTAGGTCAACCGATACATAACAGTTATAACAATATTAACAATGTGATAGTAATGCCTATCTCACAATCAGATGCAAGATCACAATATTGATTTGAGATTACAATACTAATCTGAGGTTAGGCACAATCAATCGCGCTTTGCTACCAAAAGATATGTTCAGAGCTTGCCCTAGACAGACTGGGAATTGTTTGCAGGCACAGTGGAAGCTTATTTATATTCATCCAGTTGTTCTAAGGCAATCAAATATCTGACATATAGAGCAAGGTTCTTGGCGCTAACAATTAAACAAATATATTACCTGGGGACCTTCTCTAAATCATCAATCGGCAAATCAAAGGCGGCAGTTTTACAACGATTTTGCCAAAATTATACAATTCAATTCGCTAAGCCGGATTTTACCATGTACTTACAAAACGGCAATGTCAACGAGAGCACCATACGTCTCAATTTTTTCAAAGCAAGAATGAGAATCTTACTGTGTGACCAGAGTCTAAAAATTACAATTGACAACAAATGTTACTAAACTGATTTACTCGACTAATTATTATAGGAATACTTATATCTATTAAAAACATCAAATATAAATTACAAAATAATAATAATTGGATGCGGATCAGTTTCAAGGATCATCAAAAATAAATTGATATTATTGTTAAAATTGGTTAGGCGTAGATTTAATATAGAATGAAACAATAGACAACTAGGTATACTTTGTTTCAAATTATAACTTTTAACATACAAATCAATAATATGGACGCGCACAATTTATTAGAATCTTATTAAAAAGTGTCAGCGAACACAAAATACAAGTTGATATTATAAAAGTCGCTATTACGTTGTTCAACTGTAGTAATTGTAGTATCAAGATTTTTAATTACGATCCTTTTATGTTTTATGATCTTTATTGTTTTGTCATTTATATTTTACAATGAAGTTAGATCAACTCGATGTCCATTTTATAGAAAAAAATTTTTAGGTATGATTTATCTGTATATTTACTAGCCGTTTCCCGCGGTTTCACCCGCGTCCGAGGGAACTACTTCGCGTACCCGAAAAACCCAAATATCTTACGGATCCCTATTTTTTCTAAAATAAATTATAACCTATGTTATTCGCAGATAATGTAGCTTTCTAATAGTGAAAGAATTTTAAAAATCGGTCCTGTAGTCTTTGAGTTTATCCATTACAAACAAACAAACAAACAAACAAACAAACAAACAAACAAACAAACAAACAAACAAGAATACATTTTTTTCCTCTTTATAATATTAGTGTTGATATGGTAAAAGCACCTAATTCTGTGGTATTTTCTAGTGACTAAGTACTATAATTGTAGCTTCCGTGGTAACTATAAATAACACTAAATATTAACTAAATTCTGTAACCGTATGTGTAATTGATTATTGTTATTCCTTTTTTATTATCTGGCCCTTGAAATACACTAAGAGCTTTGAAATTAAAATAGATGTTAAGATATTATTAAGTGAGATATATCTAATGCCTTTGTAAAATCCGAATTCCTTAATCAATAATACACATACAAAATTCATTGGATTTTACAACGCAGTTACGGCACATTTGGTTCTTTATTCTTAGTGAACAAAAGGCAGTAGATAGTGGAAGAGAGAACATGAGGTCCTCATTTATCTCAGTATAAATACTCTTTTCAGATTGTTTCCTGTTTATTAGGTGTGTTTTCAATTTAATGCAGGCCTTCTTATTTCACATCTTACGAGTATTTTTAACTATAAAATATATACGATACGCAGTCAAAAGCTCTAATCAAATCAAAAATGATTACCTTAACTAGTTGTAGCCTTCTACCCCTCGGGTTATAAGATCACACTAGCGTTGAGGATTTTCGCTCTGAAGTCCGAAATGTTCTTGCCGCAAAATCTGAAGATTTTAAATGAAACTTGTAAAATATTTAAGCATGGCCGATTAAAAAAAGTAAGAGGTATTGGTACCAGTGCAATAGGACAACAGTTGCTTACGTTTGTCTTATCATCTTTTGTAAATTGATATAAAGTCCTGGTTAAAAGGATGAGAAGAACTGTAAGGAGCTTAAGAGTGTCCGGACAAATACCATCTACAAATAATATGATGTAGCAGCAACTACAAGAGGACATATTCTTTCACCGGCAACGCAGAAGCCAGCCACTACGCAGCAACCTCGAAGCATCACCCCGACTCGCCGTAGGACACTCACTACGCAGCATCTTTGCAACCTCTCCCCGACTCACCGTGGGCCATTGCGAAGCCACAATCCAGAGTCACTGGGATAGCTCACCGCGCACCGCACTTAGACCCGACTCACTGGGCCTACTAGCGGCACACAGTTCCAACTCACTGGAACTAGCGGTACCTACTCTCCACTGGTACTTTCACGCTCCTCAGAAGCATTGACAACTGACTCATCACCGTGAAGATCGACCTCCAGTCTTGATGGGGAGTGATGTGATAATTTCTTTGCTTCAATTGGTGAAAGCTCGACTATTACATCAAACAAAGAACCAAAAAGCGCTCCCCTAAGCCAATTTATAGAAAATACTATGTTTCTCATTCCAATTGAAGGGTACGAAGTCCTTGAAATATAAAAAAACCTAAAAAACAAGCGCAGTTATGGCATAGATGAACTACCATCTGCTGTTCACGCCCGCCTGACCAAATCACCATAGCAGCATTACGCTCATATCACTAATTATAATTTTTAATAATTGTAGTCATATCGTGTATGTGCAAGTTCACTAGCTGTACGGATCTCGTGTAGTTAATACGGATTAAGGATCATCTTTTGTACAGAGCATTCCAGTTTCTCATTTCAGCCTCCCAATAGACCACACATATGGTCCGTTAGCGAACCGGATGGATTTATAATATATATTTTGAAGATAAGCAGCGAATTATGGATTTGGATTATTGAAGGTGACTTGAAGGTTGATGGATTGAGGATTGGATTAAGCTCAAGCAAGTCATTTTAGCGGTGTATTGCATTTAACTCAGGTAATATAATTAAATTTACCAATGTAAAAGGTCAGTACTTAAACCTTTTTATATCTAGTATTGTGTTAGATTTATATCATTAGGTACTTATTGCTGTGTGATTAGTATTATCCGACAGTTCAGATTAAATTTAAATCGTACTTATTATAGTATAGTTAGCTTAGATGTTTATTTGCTACATTATTTAAACTTAATCTATACTAATATAATAAAGCGGAAGAGTTTGTTTGTTTGTTTGTTTGAACGCGCTAATCTCAGGAACTACCGGATCTGAAAAATTATTTTTGTATACGATAGCCCAGTTATTCCGGAAGGCTATAGGCTATATAACATAACGCTTCGACCCTTTGGGGCCGGGCAAAAGGCTAAAAAGGCTAAAACATAATGTCGGCTAATTTCAGGAACTAGCAGTCGGATTTTAAAAATTGTTATTGCTTATGATAGCCCAATTATTCCGAAAGGCTATAGGCTATATAAAATTACGCCACAACTTTTAGGGGCCAGACAAAAATATTAAAATGGTCAAACGAGAAGAGGGGGGTTGGGTCAAAGGCAAAAAAAGGCTAAACGAATAGGATACAATCTACATGGGTATCGTTTTCGAGATTTTCGGAACGCTGATTAATAATATGAAATTTATTTAGTGATCCAAGATGGCGGATGGGAAGTCAAAGATGGCGGATGAGAAAATTTTAAATATCAATATGGGTATGGCCTTCGATATTTTAAGGGGTGGAGAATCGAAATACAACATCTATTTCGTGATCAAAGATGGCGGATGGGCAATCAAAGATGGAGAATGGGAAATTTTAAAAAAATCAATATTGGTATCGTCTCCGATGTTTAAAGGAATGGGGAATCCAAATACAACATCTATTTCGTGATTCAAGATGGCGGATGGGAAATCAAAAATGGTGGATGGGAAAAATTAAAAAAATCAATATGGGCATTGTCTCTAATGATTTAAGGGATGGTGAATCCAAATGCAACATCTATTTCGTGATCAAGGATGGCGGATAAGAAATCAAAGATGGCGGACGGGATTTATTTTAAAAGTCGATATGGGTATCGTCGCCGATATTTAAAGGGATGGGGAATCCAAATACAACATTTATTTCGTGATTCAAGATGGCGGATGGGAAATCAAAGATGGCGGATGAGAAAGTTTTAAAAGATCAATATGTTTATCGTCTGCGATGTTTTAAGGGATGGCGAATCTAAATACAACATCTATTTCGTGATCAAAGATGGTGGATAGTAAATCAAAGATGGCAGACGGGATTTTTTTAAAGTCGATATGGGTATCGTCTCCGATATTTTTAAGGAATGGGGAATTCAAAAACACCATCGATTTCGTGATTCAAGATGGCGGATGGGAAATAAAAAATGGTGGATGGGAAAAAATAAAAAAATCAATATGGGTATCGTCTCTAATGATTTAAGGGATGGTGAATCCAAATACAACATCTATTTCGTGATCAAAGATGGCGGATAGGAAATTAAAGATGGCGGACGGGATTTTTTTTAAAAGTCGATATGGGTATCGTCGCCGATATTTAAAGGGATGGGGAATTCAAAAACAACATCTATTTCGTGATTCAAGATGGTGGATGGGAAATCAAAGATGGCGGATGAGAAAGTTTTAAAAAATCAATATGGTTATCGTCTCCGATGTTTTAAGGGATCCGAATCTAAATACAGCATCTATTTCGTGATCAAAGATGGTGGATAGGAAATCAAAGATGCTGGACGGGATTTTTTTAAAGTCGATATAGGTATCGTCTCCGATATTTTAAGAAATGGTGAATTCAAAAACACCATCTATTTCAAGATCAAAGATGGCGGATGGGATTTGTTTTTTAAATCAATATGGGTATCGTCTCCGATGTTTGAAGGGATGGGGAATCCAAATACAACATCTATTTCGTGATTCAAGATGGCGGATGGGAAAACTTTTAAAAATCGATATGGGTATCGTCTCTGATGATTTAAGGGATGGTGAATCCAAATACAACATCTATTTCGTGATCAAAAATGGTGGACGGAATTTTTTTTAAGTCGATATGGTTATCGTCTCCGATATTTTAAGGAATGGGGAATTTAATATTATATAAAAATCTTTGTTTGTTTTTGCATCATTTATAGACCCTGGAATGATAAGAGATTAAGCGCTAAGTCAATGGTAACTTTGGAAAAGGGGCTTGGAAAAAAGGGAAGTAAATAAAAACTCTTAAAAAGGCGATACGGAGTTCGCTGGGTCAGCTAGTTTTATATAAAGCTGTAACTAATCCATAAGCTCACAATAGTTTATTGTTTGCAAGTACCTCGACATAATACATTTATAGTTTAAAGTGTTTGATATTAATGCAAGTCATTGTTAGTGCCTATTTAGAATCAGCTTGTTAAAACTAATTAAAAAATAGTTATTTAGCAGTAAAACTTACAACATTTATATCGTAGGTAGTTGAACTATAGTTTGTAATTAGTTCTTCTATTAAGTTAAGTATTCAAATTCTGCGTTGAAAATTGTTTTAAATTTGTGCTTATACTGGTAGGCGTGTATAACAATTATATTGTTCGTATTTAAATTGTATTCCTGTATCAATTTCAGGTGAACAACACTCGTATCCCAAAATGTCTGAGGAAAGGGATTTTGTTAAAAAGCGAGGCAGCTTTAAAGGCCGCCTAACTTCTTTCGTCACCTTCCTGGACTCGCTTAAGGACAAACAATTAACTAATTGTGATGTTTCTGAATTGCAATTGCGCATGGGTAAAATGGAGTCGTTGTACAAACGGTATGATGAGGTACAGTTACGTCTAGAATGCATTGTGGACGATCTAAAATTACAATACAGTGAGCGTTCTGATTTTGAGTCTCTTTATTATAAAACCTTGTCTAGAGCCCAGAATATTCTGTGTGACTTTAATAGGGATAATAAATCGATAGAAAGCTCTAAAAGTGCTGTTGCTAGTATGCATAGGCCATTCAAGTTGCCTACAATTCAGTTACCATAGTTTAGCGGCTCATATTGTAATTGGCTAGAGTTTCGCGACACTTTTGCCAGCCTAATTCATGCTAATAATACAATTGACGAAAACAATAAGTTTCATTACTTAAGAGCATCACTGGAGGGAACAGCAGCCCTTGTTATTAAAGCTGTTGAGTTTTCGTCAAGTAATTATTCTGTGGCATGGAATTTATTGCTCGATCGCTTTGATAACAAAAGATTGTTAGTCAATAATCATATATCGTCGTTATTTAATATTGAGTCTATCTCAAAGGAATCTTCTGTTGCTATAAAAGGCTTGATCGATCGATTAAATAAAGATTTACAATCATTAGAATCGTTAGGGGAACCTGGCAAGCACTGAGACACACTTTTGATTTACATTGTTACACGCAGGCTTGATCAAAAGACATATCGCGAGTGGGAGGAGCACAAGAGCAAGTTTGGTCAGGACACAATTATCACGTTTGGCTCATTTATTAACTTCCTACGTCACCGTGCCGATCTACTTGAGACCATAGAACAAGCTCGAACCAATCATATTTCCCAAACGCCCTGGCGTTTGGGAAATATGATTGGTTCGAGATTTATCTGTAAATCAAGCCCTAAGATCAAGTCAATGGTAACAATGCAATCTGCTAACAACACTAGCATTGAATTAGCTCCTAAAGCATGTCCTAAATGTAATAAGGACGATCATACATTAAATAATGGTCCACAATTTCTTGCATTAAGTAACGACGATCGTCTCAAATTACTACCCACATATAAAGTTTGTTTTAACTGTTTTCGTTCTGGTCATTACGCTAATAAATGTAAAAAGCCAGGTTATAAACTTTGTAAACGTAGACATAACACACTAATTCACATATATTCTAAAGGTGCTATTGCAAATTCACTTAGTTATACGACTTCTATACCGATAAATAATCAATCTGCATCGTCTATCATGCCGTCTGCCACTACTGATACGAACGTCGCGTTATCTGCAAACATTGCATCGCGCCAAATTTACGAACAGCGAGATGTGTTATTATCGACCGCTCTGCTCAAGGTGCGGGACCGTTATGGTTATGTGCATCTCATTCGCGCAGTCCTCGATAGTGGTAGCACTTCGTCATTCATAACGGACAAGTTATGTAGACGATTGCACTTGATAACTAATCAGGTTAACAAATTTATACCAGGTATAAACAACGTCGTAGGTAAAATGTGTAAGGTTGAGATATCTTCGTTAGATGATAGTTTTACTTATAGTCTTCATTATTTTTTACCATTTATTACGAGTAATGTACCGTGCCGTGACATAAATATGAATTTTGATATGCCGTCAAATATTATTTTAGCAGATCCTACTTTTTATAAGCCCGGAGACATTGATATTTTAATCGGTGCCGACTTATTTTGGGGCTTATTAGGATCGCAAATTTATAAATTGGGTACTGGAAAACCAGTTTTATGTGAAACCCGTTTGGGCTGGATCGTTTCCGGTGCTATTGTAAACAATAATATTGCGTTGCTTTCGCATAATTTAAAATGTAACTTATCTAATATTGTTTCCGATGACAATAGTGATACACTCAGAGCCGACTTATCTAAGTTTTGGCAATTAGAGGAGGTAAATGCGAGGTCTTCTAGTTCTTACACGCCTGAAGAAAAGTCATGTGAAGATCATTTCGTTAAAAATACGACTCGATTGTCTGATGGCCGCTTTTGTATTCGCATACCCCTTAAGAAAGATCCCGTTCTAGGTAATTCCTATAAAAGAGCTACACACTGGTTACAGTCTTTAGAGCGTCGATTAAAGGTTAAGCCGGAATTTAGTAGGCTGTATTATGATTTTATGCTAGAATATGAATCGCTTGGTCATATGACTAAAATGACTAAAAGTAATTTGTGTTCTGGTTATTTTATTCCTCATCACGGAATACTACGTGAGGCGAGTAGCACGATCAAACTGCGCGTTGTATTTAATGCTAGTTGTCCTACGTCAACGGGAGTCTCTTATAATGATTTACTGATGGTCGGGCCAATTGTACAGGACGATCTGCTGTCTATACTTCTTCGGTTCACACTTCACAAGTATGTTTTATCTGCTGACGTGCAGAAGATGTATAGATGCATTGCAGTACACCCGTCCGATAGGCATTTGCAACAGATTGTTTGGCGTGATAATATTAGTGAGCTTATTAGTGTTTACGACTTAAACACCGTCACATACGCCCTAGAGAGCGAGAACATGCCCTAGAGACAGAAAAACACTGCGAGAACCCTAAAATAGCTGATATCATCAGACATGAGTTTTACGTGGATGACCTGATTACTGGGGATGATGACTTGGAGGAAGTGACTTTCATTCGTAATGAAGTCACCAAGGAGCTTGCGTCAGCATGTATGCCATTGTATAAATGGAAGTCAAATGTTCCTCAGCTGGTGTCTGACGCTGTTCTTTCTTCAGACAACTTGCCAGCCTCACTTGACTTAAATAAGACATCAAGTGGGCCTGAAAAGTTGCTTGGTCTAGACTGGTATGTCACCACTGACGAGCTGGGGTTTTCTATAGATCTGTCTAACTCAGCAACTACTCACACTAAACGTGATTTGCTATCCGTGATTGCGCGAATATTCGATCCCTTAGGTCTCTTGGGTCCCGTTGTTATCACCATGAAAATAATGATGCAAAAAATGTGGTTAGATAAGCTGGGTGGGATCAATCACTACCTTGTGAGATCCAAAGACATTGGTACATTATAATTAAATCATTGCCTCTATTAAATAATTTACGTATTCCGCGAATTGTAGTCTGTAGTTCATATAGGGAATTAGAACTCCACATTTTTACAGATGCATCTGAGTCTGCATACGGTGCTTGCGTCTACGTTCGCAGTATTAATGAAGTAGGCGATTGTTCTGTTTGTTTATTAATGGCTAAAAGTCGAGTGGCTCCCATTAAGCCCACAACAATTCCGAGGCTGGAATTATTTGGTGCCGTGGTTGGTTCTCGTCTTTATGAGAAGGTGAGGAGTTCACTTCGAGTGGCGATTAGCCGAGTTTACTGCTGGACTGATTCAAGCATAGTGTTGGGATGGTTACAAATAATGCCTAACAAACTTCAGCCGTTTGTGCGTAACTGCGTAGCTGAAGTTTTGGACAAGGCAGGCAATTGTACCTGGAGACACGTCCCAACACGTAAATTTTTGTGATTGGGCAACAGTAGGTATATACGAAAGTAGAGCTAGGTTGTATGATCTATATGGTATGAAGAAATACAATTTTAATCCTGAATTTATTCAATATGTTAGAAATTATTCAAAGGTTTTTAAGAGGACATGTGCTTTAGCCAAATCCTTTTATATAAGCAATAAAATCAAAGAATCCAAGAACAAACGTCGGCTAGTAATAAATTAAAAATATAGTTTCTAGATATTTAGTTTCAAATGTAATAACTTAGTGAAATCAATACAACGCGATAAAATCCGTAAACTGTAGTTTAATTTCAATCCAAGAACAAAATTAAAACTACTTTGAGCATTATTAACAATGAGACTGGTCGAGCTAAATTGGTAAATAACAATTATGAATTAAAATTTAATGGTGAAATTATAACTAGAAAAACTGATGTTGCTCAGACATTTAACAATTTCTTCATAAACATACCAGTGAACACAACCAGCTGTCTAGATTCTTGTCCAAGCAAAGCAGAAATGTTGGTTAGGGGCAATGTGAATGAGTGTGATGTGCTTTTTAATTTTAAATATATTGACACCAATGACATACTGGAGGTATTCAAGACGCTGAATAATAAAAAATCTGTTGACCTGTGGGGCATTTCTGTTTAACTTGTGCGACAAATTATTTCTAGCTTAGCTCCATATTTAGCTGCAATATTCAACAGATGCGTAGATACAGGAGTATTTCCTGATCTAATGCAACACAGTAAAGTAATACCATTATTCAAAAAGGGATCAAAGAGCGACCCTAGTAATTTTCGGTCAATTTCTATCTTGCCTGCTATTATTAAAATTTTTGAAAAGATTATTTTCCATCAACTATAGAGCCACTTTCACACAAATAATTTATTTCACAGTGAACAGTATGGCTTTACTACGGGTCGCTCCACCGTTGATGCCGGTGTAACTTTGTTAAAGCATATTTTTAATGCTTGGGAAAACTCGAAGGATTCCATTGGTGTTTTTTGTGACCTGTCAAAGGCGTTTGATTGTGTAGAACATAATACACTTTTACCTAAATTGAAACTTTATGGTATTAGACATACTGCACTCAATCTTGTTGCCAGCTACCTCAGAGATAGAATTCAGTATGTAGATGTAAATGGGAGTAAGTCTCTAGGTTTGCCAGTGGGAATGGGCATTCCACAGGGCTCTATTCTCGGTCCATTTCTTTTTTTAATATATATTAATGATTTGCCGTTCTTTGTTCAAAATTTATGTGATATTGTTTTGTTTGCCAACGATACGTCACTAATTTTTTAAGTTGATCGCAATTCAAGTAACTTTGATACCGTCAATAACACTCTTGCACATGTATTAGATTGGTTTTCGACAAATAATTTGGTACTCTAGCAAAACCAAATGTGGTACATTCTCTGTGCCTAATGTCAAAAGTGTTCCTACTAATATAATTTTAAATAAGGAAACAATTCAACTAGTCGAATCAAACGTATTCTTAGGTGTAACTTTAGATTGTAAGCTTCAGTGGGGCGCCCAAATATCCTGTCTCGCAGTAAAACTTAGTTCTGCAGCGTTTGCAGTTAGAAAAGTTAGGGAATTCACAGATATAGATACTGCTAGACTAGTTTACTTTAGTTATTTTCGGAATAATGTTATGGGGTACAGCTGCTGATATACAGACTAATTTTTTCATTCAAAAGAGGGCCATACGTGCAATTTATAAGTTAGGTGCTAGAGATTCTTTACTTGATAAATTTAAAGAAGTAGATATATTGACAGTTGCATCGCAATATATTATATATGTTAACTTAATGTACATTAAGAAAAACTTAATTCTATACCGCAAAAATAGTGATTTGCACAAAGTGAACACAAGGAATAAGCATAAACTGGTGGGAACTAACTACCATCTACATAAAGTTCAGAACTAATTTGTGGGGATTGGTATACGATTTTTCAACAAATTGCTTCTTGAAATTTTGAATTTACCCATGCACAAATACAAACGGACAATTAGGAACTTTATTTTACAAAGGGGTTATTACACTATTAAGGAATTTTTAAATGATAAGACACCGTGGGGAGAGGCTTAGGCTTGTTTAAATCACAATTATTTTATTTACATGTTAAGTGGAGGTGCCTCCTGAACACATGATTTTTGCAGGATTTGGATATTTTTATGATTTGTTGAATGTAGTTTAACATTATTTATCCCTGATCATATCATTGTTCACTTGTCACCTTCACAAAATTCTTTCTACATTTCCATTCCTTCACGCGTTTCACTAATTTATGTTAATAATAACGATCAGGAAAATGGAGGTAATTGGCGGTCATGGTCAGTTTACCAATAGATTGTTTCTTACTGCGGGTTCGTATACCATTGTCGTCATGCTCACTAAAATGTCATTTCTTGTGGTGCAAAACCTGGCGATGAAAAAGAGTGACCTTGAGTTTTATTGCCCGTTCTTTCTCATGGTTCTACCTATTGCTTTGCGAACGTGGCAGTAAATGTAAATGTAGAAGCATACAGTAATAATGTTTTAAATTTGAGTATAAGTAATTATTTTATAAATTTATTATTTTGACGTTCATAAGCGTCACATTGTGACCCAAATTAATAAAGAATTTTGAATTTGAATTTAAACAGATAAAAATCCAGCAGACCTAATATCTCGTGGCGTAGATATTAGTGTTCTGCAGGATCCCGATCTGTGGTGGTCAGGGCCAGATTTTTTTATGTTAGACCCGTCTGAATGGCCATCTCCAATTAACTGTTTAAGAGCTGAACCATTACCTGAAATCCGACCTGATGTAGTACTAAGTGCTGTCTTAGATAATTCTAAAGTAGTACCTTTGATTAATTTTAGTCGTTTTTCTAATTATTCACGACTTGTACGTTCTGTAACTTATATGTTAAGGTTTATTAAGTCATGTAGGAAACATTACCCTGAAACTAATTATTTGTCACAAGATGAATTACAAGATGCATTAAATGTTGTTATAATTCAAAGTCAGTCTGAATCATTCATTGAGTATGAATTACTTTTGCATAAAAAGAGTTAACCTAAGAAGAATGCTCTTCTTAAGTTTAATGTTTATTTAGACAACAAAAAAAGAATGCGTGTAGGCGGACGCCTCGATAATTCTAATTTTATTTTTTCTAAAAAGCACCCTATTATATTATAGTCCACTCACTATTTTACCAAGTTGTTATTTGATTTTGAGCATAAAAGGCTGATGCATGCTGGCCCTCAGTTACTATTAGCTTCAATTAGGGAATCTTACTGGCCAATAGGAGGTCGCAACTTGGCGAAGGCATAAATGTGAACACATAAATGTGTTCTTTGCCACCGCATGAAAGGTAAGATTGTAACGCCTATAATGGGTAATTTACCAAAAGAACGCGTGAGTCCAGGTTATCCCTTTGAGGGCACGGGCGTTGATTATGCTGGTCCTATTATGTGCGCTAGTCGTCAAGGTCGTGGATGCAGGCTGGTAAAGGTGTACATCGCAATTTTTATTTGTTTCACCACCAAGGCCATCCATTTGGAGACTGTTGGTGATTTGACTATCAATAGTTACTTATTAGCTTTGTATCGATTTATTTCTCAACGATGTAAACCCGCTGATATATTTTCTAATAACGGTACCTCATTTGTCGGTGCGTACAACGACCTCTCTAAATTTTTAAAGTTAAATAGTTCGTCCTTGGGTGAGAGTGCAGCTAATGACGGAATAAGATTTCATTTCATCCCAGCGTATACGCCTCATTTTGTTGGTCTCTGGGAGGTGGGTGTAAAGTCCACAAAGTATCACCTTCACAGAGTGTTGGGCAATTGTAATTTGACATTTGAGGAGCTTTAAACCGCTTTGACTAAAATTGAAGCCATACTGAACTCTCGTCCCCTGACGCCGATGTCTTCAGATCCTGCCGACTACACACCGCTAACGCCAGGTCATTTCCTGATTGGACAACCCCTTGTTTCGATGCCGCAACCGAATTACACCGACCACTCTGCTAGCCATCTTCCTCGTTTTCAACGAATAGAGCAATTACGCCAGCACTTTTGGAGTAGATGGAGCTAGGAGTATGTTTCAGAATTACAGTTGCGGTCAAAATGGCGTTCGTGCAAGGATGGACTAAAGCTGAACACCCTTGTTGTCATCAAAGAGGACAATCTTCCTCCTCTGAAGTGGAGTCTTGGACGCATTGTGGCTGTACACCCCGGAACAGATGGCATAGCTCGAGTAGCAGATATCCAGACATCGACTGGAGTCTTTCAACGCCCGGGGGCATGTTCACGTGCGCCTGACCAAATCACCATAGCATCATTACGGTAAAATCACTAATTATAATTTTTAATAATTGTATTCATATCGTGTATGTGCAAGTTCACTTGCTGTACGGATCTCGTGTAGTTAACACGGTGGTTCGGCGTTGCACTGAAACTGTATGTTCTAGGCGATTTGGAAAAAATATTAATATTGTGGACTGTATGAGGTCGAGTTCTGATCGCCTAGGATAGGAAAAGGGAGTGGGAGTTGGGAGTTATAGATACTGGGATTTTGCAGCACACCTACCTCCGTTCTCTTGGCTTGACAAGATGGCTGTCGTCGGCTTCTTGCAGAATCGGGCTGTAAGCTGATCACTCCGTCTGGATCCAACCCAGAACTACACAAATCACTCCACTTCACCCGCGGGCGGTTTTGTTGCGTTTATAGTATAGAAGCGGTAAAATATGGCGGTATTAGGTACACGTGTTTGGCTACTACCAACTAACTACAAACTAAATACTTAAACTAAGAAGTAGATCCAACTTCAGGCTAGATCTCACTGAGTTGGAAGCGGACAGAGACGTACAACAGGGCGCACGTTGCTCCCTTTCGCGGTTTTCACGGTAACAACGCGGGTTGTACCGTCTTTGGAAGTATGCAGTTTCTCTACGATGGCTAACGGCCATGAAAGCAGCGGAGCATTATCATGTATTATGACGACCAACGTACTCTCCTGTATAGGGGATGCAGGACTATTCCACTAGGATCTAGCCTGAAGCTGGTGGAGATATTCCGCACGCCAGCGCCGCCAGAACGACTGCACGAGTTTATCCAGCAGAGTATGTCTCTGGAGCAAGCCTGAAGAGTCTGCTTCAGGAGCCGGAAATGACGATAATGGCATTGTGTTCAGAAAATGTGCAGGGCTTAACGCGGATGGTTCTGCAGGGTCACTACTCAATGCCGTGAGCGGACGTGAGTTGATCAGCGCCTCGACTTGTGCAAGGACAGTTAAAAGCTCTTCGTAAGAGAGGATCTGTTAACCTATAACTTTAAAGAGATGCGTTTTAATTACTTTGACCATGCTTTCCCAACATCCACCAAAATGTGGTGATGCCGGCGGAATAAACTTCCAGTCAATATGATTTATGGAAAGTTCTTCCTGAAGACGAGTACGATATTCTTTCCTGAGAAACTTATAAAGGTCGCGTAAATAAGAGCTTGCGCCCACGAAACAAGTGCCGTTATCCGTATACAAACACTGTATAGGGCCGCGCCGTGAAAGAAATCGTTTAAGGGCTGCAAGGAATGACACCGTGCTTAAATCTGTCGCAACTTCAATATGCGTAGCGCACGTCGTTAAGCATGTAAAAATACATAGCCAAGCTTTACGGCTTTTAACACCTCGACCACGCACTGGCGTATACTGCAGTGGTCCTGCGTAATCACAACCGGTATGTGTAAACGCTTAATCAACTTGAATGACGCGCTGGCTAGGAAGATCTGCCATGGGAGGGAAAGTCGGACGCGGACGAAATTTGAAACAGACGTTACATTTATGTATTCTGTAACGAATTATTCGTCGAGCGGCTAAAACCCAATATTTATGCCTAAGTAAGGACATAAGCAACTCTGGACCAGCATGGAGATGCTTCTTGTGATAAAAATCAACAAGAAGGTCGACAACATGATCATGACGCGGTAGAATGCAAGGATGCTTGTAGTTATAAGGTTCATCCGAATTTGACAGACGACCACCAACGCGTACGACGCCGTGCTCATCGAGAAACGGCTTGAGCCTAAGAATAGCGGGAGAACAAGGTACATTGTTTTTCAAATTTTGAATGTCGTTACTAAAACGAACAGCCTGTACAGCTCGTAGTAACTTACATTCTGCAATTTCAAGATCAGTACTTGAAACAAAAGTCCCATTAGGTAGGTGCCCAAGAAACCTACAGACATAAACGATGGCGCGGAGTAACTTACACCACGACGACATGCGTAGTGCGAGTGCATAGATCGGAGATGCCGCAACCTCAGCAATCACGGAATGAGTAACAGACTTCCGTTCGGGTACATCTTCGTCTTCTGCACTGTGGTCAAAGGGTTGCATGGGCCACTCTGACGGATTATGGGAAATCCAAGAAGTTCCACGATGCCACAATGGATGATGCAGAAGATTAAGTGGAGTAACACCAGGCAATCAGCGGTATTCTCAATACCCGCGACGTGATTGAAGCAAGTAGCGGGAACAAGTTCAATCAATTTACTAACGCGGTTGGCGACAAAAGTCTGCCAGCGGTGAGGAGATGAATAAATCCAAGCGAGCACTACTTTGGAGTCAGAAAATGCGTATATTTTATTAATAGGGTAGTGGGGCAAAACTGTGTCTTGAACCTTGCGGAGCAACTGAGACAGCAGAAGGGCCGAACCGCCTGGGCCGCGCACAACTCCAGTCTCGCAACCGAAATGGTTTTGATAGGCGAAACCTTGGACTTGGCACAAACTAACTGCACCGAGTAGTTAGAACCAATGCGGACTTGCAGATATACGACTCCGCCGTAAGCACGCTCGCTGGCGTCAGCGAAACCTATTAAGTTGATGGTACATCCATCTACCAACCCAAGATGACGCGGAATAGTAATTTGATTGAGTGTGGTAAGCTCAATACAAAACTGGCCCCAAGCGGCGACAATATGGTCAGGGGGTGTTTCATCCCACTCACACTTTGATAGCCCAAGTTCTTTGATCAAGAGCTTGGCGTACAAAGTTGTGGGAGCCACAAAACCCATTATGTCCCATAGTCGAGCCACTGTGGACAGCATAGTGCGTTTGGTGCACTTATCATCTGGCGGTGAGACGTCAAACCGAAAACTATCACAGGATTTGTCCCAGCGTAAACCGAGAACTTTATGCGGTACAGACTACTCAAATTCAATCTCTGGAGAAGCTTTATGAGAATCAGGTATGCGTGCGAGAACCTCCTTAGAGTTGCTTGTCCATTTGACAAGATTAAACTGGCCTCGCTTGAAAAGCTGAATAAGCTCTTCACAAAGCAAAATTGCTTGCGGAACGGATATGACACTACAGGCAATGTCATCCATATACAAAGCGGAAGTAGCAACAGCTGCTGCGGCGGGAAAATGATCGCCTTCATCAGCGATCAACTAGCGAACAACTCGTAACGCGTGATATGGGCTAGACTTTAGTCCAAAACAAACACGATTGAACTGATACACGGATAAAGGTTCCTTATTGTTAAAACGATAAAAAATCCGTTGAAATCTACGGTCAGATTAGCAAACGCCGATATTGAGGAACATTCGGCTGGAAAAGACGAAACTTTATTATGATGTTAAATAAATCACCCTGTAGATTAGGGCCGGCATGCAAAATGTCATTAATCGACTGACCCAATGTAGTCTTACAACTAGCATCTAAAACCACACGAAGTTTAGTAGAGGTTTTATCTTCGCGAACTACGCCGTGATGCGGGATATGATATGAGGGAAGAGAGTTGCCCTCGTTGTTTACAACTACATTCAAAAAACCTTTATTTATGTAGTCACGAATGACGTCATTATAGGCGATGCGTAACTTAAGTGATGCATCAAGTTTACGTTCTAAACAATGGAAACGTCTAAGCGCAGCAGCGTACGAGTTGCCTAACGAATAAGGGTCACCATAGAATGGCAACGCCACTACGTATCTGCCACTGTCGTCACGAACAGTGGTAGCGCGGAAATGTTGTTCACACTCGAGATCCTTACGGCTCATCGAGGGCGGTGCGGTAATCTCTTCGAGCTCCCAAAGTCGCTTGAGAAGAGAATCAATATAATTTTCTTGAAGAACAGAACAACAACAAGACGTAATATAATGAGAAGTATGTAACGTAGGTACGGTACCCATAATCACATACCCAAATACCGTCTCAATAGCGGGCGGTAAATTATATTGCTCACTACGTACTAGTTTAAGTAGTAACAAGTGCGGAAATATTAAAGCTCCGATCAAAACATCAATGTCTGCCGTATTCGCAAATCCCGCGTCTGCTAACGGCAGTGTCTCGAGATGTGTGAGTAATGATACGTCCACATTAGCGTTCGGCAATGTGTCTGTAATACGCCCCACGATAAGCGAAGAAATGTTAAAATTAATATTCCTATCAAAACGCGAATGTATTTTAAAATTTACGGAACCCTTGCAATGGTAAACCCCCGATGCCCTTGACCACTAAGTTAGTATTACTAAAGTTATCCCACAGTCCGAGGTGTTTGAAACAATCAGAAGTAATAAAATTACTCTGTGACGCACTGTCGAGTAGACATCGTACAATGTGAGGCGCTCCATTAATATCATAAACGATAACTTGCGCTGTCGCTAACAGAACAGTCTTGGACGGCGTACACAGCGGATTAGCACTGCGCTGATCACTACAAGCGCGCGAGGGCCGTCCGCGCGTGCACGCCGCCCGCGCAATGGACGTCGTACACAACGATACTTCGCCCTGAGACGTGGAGGGGGAAGTCACCGTGGCCTTCACCTGCGACGTAAGCATAGTAAAAACAGAATAGTAGGTTAGCTAAGGCCGCTAGGCGAGTTAATTGCCTATTCTTGCGTTGACGCACGGGTTGTCACTTGTTTACACCGCGGCGCCGGCTTTGTCGGCGCTCGCGCTTTTTCGCCGCTTTTTTAAGTGATCGCGCTGAATACTTCACAATTTAAGCTTGAATTTATTTTTTCTCAAATACCTACTGACTACCTAAGCGTTATATAACTATCTAAATGCCTTTTTTAATGAGAAAAAGTAACAAGTTAAATTTACTGTCGTTTAACACATTGTATATTATTAATAACGTTTATTACAAAACTGAATGTATATAAACAATTCAAGCGGGCGAGCAGTGAAGTACCTACATGAATGCGCTCCATCAGACGCGCGGCGCATCCCGTACTGAATCCGCGCCGAGCTTGCCGCGCTCGTGAGATTGTGTGCGTGAAAAGTGCGTGCGTACACGGCGCCGGCGACTCACGCGTACATTCAAACCAGCGCGGCAGCGCGGCGGACCATTTGTATGAAGCTATCTTACTATTCTGTTTTTACTATGACGTAAGCGTGTCAAGGTTACCGGCTTGGCTCGACGACGGATAAATATCAAATCGTAATAATGAGTGGTGTCGTTGATTACATGAACGACATCTCGTCTTACTAGAACAATCACTCGTTTTATGCTTTATACTTAAGCAATTAATGCAAGCTTTGTTATCCTTCACACATTTGAAACGAGCAGTAGGATTTAAATTATTAAAGGCGGGATATTTATAGAAATGGTCGTGTACTATATTACTGCACAAACACTTCTGTGAATTATTATTATTAGATTCCGAGCATGCTACGTAAGATTGCGGACTAGAGACCGAGTTATTATTGCTATTTCGCGCTTTATTCGACCTTTGTTTGCTATTATTATTATTAGACGAGCTAGATGAACTAGACTGCGATATTATGAAATATTCGACACTGATCTTTGCTAAAAGAAATAAAACTATCTAGTGTAGGTATTTTATGATTGCGTTCCGTCATCTCGAATGCGCGAATTGTTTCAGTGTCAAACTTTTTTAAAGCTAGTTGAAGAAACATAAAGTCGGAAAGATCTTCTAATTTTAAGTTTTTAAGGGAATTAACTGCGGTACCAAAGTTGTCTATAAACAGCTGGAAATTCGAAACAGACGCGGCACCGGACAATTTAAGATTTAAAGCTTGATCAAAGTAAGTAGACGCTAGAACACGAGTATCTTGATACCTATCAAGTAGTGACTGGAATATGACCTGATAGTTCTCAGCACTGGGTGTGACACCTGCAAATACGGATTGGGCCTTCGGTGACAGTTTACCTATTAAATTGTACAACCTGTCGGCATCTGTCAGAGAACAATTATCGTGCACTGTAGACTTAAAACTCGCATAGAATAACGGCCAATTTCGTATATCGCCATCGAATGACATGAGCTCAATAGGGTAGTTTCCAGGGTCAAAATAATTACATTTTATTTAGTCCGTATTTTAGATTATAAAAAAAAATTGGACACGTATTTTTTTCTTTTTTCGATTAAATAAAATATAACAAAGCTATAGCCACTTAAAGTTACGTGTGACGTCGCCTAGTGCGAAAAAATGCAGCACGGCATGACGTTATACGTAACTTTAATGAGCTATATCTTGGTCATTTTTGGTTTAATTTACAAATAAAAAAATACGTATCGCTTATTTTTGAATAATCTAAAGGACGGACTTATAATTTTTTTTTGTCAACTTGCCTATTGGCGGTAATCTCGGCGTTCGAACCGCAAAAACGGGCTGTGCTGAATATTTACCCTCCAATTGTGATTGTATGCGCTGATGATACAATTAAGATCTTCGAATGAGGTGCACGCCTGATAATTCGGCTGTTCATCAGGATTAATAGAAAGCAATCTTGCGTTATAATCGTCTAACAACTTATGAAAATCTGTTCGAATACTATCTACTGTCATACAATAACTAAGAAATGATTTCCTATTATTATCGGAAGTAGCGGCAATTTTTGAGCGCTCGTAAATGTGTTGAATACGCTCAAATAAAATATTGCGCTTTGCTTCTAAGATTGTCAGCTCCTTTTCTTCCGACATGCGTGGTTTCTTTTGTTGTGCCATATTTACGTAAGTATAAGCTAATGAGACCGAATCAAAATAAGAATACCTAAAGTACCTATTATTTTACCTAAGTAAGTGACTATGCGGTAGTTATTCGTAAGTAGGCAACAACTTTAAGGCGGTGGAATTAAAAGGTGCTTGAAATATGTAATTTACGAGACAACTATGATAGTTCCAGTAATAATAATTGGGTTAGTAGGTAGCTACATAAAAGTATGTTACCTACGGATACGTGCGGAAATAACCCTGTAATGGGTATGTAAATGGATTAGGAGTATAGCTAGGTGCTATAACTACCTAGGTAGGTACTTGTAGAAGATACCTACGCGAGCGAGATATACGAGAGGTTACGTATAAATGCAAATTAATCCGGCTTCGTACGGACCAAAAAATGGTTCGGTGTTGCACCGAGACCGTATGTTCTAGGCGATTTGGAAAAAAATATTAATATTGTGGACTGTATGAGGGCGAGTTCTGATCGCCTAGGATAGGAAAAGGGAGTGGGAGTTGGGAGTTATAGATACTGGGATTTTGCAGCACACCTACCTCCGTTCTCTTGGCTTGACAAGATGGCTTTCGTCGGCTTCTTGCAGAATCGGGCTGTAAGCTGATCACTCCGTCTGGATCCAACCCAGAACTACACAAATCACTCCACTTCACCCGCGGGCGGTTTTGTTGTGTTTATAGTATAGAAGCGGTAAAATATGGCGGTATTAGGTACACGTGTTTGGCGCGACACGGATGATTCTTGACTGTCTCGCGTGTCGATGAACTCGGCGACGAATCAGCGATAGGCGTGCCTTTTGGGAGAAAGGGAGGGAATAAAAAGGATCGCTCGTATTGGCCAAGCAAACGAGGAACAATTGACGTTGATGTAATTAATTATCAATAGAAAGGTAGATGGCGCTACCTCACGGATTAAAGATCATCTTTTGTACAGAGCATTCTAGTTTCTCATTTCAGCCTCCCAATAGACCACACATCTTCCTTAGTCAAATTTTGTGCTGATGAGCTTACTTCACCCCTTTATCTTCTAATCAATCAATCTTTTGAAGAAGGAACCTTCCCCAACAAATCAAAACAGGCAATAATTAAACCAATACACAAAAAAATACAAAAACAGACCCAAACAATTATCGTCCAATAGCACTCTTACCTACCGCATCAAAGATCTTTGAAAAAGCAATGAGCAACAAAATATACTCGTTTTGTGAAAAATATAATATATTTAATGCATCTCAAAACGGTTTTCGCAGAAACATATCCACAACACTCGCTATTTAAAAATTCATACAAGAAGCCCTTAACATTCTCAATAATAAACAGTATGCAGTTGGTATATTACTTGATATGACCAAAGCTTATGACAAAGTGCAATTTAAAATATTATTAAATAAACTATATAAAATAGGGATACGCGGGAACGCTCATGAATGGCTCACTTCATATTTAACTGACAGGCAACAATTAGTCAAAATAGAGTATTTCAATGAAATATCAAACGAAATAGAAACAATTCACTCCTTCAACAGAGAAATTCATGCATCAATCCCCCAGGGTAGTGTGATAGGATGCTTACTATTCCTCATTTACATCAATGACCTACCGAAATGTATAGAAAGACCTTGTGTTATGTTTGCAGACGATATCTCTTTGCTTATGTCATGCAAAAACAATTTAAATTTAAATGACAAAATACACGCAATTCTCACCAAAACAACAGACTGGATGACAGACCATAATTTAGAAATTAATTACCAAAAAACGAAAATATTATCTTTTTATCCACATCAAAAGACACCACTAAACATCAATTTCAGTTTCAAAGGACTCCAATTAGAAACCGTCAATGAATTTAATTTGCTTGGAGTAACAATAGATACCCATATCAATTGGAAGCAACATATAAGAAAAGTGAGAGCAAAGCTTTCAAAATTTTCATATGCCTTGCGCGAGGTAAAAAAGACCACAGACTTATCTACTGCACTTGCTACATATTACGCATATGCTTATTCATTTCTGAGCTATACACTGTGAGCGGTGCACTGTAGACTTAAAACTCGCATAGAATAACGGCCAATTTCGTATATCGCCATCGAATGACATGAGCTCAATAGGGTAGTTTCCAGGGTCAAAATAATTACATTTTATTTAGTCCGTATTTTAGATTATAAAAAAAAATTGGACACGTATTTTTTTCTTTTTTCGATTAAATAAAATATAACAAAGCTATAGCCACTTAAAGTTACGTGTGACGTCGCCTAGTGCGAAAAAATGCAGCACGGCATGACGTTATACGTAACTTTAATGAGCTATATCTTGGTCATTTTTGGTTTAATTTACAAATAAAAAAATACGTATCGCTTATTTTTGAATAATCTAAAGGACGGACTTATAATTTTTTTTTGTCAACTTGCCTATTGGCGGTAATCTCGGCGTTCGAACCGCAAAAACGGGCTGTGCTGAATATTTACCCTCCAATTGTGATTGTATGCGCTGATGATACAATTAAGATCTTCGAATGAGGTGTACGCCTGATAATTCGGCTGTTCATCAGGATTAATAGAAAGCAATCTTGCGTTATAATCGTCTAACAACTTATGAAAATCTGTTCGAATACTATCTACTGTCATACAATAACTAAGAAATGATTTCCTATTATTATCGGAAGTAGCGGCAATTTTTGAGCGCTCGTAAATGTGTTGAATACGCTCAAATAAAATATTGCGCTTTGCTTCTAAGATTGTCAGCTCCTTTTCTTCCGACATGCGTGGTTTCTTTTGTTGTGCCATATTTACGTAAGTATAAGCTAATGAGACCGAATCAAAATAAGAATACCTAAAGTACCTATTATTTTACCTAAGTAAGTGACTATGCGGTAGTTATTCGTAAGTAGGCAACAACTTTAAGGCGGTGGAATTAAAAGGTGCTTGAAATATGTAATTTACGAGACAACTATGATAGTTCCAGTAATAATAATTGGGTTAGTAGGTAGCTACATAAAAGTATGTTACCTACGGATACGTGCGGAAATAACCCTGTAATGGGTATGTAAATGGATTAGGAGTATAGCTAGGTGCTATAACTACCTAGGTAGGTACTTGTAGAAGATACCTACGCGAGCGAGATATACGAGAGGTTACGTATAAATGCAAATTAATCCGGCTTCGTACGGACCAAAAAATGGTTCGGTGTTGCACCGAGACCGTATGTTCTAGGCGATTTGGAAAAAAATATTAATATTGTGGACTGTATGAGGGCGAGTTCTGATCGCCTAGGATAGGAAAAGGGAGTGGGAGTTGGGAGTTATAGATACTGGGATTTTGCAGCACACCTACCTCCGTTCTCTTGGCTTGACAAGATGGCTTTCGTCGGCTTCTTGCAGAATCGGGCTGTAAGCTGATCACTCCGTCTGGATCCAACCCAGAACTACACAAATCACTCCACTTCACCCGCGGGCGGTTTTGTTGTGTTTATAGTATAGAAGCGGTAAAATATGGCGGTATTAGGTACACGTGTTTGGCGCGACACGGATGATTCTTGACTGTCTCGCGTGTCGATGAACTCGGCGACGAATCAGCGATAGGCGTGCCTTTTGGGAAAAAGGGAGGGAATAAAAAGGATCGCTCGTATTGGCCAAGCAAACGAGGAACAATTGACGTTGATGTAATTAATTATCAATAGAAAGGTAGATGGCGCTACCTCACGGATTAAAGATCATCTTTTGTACAGAGCATTCTAGTTTCTCATTTTAGCCTCCCAATAGACCACACATCTTCCTTAGTCAAATTTTGTGCTGATGAGCTTACTTCACCCCTTTATCTTCTAATCAATCAATCTTTTGAAGAAGGAACCTTCCCCAACAAATCAAAACAGGCAATAATTAAACCAATACACAAAAAAATACAAAAACAGACCCAAACAATTATCGTCCAATAGCACTCTTACCTACCGCATCAAAGATCTTTGAAAAAGCAATGAGCAACAAAATATACTCGTTTTGTGAAAAATATAATATATTTAATGCATCTCAAAACGGTTTTCGCAGAAACATATCCACAACACTCGCTATTTAAAAATTCATACAAGAAGCCCTTAACATTCTCAATAATAAACAGTATGCAGTTGGTATATTACTTGATATGACCAAAGCTTATGACAAAGTGCAATTTAAAATATTATTAAATAAACTATATAAAATAGGGATACGCGGGAACGCTCATGAATGGCTCACTTCATATTTAACTGACAGGCAACAATTAGTCAAAATAGAGTATTTCAATGAAATATCAAACGAAATAGAAACAATTCACTCCTTCAACAGAGAAATTCATGCATCAATCCCCCAGGGTAGTGTGATAGGATGCTTACTATTCCTCATTTACATCAATGACCTACCGAAATGTATAGAAAGACCTTGTGTTATGTTTGCAGACGATATCTCTTTCAAATCAAATCAAATCAAATCAAAATCATTTATTCATCTGGGTCACAATGTGACGCTTATGAACGTCAATTTTAAAATTAAATTACTTAATGCTTCTACATTTACATTTACTGCCTCGTTCGCAAAGCAATAGGTAGAGCCACGAGAAAGAACGGGCAATAAAACTCGAGGCCACTCTTTTAAATCGCCAATATTATGGTACATATTTTCATTTTTGTAAGGAGCTGCAACTGTTACACATTGTACTAAATTACTTGGAGATAGTAATCAGTTACAGACATAATACTTAAGCAATTAATGTAGTTACTAAATGATGTGTTTTAGTTAGCCTTCCAATGCGAATATTGTGTAACAGGAGCATCCACTTACGACTTATAATGTATATGCTTTGCTTATGTCATGCAAAAACAATTTAAATTTAAATGACAAAATACACGCAATTCTCACCAAAACAACAGACTGGATGACAGACCATAATTTAGAAATTAATTACCAAAAAACGAAAATATTATCTTTTTATCCACATCAAAAGACACCACTAAACATCAATTTCAGTTTCAAAGGACTCCAATTAGAAACCGTCAATGAATTTAATTTGCTTGGAGTAACAATAGATACCCATATCAATTGGAAGCAACATATAAGAAAAGTGAGAGCAAAGCTTTCAAAATTTTCATATGCCTTGCGCGAGGTAAAAAAGACCACAGACTTATCTACTGCACTTGCTACATATTACGCATATGCTTATTCATTTCTGAGCTATGGCATAATCTTTTGGGGAAACAGTACAGAGGCACCCACTATATTTACTTTACAAAAAAAACTAATAAGGATAATCTATAACTTAAATGAAACAGATTCTTGCAAACCCTACTTCCAAGACCTCAACATTTTAACTTTGCCAAGTATTTATATTTTAGAAATTTGTAAATTTGTTAAGAGATATCCGGAATACTATAGTGCAAGAGAAAATATTCAAAC